>JBBDHG010000020.1:0-600000 GCA_037951165.1 Lophius americanus | reverse complement strand
GTAATTTTGAATTCTCTCCCAGATTATAGGTGCTTTGTGTAGTGAATGAGAATGCAGAGTTCATTTAAACGACTATAATGGTTGGTAGACACTCTACTGAGAGTAGAGTCAGACGCTCCCTCTCATCAGAAGTGGTTCAAGGAACTAGGAAAAGTGGCTAAAATGAGCAACTTTTTTATAGAATGAATGACGTATGGGAAAAATACACCTCAAAATAGGGGCAAATACAAGATTGCTATCTTTAAGGATGAATATAATTTAATTATATTAGCAATTTAGTGCTTTGTATATGAATATATGGAGATTCACAACATACATTTTGATATACAATTATGTGTACATATTATTTAAATCCAAGTATGTTTGTAAGCATTTATGTCATATATGTGACTATGTTTGCATTACCCCAAGGGTTGGTGGGGGTAGGTTTGTACATGTTATCCATAGCCTATACACATACATAGCCTATACACATCAAGTGTATGTGCATAATCTGTATATAAATACATTATTTATTTCTTAATGTTGCTCCTTATTCTTTCCTTCTTTGTTTTTCTCAATTATTCTGTCTCTAACCGGTTCTTTTGATCTGCACAGCTCTAAATGTTTCTCACTGAAATTGGAAAATTAAATGAAGTGCAAAGACAATGTGGGGTATTTCATATCGGACACGCTTGTTTCCTTCTGTTGCAGATCCTCCTCCCATGTATCTGCTGCCATAAACTGTGGTGACTGTGAGAAAGATGGCGTTTTCCACCAGTATGCCCACGAGGCTACCTCACCCCGCATCTGTGACACGTCAGGCTACTGGACCCCCGAGGAGGCAGTTGGTACGTCAACTTCTCTGTGTGTATTTATGTATCTTATAGAAGGAAGTTTTTCTAACCAACAGAACACCCCAGAATATTCTATTAGTTACATCAAACATGCGTTAATTAGTTTTTTTCAAAGTAGATTCTTTTTTGACTATTTCTATTTAAAATACAACATCATTTATTTGCTATAAATTAAACTTTTAATTACTGCTGTCATTTTATGTATTCATGCTTGCCATTGGACAACTCTGGGTGAACATCTCCATATATAGAATGACTGATTTATGTGTGGCCTTTCTACCTCTCTATTGAAATGGGATTGGTGGCAGACGTTCAGCCGCTCCCCATTTAAGATGGCTTCTCACTCTCGCAAATCATTAGCCTGATGAAGGTCTTGATACAAATATTACATCATACATTTAAGTCTGCGTGATAGTCATTGATTCCTTTTTACAGGGTTTGTTACTTTAGTTTGTTAGTATCCCTCGTCATGAAAGCAAGCAGGTAGGGGGATTTCGGAACAAGTTCCGTCCTTCAATTTTCCTTTGAGGACAAAGAGTGAGAAAAATAGTTGACTATTTATTAAGTCTTGACACTTTTGTTTTTTATGTTTTCCATTACAATGGTTACAACAGGGTCTCGGGACTTGGTGGTAAGTTTTGTTGTCGTTGCAGATCTCAAATAGTCTTTATTATTAAACTAAGACTTCCTGCACATATCAACCAAACACTGAAGTGACACCTTTAGCTTCTTAGACACTTCTTATTCCATGGTTACAAGCTGAATTTAGTTATTTGTTGGATTTGTATCAGATTAGGGTCGACCCTTTAATGCCCAGCTCAAGTGTTTTGTTGAGTATTCT
This sequence comes from Lophius americanus, assembly GCA_037951165.1. Classification (NCBI taxonomy): domain Eukaryota; kingdom Metazoa; phylum Chordata; class Actinopteri; order Lophiiformes; family Lophiidae; genus Lophius; species Lophius americanus. The sequence continues at coordinate 598,323 of JBBDHG010000020.1, read as the reverse complement.
GAGTCACTATTTCTTATTGAAAAATGTTTGCCACTTGACTGAACCTTTTTGGCATATAAAAGCATGTGAGGACTATTAAGTAACTTTATCCAACAAAAAGTTTTATAAGGGTTGAAAAAATGCTTCACCAGAAATTTTAGCTGATCTAATTAAAATGTACTATTTTCATGAAATACTAAATTTCATCATGAAAAATTTGAAAAGAAATAGTTTTTGAATAGTTTTTAATTGGTGAGTACATTAGAGGATAATATACATCTTGTTTGTTTATTTCTCTTTGGAAAATGTATTTTTTAATAAAATATGTGACAAGAATTTTGATTTACAGGGCCAACACTATGTGCTGTCCATCTTTCTTGACTGGAATGCACCCGTAAGGGGGGAACCAAAGTATTTCATTCTTGCTTAAATCAATAATGGCAATGACTGGAATGAATAATCAACACTGGCAGTAAGCTAATTGCTGTTTTTACTCATCTTTTACTCAGCTTACCACCAAAAATCTACAACTGAGGTTGAATTCTGTACCTGATCCATTCTCCTCTCTCAATATTTAATTAATAATAATATTATATAATACATTATAATTAATTATTGATAGTGAGGAATGTGGTGGTCCCAGTTTGGAGTTTCTGTCCTTGAGTTCTAGCTCGGTCTCTTGTTTCTACAGAGCAGATAAACCCCCTCCCCTATTGAATACTCACACACACATACACAAATTTTTTCCCTGTAAATTTCAGGTGCGTGCAAGGCTAATGGCCCCTGGAAGAGGAAAAAGCAGAAAATCATTAAATGATAATTGCCCTCAGCTACAGACCACTCTCTGTCTCTGTCTTGTTTTAGCCAAGAGAGAACAAGGATTATTTAGCAAAACATCGACTTTGGGTAACATTTTTCGTGCCGTTCAAACATTGAACCTCTGTCATAAACTTGAAAAGCAAAAAAACAGTTTCTCGTAGAGCTGTTCTTTTAAGCATTACGCTTCAATATAAGCACATGGTCCTTGCTATTCCAGTCAGAATTTCTGGAGCAGGCTGCGTTTCTCGCACATAACATGAATGTTGAGGGGGATTAAAGAAGAAAGAGAAGCACAAGAAAACAAAGCTAAATAAAGAAAAAGAATAAGGGAAAGAAACAGAGGAAAACACAGCACAAACTCAATTATACTCTCGTGCTCTGCCGTGGAAACTCGACCCAAAAATGTGGAAATCCTCTACTGGAATTTATTCTTTTTGAAAACATGAAGCAGTCAGGAGGAAGGAGGAACAGGGGGATTACAGCTCCCTCTCTCTCTCTGCAGGATCGTAATGATGATAAAGAGTCTATTACCGTCTTACTCTAAACAGTGGCATGCACACAGCTGAGGAGACAGCCAGTCTGCTGGCTGCCCTGGCTCTCTTTTCACCGTTTTCCCCTTCTGAAAATGATGATGTACGGGGTGGCTTTGTCAGCCAGCAGAGATGGGCAACATCGCCTTCAGCAGGGAAAGGGAAAGGGGGAATTACGCTAATTCAATGCGGATATTATGGCTGGCAGTACAAAGCACTTTTTTTTTATGGCAAAACACTGTTGGCACTAATGTCGGAAAAATTGTGTTTTTACATAACCTTAAACGTTCCCAGTGCCACAGCCTTGATCGTTTAGAGTTTTCAGGTTGATGCCTTGATCACAAGGAATCAGATGGCTTTACCTTCATATGACACAATTCAGCTATTGGGATTCTTATAATCGTAGGGGTTTGGATTCTATATTAATATTAATGTCTGTAGTTCGTTCTTTATTCTTAGTTCATACAGTGCTGCAAATATTTTCTTTGACCATCTCCTAAGAACATTACACCTGGTCGAGGTGGCAATGTAATGTTGGGATGTTAAGCTGCTTCAATTTGTAAGTGGAAACTCAAGTGCCTCTTGGTTACATAGCCTAGACAGTTCAAGTCCCAAGCGGAAGACCAAACCAACCTCCGAAGTGAACAAAATCAATATCATCATTAAAGTTCTGGGGTGGCCTAGTCAAAGTTTGGACATGAACCCCATTGAGATGGTGGGATTGGACCTGAAAAGATGAGTTCATGCTCACAAACCTTCCAATGTGGCTGCATTAAAGCAGTTCTGCAAAGAAAAGTGGGCCAAATTTCCACCACAGTGATGTCAGAGTCTGATCTCCAGTTATCAGAAGTGTTTGGTTGTAGCTTGAATTCGTATAAACCCTTAAATCGTGATACATATCATTTCACCACATTCTCACCAATACACCGCCCTAAAACGGCTCCAAACTTGCTGCATGACCCCCTGACAAAACCAGATATTTATCCTAGTTGACATCTTTTGGGCATCTTCGAGACCTCGACAAGCTGATGCATTGCGTCCTTTGAAACATCTGCACCGAGAGATTGAATGTCATCTGCGGGCGTCAAGCAAACACTGATCTGCCTTTGAGCTACAGTCTTTTGTCAACAATCTGACATAAATTGTTGGTGAGTGGAAAACAAGACCACTAAAATCTTGTAGTGTGAACTCGGCACAAGGGTAAATAACAGATGGTTTGGGCAGCCTGAGTTCCCATTCAGTTTGACTTAAATTGATATGCTACCTCAAGCATTAACGTGCATTGTAATTTAAAATGAGAATATTCAAACTAAGCAGGTCATGTCTTAGAGTGTCAAGAGCAACTGGAAAATCCATACCTGAGCATGGAAAAGAAAATGTATATTATGATTGGAGCTGACTGAAGGATGAAAATGAAAATGTGCAGTAGTTGTAAAGGGAATGAGTTGTGGCAGCACTAGGAGTAAAACCTAGGTAAAATAAGACGTAATAGGAGGAAACTATCAGAGTGAGACAACAGAATTAAAGGTAACACAATATAAAGGTGAGAACGGGAACCGGTATATTGTGACCTAGATTCCCATAAAGTTAGGTCACTGTAGTAATATCACCTATAATTGTAAATTATTTCTTATTTAATTCAACTGAAAACAGAAAACACAATTTATCTAAAGCTGTACCTCTTCAACTTCATTGTTTTTTTGTATATATATGACTATTCCGAATTTTATATTGCAATTGGTCTCAAACGGTTTGGGACTTGGGCAAATACTCTGTAATTTGTTGAATGCTGAAAAACACCTGTTTGGATGGGATTCTATAGGTAATGAGGTTCGAAAGGGGAACAAGTTATAGTTTCATGATCGAGTGTGAAAGAGGTTCAACACTTTGTGGAAAATTTGAAAGCAGCCCAGTGGTTTGAGAACAGTTTTTATCAATGCATAAGTGTGGGGAATTTCATCACTGTATCTACACACACCATATATCACAAGAGCTAAGCTGAGACGGGCGGATACAAAGGGGAAATGCGCACTTTGACATGTTCACAAATCAAAACGATTTATGAAACCATGAACAGTTATGTGCTGTGGGCTGAAGAGGAAAAGGACCATCCAGAGTATTTGTAGCACAAAGTTCAAAAGCCAGCGCCTGTGATGGTATTGGGGAATGTTCGTGCCCATCGGTAACTTCATTAATGCTGAAAAATACATACAGGAACAAAAACTGCAGCCATTCAGGTGGTGTTTTTTTCAGGGATGTCATCGCTAATTCCCATTAAGTGACAATCTGCCACTTAACAACCTTGGAATCTGGGCACCACTGCTGAAGTCAAGACCTGCTCTGCGTTGAAAATGTGTGGTGCATTACGAAGCACCAGCTCTAAGAAGGACGCCTCAGACTGTTCGGCAACTGAAGACCTATCTCACGAAAAAGAATGGGACAGAATTCCACTTTTTCTTTTCTTTTTTTCACATTTTTCTTTAAAATAATGACTGTCCTATGATCCCAAACGCTTAACAGCCATTGTTATTGTTAGTTATTTTTGCATCAACAGTAAATCATGAGAATAGTTCTGAGCCGTAATAAAACTACTTCTTACTGCTTCCTGCTGCATGAAGCTGCAGACTAATGGATTCCCCACAAATGAGATCATTTTAGGTGCACTAAAATGTAGACGCTTCCTGAATATTTCAAGGATGGCGTTTGACTGTATTTTCTCTCTTTGGTGAATGTGTTAGCTTTTGTGGTGCCAGATATCACCCCTCATCCTAATGTATGCCTATATACAGTTTTATGCAAGCAGTACATTCAAACTTCTCCGGGGAGGCCAGGGACAGAATGACAGAATTGAAATTTTACAGCTCTGATTCATTTCTTTTATTCGTTTTAAGGCCAACCTTAACGTCATTTAGCTGGCCTCTTGTGACTCTCTGACAACCTGGCCATCCATTGCGCTTTTAAACATAGCTGAAACTATTGGGTGTAGCATATGTAACACCTCATTATATCCGTATTTTATTTGTTTTTCACCTAGAACACAGTTAATAACAACACAATGTGACTCAATTGGGCTAATTTCTAATGGCGTAAAAATTAATAGCACAATTGGTCATCTGTATTGGTATTACAGCAATGAACAATTACTTACCTAACAGAAACTGGTTTCTGAGAAATGACGAGACGATGCCATTAAACTTTGACTAAATGAACATCGACAATAAACAAAAGAAATGATTGAAATGTGTTATTTGGAAACTGGGTGCGTCAGTTTAGTTCCTTCCTTCCCATAGCCAGCGTTTCCAGATAGGAGACGTTGAAGTTGAAGGCTTAAAATTGTATTTTTAAGAAAATGATCATACACATTAATTTTGCATCCTGATTCCTGGTTGGAGAAAAGTACAATTAAAGTAACGGCACCCAGCCTCGCGTGGAGTCCCCATCGTGTTCCGCTCTCATTGTAATATGATGCAGTGCTTGTGATGTCATCACTAAGGCAAGTATGATTGGCAGAATAGATGTCATAAGAAAAGATGTACAAGATGCACATTCCATTTCCAGATCGTTTCTGAGAATTAATCAAAAATCATAACAAAACCATAAAAGTAAGTGTCATTAAAAGGTGAAATAATCAATTATTCTGTGATTTAAAGCATTATTGATCATGCAGAGAGAACCATCTACCATCTGTTCCCCTTGAAGTTTCCCTCAGGCATAATGGAGCTCAGAGTCTTTATTTCATCTGTTCCAGCTACTGAGTTAGGGTCTCTGGACTGAAGTTATCAATCCTTAAATGGGTCAGATTTAGCCTGGCTCCCTGGCTTGGAGGCGGGCGTGTTTCAACATAGATATAACATCGAAACACATTGCATATCTGGATGTATTCCTTAAAGTGACTTAAGACCAGAAACTTGGACTCGGAAGCTTGGACTCGATTGAACCAAATGTTCATAATAACCTGATTTGGTCTGAGGAAAACTAGCTATGGTAAAACCTGTTCAAACTTACAAGAAATACGACCCAAATGCAATTTTCCTTTTTTTTTTTAAGAAAACACTTCTCCGTTTTAACAAGAATGATGTCATACAAAAAGTGTCTTACATACAAGGCTGGTCCAGTTTGTTAGAGTAGTAGGGTATGAGAGAGGGTTCATCTTCATGTATAAACGCTTTGTATAAGCTTTGATGTCCGACGTGTTATTTGGGGCCTGCTTCTATGTTGCCATATTATTTTTTTTGTCATCATGGCCTAATTGGGATCCATGGGCTGTAAGTAGATTTCTCACAATACCTGCTTTCAAACCTTTTTGTCTTTGTCCAGGCCCACCTGATGTGGAGCAGCCCTGTGATCCCAGTCTCCAGGCCTGGAGTCCTGAGCTCAGCCTTTATGACACCAATGTGACCTCTCCATGCCCTGACCCTGAGGGCTGCACTCTCATGCTAAGGTTCCTCCACCCTGTTGCTCCACACGCTCTTACCCTTTGGGTTACCTACGTCTCTTCAAGTAAGTGTTGCTCCATGATCATTTTATAGCACGGCTTTGGCCTGTCAGAGATATTTATATATATATATATATATATATATATATATATATATATAAATAATATTGCTGGTTACAGAGAGAGAGGCTGTGGTATGAACAAAATTGAAACTAAAGTAGCGGGGCATCAGACCCCAGACCTCCAGCTGCTGACAGAAATCTGAAGGTCCATATTTGAGGGCAGCAGTAGATGTAATAAACATTAGTCAGGAGCGCTGCAAGAAAACATAATGCAGTCAGAAACACTAAAAGTAGTTGTTGTCTGCGGTGAAAAGCTGGGAGAAAGGAAGTATGTGTGGTGAGGCTTAGTATACAATGCATAGACGGCAAGTGATTCATGCTCTCAGTTTGAAAACAGAAATTAGAACCAATGCCCCAAACCCCTGAAACTTAAACACATGAAGGTGGTGACAGACGGAGATCCTGACTCAAAATTATCTGGAGAATAAGGCTATAATCACATCACATTTCAAATAGTTCATTTCTGATTTTTTTGGGGATCAGATTTAGTTTTCTTTACGGTTGCGTTCATAACTCCAATTTCCTGTATCCAGCTCTAATGTACACGTATCTGTATCAGTTCTCCGAAACGGCAAACGTGCACATAGTTACAGTTCATCTGAATCACTAACAACAAGAAACATCACATTGGAGAGAGTGGAATGGTGGAATTATTGAATGTTAGCATGCCATCCTTCTCTGGAGGACAGCAAACATGTCTTCAGCTGTTCAGGAGCTGATCAGGAGCAGCACATTATCTGCAGTATATATCTGTTCCCACTTGTGTGAACACTGATGTGGCTTTTCTCCCACTGAACAAGCTCACATTTGTATTATGTCAACAATTGTAGACAAAGTTAAAAATGGGGTATCACAGCAGTGACAACTAGGATATTGCTGCAAAAAAATGGGAAAATTCTTCCACCAAAACCAGATTTTCCTTCTTGCCATAAGCATAAATTGATGACAGACTGATTGACTGTCAGCACAGCAATAATGCAAAAGATGAGACCTATTTTATCAAGTTTGGTAATGGAGTGGAATGCCAATGACATTTTATGTTCTTCATCACTTGTTGAGTCATGGTAGGGATCAGTTCGCACTGATATCAGATACAGGTCACACCCTGTGTCTGTGTCTGACTGTTCACATCCCCACAATGATGGTTGTGAACCTTCAAGACAAACAGACCAGACTTAAGGAAAAAATCTGAATGGTTTATAAAGTGCAAACTTACAAACTATCTAACTAAAACGACTTCATTCAGATCTGAAAAAATATGATAATTGCATTCACAAACATTCACCCTGCAAAAAATAAGATTTGAGCCACTTCCTTGTGGTGTTTGGAACACAGCCTGAGAGATATGATCTGGCCTTTGCATTTCCATCGAAATCTAACTAATCGTCATTATCCATACAGAAATGGAGTTTCTCTCAAAAATTCTGCATGAGTACTTTCAATATTCAAAGGGGTTTTGAGTCTCCTCTGTGGGTAGATAAACTGCATAATGTGCATAATTCACATCTTAACATATGTTGATTTCTTTTGATAAATCCTTCACTGACATATTTCTTTCATCCTCTTATACGTTATATCAGAAAGTAGACGTATAATCAGTAATAAAGTTGTCTATCTGTCCATATAAGATATATTACCTGTTTTTTTTGTGTTGGCTAAAAACAAATATCTGTATCAGAGTTATTCTTTCTACAGAATGCCAACACACTGTATGGATTGCATTTACACTCACTTCAGATGTGAATCTAATTTAAACCATACGACCTCCAGATGTAACCAGACAGATCGGATCACGACCGCACAATTACCTAACATGAACTTAATGTGTTATCATTGCTCATGTGACTCAAGATGCTAAGTTCCCTCATCAATTATCATGAACATTTATGGTAAAGAGAAGTACAGTGAGTTGGTTTTCATGGGACACTTTATACATGTAAATAGTAAAACTGGTTTTGTGGAGTTGTGTGTAATTTTCATTTTAGTGGGAACAATTTATTGACCTTTCATTTTGTGTTAAAGTTAACTCCAACATTTGGTTTGAAAAAGTCTTGTTCACCATGTGGAACCATAAAACAGTGGTTTTATGGAGTTTGAGAAGTTCTCAAACTCTGTTCAACAATGTGCCCAGTTCAAATAAATGTATTCAGCCGAGTCCGCCGTAACAACCACCAACATTTTTGGTAGGAAAACTTATAAAGATGAAACTTGAAACAAAAAGTCAGTGGAAATGAATTCCAATTTTAAAAAATAAATATATTGATGGCTGTAATACTCTCCAGTTCAGTCCATTTTTTTTATTTCATTTTTTTAGGATAAAACTGTGACTAAAGTCAGACTATTTCTTTCCTTTTTATTATATTTCCAGTAAATTCAGCAGAAAGAAAAGATATGAAACCGACCCCAAAAAAACCCAAATGCTCTTATACGTATGAGCGAAGAGAACATTAATCAAAATACATATATGAAGTTGAGCAACAAAAAAGAGGGGTAAAATAAATAAACAAATACAAAAGCCCTATTAAACAGGACAATCGATCATGGTTACTTAATTTTTCATTTCATTATTAGATTCATCATGTTGTAAGTCATTGTGGTCCAAGAAATGGCAGAAAACGGTCCCAGATTTTTCAGACTCGCCAAGCTTATATTTTATGAAATAGCTTATCTTTTCTAGAGCAAAGTGGACCGACTTTCTTTTCAGCCATTGAGAAACTCCACAAATTTATTGTTTCTTCCAAGTGTTGGCAATACATCTTTTATCTTCCAAAAGGCAGACATTAAGTAGAGATCTCTTATGGTTGGGTATTTCAAAATCATCTGGATAAATATTCAGAATACATATTTTGGGATTAATGGGTACTTCCTGATTGATTATCTGGAAAATTATAGCTAACATTTTTTTTGTAAAAGGAGGTTATCAGCGGACACTCCCACAAACAGTTAAATAAAGACTCCTTCTCCTCGTTGCTTTTAATACGTGTATCAGGAATATTATGATTGAAGTGATGTAACCTAGCTGGGGTGATGGATTGTGTACTTAACCACTTGTATTGCAGTAGTTTGGAATGTGTGTTTACGGTTTGGGTTTGAACAGGAGAGCAAACTCTTGACCATTCCTCCACAGTTGATATATCAGGTTTCAAAATTGTTTTCCATGCTTCCAAAATACTGTTGAAAGACCCTTTACAACTGATCACAAAAAAACATTTTATAGTAGCGAGACATGCCCCTTACCATCTAGGTATTTCAGTGTGATATCTTCCAGAGACGAATGAGGGGGGGGGGGGGGGGGGGGTCTAGGCTATTGTTCTGCCTGGACATTATAAAACTCCTATGTTGCAGTTATTTAAAAAAGTGCTTCAATGATGGTCCATAAACAGTTTTCATAGAGTTTAGAAGAGTCTTCTCTGCCTGACCGAAAATGATCATTTCCAAATAGTGGTGAAAATTGAGATTATTGCTGCGTCTCGTCTAGATAAGTGTGAACAGTCATTTTAAATTAATTTATCCCTATCCCCCAAGGACAAATACAAATTTACAGGTAATGAGATGGATTAAGATTACATTTTGATCCCTGCTGGAGGAGGTTGTTCTTCTTCTCCCATCTTTATCACTGTAATACTTAAAAGCTTTTGAATTAATATTGCCAAGGTCTCTATAGCAAGGGTAAAAAGTAGAGGAGATAGAGGGCTGTGATGTGTAGTTCCTATATAAGATATGTAGCCTATTAGTTAAAATTTCATCTTGTGGATTAAAGAGAAGCAGGACCCATATGAGAAATTTTGCACCGAAACCAAAACTTACCAAAATATGAAATAAGTATCGCCACTCTATCCTGTCAAAGGCCTTCTCGGCATCAAGTGACAGGATAGCGGTGCTAGGGATACCTGATTTTTCAGAGATGTATGTTAAAAACTTTACCTATATGGTGAAAACCCTGATTCTTGATGGATTTCAAGGAGAGGTCGTATTACTTTAGTCTTAAAAATCGTATCTAATTCAATGGGAATTCTATCGGGCCTCCGTTCAGGTTAGTTATAGCTTCAGATCATTTCTGTGCTAAATTAATTCATAGGGAAGTGAATAGTTCTTTCTTAATTGAAGGTAATTCTAATATATCATAATATATCAAGGGTATTTCTTTTTTTTTTAAAGCTATATTTGGGTATTCTGTGCTATACAAACTCATATAAATTGTGGAACATATTAATTATTGCTTTTGGGTCAGAGGTTATAGCTTTTTCTGTTTGCATTTGCTTTATACGCCAAGCAGATTTCGTTCTCAGTTTGTGAGGTTCAAAAGTTTGATTTATGACAGGAATTTTATAAAGATTTGGCCTTCCAGTTCTTTTATCCTCCTTTCAAGTTCTTCCATTTCCAGTTTTCAAGATTTGTATTCAAAACTTGTAAAGCTTATCATCTGGCCTCTTTAAAAGGCTTTTAAAAGCCTCCCACCTCACAGATGCAGACGTCTCATCAGTATTATTTTCAAAGTAAAAAAATAAAATTCTATTTCTGCTTCAATATAATTTGATTCTTGGTCCCCTAGTCAAGCTGTCTGGAGAGCCGTTTTTTATAGGAAAGCAGGCAGCTTGGGATTGTCTTATACAGAGAAACTCCAGCATGGTTTTAGATAATTATGCTATCATACCAGCAGCTTGACATATCGGACTGGATACTGAGGTGGGAGGGGTGTCTGTACCAGTAGACCTGTCAAGCTGTGGGTGAAGCAAACAGTTGAAATCCCTTCTAGTTATAGAATGACCAGGTAGAGCGGATAGTAATACAAAAAAAAGATGTCCACCCCATGAACATTAATCAAAGTCAAACTTTTGACTTGAGATTTTCCGGAAGAGAATATTTTATTCACTGCTCATGCTCAAGCAGGATATTTAGTGCGGGTAACCATTATGGTGGACAAGGTGAGACAGTTTACTCGAGAAATAATTCAAGTTGAAAACTAATTACGAACTAATTGCAGCCATGCGGGATCAGCTTCCATTCAAGCCTTTGCATCACATGACAAATAGAGATTAACCCGATTGGCTTGAAGAATGTTGAGTCCTTAGGCGTCTTGCATGTTCAGGTTTGGTTTTGAGCGCCGAATTCATCCTATTAATTTGGGTATCAATTTTATTTTAGGAGTCTGAACTTTTTAAAATGGAAAATTAATGGTGAAAATGAAATGAAGTCTGAGGCAAAAAACCCCAATTAGATTAGACATTATTTTGATGCCGAAATAATGTGAAATTCAATGTCTTGCATTTTTAAACGGAGCCATTTTCTGTCATAGTTTGTAGCCAGTTGGATTTTGTCTGTATCAAATATTACTTGTAAAGGCCATTAAATTGAAACTTCTGTCCAGATACAAGCCTTCCTACTTTTTCAGTTGCAAAAATGTAATGACATGCACTATATTTCTCTATCACAGACAACCCGGCCATAGCCAACATAGAGCTGATCACAGACAAGGGCAAAAGCATTAACCTTGGACCTCAGCACATCTTCTGCGACATGCCACTCACCCTGCTCCTGGACACTCAGCAAGCAGCCATCGCTGCCATAAAGATCAGCACCTTTGATGAAAAGATGGAAATCGATGCCGCCATGTTGTCTTCAGGGCCCGGCAACCCCCTGTGCTCCTTCTGCCAACCTCTGCTGTACCGCATTCATCGACTGCCGCCGTTCAACGGCAAACCCCCCCCACCTCAGGCCCAACAGATGTTCACTGATAGGTACAGTCTTTCTTTAATGAGATATTAAGTGTTATTAATCCATTATGCATCCAGCTTGAGGATAAATCTCAAACCATGTGCTCTGTGTCAACAGGAAGCTATTTTGCAAATTTCATTAGTGTCCTTGAACCAGAGATGTGTATTTACACAGGCATTCTTTATTGATGAATAAGACAATTTTTTTTCCTGCAGGAATTGCTAAAAATTATTAATGAGAACTGACCGCCTTAAATGACCTTGAACTCTACTTGGAACTCTCAAATACAATTTTTTTTAACTCTACCCAATGCTACAGTAAACAAGGTGTATTGTATTTTCCTAAGAAAAAACTCTTAACCACCACCGTGCTTACTGACTCCAGTTGTTGCCATGGCAACGTGTAAACAATGGTCAGAGCATCACTTACAAAAGCTATTTTGTTTTGGCTTTGGGTCAAGTGTAATTTAGGGTCATTATTAGGTTTATCTGTTGTTTTTACGATGTTTGATTAATAAGCAGATCAAATAAGCAAGATCTGTTTTATTCCCTAAGTGAAGCCTTTAAAAAAAGCGTGTTGGTTCACAAGAATTAAATTGTAATCCACTCCATTCAATCACCCACAGACGTAACAGCGAATGAAGGGTCAAATGATCGTACAGACTGCAGTCACATACCTTTAGCTCCGACCAGGCCGAATCATATACGAAACTATCAGGAAACTAACAGGCCCATCCCAGACAACAACAACCGATGAATATCAAAGGCAGAACACCATCCAGCTAGAGGCGGGACTCTAACCCACTCTTTTGCATGTTTTATCAGTCCCACTGAAAGGATCCATTACAGGCAGGAAACTTATTTTCATTCTAAATCATCCGTACACCGAGCAAAGGGACTATGTTCCCTTTCTTATCCAAGTGAGCTCAGTCGCGAACTCCCTGGCTTGGGCTTTGATAAGCCTGTGCTTTGATAAGCAGCCAAAGTAACAAGCTTCATGCCAAATCAGTGTGATTTTAAACCTAAACACCTTATAGTTTTTTTTTTACAATTTGGAAATATGGCAAACAAAATTTTCATACGACTTATAATTCTTGCCAATCGATTCTCTACAACCCCTTTCTAAAGATTAAACAGTACAGGTCACTCACTGTGCTCTGGTTTCTGGAAGGAGATTTGAAGATTCTCACCCAATGTCCTGGCCAAGGAATGATGTCTCTTCAGAAGGCCGCCAAAGGAAAATTATCTTTGACATGAAGATTCCCATTTCCACATCTTAAATCTCAAATCTCAAATCTCAGTGGGACCCTCCAATTGTTGTGGAAGATTTGGCTGTAAATCACTCTGGACATAATTGCACTCACAAAATCCGATAAGCTTGAAGGAAGATCTAATGTAATTACAATACAGGCAAACACAAACCTGATAACAGGAAAAGGATATGTAACTCTGAAAGGAATTATTACAAGAGAGGAGATACATATCAGTGTGCTGGAAAAAGAGAGGACGCCTTCAATTGGCTAGTCTTTTGACCTTTTATCTGATCACTATCTGTCAACTGTTGTTTGAGTTATGAAAGACAAACCACTTGCATATACGTTCATGAATAGACCAGTAAACTGTGTCTTAGAACTCGATGAGAATATGAAATTGAAGTCACATTTCCTTCGTCTCGAAGCGTGATGCTGCTGTAGACTTAGTAATAATGTTTCACTCAGCAGCTTGTGTGATTACGTGAGATGGAGCAAGGACTTTCAGGTTTGGGAGAGGTCTTCAGAGTCATTTAGGGCCACCATGGAGTAAAAGTTCACCAACATGCCTCACTTTTCAGTCTATGAAATACGTCTGGTTCTGTTTGAAAACCTCAAAGCACAAATGTTTCCAGCATGCGTATGCCGAGCCGTGGTTACTGATCCAAATTTGTTTCAACAAGCATATACTCAATCACAAGCCTGCTGAAGTTGTGGGGCTTAGCTGAGTCAGTTCGTACAGTATCTGCCTCATATTGTAGGGTTTCCAAATAATTACCGGAATCCAACTGGGAAGCCACAAATCGTTTTTAGTCCCATACAAAAAAAGCTGATTAAGTACCTGCCAGGATATGACAACTTTGTCATATCTTTGTAGACCATTTGGAGCTTATATCCAAAGTTATGACAATGTGAATTTCTTAGAAACTGTTGCTGTTTTTAGGAGCACTGTGGAAGTTAGGTGGCTTAAAAACTGTTTATTGTTCAGGGAACACGTCTCCTTGTTACACAAGCTGTGTCTAAGTGCAAAAAGATGTAAGAACCATTGGGGATTGAGATATGTGGGGCTGAAGAGGGCAGAAAGGGAATGATGACAAGAGAGGAGAGTGTTTGAGAGCTCAGGCAAGGAGGGAAAGAGGCAAGGATACGGGCTAGAGGAGAAGAGCTATGAATAGGAGGAGACTAAGGGATGGAGATGAGCATGCAGATGGGCCAAGGAGAGGTAAAGACCAGAAGGTGAGGAAAGGGTATGGAGAGGGAGACAGCAAAACAGAGGTGAAGGAATTTTTTCTATTTTTGAATATAGATCATAAACACCAGTGACTGCTTGGAACTGGTTCTTGGCCATTTTCCGCTTGAGAAGAACTGGAAGACGGTAGAAGATAGAAAACTCAAAATATTTTTCAGGATTGAAATTTGTTTTGAAGTCGAACTTTTTCTTTCTCAAAGTAATGAGTGAAAATAAAAAAATTAAAGGAAAGCTCAAAAAACACATGCGTCTGATGGGTCTGACACCAAGACTCAGGTTAAGCTTGATCATAGATTGTTCTTGCAAGGATATGAAAAGTGTTTACAGTTGTTCCTAACATCCATACCCCAATCTATGTGGTTTCTCTGTCTTTAACCTAAACCTAACCTCAGCTCTAATCCCCAACCACAGAGGAGGGTTCTACGGGAAGTACCACTCCTCCCCAGGGGTTTTTTGGAACCTTTTTTGTCTCGAGAAGCCTCTTGTTATTTTTTCTGTACCGCAATTATAGTTTTGAGGAACTTTTTAGCTGCTTCTTCTTCGCTCAACTCGAAAGAAACCTTGAGTTGGGAGAAGAAGAAGCAGCTTCTTCTCTCACCCATGATGACTGGTTGAAAACATGAGCAAATGCAGTACTGTAAAACTAAATGTTTTGGATTTAGGGTAACCATAGCTTACCACTGGCAAAGTGGCAAAGGGGTTTTTATTGACAGGTAATGCACAGTCTGAAATATATGGTGATCTGAGATGGTTGGGTGCTGTGAGAAGTCAGGACTGAGGTCGCTGCAGGCAGAAGGAGGGAGTCACTGTATAAGCTATAAAACAGAAATTCATGGCTTGATCAGACTATGGCTTGGCGGAAGTGTGAAGTTGATGGTCAATATTTTGTAGCTGTGCAGATTGTAGGTTGAGAACAGCACTTCCTGTTGCATATTCTGGTGTGAACCAACAAGGAAGAGGCAGAGACCATGACAACCTAACAATTATTCCTTAGTCAATTAACGCACTGAACCCCTCAAGATGCCACGTTAGCTTTAGGGACAGGGTTAGGGATCCAAACGATCTCAGACCCAAGAGGGTTAAAACTTCAAAATGTAACCTTAGGAACATTTTATTGTTGCTCCTTTGATTACATCCGCATACATATTCTTTCTTTTTACTTTTATGATGCACTGACGACATTCAGAGGTTTTGTCTGATAAGTGTAGCCGGGGGATACAGCAGTATTTGGCTTGTAGGGTAACCTTAAATTCCAGAGTAGTGGCAAGAGCCATGCTATATCCAGAGAAAATATACAATTTTATCAAGTCTAATACCCTTAACAATAACCCAAAACCATGACCTTAAAAGAAGAAAAACGTAATGAAATATTAAAAAGACAAAGGATGAGAATAAAAAACTTACAAGCAAGTTTTTATCCTGGACCTTCTGCATGAGAGTTGACTTGCGCAACCACTGAGCAGAACAACATTTTGTGTTATGTCTTCAATAGGTGTGACCTCTGCTCCTGGTAAACCGCAGTCTGTCTGCAAAATGAAATAGCGTGACTGTGTGAAAAATCAGATATAGATATTTATATATAGTTGGTGCCGAATTGCTCTTCCAGACCAATCTAACCCTTGAGTGTGGTTGTGTAACATCAACCTTTTGAACAAGATAATCAAAACACAACTCACTTGTTAACCTTCTAATCCAGCCATGGGCCGCTGACATCTTCATTGTGGTCAGGCTGGAACATTTTTTGTTTGGGGGACAGCTTAACAACATGAGTCAACTTTTGCATAAAGTCCAACCCATCTCTGATGATTTTGTTTTTCTTCCAATGTCTTAAAAAAAAAATTGAGATAATGCAGAAAGCAATGGACATGAATGTCTGCAGGGTTTTCCCATTTAAAGCTGGCTGCAAGTCCATTCAATCCATATCATTTCCTATCCACACCTAGGGCTCATACAGTAGATCACTTTTAGATGAACAGCAAGTCTGGTTCTGGACACAGGTTTTTGAGTTTGGTCCTAGGTTTATAATTGACCGAAATAATTCAACTTTGATGGAGTTTTTAATTGTTTATTTTTTTAACCTTGTAATCGGAATTAAGCTGTCCATGTAAACCCACCTAGTGACAATAAAGACAACAACAAAGAGATCTCATGCACAAGCAGGGCCGACATCCCCAATAACCAGCTCACCAAAGACCGGCCCAAACAGGGGGCCCACCACACACACTAGATAGGCCAGGACCCTGCCCCTGACCATTATCCCTGAGGGAGTGGGACAGCATGCACTGGGCCAACGCAAAATCAAAAAGCCCCTGGAGCACTCCAGTTTCTAATTTAACTGGACTGTTATTCTAACTTTTACACTAGCATTCAGAACAATAAAAGAACAGTTGCATGGGTAACACACACACACACACACATGAGATGACACAACAGAGCTTCAAATCGAGAAAGGGTATACTCTTAGGTGTTCATTCTTCTCATGGGGACTTCGAAACCAGTATCTTGAATCCAGCACCGGGCCATTACTATGCAAATATTCTCTCTCTTAAATTAAGACATGCCTTAATTCATGATATTTAATGGAAGCGCCCCCATTCTGGTATAATGTTAAAATGGTAAAAATATACGAATTACGATCTGCAATCCGAATACTATAATCACCATGAGGAAGGTTTGAGCAGTGGGTTGAAGGAATTATCCAAATACAGATACATAACACATATATAGAAAAGATGGGGAGTTCTACTTATCTCCTTCTGTGCTCCATAATTAATAAAGCGAATTTGTAGAAACCAGCGACACTCCAGACACTCTTGGGTATCGAAACTTTTGATCTCTGCAGGGACAAGGCTCTTTTCATAGAGACAATCAACAAAAACAGATCGATAGTCCCGACACTGGACCCAAGGTATCACTAACCACTGTTCCCGCTGCAGCACCGTAGGCTCAAAAGATAATACAAGGTTACAGTCTGAAGCCACGGCGAGTGCAAGTACCACTTCTGTTAATGTGATCCCCTGAGTCATAGTTTGCAAAATCCATCAGCATTCATACAGACTTGATTTGTTGGCGGACATACTGCCAGCACTACGCTTTCTCTTGACAAAATCAGCTTTGATTTTTGCAAGAAAATGAAGTCGTCGAGGACGACACCGACACCAGGGAAAAGTGTTTATTCTGTTTTATTTTGTTAAGTACTGGGGGAGCAGTAGGAACCTTGAAGAGTGACGGCGTTGTGCCTTTTCTCAAAAGAAAATACCTAGATTGCTCTAAACGCAATATGCTGGGTGTTTCAAAGATTCCTACTCCTCTCCCCTGATGCCCAATGCTTTCAGAAGGAGATTTTAATCTTTGCACAGTGAGCAAAATGCTGAATTTTAACTGGAGCATCACCTGCCTAACATGGCAGGTAAGTCATGTCAGATGAGGTTTTCCTCGGTTTGAACTTCACTAGTCCAAAAATATGGTCATTCATTTTTGATGGTTGCCACCTCATCCTCCCTTTCAGACCTTCACCAGAAGAGTCTGTATCAAAATGGGAAAAAAATATAAATACCTTAGGACGGTCATTAGTAGGAACATCAGATTTGAAAGAAATATTATGTAATTATTTTGAAGTTATTCCTAGATCTGTCGATGATTGCCTGGTAAAGCAAAATGAACTCAATGGATTAGAAACACATGAGACATATTGTGAAGTTTGCTGGGAGTGTTTGGTGGCCCCATGGCTTGACCATGCACCTTATTCACTACCTCTTCATTCAGTTTGTAGATTATGGGCATTTTTCACTTAAATTTTCTAAGCAAGATTCAGGTTTTTGTTTTATTGTTTATATTTGATCCTTTTAGATCACATCAAAAATTTACAAGCATAGAAGGGCCTGTCATCATCGTATATGTAGGCTGGTCTCAATTTCATGTTGATTGACTGGTTTGTAGATCAGTATCAGTTGTTTGCTGAATGTGTGGTGCCTTGGTGGGTTTGGGTCTGTTCTGATTAGCTGAATGAAGATTTTCATCAAGAAGCAGCATGGTGATGTAGTTGGGTGCACAGTAGGCATGAACATCCCAGCTGGAGGTTGAGATTGCATGTTCTTTCTGTGTTCACTTGGGTTCCTTCTGGGTGCTCCTACTGCCTCCCCCAGAAACATACAATATAAGTGAATTGGCCGGACTGGTCAGGAATGAATTTAAGTTTACTCCGTCGTGAACTGGCAATTTGTCCAGGGTGTACCCCGCCTTTCTCCCAATGTCAGCTGGGGTAGGATCCAGCTCCCTGCAACCCTGAAGGGGATAAGCAGTTGCAAAAAATGGAAGGATGGTTTGTTCAGAGATGGTCAGCCCTAGAATTGTCTTTAACAGCAGCCAGTCTTTTGAACAATATGTTCTCTTAACACCAGCGCCATGCAGGCAAGGATCCGGATGGCGAGGCTGGTGCCATATCTGTTAGCTATCAAGACTCTTTTTCTAATAGTTGTAGCAGTGTATCGCATTTCAATCAGCACAGACTACTGCATCTATGAACAAAATATGTTTGTTTGAACAAGGAAAGGAATTGTTCTAAAAAGTTTAGCCATTTGGATCTTTTGGTCAAAGAAATCAATCTGTTTTGAGCGGCAGTAATATAGGCTGCTGAGTCTTGAGGGTAGATGACCTCCGAGATTTGGATCTGGAGGGCTGAGAAACCTGAGGATCAGCCACATGGCTACGATGGACGAGGAGGATGTCCCAAATTGCAGCATGGGAGAGCTGTGGGGGGGAGAACCATTTTTAAAGCAGTAAGCTGCTCTGTGATTGGTTAGCAAGATGAGTGAAGCAATTGCTACTGGATGAGGAAAAGCTGCTGATGGACACGTTGATAGCCCCGAACAGTTACAGCTGAGGGGGATAGTGAATTTGCTAGCTGGATGACAGCTAGGTGGGAGGAGAAGAGACATAACTCTCGCAAGAGCTTCATTAGGCTGCAAGGGGGAATGAATGCGTGGACTTACAACGTGTGTTTTTGATTGTTTTGCCATACATGATGTCAGCTCATACTTTGTTAAAGCAACTATCGTAGACAATACATGTCACACACACCTCAACTGAACATAACCAACACTGCACTTCTTTTTCATAATTTGAACAACTTATTCTACAGCTCCGTAAAGCCGGGAGTCAAGTACCAGTACAGCATCCAGGTGGAGGCAGACCATCTCCTCAGTCATCTCTCTCCACCTCTGCTCCACACCCACCAGCAACCTTACTGTGGAGACGGCCTCATACACGGGTGAGTCAATATAAATGGCTATATTATCTTAACCAAGCATGGGAACTAATTACAGATGAGATGGGAAATGAAGGTGATCATGTTGGTTCTTTCTCTACAGTTCTGAAGAGTGCGATGACAGTAACCTGTTAGATGGTGACGGCTGCTCCAAGAAATGCCTCAAGGAGAAGGGCTTCAATTGTAACAGTGAGTCAGTCCCATTCACTCCAGTCCGGAAGAAACACATATCCAGTTCATTATGGAATGACACACAGTCAAAGTGTGGTTTCTTTCAAAACAAAGACGTCATATACGTTTTCAGTGTAAAAGCTCAGCCTCTAAATAGTCAGAAATATCTAGTTTGTGCTTGCAGTAGTATTGAGAAAAATATCAAGCCAATCAAATCTAATTTACAAGACATGAAAGCTTCTGGCTTGAACTGAGTCCACAAGCCCCTAATGTAGCATCACCGCAGAATAAAAGAAAACAGATGAGTCCTTGTGTTGAGATGAGTTTTTGGTTTGTTAAGTCATAAGTCTTGTTTAGAAATCTGAGGCATTGTGACATTCGGTTGGCAGAGACGCACCAGAAAAACACTTTACTGCAGCAGTAAAGTAGACTGTTCAGTATCGAAACACATGTCAGCCAGGATTCCTTTATTAAATAGGTTTGGGCCAATTAAAGATTTCCTGCAATCCGTATATCAGGGATTATTGATAAATTAAGTTTATTTATTCTTATCGATCTTATCATGCAGTGGTTTTGGATTGGACAATGCACATACTTACAGTTGTCTTGAAGACGTTGGTGCCGTTTTTCATTTTGCACTTGCGTTCTTTATCTAAAAGCAAAGAGTTTGTTATTATCAAATCACATGTGCAGCAGTCGGCCAGCTCTCTTGAGTTGGAGAGATCATAACCAGCTGTAAAAGCCTTTGCCTCTGACAATTCCTCTACAATGACCCGATAGTGAAGTGATTGGAGGCCACCTAGTAGTACCTACTCTGCCAGAATCAAATCATGCAAAGGGGGCTGGTTTCATTATTTCTCGCCATCCTTTTTTTCTGAACCCAACAAGAAGCTTACCATCAGGAAAGAGTAATTGTGGTTTGGTTTTAGGCCTGGTTAATGTTTGATGAGGTTCAGGCAAGAATGCATGATTTGTTCTCGGATTAAACAAAGATTTTTTGGTAAGATGAGAAACATTAGAAACATTTTGTTTGTGGCTTCCAGAAAACAAACGTTTGAGTGTTCAAGATAGATTTACCTGTTAAGGCTCTTTCATCGTGAATGTCTTGATCTCAGGTTCCCTTTTTTTGTCTGATGTTTATCAGTTCAGTCTTTACCAGGACGATTATAAAATTCCAGATGTTTCAGTGTTACTGATGGATTGTTGCTGAGTGCATTGACTGCTTACCGTTCCATGTCTAATGACAAGCTGTCACTTCCATGTACTGACCTACAGAGAATTCTTATTCTGACAAACCCTAACTAAAACCCTCAAACAATACATGAAGGCCATAGCAAACAGCCATAAAATTATTACTACCAACCTAAAATCATGTAGGTTCCCCATTTAATGCCAAAAAGCTCTGGATTGTTGAAGTATTGACTCCACCAGACCCCTGAAGGTGTACTGACCTAGCTTGCACCAAGAAGTTACCACCAAATTTTGAGGTAGGCCCCCTGTAGTTCGGACTTGTTTGTCCAGCACATCTCGCTGATGATCAATTGAATTGAGATCTTGGGAATTTTTAATACAAGTGAACACATTTATAATGTTATGTTCCTCCTTCCATTACTGGACCATTTTTAACTCTTAAGAGCCATAACAATTGTCAACAAAACCACTGACAGAGACTCATCTAACCCACTCTTCTTCAAACTAAAAACCCCAAATTTAGAGACCTGGCTGATTTGAAAACAGTGCAAATCATGTACAAAGTAAAAAAAAAAATCAACAAGCTAAGGCAAGGGGACTAGAAAATGTTGTCAGCTTCTTCCTACTCCTTTTGAACATGAAGAACTGTAATTTGAATTTTGCACTGGGATTTCAGTGTGTATTCGTTTTTTATTGCTAATATATTTTGTTTAACATGTTCAAATAATTCGAAAAACATTTTTGCAGTGTGTCAGGGAGCTTTATCCTATTCAAAGAGGCCACTTCCATTAAAATATTATTTTTCCATGAAGGGGTGCGCTTGGTCTTAAACATTGTTTATGTAGGTGGTTCGGTTGAAAGGAGCATCCATATGAACAAAAGGAATAAAGGCCTAAAGTATCACACAACAAGAGCTAAAGTTGCTCCTCTATGAGATTGGACAACACAGGCTAGCATTCGCTGTACACACATATCAATGAGCTTTGGACACCAGTCCATTGGTTGTTCTGGGTGCTCCATCCCAGTTCCTGATTATAACCCATCAACTTCAGGACAAAATGTTCCCATGCTGCCTTATATATCCCACCCACTGATTGGTGCCTATGGTAATGAGATTATTCATGCTACCTCTCAGTGGTTAAAGTGTTATGGATAATTGGTATATACTGTTCTGTTTTCACACATGTGACTAGTTAACTCTGGGCCAGGCGGTTTAAAAAAAGGAGTAAAAGTTAACAAAAACATGCAGCAAAACACAGAAAAGACAAAGAGGAGATGTTATTATTGTTTGTGAATCCACTATGGACAACAGTACAAAGTGTCTGCACCATCGCCAAGTCCAAAGCATGCACACACACCACAACAGAAGCCTTCAAACACATCCCCGAAGGGGGTTCACACAAAACAATCGAAAGGGAGCAAAAGTCTGAAGACCACATGTGTTTTAGACAATAGAATTAGTTAAACACATTTAACATGTGCAAGGCTGTCCAGCAAAGCCAGACATGCAAAACTGGGAACAAAGCCTACACGATTTGATTATGTCAAATAATTGGCTATTTACCACTAATGCACAGTGACTAGATTGCACGCCCTACACATTTAAATCAGCCACGCGTCTCTCGGTGTCTCAGTGTCTCAGTGGTAGACTGCATGAGCCCCACTGTTGTGGTATGTGGTGTTCCTCCATCGTCTTAAAATTCAGCCTCTGTGTAACAGAATGTTCCCCCAGGCTCTGCTCAGTGGCCAGAAGCTGAGTTGAATAAGCACAGCTTTTATAACATCCAACTCTTTGGTGATATCAAAAATATTTCACAATATTTCTGAGAAGATGTGACAGGCTGGTTGCCATAAGACAGTATGCTGGGATACTTTTGCTCCGCAAGCCGTAGTGTTCCATTTGGATTCCCAGATCTACTTTTTAAAACAGAATCACATTATTAATCAAATGTGACCATATTCAGATATAAGTGGGCCTGAACTGAACCCACATGGCAAATATGAGGCCAGATGATAAGGATGAGGGGAGGCTTTTTTAAGTTTAGCTTTTTGTGGATCACTGGTTGCCATGTCTGTGTGAAAGTGTGTGAGGAAAAACTGTTGAAGTCAGCAGAGGAGGGATTGTGAGGTTTCATATAAACAGTTATCACCGCCATTTTCAATATATTTTTTCTTTTCCCGAAAAGTCCGAGAGATTACGGAATTGTCAACACCAACATTGCAGATCCTTCGTGTTAAGGCGATAACTCAAAAACCATGTAATGGATCATTCACAAATTTAATACTCATATAGACTTTAGTGGGAGGAATAACTGGAGTGATTTTGGGAAAAGTCAGTTGTCTGCTTCCAACACTAGGTGGAGCTTTATCTCCAAATGTTTTTTGGAAATAATTTCACTGTTTCACCGGTCCAAATTAGGTGCTTATGAATCAACTCGAGGAGAGCTATCCTGGTATTAACATAATTTACTCTAGTAGTTCATAATTCACTCACTAGGAACAGCTTCTTTCTTTTTTTCATGAAAAACTAAATCAGATCTGTTTCTGATTAAGGGCCACGAATGAAAGAGACTCAGATCAGATTCTGTGTGATTTGGCTGGGAATAAACAGTTGAGTCACCTGTGACCAAACAATTGGCACCGAAATTGGACTTTCACAATATGGTGACTCATGGCATTTCACCAGTTTCATTATATTGATATTAATATAATAAATCAAATAAAAAAGATGTACCTCATGTTTGAAAATAAATTAGGAGGTAGGTAAAAGGGACTTTTATCTTTAAAATAATTAAATTAAAAAGTGCAGAAATCTTTTTCTTTTTTTTACTTTTTGTCTGAGATTCAATTTATCATAGTATTTTGTTTTTATTTTCTGGTCTTATTATGATAAAGATAATTGTAACTGTGGGCGTCATTTTATTGTAGTACTTCTCTAAGTGTTAAACGGGTATTGTTACGTCAGAGCACGGCCTGTGAGTTTTACGTTCACCGCATTCAACCAAATGTGATGTTAATGGCGTAGAGTTAAATGGTTTTTGACTCAGGGAACATTGATGTGGATAAGATTTGTAAAACGATATAAGAAATAAACATGTAAAATGTAAGATGTAATGCAAATGACTGGATAAGCATTAGTTTTGTTATCTCAAGCGGCCAAAATTAACAGCCAGTAGCAAATAAAGGACTTAATATCTACAATAACAAATATAGAACTACCGCTAACACCCTTAAGTTTATATGTCATATAACATGTTTAATTGTTTAATTGTTTTCTATTGTCACTTTACAAACATCTGAGCTGCTGTTACGCCAAAATATCAGTCAATCAATCAGTTTTATCTGTTTTATTCCATTCCAATAACCATTTGTTTTCACCAATTAGAGGCTCTTAATGTTATTAAGTTTGTGAGAACACGGAAAGGATCTCACAGAGATACACCTGTGTCTGTTCAACTCAGGAACTTTAAATAAACTGTAAAAAATTCTCTAGTTTCAGTTTATTTGTAGAATAAGATTTTTTATAGTTGCAATTTCTCTTTAGTTTCTGTTTCTCTATACTCATCTCATATACTCATCGTCTCATTAGTGTCAGATTCTTTGTAGTGTCAGTTTCTCTGTAGTTTCAGTTTCTCTGTCATCTCTGTTTCTCTGTAGTTTAAGTTTATCTCTAGATTTAGGTGACTGTACAGTTTCAGTTTCAATGTTGGTTCAATTTATCTGAAATTTCTATTTCTCTGTTGTTTTAGTTTCTCTATACATTACGTGTATACAGAAACGTCTGCACTAAAGGAGGATGTTCTCAAAATTTTATAAGCCAGCCTTTGGTGTTTTCACCTCCACCAAGGAGGTTATATTTTAACATTGTTTGTCTGCCTATTTATTAGCAAGATTACAGAAAAGACTAAAGGATGGATTTGCATGAAATATGACCCTGAAGTAAATTTTGACATATCTTAGAGATTATAAAATATTTGTGTCGCTATGTCATGACGTGACATTATAGTAACGTTTTCTTAACCATTGGAAGATGAGGCTTTTTTGAACGTTTTAGTTCCTAAATGAATTGACCAATCAGCATGAAATTCTGCCCGGAGGTAGCTTTTGTCATCCCAAAGGTGATTAGATTACAACATTGTTACATGGTGGAGGGTGGTGGCGGTAAACTAGAAACTGGCATTCGCTGCAACCCTTGTCTGACACCATAGTCTCTTCCTTTTAAGGCCATGTATTTTTCCCCTGGTAGCAGGATGTGGTGTTAGGTTTTAACTGTGAGAGCTTGTTAGAGTGATAGAATATCCGTCATCAAGTCAATAATTTACAGCGGGAAACATAGTGGTCCCTGAGACTGGTTCCTCCTCCACTACGAGGTCTGGCCACGGTCTGACTGAGGCCATTAATATACATTTCTTGTTAAACAATGAAATAGTGACTAGGAAAGACAATTTGGCAAAAACCGGATTTTCTAAATTGAAACACTTCACATATTTGTTTGGTTTGTCATGCTTCATTTGCTTGACCCAGTGAAACCAAACAAAGCCAAGTTGTCTCACACTGTTGCGTTAATACGATTTGCCATATTTCTGCAGTCACCAGACTAACAACTTCTCTGGTCGTCTCCTCACAGAAAAGCCCCACATGCTGCATTCATTCAAGAAGTACTACTTTCAAGTTGTTTTTACAGATAAAGTTAGATTGCATGGTTTGATTACAGCATGCAGACCTTAAATAGAAGACAGATGGTCTTAATCGTCCAATCAAACATTGTCAAGTAGTCCTCCTTTGTGAGACCTGATAAATACAAATACTTGGAATTGAAAAGACTTAATCATTTTCACAGGTGTTTTCAAAGCCGAGGTGGGCTGTTTGGTGAGTTCACCTAGTGTAGCATTGCCAAATGAACTTGAGATGACAGTATGACGTTCAACTCACTAGACCTAATTTTCCTTTCATTACAAACATTTTTCCATTAGCCAATACTGCAGTGAGCTTTTTAGTAACCTTTTTTTTTGTGTGTGATAAATAACTTAGTTAAACTAAAAAAAATCTAAAGACAAACATGAAAACTTATTAACATTTACTTTATATATTCATTTATGCCTATGCCAGTACTTGGAATGCCTCTGACACAACCTATAGTGCTGGACTGGGTATTGGCAAGTACACAAGTATATGCACCAATATCTGCTACCTTCCAGTAGGGTCCAGTATACCTGTAAGCAACTTAACAGATTTTTTGTTACTGCACAAGCAGATCATATCCATAAACGGAAAATGAAGTGTTTCACTTATGATGCTTCTAGGAAGTGTTCACTCATGTCACTAATTGTATGCAGGATTGTACAAAAAATGACCTAACAGATTTCAATGGAACTGTCAGTGAGCTGAAACTGTACGTATTAAGCCAACAATGTGGTTGTGACAACAACACAGCAGACAAGTGATGCTGGAGGTCTATGACATCCTTGGATGAGGCAAGCTAAATCATGCAATGAAGTATTTTTACCCTCTTCTGTTTGTTATTAAAGCTTTAGCAATTGGACTTTTTTGACGGAAAACTAGTAAGAATGAGGACAAAAACAAGTATTAGCTGGCCTGCAGGGGTGTTTGGGATGAACCTGAGCAGGTCCAAATGTAGACAAGGCGTATTTCATTTACACTGCTGGAAAATAGTCTGATGAGAGATCTGGGGGAAAAAAGTAAGCCACAGTCCTGGAGAACTTTAAGCAACTGCATCTACCCAAGGGCACATGAAGTCCACCTCCAGAACTCTCCATGAAAGCTTACCAAATATAGTGAAGGATAGAGACCAATGGCCTTGAGGCAAGATGGAAGCAGCCAGCACTGAGATAAGAGGAAATGAATTGGCAGTGATCAGAGCTAACACTGAGGATTCAGAAAAGTATTAGTGGAACATAATGTGGTGTACCATCGTGTCTGTCGTGGAACTGGACCTGGGCCTCTGTGGTCAGGAGGCAGAGCCGTCGTCACTTACTATAAGGTCGCTGGTTTATCCACAGCCTGCAGTATACATGTAACAGAGTTCCTTAAGCAAGATACTGAACATCAATTTACTCCTGAGGGCTTTTGCTGTTATGAATGACTACACCAGTCTATGAATCAATGTAATCCAGGTTGAGTTATAGTGATTGATATTGAATTGTTCTAATTCTAATACTATAAACACTGCTTTTAATGAAATATGGTGTCCGCAAACATATTTTAACTTTTAAGTTATGGAGATTTATACAAAAATATTAGAAATCATGGAAAATATTCTCAATCATTTTTATAAATTCAATATTTTGTCCATAGATTAATTCACCCATTCATTGAAGCATCAATACCAAAACAGACACAAGTCCCTAAGAGAGCACAAAAGAGACAGTTTCATGTCATACTCTAGAGTTAAACTGTCCAGCAATATTATATGGTATTTTTAGCCAAACTTTGCGTCAATATAGGACTGATAAAAGTGAAGCTCGGGGATATATAAAGGAAATAGAGTTTTAAAATATTTGCCAACACAATAGTCAGTATTTCTATATTTTTATTTTTCTGTGCTGGACTTGGAACAGCTTTTGACCCTCCATAGAAATATAATGATGCTGTTATTACTTTGTGATTTAAAATCAGATAACGGTTTTTGAAAAACAACCTAAAGTCACTCCTACAGAGCTAGTGTACACTCAAATATACTCACATACATGTAAATATTTGCATGTGTATACACATACTTATACATACATATATGTACATAAAAAAGGGGCCTGTACAGTTAAACAAGTGTGAGCAAAACAATGTGCCATTTGACAAATGTGCAAGTTATGCCAGCAGTAGCAATAGCATGTGTCCATTTCGTGGATAGAAGTGCGCTAATGTTCTGATCTTACATTCATTTGTTGAAATCTCATTGGCGTAGGTATTGAAGTCTGAATCTGTTGTGGGTGTGGCTTTTATGCCTAGTAATTATGTATATATCTATAGTCTCTTGAAGAATGTTTGGGATTAACCTAAATTGTCATTTCAAATATTAGGCTTCCGTTTTTTTATCATCCACATGATGATATTAATGATTTTCTTAAAATCAATTGTAGCCGGTTTCATATTTAAGCTGTAATGTTGAATCTGTTGACAGCACCGCGGGTCAGATATAGTTGAGCGAACATGGCTAACATTTAAAGTAGCCAACCAAAATATAAAATAGATTTGCTGAGATTTGCTTCACTGACAAATAGATTTGGATGGGAGTCTAACAGTGGGGGATGAGTGTCTGCACTGCCAGATTAAGAAACCAGGCTTTATGTTTGTTCATAAATCCTCCTGCTCTCTCCTTCTCCTCTCCGACTCCCAAGGTGAACCTAGCCTGTGTTATGTTTTCGACGGTGACGGTGTGTGCGAAGAGTTTGAGCGAGGCTCCAGCGTTCGGGACTGTGGTTACTTCACACCTCTTGGCTACACAGACCAGTGGGCATCCACTGCCACTGCTTCCCACCAGGACCCCAACCACTGTCCGGTACATGCTGCCACTGGGGAGCCATCACTTACCAAGGTATGAAGTATGAACCACAGGATAAACTAAAGACTTCCAGATGACAGTAAATTTAAGGTTAGCAGCTGGCTAATCCACACTGGTTGAAAGATGTCTGCACCTCTTGTGTCATGCCATTAAGCTTGACATTTTGGCCACAGTTCTGCCAATTAATTAACCCTCAGCCAGCACCAGACGTTAATGAACTGAATCCTAATGGCAGTGTGTGAGTGTGTGTGTGTGCCTGTGCCTGCATCCATTTGTCATTTGACCTGTGTATATACTTGTGTTTTAATATCTAACAGTGATTCCTTTTTTGATACTAAATAGCACTTTACAAATTATGATTATGACGATTATTATAATTATCAATCCATCCCTTTTCTGTAACTGCATTATTCTAGTCAGGGTTGCAGGTGGTTGGATCTTATTCCAGCCGGCATTCGCCATTCACACTAACATGCAATTTATAGTCACCGATTCACCTATACTGCATGTTTTTGGACAGTGGGAGGATGCCGGGGTACCCAGAGAGAACCCAGGCAGGGTGGATTTGGGCCTGGATCCCTCTTGCTGTTAGGCAACTATGCTAGCCACTCTCAAAGTTGGTAATCCGTCAAATAGTTTATCAGTTTGGAATACAAATGTTAATTGATCATTACTGGAAATGGTGAAAAAATCTTTGCAACGTTACATAAAGTAAAAACCAAATGACAGACTCTGCCCCGTTATCTGGATCATTCCTAAATCTAATGACTTGTTATTCGTCATATGTAAAACCATCCCTCCAGAATTCATGAAAAGCCGTCAAGTAGCTGCTAACAGACAAGTACTGTCGAAACATGATCTCCTTGGTGAAGGTAAAAGTCAACACGACCCATCAGATGTTGCTAAATTCCCTCTAGTTTCTGACTGGCTGGAGTTCCGCTAAGCACTATTGATCTCATTGAAACTGTATTCCAACATAATCCCTCCAGCCTGTGGTTACACAAACAACAGTTTAACATGAGACCCTTAAACTGATATTTCCCACACTATCAATACAATTAGCAACATTCCTCAGTTGAAATTTGACATTTTCCTTTCTTCCCACCTTTCTCTCTGCCAATCCCATTCCTTTTGTTATTCTTACCCTCCTCCTCATTGCTTGTATCCTTCATTTTTAGCAATGTGTCAAAATATTAGTAAAAAGAATTCCAATATACCAGAGAGAAGCCCCTTTACAAACTTTGTTGTCTCAAATCTCTCTATGCAAGCCGCTGAGCAGAATGGCTTTGCACATATCTATCGAGGGCATGTTTGTAGAATACTATTTGCATGCAATATGGCACATTAACTTTCAGTAAGTAGAAAGAAGAATATGAATAGAAGAACAGGATATCCCCTTTTCTTTGTCACAGTGTGAGAAGAAATACACCATTTCACCCAAGGCCTCGTCGTGTGAAGGTTTATTACTGCTTCTAATGTGCATCCAGCTTTTAAAAAGGTGCTCATTACAGTCCCGCTTTTCTCTCCAGTAAGTGACATCCAATGAAGCACAATAAAAAGATTCAGAGTTAAGTTCAATCAACTCATTGACATACCAACTGCCGGTGAAATTTCAGAAGCTGCCGTGGCATTTAGTTGATTCAGTTTTAATTTTTTTTAATTTCCTTTTTTCTCCAGTTCTTCAATTATAATTTTTTTGATTATTTCAGTTTGTGTGCGCTAACAGGTCCAATTCTTTATGGAAATTATTCTATTCCTGATTACACAGATTCAAGAGTTCTCACTGTTGGACTTTGGGCTGATCTCAAGACAGAAAAAAAGTGTAATATAATGTATTAAATTTAGAACCGTCTGTAAGTGAGATTATATGAACCTTCTGTTGTACGGAATGTGAAAAAGCCACAATTTCGAAATATGCCAATATAACCAAAGGGATAACCGGCCTGTACATTAACATCTGGTTACCTTTTGAACAATAAAACAAGGTAATGAAGTGAATATCATACATTATACATGCCTATAAATATTTAACGTTGTGTATTTCACTCGTTTTTTGGTGAAGCTCTGCAGGTACCAGCACCTAGAGGTGAGCGAGACGCTGCCGACCGATGCCTGGTTCCCTTGCACGGCTCAGTTGGACACAAATAACAACCTAAAAGATTCATTCTGGCTGAAGGTACGTGTGTGTGTGCGTTTTTGCACATTTTCCGCTGCATACTTTTTAAAAAATGGGTTTGAAATACCTCCCACACAGATTGCTGGCTCAAACCGCCGCACACCCACACATTCCTGACTTTCTAACAATGGCATGAGTCACACAATCCGTTGGTTACTATAATTACTATTTTTCCAGGTCAACTGTAAATTATGGGTACAATTTATTTGTAGATGATTAATAAATAATAACGCTGCACTTAGTTGTTTCATTTTTTACCCAGTACATTGTGATTAAAATCAGTAAACGACGATCATTATCAGTTTAATAACAGGGGTGGAGCCCAAAATGTATAATTCAAGGATGACAAGTATCTAAATAAATATCATAGTCATCATAAATACATGATGGATCATTCTAATCACAGTAATCCATCCAGAAAAAGCAATATTATACTATCCTACTTTGATCTGAATCATTGAAAAAGGGTTAAGCATCATTGATTGGTTGTTTATTTGTGGTTAACAATGGTGAACATATGGTACTAATGACATTTATTGCATTGACAGAGAGTCTCAGGAGTTTCTGTTACAGTTAAAATGATTCTCATACCTGATTGATCTGCTTTTCTTTAGAGCTTCAACATTCTTTAGCCAGCAGAACTTCACTTAGATGGCCAAGTGTGTTTACTACACCAAATATGGACTCAGTTTTGCATTCCAGACCTGTCCCTGGTTCTCATACTTAGTACTTTTGTATTACTTAATGTTTCCCTAGCCACGATGGCCTCAATCAACTCTGCCTGTCCAGACTAAGTGCAGGCTAGCTGTGGATTTGACGGATAGCTTCATAACCTTGTCCTCCATGCCCTAGATTATAGTGTACTTTACAGTCATGTGACGGCCTCTTTCCTCCTTCATTTCTGTCACGCTCCCATCATTTCCACTTTTTTGTGACTCCTCTTTCCATCCCCTGCCTCCTTTATGGA
This sequence comes from Lophius americanus, assembly GCA_037951165.1. Lineage (NCBI taxonomy): Eukaryota > Metazoa > Chordata > Actinopteri > Lophiiformes > Lophiidae > Lophius > Lophius americanus. The sequence goes on along the minus strand of JBBDHG010000020.1, from coordinate 566,935 downwards.
TGCCCCCTTCATCCGGCACATCTCTGCAACCTCTCTGGAGTGCCTCTTTATCCTCAAAGTCTCTTTCACCGCTTGAAAAGCCTTGATGATAACACCCATGTCTGCCAGCTCTCCCTGAAATAACTCTTCTTCTCTTCAAGTGTCTCTAAAAGGCATCTCTCGCCTTAAATATCTCGTCTCGCTCTGTCTGAGGAGTGTTCCTTAGCCGTCCTATCATAACCTCTGCCAGCTCCGTAAAAGGCTGCCGTCTTATTTAACAGTTCTGCTTTTTCATCTGGAAGCCCTTTCTCCTTTTCTGAAAGGCCTTTACAATTTATTTCAGGGTGAAAGTCAGACTGAGTATGAACCACTCACTGGCGAGACTCACAGCGCAGGTGGCGATTAAATGACCTGTCACATAGGATATTTAATCACAGTTAGATGGATTTAAGACATGATACAAGTTCCCTCCTTGGACTTGACTTTGAACTCATCGGGTCAGACCTTGGGCTCTGGAAGAATAATGTGGAGTCTATCCTGGCTGTGGAACAGTGGACCTGCTCTACCCTTGCAGGCATTCTAAAGGGTTGTGGGAATTTGCTTCTCCAGTTCAACTTGTGTATTGTGGAATCATGTTACTATGAATCATCCCGTCCCTAGATGACGAAAGTTAATGCTCTTATTGTTGGAAGAAAGTCCGTCAGGCTGTGTGTGTCGTACTCTGCCCGGGTCGTCTCTTGTCACAGATCCTCTTTGTAATATTCATGAACACGCCCTTGGGACGCCATTGAGGTGTAGGGAGGTGTTTCAGACATCCAGAGGGAGCTAGAGACACTGCCTCTTTGCATGGACAGAAGCCAGTTGAGGTGCTTCGGGCATCTGATCAGGATGCCTCCCTGACATCTCCTTTAAGGGTTATTTTGAGCTTCACCTCGTCATCCTCCACTGTTCACCTCTCACTATGCAGGTGAGTGACCAAACAAAAGGACTTCCGAGTAAAAAGACAAGAACAAGTAACAAGGATACCTGAGCTGGTAAACTGCTGTGTTCACTGGAAAGCGCAACTAAGCGGAGCCAGCGGTCCAACTCATCTGGACTCTAAAACAGTCTTCTGTAAATACATTTTACTGATGTGATTACAAGCTGACAGAGCTGTGCTGGAATGAAGCCATTTTAATTCTAAATCTACTGTGGCCAATATCTTTTCTCACAGTTCAGTGTTTTTCTTGCTATTAAAAGTTATAATGTCTGCACAGATGAACAGATCTATCAGCTCGTTTATTTCTATCTTTGAAATAATCGCCTCGGCTGTCATGGTTCCAGGTGGGATTTGTCCATCCAGGAGTGGCTGCGTCTGTGATGGTGTACTTGGCCTCAGATGGGTCATGGTCCGGGGAGCAGTGTCGGAGGACCGCCACAATCTTCCTGTCTGATACTACGGGCAAGAACCACTCACTAGGTACTTTTTACTCTTATTGATTATCATTTGTTTGATCATTGTATTTATAATAAAGTAAGAGCATTCTATATGAAACCGCAGTCACAGAAATTAAAGGACTGTGTGACACCCTTTCATCCTCTTAGGCACACACGACCTCTCATGCCATCGGAACCCATTGGTTGTGAATGTGACCCATGACCTCTCTCAACCCTTCTTCATCACGGCCTCCGTCATCCTCCTCTTCTCCTCGCCCTCTGTGGCAGTGGGAGGTGTGGCACTGAGGACCTCCTGCCACTTCAGCACCTTCGCCCTGACCGGGTGCGCATCAGAGGGTGGGCTCTCCCACGACTACCTACTTAACACACACACACATACACATGCACACATACACACATGCTTTCACTCACATGCGAGATCACAATGCTGAATATAAATTGAATTTCTTAATTCAAGCAATTTAACTTAAGATCCAGCATCAACCTTATAAGATTTTAAAATGTTTTATAAAACAGGGGTGCTCTCTATATTACTCTTGCTACTTGTTGTCTAATGTTTTAGCTACATGATTTCTATAAGCAGGAAGCATGACGGCGTAATGGGTACCACAGTTGTTTCACAGCAACAAGGTTTTGGGATCAAATTCACCTGTGAAGCTGAAGCTGGTACTTGGTTCCCTCCTCAGGCTCCTTTCCTCCTGATTGTTTGCACATGCTGCGTTCCTGACAGGGGGGAATGTGTTGTCAGTGTAGTCCCGTATGTGCCCTCCCTGCTCTGGCTTGCTGTTCCACTGGGAGTCTGCTGGGGGTTGTGGCCCTCCTTGATGCTGGGCTCGGTGTGGGGGGGGCTCTAGGGGTTGAGGGATCTGGCTGGCCCTTTGCTTCCATGGGGTCCATGGTGTTTTGTTTTGTTTTTTTGTGTGATGGACCGTGCATGTTACTGCTTGGGCACTCATGTTTGCTTTCCAGACTATGGGCCTGTTCACTGTATGTGGGCCCCTGTGCTGCTGTTTGCTCTTCGTCCCCGGTATTCTTAAGGTGTGGCTGGGTTATTCGGCTTCTATTTGACTCTTGAGAGGTCCCTGTTCACTGGTGGGGGTCTTCCTACACGGTCCTGACCCAACACACCTGAATCTACTATGACCCAATTTTAAGTGTTACTTGGGGTCATCAGTGGTGGCTCAGCCAGTGTTTGAAGTCAAAACTGCTGCTCTGTGATCAGTTCTCAGAACTCTTGAGGCTCTTGGCTGGTCCGGGGATCATAATACCACTACACAGCTCATTAGTGTTGATGGTGGCTCAGTTGGTAGAGTGGTTGTCCACTAATCTGAAGGTCAGTGGTTCAATCCCCCGCCACTGCAGTCCACATGTCAAAGTGTCCTTGAGCAAGATATTGAACCCCAAGTTGCTCCCAATGGCTGTTCCATTGGTGTGTGAATGATGGCGTGAATGGTTACTGCTCCTGATGAGCATGTGGCGCCTTGCATGGCAGCCTCTATTATCACTGTATGAATGCTGAGTCATTTTGCATATGTGCTTTGAGTGGTGGAGCAGACTACAAAAGCCCTATATTAGTACAGTCCATTTACCATTTAGTGTTACTGCATGTCTAATTGTCCTTGTTTGTCTTATTTTGTCTCGGTTTCACACAAGGTGGATTTTGCCCTCTTTGATGAGAAACCGGTATTGGTTCCAAATGAAAGACGATAGGTTAGTCTTTCAAAGAGGGCTGGTGTAGGTTACATGCACGCCCTCATATGCACAGAAATGATAATAAATTGCTGCTACAGAGACAGATTAAAGGAAAAAAAAATATATTTGTCCAGGTTTTGCCTTATCTCTGGCCTAATGTCAGAGAAGGGCCAACAGAACAGAGGACAGTTGAGGGACAGGGTTTTGTCTGTTATAATGAATGTGCATTTAAGAGGAGATTATTATTACAGGGGACTATGGCTTTGTAAGTGGCTCTGTTCTTAAGATGAGTTCTAGTTTGGAGAAAGACAAAGAAAAAATGCATTCCGGGTTCAGTGAAGTCTGATATCTTCCTGTTTTGCTGTGCTGTTACTCTCCTGAATGAAATGTGTTCCAGAGAAGTAGATTGTTCTAGATTGTGATGTGATATTGGCGGTAGTTGGAGAAGTGAATAATGAGTTTATTTGTTTGGGTAGGAGGGAATTTGTAACTTGTGTAACATCTCCTAGTAAGCATAAGGACAGAGAGCATAGAGTTGTAAGAACCCTTGGATCAATCCATCTGAACGTGTTTTTAAGGCATCTTGACCCACTCAGATGCAATGAGCATTTCGTGCGGCATTATAACTGTGAATTGAGCAGGAGGAGTCTTGACAGAAGAAGGTGAAGGAGGTATGAGAGGATCAAGGGAAGGATTTATTTATACTGTAAATGCTTATAGTAATGCGTTTAATACATGAGAGATGCATTGTAACCGCCATTTACAAATAGATGTAGTCTTTTCCTGGAGAAGAGGTCATTATCGGCGGATTTAACCTTTGCGGTGTTTCCACTCATAACTAACCAACACTCTTCCGTCGACAGGATTGGCCGTCATGGCCATATCACTGACCCTCCCTATAAGGGTTTTTTAGCTCAGAGCCATTGATTCCATCCTTCGCTTACTTGATAGGCCATCTAGGATGGTAGTAGAGGTGATAAGCATGTGATCCTGGTTGCGGACACTGATGGCTCTTTAGGACACATGGTACACTTCCTATCAGGGATTCTCCTCTGTTCTGTCAATCAGAAGGTGTGTTTGAAACAATAACATCCTCTGATTGACAGTACATACTCTACCATGCTCTCCAGACTACTGAAATGGAACAGGAGATGCAGAGTGAGGCAGACAGAAAGCATTATTTCACTTAGATGACTTTTATCTCATGTTTTTTTTACTGTTGGAGGAAACCAGACTACCCGAAGAGAGAACCCTCCCAAACACAGGGGAACATGCAAACACCACACAGAGGTGGATTTTGAACCAAGACCTTCTTGCTGTGAGGCAGCTGATTACACATTAATCAAAACTTCATAATGAAAATATGATTATCGACCAACAATGAGCCACTCCTGTATCTTACGTGTATTTTTTGGGATAGACGTATACATGTTACATATCCCAGTTTCTTTGAGAATACCCAAGCTAGAATATTGGTGTTTCTCAATATCTGAATGGGGTGTTACTACGGGTATTTAAATAAGGATATGATGTTTACCAAAACAAATACAGTATAGTCCTCATCCTGATTGTTAGGGGAATTCTTGTGTGCGTATAAACACAGTCATTGTCCTCACTCCTAGCTGTAAAATCCAGCAAACTTCAAAACTCTTTTCACCCAGACAATAGTGCATTAATCCTGGAAACGTGTAAGCGGAGTAAAAAAAAAAAAAGTGAAGTTCCTCCTCTTTACTGCTTTTAGTTTCACAACACCATGCTAATATTTTCCATAGCTGTTACAAGCAACTGATTGACGTTTCTTACCTTGTTTCTCATGCCCTGTCCTCCTTTTTCCTTCTCTCCGTCACTACAATAGCTGCTTTCGGCAGCCGTGCCAGATGGACAGCTGCAGCCCTCCACAGATAGAAAATGCCTTTGTCAGGTAGGAATGTTTGGAATAAAACTCTGACCAGTGTAAGAGATGAAGAAGCCAGGAAAAGAACCATATATATATATCAGTGTGTCTCTGTAGGTGCACAGCAGGAGGGCCGGCCTTTCACTGCTCGGTTCAGTGTCATCGTGGCTTCAGTGTCACCGTCATCAATGGCAGGGAGACCCCGCCCCACCAGGTAACTGAATACTGGATTGATGTTGAAGTAATGTTGTACAATGTCTTTTGAAAGTTATGCTTTCCTCCATAATGCAGTACAGATTTTTGCTATTTATTTATAATTATATTCATTATTCATGACTGGCATGGACAAAGTAGGACAGGCCAGATTGAGATGGTTTGGACACATGAAAAGGAGGGATAGTGGATATATTGGTAGAAGGATGCTGGATTTAGAGCTGCCAGGCAAGAGAAAAAGGGGAAGATGAGGAACTTTCTGATTGTAGGGAAAGAGGACATGCAGTTGGTTGGTGTGACACAGCAAGATGTAGAGGAGACAGGATGATGGAAACACATGATCCGCTGAAGCAACCCCTAAAAGTAGCAGCAATAGAAAGGAGAAGAGGAAAGAAAATTTATGACTGGCATGGGGCTTGCAGCGTTTGCTTCCAACAAAGTATTACTCTGCTTATTTGTTCTGCTATTCGTAGTATCTTATTTTCCTCTACACAGGCAACATTTGTGGTTACTTTCTCTTTTGCTTCCAAAAAACTTGGGTAGTAATTATATCTCCTGGGTAAGACGCAACGCAAAGGCTTAGATTTAGGGATGGGAGTCGGTCTTAATAAAAGCCTCAGTATCTCAGTAGATTGATACTTAGAGTAATGCAAAAACAACATATTCTAGATTTAATATTTGTTTACCAAAGATTTCCACAATTCAGTGATATTCCTTATAAGTGACCAGATCTATTTTTTGTACTGGTGTTGTTTTTGAGCTTATGCAATGGCACTCATTTTCCTTAAACCATTTAAATCAGAGAAGACAGAGAGAGAAAAAGATGAGCGATTAATTTATTGATGATTTGAGATAATTTATTTATTAGTCTCTATAGTGATTGATGGGTTTCTGCCCTGAGCAGCAGCATGGAATATCCTCCCACTTTGAATTCTGGGATATAGGTGGTGGTGGCTGATGACTCTGCGAGGACTAGCTAGTAATGGGGAGTTGGAGTGTTGCAAACCAGCAGCACAAAATAGCTAGATGAATGGAGAGAGAGTCATATGTAAAGGCAGCAGCCGATGATGTGCTGCCTCAATATTTTACAAGTTATATCTAAAATCATTCAGTCCTTCTTCTTCTTCTTTTTCGGCTGTTCCCCCTAGGGGTCGCCGCAGTGGCCAATCCAGGTCCTCATATTGATATGGCACAGGTTTTACACCGGACGCCCTTCCTGACAAAACCGTCCCTACTTATCCGGGCTTTGACCGGCACTACAAGTAAACTTGCTCAGGGGACCTATATGGCTGGCTTTAAAACCATTCTGTTTCTTAATTAACAATATCAACATAAAGGAACTTTAAATTACCCCTAGCAAATGAAAAGGCTGATTTGGCCGTTTCTCTCTTCTGCCATAATAAAAGAGTAAAAGTAGACTGTTGCTCCTTGTATCTGTTCCTCAAGTAAGGAGCAACTACTCCTCAGAGAGGAGTAAGGTGTTTGAAAAGCCTCCTGGTGCATTTCGCATAAAATGTAAGCAACTTCAGGTTTTCTTTTCTCCAGTGCATTCTGTGACTGATATCATCTGTGGTGTTTGTGCTCTATACCAGCGGACCAGTTTTAATAGAAAGTAGATATTGACCCCCTCTTCTCTGTACTTCTAATACTTGTAAAGCAAACGTGGCATCTGTAGTGCTGTAGTGCTTCCCATAGTCCAAGGTGCTCCTGCCTGACCTCATAAAACTTATCTCAAAAATTTTAAGAATTGTACAAAGTAGTTATTTACTCCCAGCATCACTGGCCCTGGATACATCTCTCCATCTCATGCAGTAAAAATGCCCTTCATGTTGTTTTCTGTCTCCCACCTACTTTATTTTTCTTGCAGAGAGAGACTGAACTGGAGTGCTTCCACGGTTCATGGGATCGAGTCATTAGCTGTCAGCCTGTAGACTGTGCCCTGCCTGATCAGTCTCACGTCTACCATGCAATATTCAGCTGCCCCTGGGGAACCTCCTTCGATAAACAGTGCTCCTTCACCTGTGGATCACCAGCTATACTTCAAGGTAAGTCATGGATTGACTATACTTATAATCAAATAGTTCAGAGCTTTGACTTGTGTGACGCACTCATGACTGGGAGAAGCCACTGACAGAATCTACTGGCTCGACTCAACATTCATGTTTTTAATTGCTTATGAAAATGACTTTTTGTCCTCATGCACCTCTGAAAAATATAAAATTTGTGCCACATTAAGTCAAATGTCAGATTAGATCCACTTTCACCTCCTAATATGAGTTTAGCTTCCTGTTCTCTGCTGCTCCCAACAGTTACAGCTCAGTATTGTGAACAGACCGACCACAGCAAGAAGCTGTCACTAGCAGCTTAAAGTTTAAAGTCCATAAAACAAAATGGACTTTAAACCTCCATTATACACAATTATCGTTTAAGATGGGAGGCCTGCTTTTTACAGCGCGCATCCTGTTGTGGTTAAAGACAATGTTAATATTAAAACTATTTAGTCTGAAAATCAGCTAGGACAAGGGGAATTAATCCACAGTTTCGCAATAAAATCACAGTTGTAATGCTATTTACCAAATCAGAGCCAAGTCTTCTCTCACCGAGGCTTACACCTTGTATGGCCACTCTTTTCTCTTTCTTGCCCTGTTCTAAATCCGTATGCAAGATAGAACATGTGCCATGTCTGGGAGTACTCCTTAAATTTTCATCCTCAGACCAGATGCTTTCGGTGAAGCGATGATTCAAATAGTTTTCCATCAGATAGTTATGAGATAAATATCGTAAAATGAATAAAATAGCGTTGGCTGCTCCACATAATTCAAGTTTTCACTCATCAGTATATAGAATATTCTATTACAGAGGGGGCGTCATGTTATCTCTTGCATTAACCAAACTAATAATAATAAAACATAAATGAGGGAAACTTAAATACAAGAAATTTTCTGCAAGAGATTTCTTAAGGAGAATCTGTGAGTTGAAGCTCCGGCACAACTGGGACATGCAGAAAGACAATGATGCCAAGCAAAAGAGTCCACCACTGAATGTATTGAACATTCAGTGGTGGACTGTTTTCATGGAGTGGTCTTGTCAAAGTCTGGACCTCAAGCCCATTGAGAAGCTCTGGTGGGGCCTGAAAAGATCAGTTGATGCTCAAAAACCCTCTAATGTGGCTTCACTTAAACCGTTCTACAAAGAACAGTGGAGCAAAGTTCAACCGCAGTGATCCGACACTGACTTCCAGTTGTTGGACTTGTTTTTCTGTGTTGCTGCTAAAGGTAGAACAACTACATGCTAATTTCATGTGTGCAAATCGTTTACACCTGGTTGATTTAGGTATTGGATACACATTTTGTTTTTCTGTTTAACTCAATCTTTATTTATTTTTAACTGACTATTGAACTTCTTTGAACATGTCTGAAATGCCCAAGCGTTAGTGACTATAATAATTCTTTGTAATTTCTAATCATTGTTCAATTAATTCATTAAAGATGAAAAATAGATTCTGTTGTGTAACCTCATAAATAAAATTAATGAAAATGCAACACCAAATTCAGAATCACACTGATAGAGTTAGAAAAGAGGGCATCGTAAAAAAAGTGTACGTTAAAATTAACATTAACTTTCTTCTATCAGACATAAAATCCTGTTGATTTGGAATCCTCCCCTTCCTCCTTAGGTGACAGTGATAGGTTGGTGTGTTTGGAGGACGGCCTATGGTCTTTTCCCGAGGCCTACTGCAAGATCGAGTGTCCAGAGGTTCTAAGCATTCCAAATGCCAAGCTGCTAACAGCGGAGTGTCTGTCGTCCGGACACGATGTTGGCTCCGTCTGCCATTACAAATGCAACACTGGCTTTTACGTAATGGGGAGCTTAAAAAAAAAGACACCAAGGTAAGTTTTTTGTGGACAGAGAGGACAGCTGCCATGCTTTGGAGGAGCATTCATAATAGAATCTACCAGTGCACGGAGCTTTAAGCCAGTGTCTTTTCAGTCATGGCAACCTATGATAGTATGTAAATCTCATATTATACTTGTCTGAAATTTATTTAATAATGTACACTCCATCCCTCCGATGGCTAATGAGGGATTGGGATAAATTTGACTTACTATCATTGGGAAACCGGAACCTTGTAGAATGCACAAAACTGCTCTATTCTAGCCAAATGGAGGAGAGATAACAGATTCTCATTGAGCAAACCACCACTAAAGGATATCAGTTTGAGCATCCCCTAGTCTGTAAACCACGGGTAATCAGTGTTGTCTATTAATTCATAATACTTTGGCGGCTCCCACAGTTTAATTTGTCCCACCACAGTTTCAAAATGATCTTAAAATGTTTTCAACTTCAAGATTAAACAGGGCCGCTCCTTCCAATGCGCAAACTACGCAGTTGCGTAGTTCAACCCAGGGCCGATGAGTGGTGGTCACATAGTGTCAATAATATTTTCAGCTGTGGAACCACAGGCAAACATCACTCTTCCAAGACACTTAAAAAGCTGCAATGATAGAGATAAATCAAGAGCGAGAGAGGCAGAGCCAGGTAGAGTGTGCAGGAGAGAAAGGTAGAGAGAGATGTAGAGCTTCACCAGCAGGTATGTTAAAATAATATTCTAAAAGTCAAATTATTTGCACTTCTCAAGTTCAAGACAGCACTAAATAGAGAGAGGAGGAGAGTCTCTGCCTCAGCTTCAGATTTTCCAGAGACAGTATTTATTGTCAATCATTGTCTTATACATATTTTTTTTTTCCCACTCAATTTATATTTTGCACAATTTCCCTATAATTGGGTCTTTTTTTGTTTTAATATGAGCTAATGTGTACCAGGAAGTGGACCAAATGGGGGTAAGCCCTAGGACCCTCCTAGAAGGTCGGGGGTTGCCTCCCCATAGTTTCTCTAAATTATGTGGGAAACACTAGGTAAAACATTACAATACCGGGAAATTCATACGATATATAGTATAGAAATAATCACAGCGATTGTGCAAATATAAGGCAGCTTGTAGTTGTCAGTCCAAGTAAGGTTAATTAAACAAAATACAGACCAGGTAATGATAATGAAAGGGATACATTGTATTTCTCCAAATGGGCTAATAAGCTGTAGGTTCAGCAGCGTGAGGTAGCTGCAAGGGTGCAAGATGAAGACAGCAAATTAAAATCAGTGTGAATAACCCGTTACAGAGAGGAAACTGTGAAAAGCATAGTGAAAGAATGCTGATAGTTCAGACGGTTCTGATGTGTATTGTTAAGGGTTGGTTAATGATCCCTTTCTCTGCTACTTACATAAAGGAGTCACAAAACAAACTCCTGTTTCACAGCCCTCAGTCGCTCCCTGTGCTTATTAGGCTACAAAAGCTCAGTTTGCATGAATACATCATCAAAATGGTAGAATTGCAATAGTCGACCTCATCAAATGACATCCAAAACCCATCTAAAGTCATGTCTTTAAATTCGGCCAGTTGCTCCTGTGCCAAAAGTCCATGCAAATGAAATCCATGATGAACATGGATCCAGTCAAACAGTGCAAATGACACCAATTCATAATTGGAAATAAATCAGTTTCAAGAAATTTCATATGCTGGGAAATTTGGTCAAAAAGTGCGCAGCAGTTTGAATATTCACTTTAGAAGAGATACAGGTCACAACCGTCCTGGTCTACATGGGTATGAGCTTATACCTGAACGTACACACTTTGTCAGGCGAGGTGAGATTTTATTCTCTGCATTTCAGTTTAGCAATAATTTTATCATCATAGACGGTGGAGGTATACTACATAAATTTTTTGCCCTCCATGTCTTCATCATGCAGTAGTTTGCAGTTGGTTTAAAGGGTAGAACAAGTTATGTGTGTGGATTTGCAGTGCAGACACAACTCTAAAGCAACTCTGTACATATGATTTGTTCTTGGTTGACATCCCTCGCCCTAAATCCAAAATACTTCCAATCACCATATAATGATCTGCTGCAAATAACAGTCTTTTCCTTCTGGCTCCTTCAGACATGTTTGCTATCTGCTGCATAACACTGATCATGTTTTAACATAAACATTGCTCATCTGACCTGCATCCAGAAAATGTTTGCACAGGCATTGCGGTGCGTTGTAGTGCTTTGATTGGACATCCAGTGGTTTAGGGAGTGCTTGATTTCCTTTGTCGCATAAATTTCTATTGACAAAACACACATTTTAAATGTTAATATCTCTCTTTCATTTAATTTTGGGAAGCGGAAACGATGACAGAGAGGATATTTGATCAATTGTGCAGCCGTAGCTATTAATGTAGTCATAAGCCTGGGCATTCTATGAGGAAAAGAGCATTTGAGTCATATTTTGATCATGTATGGGACAGGGAATGATGTGCATTTTTCATATTGATTCATACAAGAATTTTAGCAGTTTAGTTTCAGAATATTTTTGAGAGGACCTCTGACAACCTAAAAAGACAAATTATCAATTAGATATGTGATTTTCGTCGTGGTTTTTACAAGGGAATAACCTTGCGGATCAAAGTTGATTTTGCTGTGGTGACCCCTAAAAGAAAAAGCCAGAAGAAGAATAATAACCTTCACTGACATGATGCAGGTTGTGGAATGGCTTCAAATAGACAGCAGGCCAAAGTAAATGCAGCTTTTTAACATGCATGCCTCCCCCAGCAATGGAGGAGATTTGTCTTTACTTTATTTTCCAAAATTCCCATTACGTACTTCTGGATAAAATGAGGATCTTTGATTTAGTAGTATAACAATGCATCACATGAACACCCCGATCCCAAGGGCAAAATATCGAGGTGTACAGCTTTAAGAGGCATTTTGCGGTCTGTCATCTTTAAAAGGATATTTTGTTTCGGAACAAGCTCACATTAAGGTCTAATAAAATATGTACTGCACACTGGGCCTCACCATTACTTTGCCAATCGTATTCGTTGTGTAAGTGCTCATTACTGAGCGCCGTTCTCATGTTGTTAATGAGATGAGGGTTAAGGAGACACAGCCGTTGGGATACGTTTATAACCCACTTTACATCTAATTTCTCTTTACACTTTTCATTTCATGAGCAACCAAGCAATTGGGCCTCACATAGTAATGATATATTTTTCTTGTTTTGTCTTGAATTGGAATTTAATTCAAGTTTATCAAATGTCTCTAACAAGCTGACATTTACTCTCACAAAAGACCAATGAAAATATGGAAATGTTACAGTTCTGTATTACTTTAAATTTCCATCTATAACTGTATAGTGATAAACTGCTCCACATAAAGATCCATCTGCAGCTGGATATCTTTATGAGTTAGGCTTTCTCAAACATGTGTGTAAACATTTTAATAACCCCTGAATGCTTTATTAGTCCAACATGTGAGAGTGCACAGCAGCAGCTATTAAAGAGCTTTAAGCAGTCTTTTCACTCCTACTTTTGACACATGTTCCCAAATAAACGTAGAATGTAACACATACTGTATGTTGTGTGTATTAACACACGTCATGCTCCATGCATAGCTTCTTTTTTTTTTTCTTTTTACTGTAGAATGGACTGTTGTCATTTGCACAGTATGCTTTCAGTTCCTGAGACTATAAAAGCAAAGGGGCTTTAGCAGTGAAAGTGAGCAGGGTCACAGGGTGCATGTGGGTGTTGACAGGGTCCGACATAATAAACCTGAATTCAACCCCAATCATTAAATAAAGGTCATTTTAATTATATTTCCTTGTCATGTTGACTGTATGAACCAATTAGCCACAACATTATAACCCGATGTAGGTCCCATTTTGCCTGTGCGGAACTAGAATAGCTCTTCTAAAACAGGATGACTTTTTCTCGCCACATGTATTCATGAGCTCTGGATCCATGACCCGATACCATTCGTCTTTCCTTAGACCACTTTGATACCAATGCAGACTAGGAACACCTAGCAATACTAGGGGAGTATGGAAGAATGAGCTTGTTAACCCTGATGTCACTATACAGTTATAGATGGAAATTTAAGGTAATACAGATATAAAACAGAGTTTTCCTCAGTTCCTAAGTTAAACTCTTAGCCAGCTGAGACATACCACCAAACGTAAAATAGACACCAATATCGAGACATATACTGATATAGTTCCATTTTTTATTAATTTATCATTAATACTGAAAGCGTTAAACTTTTTTTAAAAATCAGTTTTATCTTTAATATATAATATATATTAAATATATATATAATATATATTTAATATATAAATGATAAGTGGTTAATAACCACTTATCCTGTTCAGGGTCATGGGGACTGGAGCCTATCCCAGCTATCATTGGCTTAGAGGTGGGGTTCACCCTGGGCGAGTTGCCAATTCATCACAGGGCAGACACATAGAGACAAACAACCATTCACTCTCACATTCACTCCTACTCCTGCATTGCATGTTCTTGGACTGTGGGAGGGAGCTGGAGTACCCGAGGAGAACACACACAGACACGGCGAGAACAAACAAACTCTATATAGAAAAAGCCGGCGGAGGTGGATTCAGATCCGGCACCTTCATAAATTTTGAACAAGGGCACCTACCCACTGCCCTCGTTCAAAATATATGACTTTTAATAAGATATACAGCATTTTAATATACAGTTTCCATATTAGATATGATTTACTGATATCTGCTAATCAGCAGCTGAATGACCAAGACTAGCAGCCCTTGAAACCCAAGGTTGTTGGTTCAAGTCCTATCTGAAACATGGAGGTGTACCCAATGAGAATATAAAAACATTTTATGATACATACTGTGTTTATTAAAAACGTCTAATGTATGCTCTATTATATGTGCAAAACTTTTGTAAATATAATTCAAACCCTGACAAACTATAGATGTATGGATTTGCTCCTCTTTTATCTAGGAAGTACTTTAAGCTGGAGTGTCTGGAGGATGGCCAGTGGGAAGAAATCACCTGTGAGCCCATGTCCTGCCCAGCCCCTCTTGACGTATTCCAGGGAATGTATACCTGCACCAATGGCCTGTACTACGACAGCCTCTGCACCCTGCAATGCCCAGACGCAACAGAAAAGGTAACATTCCGGCAGATGTCCATGTTTTTACTTCACTACCTTTAGCCATTTTGCAGCGACATGTTTTGGGATTATCCAGGATTGCCTGTAAAGCCTGAATTAAGCATGTGGTGGCTCCTTTAATTGAATAAAAACTATGAGCCTCCAAGTTTACCAAATGCAGACAACATCATTTCTTCTTATTAAGTCGTCTGAGAACGATGCTTCAGAGCCATGGCTTTATCAATGCCACATTCCGTGTGCGTGTTATGTCATACCACACAAGTGTTTTTATGCTCTAAAGATGTTGAAATTAATTTATTGATTTCACGTCCGACTCATTTTGGGATGCCTGTCTCTGCAGGGGAGCTTGGAATGCTTTAATCCATATAACTGCTCAACAATGAAATTCAATAGTAGATTAGAAAAAAAGTCAGGCTGGAACTTAATTGATTGTTTCTTTTGGGTTGTGTCTAGATGTGTAGACAGAAGTCTAAAAACCAAGAGTGTCCGAGGATGATGACTGCAGTGAACTTCATATCTGTGTTTGTTTCCAGATGGAGATCCGTTGCACAAAGGATGGCAAATGGAGTGCAGTGTTCAGCATGTGCTCCAAGCTTCAGGGATCATGCCCTCCTCCTTCCAATCTCCACTCTGTTGAGTACAGCTGTGACCAGGAGAGGGATGTCGGTGAGTGTCATCTTACAAAATGGGAGTGTATTATCTCCAGTGAGCAACCCTGATTATATTCCTTTCTAATAAATCCATAAACAGGAATCTGTAATTTGCTCTTTGGCCCATTACTCCAGTGAACATACTTAGGTCTGGGGTCCCTAAGATCTAATAATGATAACTGGAATAATAATAATAAAGAGAGGATGACAAAAAAGGTTGATAAGAATTCAAACTTGTGTCATCTGGGTAAGACTAGACCACGGTAACCATGACACAAGTTAATTTGATACTAGGGGTACTTACATACATATCAGGTTGGGTTGAGGCTTTCTGACTTTTCGGTTTGAGCCGGACCTAAATCCCAATCACGAAACCTCCACTATTCAAAAACATGTCCCAATCAAACAGCCAGACTCTAAGTTTACAGAACCTGGTCAACCTGGGTAAGAAATGGTCTACCTGAGTTTACAGGGACTGGTCTACCTGAGTAAGAACTGGTCTACCTGAGTTTAAAGACTTGTCCAAATAAAGGATTACAACTTTAAACAAGACTAACTTAGAAAGACGCTAATGTGGGAAGTCTCATAATATTTTGCAGGTTCTCTTTGCTACCCGACATGCCTCGTTGCTCTGGACATGGATCTGCGTGACCCAGTGGTCCTGCCCAATACCACAACGGCAGACTCTTTGAAGCACTGGATGCTACCAAACAAAGTTGAGGTGAGATACACTGGAAAGTAAACGCAGCAGTGAACCAAAATAAATGCTTGCTATTACAGTTTACCCAACAAACTATAACTGACACCACTCAGTCAAAGTTTCAGTTAGAGCTTAATAGAAATTAATTGACCTTCATGAATAAAAGAAAACCAAAATTACCTCCAACTGGTTAATTGAACTAATGTAACACCCTCATTTTTCTTTGATTGGCTTGTCATGACGATAACATTATTCACACAGTACATCACTGCAAGAATTTGATTAAATGAGAAACATCATGGTCGAACCGAGATTATCAGAGTCAGATTAACCGGATAAGTCTTGAAATTGAATCACTAGTTCCCCTACCTGGAGTCCAACTTTCCTCAAAAGTTATTGAAATCAATTCAAAAAATTTTTGTTCATACTGCTTACAATTGAAAAAACCAAACACTGATTATACTGTCTCATACCAACCCTGTCTTTCCATACATAATGGGGTATGTTTTATTAACACATCAAACACCGCCAGACACAATTCAATGAAATCTCACACATACTTCCTAGGCAACTTCAAAGTGTGCCTTTCATGAGTTGTCTCTTCATTTTGCTTATTTCTTAATCTTTACACTCATTTTAACATGGTCGACATTAAATATGAGTTAAACGAGAGACCTGGAACTCTGTATCTGTATTTGTTGATGTGGAATTACACCATTTACTTGTTTTTGAAAAATCCGTTTGACGGTGCAAAGACTAACAACTATTTTCAACCAGTCAGTACACTTCCGTTTGAGCTGAGAGGGTAGCTTCTAAAAGATATAATCATTCCTACTTATTTTAAGGCCAGCAAAAGAAGCTGTTAGAAAATTTCAGTCTGAAAAACGGCGTAAACATATAGGGCAGAATATTTACTGAATAGCACTAAGGTAAAGACTCTCTCCACACACTGATGAGCTGTCTGCACCCATGAGTTGCTAAAAAAGCTGATTTATGAGAAAATCTTTAAATGCATGCAAATATAAATTTTGTCTGTGTATCAAATTCTAGACAGTCTGATTACTTAAATATGTACCCATTAGATTTAATAGCACAACCATTTGGCAGATTCGAAGTGGGAGTCCAACATTAGGCCTATTATTCTTCAGAGAATGAATTGACTGAGCTGATATGGGACATTGCTTCCAGATGCTTTGACAGTTCAGAAGCTGCTCCATCATAGGCACATACAACATAACCGTATCATCTGAAAACCAGCCGCAGGACATGACTCGAGATATGTGCAAAGATGTTTCATAGCAGGTGTTGTTCTCCATCATTGGCAAGACAGAGTATTTTTCCTTTGTTCAAAGAAAGCGTTTAATTCCCAGCTGCAGCCGTTTAACCACACCTAATGCGTACGTGAGCATGCATTCATTATCGGTCAAGTGTTTTTGCGTTACAAAGACAGATAGCAAGAATAAAGGTTTTAGTTGACGTCAACCATTTACAGAAATCCACACTTTTTGCAAGCCTCCTTGAACAAACTCGGAGGAATGTCAAATCTCGGGTCACAGTGTTCTGATTCCTAGCTTAAATATCGGTCGTATTACCCAATATCACTTCCTTTGAATTGTTTCGATGTCAAAGCCGGTGCAAATGCTGCAGTTTCACCTTACTTTTGGGTGGTCAGTCAGCCAGCCAGCAAGTTAATCCATCCATGCCAAGGTCAAATAGTTGGATAGGGGTCTTACAGTTTCTTACACCATTACTCTGACACTACCGAGTGGTTTTGAGGCATTGTGTTATCGCAAATACCTCAGAGCTTGGTCAGGCTGGACAAGAAATTCTCTTTCTCTGTCCATATTTGTGAGTCTGCCAGCTATTTTCTAACCACCTTATAAATTCCTGGGGGCAGATAATTGACGGTGCACCAGTGCCTCACGCAAATTACATCCACTGAGGTTTTATCTAAATATTATGATTCTTTCATGGCAAGATTTTTACGCATAACAAACAAATGGAGGCAATTGCTTGAAAAAGACATGTTTCATATCTGCCCTGTCTGCAGTCAGACTGAATGCAAGATGTAGAGGATTTTTAGGAGTTCATACTAATAGACTCTGCGTGTTGGTGGATCACTGGACAACAACTACCATGAGTGTATTAAGTTTCCTTTTATTTTTGTTATAGCAGCAAAATACTGAACTATAACCATGTTTCCTCTTGTCATCCTGATAATAATAAGTATAAATTAGTGTAAATTTCTCAAGAAATTTCAATGGGTTCCTGCTGTTCAAATTGAGACTGGACTATTTCACTATAAAAATCTTTATTATATCAATAGCAGTAGCAGTAGTAGTAGTACTATATAATAATAACAGCAGTATTACATTTTTGCATCTGTTTGCTATGTTACGACAACTTCAAATTGCATGAATAAAAGTAGTTGAATTATTAGCAATAGCAATATTAAAATTACCATGTTGCCATGGTTACAGCTTGAGCTACCTTGCCCTTGTTTATAATGCAAATTTTGAAAAATGGTGCGGAAGAAAACTTAAAAATATCAATACCAAGAAGTAGAATTAGTTTACTGAATAGTAATGTGCAGCAATCAGGTACAGTACTGACTACTATCGAGAAAGATAATAAGATCCATAACTTTGTGGAGATTTTCATGGTTTCTTCCTAGAATCAGTATTTGGTCATCTGCCCGAACAAAAGTATTTAGTGATTATTGTCTAATAATCCAAATTAAGCTCTCCCAGGTATTTGGTTTAAAACATCCATTTTCACATAGATAAGCCTCATGAAATAGTATTTGGCAAAACAATGTCATCATAAACCCTGTATCGAATTCTGTATAATTGAATCGTCACATTAGAATATGTCTAGCCATCAATTCATGTCATGGAATCATGAAGTGATAGCAAAAGGGATGAATTGGTTATTTGATATATAACACCTTCTAATGGTGTGGGCCATTAGAAGGTTTGCATTGTCATCCATCTACAGAAGGTCATGTCATTGATGATCACTTTAAATCAATGCCTCTGCCTATAATACCTAATAAAATGTCTTTTAAATTGGTTTTGTGAGAAACGATAGCCCTGGTTTCCATGGCAACCTTAGTGGTTATCTCTTTCCTGTGACTGGGTTGTTCAACGGTTGTCCTTATGTTCTCATTTTCCAGAGCATCATCTGCACAGGAATAATGAAGTGGTACCCTGATCCTGAACACATCCATTGCATTCAGTCGTGTGAGGTAAGTAGTGCTGCTTGAAGTGTATGCAAATACTTCTCACCAGATTGATGTCAAAAGAAGGATTTAAAAAGCATTCGCTGTAACAGACAGTGCCTGACCTACGATTTCACAAATAGCATATTTTCAGTGCAATGAGTAGGAAAGAATATTTTTAAGTGATTATGACTGCACACGAGATTATGACTTCAAATCAGTCATAATTAATGTTTTTACTTTGACCTTGATTCCTAACTATTATTGAAAGCCGGGATATTTTTCCTGCTGAAAGCGTTTAAGTTCATTTAGCTCTTCCATGGCGCACTGGACAGAAACCGGTGTTTCTGAAAATACTGGAAAATACTGTATGTTTGTGTTGATTTCTGGTACTACCTGATCAGAACTAAGAACTAGCTGAAAAGTATAAAACAGATCTAGCTTCTGCAGCTACTCTCTCACAACATGACTTTTAAATGTTCGGCACCGTAGTTTGGAAAAATTATTCTGCAATGGCTTGACACATCTTTTGTTAAAAGATTACAATTTTTTAAAACTTCTAAGTTCCAACGAAGCTATGAGAGCCTTGTCTTTTACCATGCAATATGTAATGAAGTATTTATTTCTATTATCTTTTTCAATCCTTTTGCATAGTATGTGGCCATTTGTATAAGTGCCAGAAAGTGACAACTGCACCGTGGAGCCACTCAAGAATTAGTCACTCTCCCTCAATTTTGGGCCTTGGTCTCTTCTTACTGAACAGTGTGATGATTTTATGTTAGCTGTATTGTTCAGCGTCATCTTCAACCAAGCCAAAATGTCAAGTACAACCTCCTCTGATTGATACTGTTTTGTCATCTCTCATTTCCGTTTGTGTCATGTCATGCAAGCCTCTCTGCATTCACTGTCTAACATTGGTCTGACAGGACAGAGGCACAAAACTGAGCATTGTGCCGTCAGGGACAGTTTGTTAGTGCAAACATTGGGAAAGCATACATCAGTTAGAAGTTCTAAATGTTAATTTAGGATTTTCTTCAATTAATTGCCAAACCCTGAGCTAAATAAAGAGACAGAGAATGAAGTAAAGATGAATGTTTAGTGCAACAAATGACATGTGATAATTAATCTGACAAAAACTCTTTAGATCTTAGACCTTTCAGGGAGATTTTGATTGAGGGGTATCTGCCCTATGCAGCAGCGAGGTATACCCCTGGGGTCTAGATACTGGTGGTGGTGGTGGTTGTGGTGGCTGATGACTCTGCGGAGACTGATGGAGTTGATAGATCTGTGAGGACTTGGTAGAGATGGGTATGTGGATGGTGTGTAACAGCATGATGGAGGAACGAGGTGAATGGAGATGATGATAGGGTAATGATGCATGGTCAGATGTTGAGCACAACTAATCACAACAAAATCAACTAAGCAGGCAATTGCTACAGAGAATGTACAATGTGTGAAGGATGTTGTGGGAAATAACTGTGGCCCGGTCCTCTTGACTGATGTTTCACCACACCTTCATTTGATGGCTCCCATAGTAGCCATTCCATGCAAGCTGACAGGAAACATGTATCAATAGTGAGCAAATGGAAATAATTTGTTTGATGGATGAATTTATGAAAAGAAAAATCCAATGAGCAGTACAAGGCTTCTCTTTGATCACAGCACTTAGAAAATCTCTTACTTAAAATGATCATAAATTCACCCTGTGAACAATAAGTGTTTTATAGGTTGTGCCAATGTCTCCTTTTTCACCCACAGTAGGTGAAAGTGTAATTGTTTTTTACTCAATATGTCTAGTAAGTGCTTATGTGTGCAAAGGCTCAAGGTCAGGAGGACCAGAGGTTGGCCTTCATCCACTGATTGGGATGAAAGCCAATCAGAGATATTTTAAATATTTTATGGACGTGGAGAATTAAATCACAAGACAATTACACCATGTCTGGGCATGAATGCATTAAATTTACTGCCATTCATGGTCAGCCATTCTGATACTTTTAGATATGGTTGCAAATCATGCTCTGATGCCTGTTTCAACACTGTTCCAAGCTTAACAAAAATGTCTTTCAAATCCGTCCAAAGAAAACCTTCTTTTCATGGATGCCAAGCCAGATCAATCTAGTGATAAAATAAATTGATTCATCACTAGATTAGATTTATGGTAATTACTTGGAAAGACAAAAAAAAGAAGATCTTGGCTCACGTTAAACTAATAGGTGTAATAACTCAATTCCATAAATCAATCAGTTGTAATAAATCCGCTCAGGAATGGAAGACCCACAAGAGGGTGCAGTTCAGTGTTTCAGTAACTGAAATCCAACATACAATGTCCAAAAGCTGACCAGCTATAACATTTCTGACCACTGTCAGGCGAAGCCTGAGTTACACTGTTCTCTCTCTCGCTCTCGTCACAATGTAAGCTGTCAGTGGGTTGGATTTAATCATCATGAAGATGATGGGTTGGACGCAGGAAAAATGGACATGCGTGCTGATCTAAGTGAGCCAGAGCAACTCCAGAACTGCAGTTCTTGTTTGGTTTCCAGGTCTACGGTTACCAGTGCCTACAAATAGTGGTCTAATTAAGAATAACCTGTGAATGTGACATGTCATAGGTGCTCATAGCATTTTGATGCGCCTTCATGGGACACCATCAGCATCCAAACTAAACTATGAGGAGTCTAGTTCTGTAGCAAACATTCTTAAACAAGTCATGCTGCTTCTGATGTGTGTTAATAAACAGTTCATCACAGAGGTGTTTTTGGGGGACCTACAAAATGGGATGTGTTTTAAATGTAATGTCTTGTGTATATCCTGCTGTGATCAGCAGAGGCGATCATCCACACAGGCACACAGTCTTCATCTGTAGTCTTGATTTTGATAAGTTACACCGCCTACTACTACCCTGGCACACTCACCACAGTATATTCAGACATTATTATGCATCTGTGTTTGAAGATCATTTTCACAAGGCAGTCATGTTAAAGCGAAACTTATTTTACACGCAAAAGAAAATTGAAATTTCAAAACGGTTTCAAGTAAGCAGGGGCCCATGAGACATAAAAAGGAAAAGTTATGAGATTGTGTACTGGAACTCTTAGTGTGAATGTGACAAACTCAAATTTATGGTGAAAGTATTTGATTCATCGTGAAAAATGCCATGGAATTTTATATGAAACAAAAGCAGGATGACTATACTTTTATCACTAGTTTGCCAGCATCAGACTACATGTTTGATTATTTTGTGTAGAAAGTTGTAAAGAGACTTTTCCTCCACACATTGCAGCGATTTAAAGATTCTGCAGTAAATATTTTGAAAAATGAAAAAGCAGCCACCACTTATGGCTTTATCTTCTTATTTTTCTTTTGGCTCTTCCCTTTTTTGGCACTTGACACTGACGTGTCTCTAACAAGCTGCAACAAGGGAATATGGTTGATAATGTAGTGATGAGGGGCTCTTTATGAGAGCGAATCCATAATGTCTCGCCAATGAAAATATGAAGATATATGATAATCACCCACCTGAAACCAACCTGATTTATAATCCATCATTTTAAACATGTGTGGAGAAGTTGGGTGCTGCTCTAGAACTACGGCTGCAACTAACGACTCTTTTGATAGTTGATTAATTGTTTCAATAATCGACCGATTAATCAATTAATTGGAAAATTTTTAACTCCTTGTTAAATTAAGATTAAGTAAAAATAAATACAGAATTGCTAAATGGCTCTTATTTTCATCGACAACTTATTTCATAATCGATTGTTGTCGATTATGCTGAAGAATTGTTACTAAATTGTTTTCATGAAAAATGGGAATTTTCTCTCTCTCTCTCTCTCTCTCTCTCTCTCTCTCTCTCTCTCTCTCTCTCTCTCTCTCTCTCTCTAATAATTGATGTTAAAGGCTGCTTTAACTTATTGCCTTGCTTGTACAAACTTGCTGAAGCAAATACTTATCAGTATAGGACTGTTAGGACAATCTGTCTCAGATGGTATTAGTTCTAGCTACCTTAGGGTATGGAAATGTGTTCACCAGGGGCTGGTCCTAGGACCCCTCAATTTCATCAACAGTTTGCTCCATATGCAAACATCCACTTTTATGCCGATGATTTTGCGACATATCCACACTCATCCAGGCTCTTAGTCTGCTGCTATTAGCTTCTAATACAAATACAACATACCTTGTGTGATCTAAAGCTTTTCTTACTCCAGCTACTAAACGTCAGCCTCGTTTAGTTCTTTGAGATAAAATATCTATCTCAACATAAATGTCTATGTTTTGCAATTGATGATTTTCTAATATTTAATGCCTCAAATTCAGACAGTGTTAAAAAAATGAAGTTATAATTGGCTTTTTACATTAAGCATCGAGTCCAAAAGACTGAAAATGTTGTCTGTGCTGGATTATGGTCATCATTAACATGCATTTTACTTTGCAATGCTTACACTTCCTGGACACCGTCTATCATTGAGCTCTGTCGTTTACCAAAACTGTAAAACAATTCATAGAACTGACATAGAGTAAAACTTTTCTAATAAAGTTGTGGGATGGTTTAACTGTCCGTCTTTATAGCAATCCGCTGGAAGTTAGAACGCACAGTAGCTATTCTCAGCGGACTTAACTTTTTTCAGTGCAGTACAGTGTATGTTTCAACCTGTTCCTTTTTCTTGAGAAAATATAGCTAGACATAAGGGAAAAAGAGGGGGTGACTTCATTGCACAAATACCTATATGTAGTTTACCTGAGTTAAAAGGTCTGCCTTGTCCACCCAATAGATGGAACCACTGGCATATTGTTATTTATAACAATTATCTTGGTTATCCTTCCGTCTTATTTCCTGAGCTATATTCCTCAAATTAGCATAAGAGGCGCTCCCAAGTCATTATCCCCCTATCTGTCCCTAATCAATAGTGAATTATAAGAAAGAAAGAACCTTTGAATACACTTCTCCATCATCCTGGCATCAGTTGCAAAATTACTTGAATCTCAGTTAGCAGGTCTCACTACATTCATTTAAGACTACTGTATATTAACTGAGAAGGATGCAGCCACAACTAGCTGTAGATGTTTTGATTGAACTCATACGTAATCTGTGATGTTGATAACAAATTAAAGAAATTATTTTGATGTCTCATATTTTTATTCTAATTTGTAAACTGTTGTTTGTATGTCAGCATGTCTGGGAAAGATGTTGAGAGCTGCTGCTGCCTTTCTTGGCGAGAACATTCTTGTAAAACAGATTTTCAGTCTCAATCACACTTTATGAAAAACAACTAAAACAAGCCCATAATATGCAAGCTACACCAAAACCACCCAGTCTATGGTTTGTGGGTTAAGCGCTGCATCATTAGCATCCTTACCAAAGAACACAGCCACAGTTCCACTTTGTGTCTCAGCCTCTTTGTTCTCAATTTTGTTAAACCAATATGGCCACACATGCATTTAATGCATGTGATTCCGTTATTTTAATACTGTTGGCAACATATTTTATTGAGATGTGGCTATTTAGAACCACAGCTTTGTAAAAGCGAAATAACAGAGTTTATTTCAGACTATCAAACTTTAGCTAAACAAAGCATATTTTATTGTATGCTTTGTGTCAGCATTGTAGCAAGCAGGCTGATATATTCTTTTTTACAAGGATATACACTTTTCAGCCATAAAATTATAACCACCTACCTAATATTGTGTAGGTCCCTTTTTTGCCGACTCTGACGTATCGAGGTATGGACTTCACCAGAGCTCTGAAGGTGTGCTATGGTATCTGGCACCAAGGCATTAGCAGCAGATCCTTTAAGTCGTGTAACCAGCAAGGTGGGACCTTTATGGATCAGATATGATTGTCCAGCACTTCACAAATATGCTTGATTGGATAGAGATCTGTCGAAGTAAACCAAGTCAACTACTTGAACCATTTAACCCATTCTTGAACCCTTTTTGGAGATTGTCATGGAGCATTATCCTCCATGACAATCTCCATGTGGAGATTCCATTAAGGGGTGTACTTGGTCCAAAACAGTGTTTGTGTACTGTATGTGTTAAAGTAAAATTTATGAATGAATGAGAGGACACATGGTTTTCCAGCTGAACATTGCCCAAAGCATAAGGGATGCAAATCCGGTTTTACACCTGATCTACCCTGGTATGAGGGTAGATGATCAAGGCCAGACCAACAATCTTTGAACCTGCATGAGTTTCACGAGTTAAAATCTAAACCTTTACTAAAGAACATACGCTAACGTTAGCTAACATAGCTCAGTGGGTTACAGCACTGACTTTGGTGCAGGAGACTCCCTGTCAAAAGAAGGAATGGCAGAAATCCAGTGAAGACCCTTAGGCAAAGTCCTTAGTGCTACCAGCCACATCTTGTGCGGTCCCATGCCCAGATAAATGGGAGGTTTATGTCAGGAAGGGCATTCAATGTAAAAGCTTATACCACATCAATATGCATAAAAGGGAAAAAGCGCTCTTTCTCTAAAAAGGGAATGAGCCGAAGGAAGTTGCTTTACTCTAACGTTGAGTACCACACTACTGTTGACAAGATGATAGGAAAATGTAAGCATTCCGTTTGCTCAACTTGTTTCGGAGATCTTTCCAATGTTGTGTCTGACAAAGGATCTGCGCGCTATGCCGTTTGAAAGATTCAAGACAGCCTGACCTGGTAGCTTGGCCCTGACATTGTAAGCATATAGCTGTGCTGCACTATCTGAAGTTTTCGGTAAAAGACTCGCACCTGAGCATGCCAGGAATTCTCTGTTATCCTGATACTGATATTTCTGCAATAACCTAATTTATTTTAGTTCAACTGAGACTCATGGATTTAATGCCTTTCACTGAATGACAGAAATGTTGACTATATCTTCCCAACCATTCCCTCATCCATTCTGGTTTGTTCTGTTTTCTTGTTTTCTCATTGTAAAAATGTGATTGCTATGGCAACTTCATCTTCATTGCGTCTCTGTTACAGAGCCGCTTCTTGAGCAATCATATCGGGCGTTTCATTCATTGCTCCTCTGGCACAGAACTAGGTTCTTGCAGTGTTTGCATTACATGAGAATGTCAAGACAAGACAATCTGTGGGGTTTCTCCTTGTATTTTGATGAAGCCCCATTTCAAATCAATGATAAAACTCCTGTAGCTAAGCGATCCAAATCAACTAATATTGAGAGCATGTTTGGACTAGCTGTCTCTCTTCTGACTCTTTGCAGTGCCAGCCGTTTGCCCCCATGAGGCAATTTAGTATACCTCAAATTAAACTCAACAGGCTCAATCTTAATCAGTGGTCAAGAGAACTGAGATCTGTTTTCCAATGGTTTGCCTGTTTGGTGTGGGTTGAATTTCTACGAAATGTGTGACTCGCTGTTTAGTCTGTATGTAAATCTCCTAAACGGAACCAGCCAAGGATGCAAAATGAATCATGGAATATGATAGAGGTCTTTTAGAAACATCTACACTTAAAGATGATGTGTTAAGTCAGGTGGAAGCTGGGGTAGAGTATCCGTATCTTCTGGAGAGAGATGATGCTGCTCTCGTGTGACATCTAGTGACAGTGAATATTGAAGCGACGGTGACGGAAACCTGTAATCATGTAACCTACACAGACTTTGTTTATGCTGTTTCATTGGCTCTGTAATGTTTTCTTAATGGTACATCTTCTTGCTTACATAAACATGGAGTTATCTCTGCTGTGGTAATCCAACCAGTTGACAAGAAGCACATAGAGATGCTGATTAAATTAGTAAACCACAGGTGGACGGGACACACTCTAAAACATGCAGATTTATCACAAAACATACCTCTTTAACTAATTTTGAGCTTTCAGCTGCAGAAACCTCCACTGTTATTCATGACTAGAATGTTAAATTCAGTACCCTATGGCAGTGTTTCTCTCACTTACTCCTAAGGGACCAACCTTTAAAAATTAACCCAGTTCGCAATAGGCATTGTAATTGTGAGAAGTGTGTGCATGATTCTATGTTGCTGACCGTCTCTACTGCCACCACAACTTATCACTAATTGTTTAACCAGCCATTTCACAGATACCTGTAGGTTCCACAAACGCTTCTTTATTGTTTATATGTGTTGTTGAAACATATTTACATGCTAGATACTTGATGAATGAGATTCTGAAGATAAGGCCTGGTCGTGGAGTGGTGAACCATCTTTTTAATCTTGTAAGCATACCAGCAGAGTTATGAGGATTTGCTCATCCAGTCTACATGTGTTTTGTGGATTTGGAAAATGGGCCATGACCTTGTCTGCTGTCGAGACCTTTTGGAGGCTCTGCGGGAGTGTGTGGTACTGGGTCCATTGCTACGATCCATCTCGTGTCTACATAATCAAAGTGAGAGTTGTGTCCGTATCATCGGCGGAGTCAGACACGTTTTCATTGAGTGTTAGACAAGGTTGTCCCCTTTTCTCAGATTCTGCTCTTGGTCAGGTCAGGATCTCAAGGTGCAGTGGAAGTGAGGAGATGGTATGGTTTAGCGTTTTGCAGAAGAAATGATGTGGTTCTGTTGGCTTCATCAGTCCGTGGCTTGCAATGTGCACTGGATTGGTTTGTAGCTAAAGGGGCGGTATGAGAGTTTGCACCAAAAGACAGATGTGACAGATACAAGCCGCTGAAGTGGATTCCTTGGTAGGGTTGCTGGGCTCAGAGATAAGCTGACGATCTCAGGCATCCAGAGAGAACTCGGAGAAGAGCAAGTGCTCTTTTACATCAAAGGGAGCCAGTTGAGGTAGTTTAGGATCCCTCCAGGACAATTCCTTGTGGAGGTTTTCCAGAAACTACTGACTGCCTACCCAGAACTCACTGGAGAGTCTTTCATCTGGTGTGAGAGTGTTGCCGTGGAGAGGGACATCTGGAATACCCTTCTTAGGCTGCTGCCACAGCAATCCATCCCTTGACAAGCGGAAGAAAGTGGAAGGAAGATAGATATATTTATGTAATTATGTAAATTTAATAAGCTTATTGATTTTATTTCCCTCCAGTGAAACAGTAAACATATTTAATACACTCGAAACAAATCAAAAGAACAATTCACGAGGCAATAAAAGACCAAATGTCCTCTCCCTAGACAGGCAAACAAAGAATGATTGCTCACTTATAAATTAGACAAAATAAGCGCTTGTATTTTTCCACTTCCGCGGCAGCAGGGTGGCGGAAATCTTTCTCTGTAGTAGATAATCAATCAAAAAGTGTCTACAGTTGACGTGACTCGACCGCACTGCCGTGCATCATCATCATCATGAGTAAATGTCCGAACTGAAAAGAGGTTTTCTCTTCCTGTTTAAATCCTGTTTTACACTTAACCAGGATGATAGCAGGCATATATTACTGTGGTATGGTGTCTTATGGATGGCTGTTTTTAAAGTTTATTTTATGAACAAAGAACCCCATGGTGGCGGTGAGATTATGGTATGGGCAGAGAAGCTACAGACAGTGACCATTTTCTTAACTGAAAATTGTTCCGTTACATATATGGGATGAGAATCTGAGGTCTAGGAAGCTTAAATAGAGCAAAAATGCAACTAAATGCAAAAAAAAAGGTGGCAAGGACCAGACATTAAGGTATATGAGACTACATCAAAGAAAACTGTGCATCATTTGGAGTCCATTCTCCTTTTCTTCTTTATAAATGGTTCAGCAACATGGTTCAGTCCCAATAGAAGTTGCCTCTCGTTGCTGAAAGTTTAGCCCACCCAGTCACAGTTCTTTAAAGAGTCTTACTTTCAGGTTCCTTTCTTCAGCTCCATCAGCCATTGTAATAAAAAAGTCTGAACAAAAAATCTGAAGCACATTGACCATCAAATCCTCAATCTAATTATGACCAAAGAAAATTTAAATCATTCTTAAAAAGGTTACTTTATTATGTGCCAGCCCGCTTCAGTTCAGTTTGCTAAATGACTCATGCCACATGAATGCTGGGGAAAATGTTTGTGTACACATATAGTTGGGCTAGAAGGCTCCGCCATGTCAAACAATACCAACATGGCAAACTCACAATCTGATTGGATGAAAAATATGACAATCAGCAAAGTTGTCCATTTGTTCCATTGCAGAGAGGAATTGCCTCTCGCTCGATCAGGCTCGGGATTCAATGAAACTGATAAAACTCTAATCCATATGAGAAACGGATGAGAGTGATACATTTCTGATTCAGGCCATGTTTCTCTAGGCCAGAAGAAAAAGCTATAATAAACATTGAAGCCTCTTGGGAGACACTGCAGCACGACCTGGAGACTTTTGACCTGGTTAAATTTCATCATATATCGTGTGCCGATGACAGTTTGTTTAGTAATATTAGAGCAGTGACAGTAAATCTTCTGAAATCATAAACCCAGATTGTTTTCTGGTCTGTTGGGTTCAGAAAAGGCTGGAACTACCAGTGGAAAACATTAAAATGTTGTGGTCTCATGGTATCAAAATATTCTCCTTACCTGCCAGCACATCATTTCCCCCTTCCACCCTCTGTGAATGTTGCTAGGCAAAACAGTTGTTTATAACTTGCTCCTCCTCGACAACACCGTAAATTATAACGGACCACATGTGCTGTATGTGGCCAACGCCAGACCTCATCCAGATGCCACTTCCCCCTCTCGTTCTCTCACTCGGCCTCTCCTTCCGTTCTTTCTTAAAGCCAAATTGATAATTAGTGTTACAGTGAGCTCAGACAACTTTTGAACACAGAAGCGCCTTTAGTGGTCCCAAGCCGCGGCTGGTCTGTAATGATTCTAGCTACCACTGAACCCCAGGAGGAGGAACATCAATGACAAATGCCTGCTTTGTTATTCAAAAGGTGTTGTCACACATTCATATTATGAATGAAATGAAAGAACAACATAAAAAGTGCAACAGTGAGCCGATCAAATGCATTCAAAAAGGCTTTTTTTTCCCATATGAAGCATTTAAGAAAAGCAGATTGAATCCACAGTTAGGTTAAAGAGCGCTGGTATGTCATTTTATAAATATATTTATGTAGCAATGGGGCTGTAAAGTGGTTGTTCCCCAATCATAAGGTTGGAGGCTCAATCCCTATACTGAGGTCTAGATATCAGAGGGTCCCAGTGCAAGACCTTGACCCTCACCTTACTCCATTGGCACTTCATAGCAGGTTACACACTGCTGGTCAGTGATGGGTCATATGCAGAAATCTAAACTCATAATGTTGTACTACAAAATAAAAGCTTCTAATCCATAGTATGTATTGTTATAAATAATTTAGTTTCTGCACAAAGTTAAAAATAGTTTTAAACAATTATAACAGGATTAAATATGACAGAAGGGATCCCTTTATAGTCAATTACAAAATATTTGTCGGACATACAGCATAATCAAAATGGCCTGTCTCACAGTCTCATGCTATGTACAAAATATCACGTGGAATCAACAAGACAATAAAGATAAAAGTAGGACACCAATAAAAATAAATAAAGGATATGTGATGGTTCTTGAGAAAATCTCTATGGTATTTCAAAAACTTTAAGATTATGTCCACAATGTCCACAACTTGGGTTGGATCATAATGCACGCTAACAGTTAGCAGAGTGTTTTGTACAGCAGTGAAATGAATAATAAAATACCTAAGATACAATGTCATTGACATAAACAGATCAATAGCAAATCATACAAAATAAGTGGCATGAAATCATGAACTAAAATACTAAGTACTAAGGGACTCTTTAAAAAAAAAATATTTTTTAGAAATATGTCACAGGTTCTGCAGGAAGGAAGGCTTGGTCACATTTTTGTCTCGAGCCCGTACTCCAGAGCAGCTAGAAAAGTCTTGCTCAAAAGAACCTGACTTTTCCACAGTTAAAGAGTGGCATAGGTATGTGGTGATACAATTATCATTGGGTATGCAAGAGGCTCAGTCATTCACAGCCAAAGATGAGGAGAGGGTCCCGCATTTGAGAAAATCTGCACACAGTTCAGCATTCCAGCACCATCTACAGTCCATAATATCATCAAAATATCCAGAGAATCTGACAAAATCTGTGCATGTAAGGTGCAAACGATGACACTGAACTCCCTTGCTCCACGACCTTAGGCAACACTGCATTTTGGAAAATGCGCTGCTAAAGTTACAACACAATGGAAGTCATTACGAAGGACACTTAAAAGTGATGCATCCCCAAACACACTTTTTCAATGCTTAATTTAAAGAATAAAAGGAGGCGTGTTATACTTGCTTAAAAATACTCTTAACCACCATCTCGCAATACGGTCTTCAGTGGTCACCATGGTAACTGGTACCCATTGAGCAAAAGCCAAAAAAGCTATTTCTGATCTGAGTCTGATACGTTTATCCATGATGGAAACTCCTTGATCTGTCATTTCATCCGTCTTTTTGTCCTGACACTTTAATTTCGCATTAACACAAGTAATCGGTCAGTTGTTTGTGTTGTCTTTGGTTTCTGTGTGTGTTAGGGTTATTTTTAAGTTTATTTGTTATAAACAAGATGTTGATGAAGGTTTTATTCTAAGTCACATTCACAACTTTGATGTTAAATGAAGCTAAGCTAAGATGCCTAATGAAAATATATGAAATATTTATGAATAACATCTCTTTTATTCTTTCAATGAAGCAATAAAAAATGCATCCGGGGCTGCATCAACTTTTAAAAGTCCTTCCTAAACACTTCTTTATGTTGTGGCTTTTCCTGCATATTTCCAAATGCTTTGCATGTGTTGTCAAAATGTTGAAGACGTTTTCTTAATTTGTTTATGTGTGATCTATTTGCATGTGTTATCTTGGGCTGCAGCGCATTTGCCTCTGTTGGCCGCCATACCTCTGACCTCAGGATGGACTAAACTCTTCCTGGCACAGATTAAACAAGGAAACAAAGACGCTACATAATCTTATAGTGTCATTAAAAAGGCAGCTACAAACAAGAAACTAATTATAGGGAGAGGTAAAGTATGACACCGAACTAATCTCTCAAAGCAGGATCCACATGTGAGAGAAACCGACTGGTGATTGCTCAAGGCCAAACTCCATGACCATACTCAAAGCTTAGAGGTGGAGTATTTTTGAATGAAGCAACCGGACTTCTGAAAAGTTAGTTGCACAATAATAATAATAATACATTTAATTTATAACGCACTTTACATTTGGATCTAATCTCAAAGTGCTACAAAGTAAAAGCATCAATAAAAAATAAAATAATAGCTATCTAAAAACATGACAAAAAGCAATGTTCATTAAAGTTATAGGTTCTGCTAAAAAGGAAAGTTTTAAGTCCTTAAGTCACAAAACCAAAGGAGACCCCGAGCAATTTAGATGTGGTCCCTTTGAAACCCCTGAATGTGTGTTTTATTTAACACTCTGATTTGTTCACCATTTTGGGTATTCATTTTCCTATAATATGAAAATGATTCATTGTGTAGAGAAGACCCTGCCTTATAGCATCTTAATGACAAAAATGTCCCAACAGAATCATTAAAACCTGCACATTTTGATCGAGCTAGCGTCAGGGAAAAACAACATGTACATTCAATGTTAATAGACATTTATTTTTTACATCCTTTCTTAAAAAAATTGTTGTTTTACATTTTACTAAGTCCCTTTTCCAAAAGGAAAATAATCCTAAATCCGATATTTCTTAATGTTTCATGGCAGTTTGAGGAAGGGGACATTTTAGGTCCTGAACGATTATGAAAGCATGTTTTTTAGTCAACATATACAAAAAGGCATTGAAATGAGTGATTATTGCTGAACATTGACATATTATTAATAACATTGCATTTTATATATGGAAAACATAATATATATCTTTTAATCTTAAAAAACGGTCTATTATGTAAACATATTGTATTTTTAAAGTGCTGAAATCAACAATTATATTAATATATCATTTTATAAAATTTTAATTAATACTGAATTAAATGTAGAAATACATCTAAATGATTGTTATTGTTCATCACTGAGATATGTCACTCTTTATTAGGAAAATAATCCATTTAGGATTAAGTATATTTAAAATAAAAAATTTCATAAACATCATATTGTGTTTGCATGTTTATCATTTTAATAAACAGATACATCATGTTAACAAAATAGTATTTAAAGGGTTAAAATCCTTAAAATAAATGAATAATTTAAGAGTTATGATCAGGAGTGATCAAATATAAAAAACTTAATTCAATGAAAGTGGAGAATGATTCTAATATATCATATAGTATGTCATCCTCAATGACGATGTGAGTAAAGCTCGATGAAGAGAAGCACAAGGGTTAAAACCGTCTTTAGATGAAATAGGAAAATAGTGATATGGGCACGTTATTTGATGAATTGTATTAAAAGGAGACAAGATCTAGGTTGAAAAGATGTGACGGAATGTTTCTGCATGCAAAGCTCTCGTGTTGTTCTGCCCTTTCTAACCGTCCATCTACCAAAAAACGAAATGTGGTTTTGGGGAAATCTTGCTTTATTTACAGGATTTTCTCTAAATATCATATATCTCCAGGTCTCGGTTCAGGATGCTCCCTGGTATCTCCCATAAATCTTGTAGTTGGACCTGCCTGAAATCTGTTCACAAGGGATTACTCATGAGCTAACTGCTGGGCCTCTGCTGACTGCTTTGCAACTCACAACAACACTGTGGTGGAGTGATTTTGCATGAGGTCATGAGTTGGATGTTGGATTTTCATACACTTGTGACATCTCTGTTACTGTATTTACTTAAAAAAGAATATTCTGCTGACCTTGAGATGTTTAATAAGGTTTAAGTATTGTGTTAATTGCAAAAAAAAAATCCATATCCTGCAAATGGGTGTGCCGAACAATTAAAATCAAAACATCTACTACTTTTATCATAATCTAAATTTATCACAGTTTAAGTGTAAATATTACATGCTCTGTCACTTTTCATGGTAACACAAATTTAACAAGCATGTATCTACTGCACAACTATAAACATGCACCTTTCTTAGATATTTATTCTCTTTATACTAAAGGATTATTTGCGCCCTATGTATTGTTCCTATTTCTATTCCTGTCCAAGTACCTTGTGAGTAAGAGAAAAACAAACAAACAGTGAAATCCCTTGTCAGTGAACACAAACTTGACCGGTAAAGCTAGGAGTTAGGAGTTAGCAGGTGTCAGTCTCTAATCTAATGAGAGTGAAGTTACAACTTCACTCTCATTAGATCACAGGTTCTTCACCAAGGTTGAACTGTTGAAATGCTTCCCTGGTACATCACGTTTTATTGAACTACAAAAAGCAAAAGTCAACGCCAACCTTCATTATTTTCAATGAAGTCAAATCCTTAATCTCCAACTTCACAGCTTCCTTATATTCATAAGTGGAAACTGGCTTAAAGTATAACAAGAGTCTCAAATAGATTTCTGAAACTCGACGGCTTGGCAAGGAATACAGTTAACTAGCTTTATAAGGCTTTTTATTTGCATGTCCATGATGTGAACCCATGAAATGGTTCATTAGTATCACTTTGACAGGAGTACATGACCGCTGTTGTAACTTTGCATTGTAGTGCAATGAAATCCAAAAGTTTGATAAAACATGAAATTATAATGGCATTGGAAAACAAACATCAAATCTTCATGGATGTATTTCATTGAACAAAGATAAACTCCTATTAGAAAAGGGATAATGATGGATAAATAATAATAACATCTATGATCCCATGGTTTTGGGCCCTCTTGCCAAAAGTAACCATTATTTAGCGATACTGTCAGTCATTGAGTAATATCATGCAAGAATAAAAACTTATTCCATAAATATGAAATACAAGCATGAAATACTTCATCTCTGCATAAAGTATATTTCCATATTGTAGAGGACTAATGACAGTTTTAAGATTTGGGATCAATTACTTGTCTTTGTAAATTGCAATTCTTGTAAATCGCATATCTGAGTGAAGGTTACATTTTCAAAAGCAGACAAATAGAATGCTTAGAGTAACCAACACCTTTGAAGGTATGTCTCCAATACATGAGAGATGTTTGCTTTAAGTTCTTTCAAAATGATGTTGAACAGGTTCTGAGACTCAGCTCAGATATCCCAAAATACAACCATGTAACCATACTGACAAAATAATATGATGACCAAAGTCCCTAAGTATGAAAAAGAACCTATTCCTTACATGGTTGATGTGTAGAATTTTTTTTTTGTGTAAAAATAAAGAAAACATTTTTGAGTTATGCTCCAAAAACTGCTTTGACCAAGTGTAGAAAAAGGACGCAGCAAAAAGAATGTCAGCAACTAAAGGAACGATAAAGATACTTGGTAGGAACTAATAACTAGACCTACACTGTCGTCTGAAACAACAGGGTATATCCACGAAAAGTCCCCAATCCCTGTTGTGGTGCAAGCAATCCCCCTGATTGAACTACTCAAATTAAATATGAACTTATTTCCACAGTATTTTTCAGAAAAGGGAAAAAAGCTCCATAAATTGAGTAAATTAAGAACAATTAGATTAAAATATTTGGAAAATATGATATATGCATGATAGATGTCCTTGAGTCGATCTAGACGCACCAAATGTGGTCACAATCAGACCAAGTATATATATATATATATATATATATATATATATATATATATATATATATCCCCCTAGTGTCAAAACTATAAAACTGACCTTTCTCAAAATCAACCAATTTCTTCCTTCCAAGTTCCATTCATGTATAAATTTGAAAATGATCCATGAACAATTTTTTGTGTTATGTCTGGAAAACTGTGCTTTTAATGAAAAAAAAACTTGCTATAGTGAGTAAAATATAAACTATTAAAGTAAATAAGATATTTACAACACAGATCTCCTTGATCCGATTTTGAAATTTGGACTAAATAGAAGCTATGGTTAGGAAGATACGTCTGAGAAACTATGTTTTTCATATAATGCTACCTTTATTGAGTAAAATGTGAACTATTAGAATGAATCTCAGTTCATCCAAGATAGATCTCCTTGAGTTGAATCAATTGCACCAGGTTTGAACTAAATCTGATCAAGGGTTGAGAAATATGCTCCCCTGACAATCTTTTGGGGGGGTCATAATCTTATCACGTCATTTTGCTGTATTCTATAATATACTTAAATGCTTGTCTGCTTCTGTTCCTTTTATCCCTCCGTTACCTCCATTCTTCCAGAGGATAGAGTTAATCCCTCCTGTGAGTCTTGGGTCTACACTGGGGTCTCCTCTCAGTTGGACGTACCTGGAAAACCTCTAATGGAAGGCGTCCAGTAGGATTTCTAATCAGATGCCCGAACAACCTCAACTATCTCCTTTCAATGCAACTCAATGCTCCTCAAAATTTGCCGTTATGTTATGTTATGTTTAACTCTCAAATGAAATCCAGTTTCCTGGAAATATCTGTGGCAGCCCAGATCAGAGAACTGAGTCGAGACTGTTGTAAGTGTTCGCAATTTTGTCCTTAGTAGCCTTTTTATACAGATAGAAAAAATCACCTCCTCCAAGTAATCAGACCGTCATTCGGCTGTTATTTGGGCTCAAACTAAACAGTGCTGTGGCTGCTGATGTTCCATAATCTGCATGTCATTAAATGCTCAACGAAAAGTTTGGCACTTGTGCTAAACGATAATTCAATTCTGCACTTATCGCAAATTAAGAGCAAAACGATGATGTCATCATCAGGCAACAGTCAATCATCAGAAGATGGAAATCAGTAATGGAAATATGAGATTTCTGTTTCATCCATGCTTATTTTAAGGAGGTGTGTGGAAACAATAGTAATGGTCAGGCAGAACAATTGTAGTTACTTCAAATAATCACAATCAGGAAGTTGTGTAACATTCATGACAAGCTTAAAAAACAGTGTTCAAAATGATGGAAATTGATGCGATGAGATCACTGTCCATCCCATCAACAACACCACATTCTTCCTCTTTGAATGGTTTAATGTAAATTCATATTGCCTGGCACAAAGTTTGAGTTTTCCAATCTACAGATCCAGACTACAACACTATAGACACGCAGACCTCCACTGAACTCAGTGAACTGTCTTTCCTATCAAAAAGGAACAACAGTCTCAAGGAGGAGGAAAAGAAATCCCACTCCTCCGACTGTTTTCAGACGGCTTTGGCCGAGCGTGGTAAAGAGGGTGAGGGAGATAGAATGTCTGCTATAACAGGGACGATACAGATACTTGGTAGGAAGTAAAAAATAAATATACTGCTGCTTAACAGAAGATCGAGCACAAGAGTTCATGTGTTTTATAATGCTCCGATGAAGGGCTTGGCCTGTGCTGAGGCAGCACATGCTGCCGAGCAAAAGCCAATGCCCTGAATATTTATTTTTGCGAGGTGAGGAGTTGGCCACTCTTCAGCTCTGATTTGAGGGGTGTTACCCCATCTTGGTTATACACAAACCAGTTGACCTTATAGTTACTCATGGGGGACAAAGGTGCACAGCCAACTCTAGCCGGTTGAATAATCTTTTTGGGTTTGCGTAGTTCTGATGAGGCTAAGCTACCAGCTGCCGCGCGGGGAA
The DNA here is from genome assembly GCA_037951165.1 of Lophius americanus. NCBI lineage: Eukaryota > Metazoa > Chordata > Actinopteri > Lophiiformes > Lophiidae > Lophius > Lophius americanus. Next base: position 529,652 of record JBBDHG010000020.1, on the reverse strand, counting down.
TGTAAATAATAATTGACCATGATCCAATTATTATAAATGACCAACATGAGCCCTGACCTCAAAATGGCTTCAGGTACGCAAAGTGTAGGATTAGCTAATCTTAACCATCGTTTAAATCTAACCTTTAAATCACAGCTAGGGAAATCTTTAAAGTTTCAATAATTCAAAAAGACTGACATCTGGCTAGGTAGGTCACTATTGATTATGACAGCCCTCCACTATGAGGGCAGGCAAAAGTTTGACATACCTAGGTATAGTAATATGAGTGAGTCGCCTCACTCAGAAACAGAACATGTGGACAGATTAAGCTGCAGTTAAGTGGGGATAAGGCAAGGATTAATCAAGGAGGGAACTCTTTGAGGTGGAGAGAAAACAGAAGAAATCATCTGAGCGGCTGGTCTCTTCTCTCCCGATGCTAGTTGTTGAAACAACTCCATCAGTCCGTCAGAAAAAAGCCAAAACTATCTTTGGCAGGTACGTCATTTTCATACTGTTGGCACTTCAGGGAGGCCCGTGAGCCTTAGCTGAAAACATTACATAGGCTTTTATCATCTCTTGTTTGAGATTCTGTGTGTCAAATTTATGAGCTACCCCAGAAGAGGTCTTGCACAGTCCAAAGCATCGCAAGAATATGTTGAGGTATTGCCATTAGTAGATTTTGTAAGAATGGTTAATCCTACGTGCACATTCTTTAAATAACTGTCTATGCTATCTCTTCATCGTTCAAATCGAAGCGCCCTTTCAAAGTATCAGACCCATCCCATGCAAACTCCACTCAGTAAGGCTGGATAGAGGTGGGATTTGGACCCGGAACCTACTTGCTATGAGGCAACTTTTCCTCATAGCAAGCATAGCATAGTCCTGTGTCACCCTGTGCCTCCAGTGAATATCATAATGCATCACATGTAAAATATAAAAGAAGTACATAAGTAGTGCACCGATCAATCAGCTGGTCGATTTATTGGCACAGGAAGGCTTATTTTGATTTGATCGGTGACCGCTTAAGCAGTTTCAGTATGGACGATTTTGTGCCGGTTACATACATGCAATGGTACATGTTGCATGCGCACACACCAAGCATAAGCTACCGTGGCAAAAACAAAACATCCCACCGGTGCGGAAATCTTTCGCAATTTGAAACAAATGTAAGGCCAAAATAAGCTGTAGAGGAACAACGCCGAAAAACCTTCAGAACAACAAACTGAAACGGACACTTAATAGTTAATCACCCTCAGGGACAAACTAAACTTCATGTAGGACTACATTGGCAGAGTGACTTCAGCTAGTGAGATTTTTTTTAATTTCAATTTGAATGAATTTTATGATGTGAGAAACATCAGAATATATATCATTGACGGCGTCTCTCACTAAGCCACACAGCACCTTGTTCGGGGAAGGCAGCTTCATCCATTTTGTTTTTGTTGAAGGTCATCTAAAGTCTGGAAGGGGTTCCATGCAACCGTTGTTTATGATGTTTATGTACTTTGGGAAAACATTAACACTTCTTTTCTGTTAACTTATGTCTAGCCTTTTGGAGGGGATGGCTGGTGTGACACCATCAACAACCGGGCCTTCTGCCAGTATGACGGAGGAGACTGCTGCCCGTCCACACTCTCCACCAAAAAGGTACAAGGACATTCCCAGTGCTATGACTCCTGCCTGCTGGGGTCTGGAGGGAAAACAATTATACAATATTGTAGAATTTAAGCAGTGATATTCTATTGGTGCAGATATCAAGATTTGAACTATACGGTACTAGAATGATAAAATCACCATCATTGTCACTCCATTAGATGGTGCTTTAGAGTGTTTTCCTGGTCATATAAGCAAAGAGGATAGCAGTGTGCCAAAGGACGTTGATCTGTATTCAAAACAAATCTGAGGACCAATTTTTTATTTTATTATAGCTCAGTTGCAACTACTCGAAAAGAAATTTGTTGTTTCACAGCTAACGCTTTCGCCTCGCTGTTGCATTTGAACCCTCATGTTTGTAGTCTTCTCTTCGTGACACGTTTATCTCATTCATTCTCTCCTTGTTAAAAATCCAAAACAGGCTTATGCATTTGTTTTAAACGATGAAAGTGGATATTTTACTTCCTCCAATGTCCCCATTGTCTTTTTCATTCTTGGTTCTTCCTTTCACACTTCTACCGCCATCTCTGATGCCTCACCAGGAGATAACTCTTTTGCATATCTATTGGCTTTGAATAACGGGTAATTCTTTCCTTAAATGGTAAACACACACACAATATGTACTCAAGTCAATTCACATCCGGAATAAATCGGACAAACAGTCAGGAGGTTAGCCCTACAAACTGTATTTTTTTAAGAAGCTCCCCCTAGTGAGTGAAATACTAGCTATTAAAGTAAATCACAATTAATACCAAATATATCTCATTGAGTCGATTCATATTCATCAAATTTGGATTTAATTGGAACAACGGTTGACAAATTATGGCCGAAAACTTTTGGAGATGAGGCTCCCCATACATACCTGAATATACAACCGATCTTTCCCAAAATCACTCCAGTACTTCCTCGCTCTAAGGTCGATGTGGCTATAAAATGAAAATTGATTTGAGTTATAAAGTCAACAAAAAGCATCTGCGCCGGCAGACGTGGCTGTCCGTAGACAGATTTGATCAAAAAATGTTTAAAATCCAGATAATATTGTATTGTGACGTACGTTTCCCCAACCCCACTCCTGTTCACTCATCTGGTTTTGCTTTAACAATCTTTTTTCTTTTTTACACATGATTCAACTTTAATTTCAATAACAGCTTGTAAAGTGTTGTTTGTTTGCTCTGGGCTCACAGCATTGCAATCAAGAAGCAGAAGCACGGTTCAAAGGCTGATTCTTCTTGTTTACAGTTGTACAAATCTGTCGCTTTTGGCACCAGCGCTGCCTCGCTACACGGGAGACTTCTACTATGCAAACAATCACAGACCTTTGCTATTTTCCCCTCGATCCCATTCACGACTGTGCCTATTCAGTTTACCTCCATCTTTAGCTAAAACAACAGCGGAGGCTGCCGCCGTCCAACTTTTCCACTCAAATGATAAATAAGGTTTCCCCCACTTCATGCTCCTCTGCATCTCCCATATTCAGATGGGGTCCTCAGTGTCCCTTAAGCAACACTCAGCTTAAAGCTACTCTTAAAATACATTTCAACATAATTATTAAAAAGAAAATGAGCGTTTTATGCATAGTGCACCCATCTTATAAGCTGAATATGAATGTCCTGGATAACTTAGGAACACTTTGTCGCTGGTTTGATTACCTGCTCAGGCTTTCTACAAGAGGCAAGTGCATCATATTACAGTAAATGCCATACATGAGTGGTGTATATATTGTGTGGCCAAAAGGAATGTTATGAATAATAATAATAATAAGCAGCCACTGGTGGAAACCAGGCCACTCATTCCCCTCAGCTGCTTCTACATAAACACATTTTTTTCCCGGTTTTCCTGTGCTTTCATGAGAACTTCTCTTCATTGTAAATGTTTGGGAAATAGTTCACACCCGCTCACCTCCCCTCACTATACCCTATTTGGCTACTGTACAACCACACATTCATGACACTCATTCAGGGGGCCCTGACTATTAATTCCTATGGCCTACATTTGGCCAAGGCTCGGCTGTCTCCTTCATGTCCGCAGCACGCCATGACTCACCGGCAGCTCCTTCCTAAATGGATAAGGAGTTCACAGAGTCTTAAGCTGCCATCATAATAAATGAGCTGCCAGACTGCCCCTAACTGCTCTTTTACAGGGGAAGGGGGAGGCTGAGGGCATAAGGCGCTTCAGTCGTCCACTGTAAAACAGCAGCTTGGCGGTCAGGGGTCATTCTGAGGAAGTGAACTAATCCGCCATTAGAGTCAGCATCCTGACTGCCATCGCGAGTAACAGAACATTGGAGCAGAGGGGGGTAGCGAAGAGTGGCGGATGGTGGATTTGTTAACAGAACTCTGTTTCTATGTGGCTCCACTCATGCAGGTGCAGGAAATTACAGGTTTTTTAACAGTGTGACACGCATAATGTTCTCTCTGCTACTGCACTGGCAAAAGTTACAGTAGTTAATGTCAATTCGCTGTAGGTCCAATCATAATCACACGGAAACAACAACGAGGTGATATTATTATTCCACTTCATATTATTACAATGCCAATAAGCAACAACAACAAATATTTGTAAACATAAAAAGCAGATTGTAACAGGGTATGGTGTCTTATTTGTTGTGGGAAATGGACCTGATATTATATTGGCCATCAGGGAGCGCAGATGGATAGCCGCAAGCTTGGGGGAGGTGATTAACTGAGGAGTGACTTTGTGACTGCTACTGCCCCAGCCTGTCAATGACAGAGTTTGTGTGGTCAAAGGCGCTCATGATGACCCTTTCACCAGTTAGAAATTTTTGTTACATAGCATCTCCAGCGTTTGATTACCTGAACCCTCTGGGAAACCAGTGACTTCTTGCTTGGCAAGAAAAGATTGGTGAAACTGGAAGGACAGCTGACCTAGGAAAAAAAAGACTGTTGTAGCTACCCCAAACTCAGTTCGGAACTCGCCAGAGGGCAACAGAGATGAGCAAAAAACTCCGGTCTCTCCCAAAATCGGTGGAGGATAGGAGACTCCCCAGGACGGAAACAATGGGGAAAGCCAGAACATGGACAAAGTTTGGAGTGCATGTCATGGAGTGCAGTAGGGCGCAGGATACACTGGAGCAGGTCAAAGTGTGGACAGGGAGTGATTCATGTGTGCAGTACTGAGGTTCAGTCTGGTGAGAGTGAGAGAACCCTCACAGTCCTAGAGCCCTCCCTGTGCAGACATATACCCAGAAGCACAGGCAGACGTCTGGTACCGTCTCCGGTAGGCCCACACAAGTCCGCAAAGGAAAGAATTGATTATTTCCAAGTAAAAGAGGTCAATGCCCGAAAAAGGAGTCACTTAAGAAAATAAATCAGTGCCTGCAGTGAGGATTAGTAAAGCACGGATACATCTAATTGTAATCAAGTGGATCATCCTGTTTGTCATGGAATATTCCTAATATTGTCTTGCTGGGTCAGGACACTAGCTAGAAGCCTGGCAGTGATTAACATCACTACTGACCAGGCAACTTGTCTAGGAAGGTTGGGTCTCATCTAATGAACTCTTATATACGTCAAGGCTTCATTGGTTGTTAAATGGTAGATGGACTGTACTTATATAGCTAGCCTGCAAGATCACTCAAAGCATTGAGTGATCAATGATGTAAAAACTTTACATTGTGAGTCAGCATTCAACCATTCACACCAACATTCACACAGTGATAATAGAGGCGGCCATACTTATCAGGAGCAGTAACCATTCACGCCGTCAGTCACACACCAGTGGAACAGCCATTGGGAGCAACCTGGGGTTCAGTATCTTGCTCAAGGACATTTGGACATGTGAAATGCAGTGGCCGGGGGTTGAACCACCAACTTCAGATAAGTGGACAACCGCTCTACTAATTGAGCCACCGTCGCCCCCAACCATTGTTATATATTGTTATCTTAAATGTTTGTAAGATAACATCTCTGATGTAGACAAACCAATAATCACAAATTATTTTATTGAAAGCGTAGTTATGACTATAAAAAGGCAGAAAGGTCAATCTGATAAATCAGGGATAAAGCCCCTTAAGAAAAGATTGGGGCTGCCACACCCTCCATGAAAAACTCCACATCACAAAGCCCTGATCTGCTAACCACTCGCAGCAGCAAATACATCACCTTACTTACAGTAAGGTGATATTAGACTTTACATTTGCTTTTGATTGAGGCTAAATCCATCACATTAACTTCTCATTGCATGAATTCCATTTATAAATACACTGCAGTCAACAGCAGAGAGGCAACCAATGCAATCAGCCAGAAGACTTGGCTTTACTTTCTGTGAATGAGACAAAAACAAGGATTTTCTTTTTCCTTCCAAACATTGTTAGCATCCATCAGACGCGGAGCACTGTTTGGCTTTTTCATTGCCTGCATCACCAAATCAAGATGAAGCTGTTAAGGAAACATTCAATGGCCGGGCCAATTCGTCCTAAATAGGGCTGCTGGCATTTTCAGTGAAGCTGGGCCTTCTGAAGCTCCCGTTAACTATTACTCTGACATCCATCCCGTCTCCCTCCAAAACTGAGAGCAATCAGCAGTGAAGGCCGACCAGCCACCACCTCCCACTCTCCGTCTCTCCTCGCTTTGCCGTCATTCTTATTTTCTTTCTCTGCCTCCTAGCCTGCTTTCTCCTTCTCCCCTTTTTTTCCCTCCCAATATTCCTCTCAATCCGTCTCTCCAGGAGCGAATGTTTACATTTCTTCCAGCAGACTGCTTCACGGGGCACCAGAGTTTATTTTGCAACCTGTGGTGATGGCTCGCTTCCTAGACAAGAGCTGGCAGCCTCTTGTTGTTGATTCTTAACATGTGTTCATCCGTTCACCTCTGCGGCGGTGCGTTCCTCTCTTCCTCCCCTGAAGACCCTCAAGGTTTCTCGCCGCTTAGAGGCCAAGTTGGACCATTTGACATCACACGCTTTGTCGGCCTCCGGGGGCCCTCTTTGAAACTGGGAGGAAATACGACACGCCTGATCAGACCACACTAAGCGCACAATGCAGAGGTGCAGACAAAAGTTGCACAGTCACTTCAAGCAAATACTTTTATTGTCTGTTTTTGACATTTGAAATCATGTTCTTTGCCTCAGTTAAAAAGCTCCAACCCTGTTGAGAAGCCTTTTCAACTTTTACTTTAGACCCTAATGTAATATTGCTTTTAGCCCTGCAGGCTTCTGACAGACCATAGATCCGCTGCAGACTTATCACATTACATTACGGACCATCTCAAAATGCCCAAACTAGGGAAACTGCTGCAAAGGGACATCTGCACCAGGAGTCACATCTCATTATTTATTTGAATCCAACCACAGATTAAAAGATCTGTAGTGGCTTTGAGAAGCAGAGTGTTTCATGTTGTTCTTGTTTACCGTCAGGTCATTCAGTTTGGGGCGGACTGCAACCAGGATGAATGCACTTGCCGTGATCCGGATGCCGAAGAGAATAAGAGCAAAGCCAATCAAGCGCAAGGAGGAGGAGGAGGAGGAGGAGGAGGAATGCAGTAGGATGGAGGAATGAAAGAGGCTGGACGTTTGTTTGACAGAGCCCATCCTCAGATGAAACATCACAACAAACATATTATACTCCATTTTTATTTGTTATGTGAAGAACCTGATTGAAGGCAGACTTCACATAATAAAAAGACGTTTTTTTACTTTACGGTCAGAAAATCAGGTTGATCTAAATAGTGATTCCTCCTTTGTACAAATTCAGCAAATCATCCACATATGAGTATTGTTTATTGTTTTTTGAGTTGCAGCTTATCTTCACCACTGGATTTGAGCAATTCCTCATATTTCAAATAGGGGCACAAATCAACTCGTTATAACCAGTTACATCACTGTTTCTGTTTCATTTCTGGATAAGGTGAGATATTCTGGGGGGGTAGGGGGATGGGAAAGAAAAGGCATTAGCCTTAGAGTAAGGGAGTAAATGAGAATTAAAGTAGAATATTTCAAACATACTGGTTGATTTCTTTTAAAAATTCACTTGTGTCAATCAAATAAAACCTTTCATCTGCATAGAAAGCTTGTCTAATACTATAATGAGCGGCAATCTCCATGGCTGTGCATTTTTCTACAAACACCTCTTTCTGACATGTAGTTTTATAGGAGTGTGAAAGGAAACATATGTGTAAAGACTAACATGTATAGACTAATATATTTGGACGACCTAACATACCTACTAGATCACATACCATTAGCTCCAGCCTAAATAAATCCCCACTTCAGTAAGACGAGCATGTATCAACACCAAACAGCATGTTCACATGGTTTCCTTTCTGTGTTTTCATTTAAGGAACCATTAAATATTCTGCAATGTTCAACCTATAATGTAAGAATGCCTGCAACCATTGTGGATTTTACAGTGAGAAAAGGGTGCACTTAAAATTGTGATGTAGGAGCCGACGAAGAAGTGAATGAAAGAAATAAGATAAACCAAAAAGTGAAATAAAGATGTTTCATAACCTTTCCTCAACACAGACTTCAGACTTCTCCTACTTGCATGTTTTGTATATCAGCCAGAAATTATCTCAATGTTGTATCTATAAAAGTGTAACCATGTTCTTGGCGATATTTTACAGTACTTTATACTCTATACAAAATAAATACCAACTTTATATCGACCCTTAAAAGGTCTGTTTGATTTGTTCATTCACAGGGGGGCGGGGCTTGTGTGTGCTACATATAACATAAAAACAAGGGACTACATAAATTGATCGACATTAAAACCACCTACCTAATATTTTGTAGCTCCTCCATTTGCTGCATAGAGGCTCTGATGCGTGAAGGCATGGACTCTACCAGACCTCTGAAGGTGTGCTGTTGTACCTGTCAGCAAGATGTTAGTAGCAGATCCTTTAAGTCCTGGATGTATGTGGAGGTGGAGCTTTCCACGGATCGGATTTGTTTTTCCAGCCTTTCACACAGATGGTGGACCGGATGGAGATCTGGGGAGTTTGGAGGCCACGTCAACACCTTGAACCGGTTGTTGTGTTCCTGAAATGATTCTTGAGCAGTTTTTGCATATTAAATAAGACAGTATGGGTCCATTTAACATCCACATGTACGGCATAATTCAGAGAGGGTCGTGATCTTTCGTTACCTTCAGCCAATTCTGATGCAGATGGGCCCATTGCAGGAACTTTCAGATGTGATGAGGGATCAGAATAGGCCCTCAGACATGTCTGCGGCTACATAGCCTCATATACCGCATGCTTTATTTCACTGTGTGTTCTGACACCCTAATAAAAATAATAATAATAATAGATTTAATTTATAACACACTTTACATTTAGATCAAATCTCAAATGCTACAAAGTAAAAGCAGATAAAAGCATCAATTAAAAATATAATTATATAAAAACATGACAAAAAAGCAGCAATGTTAATTAAAGTTATAGGTTCTGCTAAAAAGGAAAGTCATTTTAAAAAAAGTCCTTTTTTAAATGTCTCAGTCGTCTGTGGAGCCCTGAGATGGTCAGGGAGGGCATTCCACAGACGAGGGGCAGCAGAACATAAGGCCCGATCACCCATGGTGCTGAGCTTAGTTTGGGGATGGAGGAGGCGGTATGAGGGGGTAGAACGGAGGGATCGTGTCGAGGTCAGTGGGGTGAGTAGTTCTTTCAGGTAGGGGGGTGCGTTACCATGGATACACTGGTGTGTGAGGAGAGAGATCTTATAATCAATCCTGGTGGAGATGGGAAGCCAATGAAGGGAATGAAGAACAGGGGTGATGTGTTTGTGTTTACGAACTCTCATCAGGATCCTTGCAGCACTGTTTTGAACATACTGCAGTCTTTGAAGACTTTTGTCAGGGATCCCGATGAGAAGTGAGTTACAGTAATCCAGTTGTGAGGAGACGAACGCGTGGAGCAGCTTTTCAGCATCACTCAAAGTGAGTGAAGAATGGAGTTTTGAAATATTTCTGAGATGATGAAAGGAGATCCTGTAGATGTGTTTGATGTGGGATTCAAAAGTGAGTTGAGGGTCAAATCTTACACCGAGGTGGGTGACTGATGAAGAGAGGGGAATGTCGTGACCAGAGAAGGTAATACTGGTTATGGAGGAAGACTGGGTCTGATGAGGGGTGCCAATTAAAATTGCTTTGGTTTTGGAGCCGTTCAACTGGAGAAAGTTGTTTTTCATCCACACCTTTATCTCCTCCAGACAAGCGTGGAGAGTTGACAGGGGAGATGATGATGACGATGAGGATGGAGAGGCTGCGGAGGAACATGTGTAGATTTATGTAGATTTGCGTGTCATCAGCGTAGCAATGGGATGAGAGTCCATATCGACTGATGACACGGCCAAGGGGGAGCATGTATAGTATGAAGAGAATGGGGCCAAGGACTGATCCCTGGGGGACCCCACAGGTGACGGTGTGTGTCCGGGACTTTGAACTTCCAAGGGAAACGTATTCTGTTCTGTCAGTGAGGTTGGATTGAAACCAGTTTAGGGCGGTGGCAGTGAGTCCAGTGGTGTGATGTAGGCGGTGCAGGAGTATTCCATGGTCAACTGTGTCGAAGGCAGCAGACAAATCAAGGAGAATCAAGAAGGAAGGTGAACCAGCATCTGCTGCCATCCGTAGGTCATTTGTGGCTCTAAGCAGAGATGTTTCTGTGCTGTGGGCGGAGCGGAAACCAGACTGAAAGGTTTCAAAGAGGTTGTTATATTTGAGGTGGTCCTGGAGGTGGGTAGCAACTACTTTTTCCAGAACTTTGGAGAGAAATGGGAGTTTGGAAATGGGCCTGTAATTAGCAAAAATTTCTGGATCGAGAGTAGGTTTTTTGAGGAGTGGTCTGATTATGGCGGCTTTTAGGGCAGATGGAACAAAGCCGGCCTGGAGGGATTGGTTTATCACAGCGGTGATCAGGGGACTGATGGAAGATATGTTAGTTTTCACTTGGGCCGTAGGAAAGGGGTCGAGGGCACAGGTGGAGGGCTTCATTTTCCTGATGATAACCTCAACCTCCTGCTGTGAGATTTCTGGGAAGCACTTTAGAGGCTGGGAGATCTCCAACTGTGAGTAAGCAGACTGGATAGGTAGAGAGGAGGAACCAGAAAGGACAGAACGGATTGAGTCAATTTTCGATTTGTGGAAAGCCGTAAAATTATTACAGTGCTCTTCTGTAATTTCTGTAAGTGGGGGTGTTTGTGGTTTAAGAAGATGTTTGATGGTGGAAAACAGCTGCTGAGAATTTCCAGGACTGGTTTTGATGATGTTGGAGTAGAACAGTGACCGAGCCTCTCTAAGGGACTTTGAGTAGACTTTTTGGTGTTCCTGAAAGGCTAGCTTGTGGACAGTGAGACCTGAAGCCTTGTAACGCCGCTCAAGGACACGCCCAGCTGCCTTCATTTTCTGTAGACCCCTGGTGAACCAGGTGGCTGAGCGGGAGAAGGTGACTGTTCTAGTTTTTACAGCGGCGTGACGATCCAGGATGCTACTCAGGGAGTTGTTGTAGAAATCTACTGAGTCATTGGCTGATACAAAGTTGACAGAAAGAAGATGCTGGAGGTCGACTCTCATGGTTTCTGGGTTGATGTTTTTCAAATTCCTGAAGTATATTTGTCGTTTGGGCTTAGTGAGGGATGACACAAGTGACAATTCCATGGAGACGGCCTTGTGGTCGGACACACCCAGATCATACACAAGAAGATTGCTGAGAGGAACAGAGTCAGTGATGACTAGATCCATAGTGTGTCCCATGGTGAGGGTGGGACATCAACAAGTTCCCTTAGATTAAAACAATCCAGTAGTTTGAGAAACCAGCATCAACTTTTCCAGCACTTTCCTACGGTAGCTCTTCTCTGGGATCAAACAATACTGGAATGCCTTCACTCCCCTCGTGCATCAGTGAGCCTTGGGCTCCCGTGACAATATCAATATCAGCCCACTATTTGTAGGTACCAACCACTGAAGACCGGGCTCCCCACAAGACCTGCAGTTCCTGAGACCATCTGATCTAGTCATCCAGAATCACAAATTTTCAACAAACAATTTCTCCATCACACTAAGTTCATATTCCACGCACTGACAGGTGCCATGGTACCAATGCAATCAAAGATGTCGCCTGTCGGTGGTTATAATGTTATGGATTATCGTCTGTGACTTTTCTTTAGGGTTCATTAACCATGATGCAAAACAGCATTTTTCCTTTTTAATATTTTCATTTTTCCACATTTTTGAATTTTCCACGGAAAAACAATTATTTATAATCATGGTTATTTTTTCCATAGAAAAATTCCACAGCAATATGCTGTACTTCCAAGGCTTATTTGTGTAAATGGCTTCCATCACTAAATTGTTATTTCTATCATACAGATGGAATAAGAACCTAAATTTTAGTGGCATCTAGTGGTGAAGTCCCAGATTGCAGCTTTAGCTCACCCATCCCTACCCAAGAATCAATGGGTGCCTTCAAGTGCCAAAACGATGCACTGGTTGAAGCTTACGTTTATGATAATGAATATGATTATTTGGTCGGCGCTGGCATTGTCATCTCTCTCTCTCTTGCTTGCAGAGATGAAAATAATTCCCCAGTTTCTTCTTCATTGGTTTTTAGAAGCAAAGCGTTTCTTCGCTAGAACCTAAAAATGCCTCTTAAGAGCCAGTCTTCATTTTATCTGCTCATGCTGCACTACAAACATGGCAGCGCAACATTGGTGGCCCCCAACAACCCTTCTTCTCTGTAGATATGAAAAACGTTTCCTACGCCAACATAAAAATTACATTTGTGATTTTCATCTTATTATATTAAACAATAAAAAATATATGGTCATGAATATTACTGTTGATTACATTTATTGTAAAAGATCCACCTAAATTTTACATACTGCACCTTTATCAGACTTTGTCCCCCTCCCTATATTCTTCTCACTGTGATGATTCACTGATGGTAAGAAAACATGAAGCGACTCGATATTTACATCCTGTAATAACTGCAGCATGCCATTGTTTAGCTACATGTTTAATTCCATCACCTCTATGACCGGACATTTATTTCTTCACTTTAACAAAGTACAACCTCAGTTTTTTCTCCAATTTAATGCTAAAAACTCATAAGAAACTACAGGTCCAGTTCGCTGAATGACAAATAACATTTTAGAAAACCTTGAGGTTCGGATAAAACACATTATGTGAGCACAAATGCAGTGATGAGCTGTCTTTCCTCCGATGCAATCCTGAAGTACTGCATTATCTTCAGATCAAACAAATCCTAAAATAATATTGTATCATTTTAAGATTATCCTGAATAATATCGATCAACTTTTCAGTAACCAAATGTCCGAACACATATTTTGAATGCCAGTGAGTGAACAGATTTGAGCCCGATTTAAACCACTTTAACATTTATTATAAACTATTGCCTTTTCAGAATTTAACTTTCTCACATCTCTGGATCATTTGGATAAAAATCACCTTTTTTCAAGTGACGTCTTTTCCTCAGAGAACCAGATCACACTTGTTTGTCCGCAGGTACAGTGAAGGTTGGTGTTTTCATTGGCTGAAACTTCTTTTAAACACACAATTCCCCACATCTCATGCGTAGAGGCGAAAACGGAAGTGCCGTAGTACATATCACATTCTGCTTTATGGTTTACATACAAATGCGGCTGGAGAACCTCAGTTGAACTCGCTGGGTTCAAACTCATCTCCAGAATAAGATCACTTGTATTTATTTTCTTTCTTTTTTACTAAAAGAAAGTAATATGCTTCTATCTGTCTTTTGATCATTTTGGCTGTAATAGTTGGAATTGGATTACATTTTGGAAAGGAATTTTATAATTTCAACCTTTGACTGTAAAAATAGGCCAATAATTCATTGTGAAAACAAAATTGTTCCTTTTAACATGTTAAACCCTTTAATGTTCTTTCCAAATTCAATTTTGCATTTATTAATTAAAATATTTGACCTTAATTTACCATGAAAAGACAAATTGTTTTGTCAAACATGTATACAATTATTTTACGATAATATCTGGTATTGCATGGAAAAATAATCAATTTGAACTACTTTAGCTCAACTTTTTGGAAAAGAATGATTTTAGAAAACAATTTAAACCTTATTACACTTTTTTTTTTGGTTGAATCAAGTTACATTATTCAGTTTAGCAAGTTCCACATACTTCAATATACCAAAAGATAAATCTTACTTGTCAAATAGGACTTTCACAATAGCCATGATTATCGCCTCCACCTCGGTGGCCCCTTTGGCCCGTGGTGTCCCCCAGGGCTCCATCCTCCAAAAATATCCCTGCTGAAACTGAAAATGCAATTTCTGATTGAATTGGCATGAGAGTAGGAAAAAAGGACATTCTTTTCCTATTTTTCGGCTGTGTTTTTACATTTTTCTATCAGAAGGGGCCATATTTGGTAGTAGTGATACAAAATGATGTCAGTGCAATTTCTAAATAAAATGAATGTTTTTTATGTCAGTTTCAGGAGAGAGAATCTTTTTGGAATTGTAAACCAAGTTGTATTTGAAGGCTAAAAGTCCTGACAATCAATTAATATTGGAAAGATAAGAACAGGACTGATGTCGGTTCATAACTTCAATCAATAAAACTGTAAGATGTATCAATATGTTAATAGTTCATGTCAGATTAAAGCAAAGAACATTTATGTGATCCGTTCAGGGGGGTCAAGAAACCTTAAGTCTCCACAGGAGTTGATTTCTAAAATCAGTCTCTTCTGAAGAATATGTACAGCCACATACTTCACAAGATATTGTTTATTGGAGTTAGAAGTAGCAAAGATGAAAAAGACGGCCACATTCAGTAGAGACAGAAGATTATCATGCAGAAAATACAGATAGTTCACATTTCTGGCAAACCTCTCGTTATTCATTTTAAATTCAATTCTACACTTCCACAAATAGATGACATCGTCTTTTAAAGGCAAAAACAGCCGTACGAGGAAGAGAGCCAATTATTCCTCTGTAACGTCTTGACTGAGGAAAATAGGCTGATATTTGGGTAAAGAAAACATTTTTTGATAGAATTCTTAAACCCTTCAGAGCCGGACAAATGTAGAGATTCAGTCTTCAGGTAAGACATTTAAGGGGGGGGGGGGTGTTTCAATAGCAGATTTCGTAAAAGTGACTCATAATCTTAACGATATTGAGTGATTAGGTGAGTGATTAGAAACAGATAAATACATTTTTTTGATGGTTTGGAGATGAAAATATTTGCAGTCCAATGGATGCAGGGTCTGAAGAAGTTAAAAGTAGACAAAAAAAACAACAAGGTCCAAATTTAAGCAAGTTTTTCTTCGTATAAGCAATGACAACTCAATGATTTAAGATGATTATTTAAAGAGAGTATTATAGTCTGGATTAAGCTTGACCTTTAGAACCCAGACTTTATTCTAATGCTTATTTGTTACCATATTTTTCCAACATGCAGACCCCTCAGAGAAAAATGACCCTTTATTTCTTGAATTTCCTTTTGTTTTTGCGGTGTACTCACACAGAATCAACCCCTCTGCTCTTCTTCTTGCTACCTGTTGGTTTAAACCAAACTAACAGGAAATGAAACCACAACACGATACCGCGTCTACGAAAGCCCAGGCATACGTCCAAAATTGTCTCCTGTTGTACATTTATTTACATACACCGCTATCATGTGATGAGATTATGAAATACTGTACCCTATACAGAAATCTACAATTTACTATTCACATATTAGGGTTTGTTAAAAATCTATGACATTAATCACCAACATGGTTAAACACACGGTGATGAAATGTGAAATATGCTCACTATAAACACACAGCATTAGTGGAATTGTCCGAACTTATACATTTATGCAGGTTTAAACATACAGGAAGCAGCTGAAAACATCAAGAAATAGCAAAATTTGTAATACACTTATAAAATACGCGTGTAAAATGATTTGGCAGGCTGCTATGTGGAGAAAATGAATCAGTGAGCATTTACTGTTATTTAGTAAACAACATCAGTTTTATATATATATGTGTAAACACTACATTCAGCAGGTTATATCTGTAAATGTTAATGCTGTTATGTTATTTACAAGGTTTGTAAATCGACTAAAACAATTCAAAGTAGACCATCATTTCTTCTTTTGGAAATCTCTTTAGCCTCAGCTGGTAAAATGCTAACTTGCTGCTCTTTAACTGCTTAACTTTGTAAAATATGGATTTTTTCTCCGCTGTCGCTACACGACATGAACTTATAGTGTTGTACAGATTATTGGACCTGCTCCGGGTTCCTTTTATTTAAATCTTCACTGTTTCTTAATGAAAAGAAAGTCAACCTGACGGAACATAAAATACTAGTTTTAAATGATAATCGTATTGACTGAGTCCAAAAAGGTCTTCCCACTTAGAAACTGAATCTAAAAAAACTCCCGGCGGGTAAATACATCTCCTCTGCACTGCTTTAACAACAAAATATAAAACAGATCTGTGGCCACGAGTCTAAACCATTCTGCACGAGCAAAAACAGAAGTGATGGTTAAAGTTCTTGAGGAGCGCATGTTTACCCCGCAGCGGCCCGGGGCAGACGCGATCTTCTGGGCGTTTGTCGTGATTAATGCACAGCGAGCGTCCAGAGCTGTGAGATGATAACCGGCAGCTGGAGATAGAAAAGCTGAAGATAAAAACACGCGTAAATCTCTATGAGAACCAGAATCTTCAGGAGGTGTAACTGTCTTAAGGTCAGAGGTCAGGTCTAAGAAGAAACTTGCTCCGGCTCCTAAATATACGACTTTAAGGAGCAACATCTGTATTCTGGTTCAGACAGACACCTGGAGCTGCAACCATCAAGGGCCCTCTTCAACTTCCAACAACTTCTGATGTCTCTCTTTCCCTGCTGCTGCCGACTTTCAGCCTCACCATCCCACCAGCATCCAAATGAACTCCCAATTACCTTTATTCCCAATTACATCCCAAATCCCACTTTTCTTTCACTGTGATGAATTTATTTCATGAAATACTGCACAAATGAGACGTTAAAACTTTAGCACTGTAACAACGCAAGAGAGATGTGATATCGGACAAATTCGATGATTCAATCTACTTTCTAAGCTTTTCAGTCCATAGAAAATCCCCCCTAAACCGCAAGTACAAACATTCAACCTTAAACACAGACCGTCCTTCGTCTTTAGCCAAAAGTTAGCCTCGACACCACTGAAACCTTGTCTTTCTTAACAGTCAACAAGAGGCTGTGAATATATAGTTATTGGGTACCGCTTTACAATAATACCCCCTCATTAAGGATTCATAAATGGTTTGTAGGTAGTTAACTATTTAAGTTGTAAACCGTTATCATTAATAGGCTTCTATAACTCAATAGATGTAAAGGGTATCAGTCACATGATGCTTGCCAAATAGTGAGCCCACTTATCTGTGCAGCTAACTTGTTATTGCCAAATAGTGACCCAACTTAATAAATGGAGATTTATGTTTATAAGCTGTTTATTAATGGTAATTATCTTCTTTTACAACCTAATTTATAAAACAATTACAAACCATTTATAAACCCTTTAGAAAGGACGTTTTATTGTAAAGAGGCACCATGTATAGTTATTCACGATGTGCCTTCAGTCCGTGACATTCTGATGTATATCAAGAAAATGTGTATCATACAGGTCTGAGGACTGATTTCATGAATAAAGCAAGAAAATAATTTGTTGTGTATCCTCTACATAATCAGGGTTCATGTGTTCGCTCGTTTTTGCAAAACACGGCGAGGACAGAAGGAACTCAAGCAAAAGAAGGCGACGCGTCAGTGGATTAGGGGACCGTCAGGCTACAGAAATCCTCTCCAGCCTGGATGCAGTGATTCAACTCTGAATACATTTAGCAATAATGTGATGAAGCTAAATAATCATTTCAAATAACATTTAGCATTTAGCTTTTGGAAACAAATGTGAAAACCTGTGTTCGGCTTGTGACGTCTCATAATCCTACAGCTCCTTGGGCTCGCCGTAGTCATTATACATGACGGTGAGTGTCTGCTCGTCACAGGCCTTGTGTACGTCCTGGCCCATACCCGACCAGTTCAGCCCAAAGGCCTTGGTATCCGTGTAGCGGCAGGACAGGAACTTGAGGGACATCCTGCGGAGGCCGATCTTTGGCTCCTGGAGGAGGCCCTTACACCACGGGGAGAGCTCATCCAGCTGGGAGAGGATGAGACCGGCCTTCCTGTTGGAACAAAGTGAAGAGAATTCAAATTATTTGCTTCCTAGATTTGTTTCCGAGACTTAGATATCATCCAAAAAAAAAAAACCTGGATCCCGATTGCTACTGCGCCTCCAATCCCTTTTCCACATTAGATATATGTTTGAGGAAGCTGTGGCAAAAAGAAAGAAGCAAATCCATCAACACTTCATCCAGTAGCATGGACCTGGTTGTTCCAAACTTCTTCTATTGAAGAATTATGGAGGCTACTTTACTCGTGGGAGGCTCCTTCTCCGGATCTCTACCTCCACAGAATCATGTCTCTGACAGAGGTGGGCGGGATTGGATTTTCTCTCTGATACACATTTAGTCGTCTGTGTTACCTTTTATAGGAAGCTTCAAAATCCTGTCCTGTAGGTGGAGTGAACACAGGTGGGCTAATCGAGGAGTAGAAACGTCTACAAGATGATCCAGAGGAATTGAAGGCAATGATTTTCTCATAACGCTGCAACATAATTTAAAATACTTTTCTGACTGCTCTGTAACTGGTTTTAATGTGGACGTTATCTCAACCCCTGTCAAATGAAGTCAGTTTGAATCCAGATGTTTGCCACAAATTAAATCATTCTAAAGAGAACATGAATCACTGCCTGGGGAAATGTGATAAAATTAAGAGTATCCAGATAGAGAGAACACATATAATAGCCTAAATATCATTAAAAAAGGTTTCTTCCATCCGAAAGTGTTTACCTCGTGGTTACATCCATATAATTCCCCTCTTCAAAGGAATGTCCCAGCGCTTATTGATGTTTATTCCCAGTAGAACCCCTCCTATCTCCCAAGCCGAAAGGTATGGACAGATCAAGTATTTCTGGAATACGCCGCTTTACTACTATCGTCTGCTTTCCGGAGTCAATGGTTCTGGGTCCAAATCTCTGCGTCTAGCTCTGACAAGGTCAAATTAATAAATAAAATAAACCTTAACTTTATCAGGTGTGTTCTGACGCAGGAGTTTGTTGCGGCGGAACCCTTGAAAACGGTGTAAACACAACTAATTTGCGCAGTAAATTCAAAGTAGTGGACTTCCTGTTGGGTTTAGATCATAGCTCCAAGAGACTTAATTGTAGGTCTTGATAATATACACATATGTACAAAACTTCAAACGACCGGGTGAAACAGATGACGGGGGCTGCTTCTTTGAATTTCTATACGGTGCGCTGTGGAGTCATTTTGTCAAACCCTATCCTGTTACCCAGACTGTTTCAGACTATAATCATCATCATAATCATCCTCATCAACGGGCTGATGATTGGGTTAGTGTTGGGGAGTTTCTTATTATTCCTGGCCTCTGAATACCAACCTGTCCTTTTAGGTTAAAATTCATCAGTGAGTATTTAATACAAATTAAGATTGAGCTGTCGTCCCCGACAGAAAGGCTTTATCTCCAAGGAAGCCCTCTGCGTCGTACAAGCAACCCCCCTGATCGACTTCTCAAATTTAGTTTGAAGTTATGATCTTAAAAAAAGGTCCCAATTCTGAGTAAAATATTAAGTCAGGGAGTAAAATATGACGAATACAAGATAAGTCTCTTTGGGACGATTTTCCTAGGACAACATTTTAGCTGAATCGGCCCACAGGTTGAGAAAGTATGGCAAGCTCCCCCTAGTGTCCGAAATATACAACTCTCCTTTCCTCAAATCTAATAAATTCAGCCTCGCACTAAGATTGTTTTCACATTTGAAAATGACACATGAAAGTTTTTGAGTTATCACGTTAAAGAACACGAACATGAAGGATCTGCGGAGGCTGACAGGTGATCACATGACCTCCTCCAACTGCGGTTGGTGCAGGTAATGAAGTGTGGGACACTTATCTTTTAAAAAGTGAAAAGGGAAGTGAAAAGGAGTCGCAGTGTTGACATTATCCGTCAGATGCACCGACTGTTTGCAGTCCATAAATCACTCTGTGGCTCCGCTGCTCTTCCAGAACGACGGCAACTCATGTCGAAACCTAACCTACCCATTAACCGCCGTTTCTTTTCTGAAGGAACTCACAAGTTAAGGTGCACTGTTACCGGCACATTCCAGCTTTGACCCAAAGCACACAGTAGCTGCTGAAGGTCCGGGAAGGAGCCGTGAAAGTAAAACAGTGGAAAAATGAATGAATGAAGATATGAATGGCAGGTAAAGAGCTGGTCCTGTGGAGGAAATTAGGCTAATGGACGGCTGGAGAGGCTATGAAATGCTTGACCTTGTCCTTGGGTCAAGCCTTACCAGCTGAAACATCATCGCCATTAGTAACATAATGCACCAAGTTCACATAAATACCTCTCACAGAGCGTAATAAATTACTATCAAGCCCAACACAGGCTGTCGGGCCCTTCGAGTGAAACCCTGTCAAGTGTTTATCTAAAGAGAGAAAAGGGCAGCGGGGGAGGATTTCATTCATTCCACAAACACTTTTTACTCATTCCTCAGCCAAACCAGCACTTCTGCAGCTCAGTGTCCCCAGTCTGCCAAGCCACAAGTCTGGATGCACCAGAGTCACAACATATTATACTGATGAACTGATGACATATCAGAGCACCAAGGCTACACACTCAATCCGCTCCAGTTAAAAGTAAATTAATGATATAACGAACAAAGAGCATTTGTCTGTTAGTGCTTTTACCAACCCATAACGATTTCCTCTCCCTTTCACATTCAGACCAGTTTCAACAGATTACTTCACACAGTCTCGCCTGCAGCTGTGTGGTTTCCCTCCTGCGTGCATCGATTTAAACAAATTTAACAAAAAAAAAAAAAGCAGGAGACAGAAAACCACAGCATATTCACAAATATGTACTGTTCCCGTAATTATCGTGGGCTCTCACCTCATGATGGAGATCTGAGGCTGGCGTGATGATGATTGACATGGTGTATCTTGTACAGTATTTCATATCAAGATGAGAACAATGATTATTGTCATTATCATCATCAGCGTGTTTTCGACCGCAGTGAAATGCAGAAATGTGCATTTTTGGGTCAAAGCTTCAAATAAGCTCACTGGGTTTTTGCTTCTTGCTGAATTGGACGCAATTAGTCATCCTTGTTGCTATTCTTATTCCTGTTTATTCTATTTTTATCTAAACCACTGTAAGTTTTAACTCTTTAGCATCCTGCTCATCTGTTTTTTTCTTCTTTTTTTTTAATGTGTGGGACTTGACCGAACCTGTTAATAGTATGACCCATACTAGGGTATGTGCTAAAGAGTAGAGGGCCAATGATGGAGCCCTGGACGATACCACAAGTCAAAGGGGAACACAGAGGATGAGGCATAACCTAAAAAAAACACTTTTTTTTTAATTACATTTATTTGCATTTTATTTCCTGCAAAGACTTATTAAACAGATTTATGCAACTGGATTCATCAAAAGTCTAATAAGGGTCAAATCCTCTTCTAAAAACACGCTTTACAAAAGCGTTTAAGACAAGAACTTTAGAACAGTTGCCCCAACAGCAAGACTATATACCTGAAACGTCCCCAATCCCCTTAGTTATACAAGCAATTCCACTGATGGAACTCCTCAAATTAAATCTCAGAGTATGTCCAAAGTATTCATAAAATATATAAATAAATAAAAATCTCCAAGTGAGTAAAATGGTAAATGGACTGTACTTATACAGCACTTCTCCGGTCTGCTCGACAACTCAAAGCGCTTCTACAACATGAGTCATCGTTCACACAAATATTCCTGATGGAGGCTGCCATGCAAGGCGCCACATGCTGATCAGGAGCGGTAACCATTCACGCCATCACTCACACACCAATGGAACAGCCATTGGGAGCAACTTGGGGTTTATCTTGCTCAAGGACAATTTGACATGTGGACCACAGTGGAAAACCTCCCCACCAACTGAAACACCGTCGCCATGAACTGTTAGAGTAAAACATGACACCTGCATCATTGATCTCCTCGAGTCGATTCATATTCACCAAATTTGGACTAAATCTCAGCAATGCTTGAGAAATAACGGTCCGAAAGCTTTTGAAGATAAAGCTCCCCTTAGTGTCAGATATATGCAACTGATCTTTCCCAAAATCCATCCAGTTCTTCCTCGCACTGAGTTCTACGTCAGAATTATTTTTAAAGAGATCATTGTTTTTGAGTTATCGCGTTAACATGAAGGATTTACGGCGGCCCATGGACCTAGTGGCGGCCGGGGCAAGTATGGAATCGCCATGGTTGATCGCCACTGCAATTATATCCCTGACTTTTAGAATATAAGTCAGGGATATAAGTCTGGACTTATCCCTGACTTATACTCCCGACTTTTCAGGGATATAATTCTGGCAGTAATGGTGTGCTAATCTTATTAAAATAGATTAGTTACCATGAAAGACTGATTTTTGTTTCCCTGTTTGAAACATGCTTGACCAAACAACACAATTTGTCACTTTATGACAAACTTTGGGAATCTAAGATTTTAAATGAATAAATGTGCAAAGAAATATATATTTCTTTTACTGCAATTTCCAGTGGTCTATATTCTTGATGTCATCAGCATCTAAATCTTTAGTCTTATGACCACATCTCCAGAAAAGTTACATCAAGGATCAATGTTTCCACAGGGGAGATGTTAAAGGGTCTTTATCCCCATTCATGCAATCTTTTTTATACCATATTACATCGTTTTAATCTTTACTATAATAGCACAATGTTGGGAGAAAAGTGCGGCTGAGCTCACAGCGCCTCTTGTTGCGGCGACTCACCGTCCTGTTCCACGCTCTTTGTAACGTGATGCATTGCTTGTCAGTTACGTAGCATGTGGAGAGGAGAAAACACAGATGCATATAATGATCCCGAGGGCAAATAAAATTGACCTAACAATACTTAAAGTAAATCTCGTAAAAAGTTTTTTTGTGCATTCAGAAATGTTTGGCATTACTGATCATGGAGAGGGAGTAATGATTGTAAGAATACCATGATTATCATAAGTTTGGCAAAGGGTGAAATTGCTGCTTTTAGAAAAACTCAAGCATTGGGCCTTTGCAAGTTTGTCAATTTGACCATTTTTCTTTTCGGGTAGGTCAAAAGGTTAAATGGTTTCTCTATTTTCAGGGAACAATTTGATGTTACAGGGTGGAGGTTGCCAAGGAGGTAGAGTGGTGGTCTATAGATGAGACTGGTGGCTTGGTGCGCCTCCTGACCGTATGTCAAATTGACTTTCAGGGTGTTTAAATGAGCAAAGTTCCAATCGTGTCTTACTTCCTGTCCCAGTTTGATCCCTTCTGTGTAAGACATGGCTGCATATTTTAGGCAGAGCGGCACAGGGATCAGTTTCTGACTGCTTCTGAATTGCACTCTGAAACCAGAAACATTTTTTGAATTCAACCCAATCACCAGAGTAAATACTGGCATTGGACTTATGAAAAAAAAACAGGGATTATGAGGAAACTTTATATTGGCTATTCCCAAATTCTACACATCTTTTTCTTTTCTTCGTGTTTCAAATTTCAACGTTAAATTGTGAAAACACTGTACTTACGGTCAGGTAAGGTTTAGAGACAAAAACACTTGGTCAGGGTTTGGAAATGATCAAGGTTTGTTTTATTATATGTGGTTTTGCAGCAAAATCTTGATGGGAAACTTTCATGACTTCCTGACCAAAATATCCACTTTAGACTGAAAAAAAGCCATTCAAAAAATATCATCCTTTTGGTGCCAGAAGGTTGAAACAAAGATGCTGGTGGCTAAAATTATCCCGTTTCGTTTTGTTTTAGAGATCTTAAAGCGCTCTCCTTTTGTGTCATCCGTGACCCCGACATCACACGTCCTACGAAAACCTGTATGAGACGTGTGAAACGTACAGGACATCCATGTTTTCCAGTAACATAGCATGCCAACATCCTGTATTTATTATTCAGCCATAAAATCCACATCAGCATCATCCGGTCGAAAGGGGCCGCTGCCATGAGGGGAATACTATTTCCATAAAAAGGGGGGTACTTCATGTGCAGGAAGTTCACATCAGAGTTCCATCAGCATGAAAGGCAGGACCCCACAATGCCTGAAGCGCCCCACTGCTTGTCTTCTTCCCAAGTCAAGTCAATTGTATTTATATAGCCCAAAATCACAAATTCCCAGTGTCATTTCTTCCCCAGGTAAGCTGACACACACACATGCTGTCACCAGAACAGGTCCATTTCCAGTGTCCACTATTCCACTAGTGCTCCTTCCTCATAGAGCTTATAGATCTGGAGTTGCTTTGTACCCAGTCTTGTACTCATCAGGACACCCACTGACAGGTGAAAAGGTAATGAGGTGATCTCTGTTACTCTGACTTGTCAGTGGTTTTAATACTGAGCGGTTTAGTTAAGGCTGACATCTATCCACACTGCAGAAGAGTTGATACAAGTTTCTCTCTCTTTAATTTCATGGACTTGACTGTCTGCAAATTCTAACTCATTAAGTGGAGAAGAATATTCTTCTATGCTTTAGGTTGTTTCTGGTGTTTGGTGCCAAGTAAACACACAAAGACAGATTCTGCAATGTGGTATACTTACACAGCATGATGGCAAGTTAGCAAACGCTCAAATAAATCATCAATGTCTGCCGAACAGATCAAAATATCAGTGGAGGAGATGCCCTCAGCTCTTCATTCTTGGGGTTTCCTGCCACAGCAGTGAGTAATGTGAGGGCAGAGATTCTTCCTAGGGGGAAAGAATGCGAGCCATCAGAACTGCACGCACAGCCGGTGAAAGGCTTTCGCCAGCCAGTGTGATTTTGAGAGGAAGTGTGACGAGTTATATTGAGGCAGACAGTAAGTATTAAGTGTTTGGGGCAAACCAGATGAAATACATGCGCTGGGCGACATGTCAGTGTTTGACTGTTATGAGTGTGACTGTTCCAAGAGCTCAGCGAAGGTAAGAGCGATGAGGAATGTTTATTGGGCTTACTTAAATTTCCGGGATGTCAAGTGAACTTGATCTATGCTCAGAATCCTGTTATTCTCATTTCAGGCACCTATAACTGTGATTTGTGTGAGATTGTGTACCTTTGATAGGCAGAGAGTTAGGGAGGATGTTGTTCCTGCTAGTTTAAGGCAGTGGGAGCTCAAGCGAGAAACCACATAGTTAAGCAGACGCCATTTGTTATTTTGTCACTGGCGGTGGCCAACAGAAGTTTATGTCAGCTAAATCTCATTGCAGGAAGACGTTTTTGAGACTTCAGCAAAAAGCACCATTTCAGTACCTGGTTCTTGTCTTGTGAAAAAAAAAATCCGTTTTTTTTTCATCAATCATTAAAGGTGCAGTGTGTAAAATGTTGTGGCATTAAGTAAAATCCGCTCACCCTCCCTATAACCTCTCTATGTAGAACGGCCTTCAAGTGTCAAAATCATGTCAGCCAAATCCAGCTGCAATGCCTAGGAGGAAAATGGCGCACAGATGGAGTGAGCAATCCTCAATCATGCAGCTGTCGCCCACCCTCCTAGTTTAATACCCCCAGGTGGACTATGCACATCCCCAGTGTCGGGCCTTCATCTTTTCTCTCTTTGATGCCAAGGGTTCACACTCCATTGCTTTTTCTTGTGCCAAATAATAAGTATGATAATAAGTATGCTCCCCCATTTGTCAAAACCTGGGTTCTCAAAATACACCGACTTTGACAATCCCGCAAAAATTTATTATATCCCCGAAAAGTCGGTGATATCATGGAATTGGCACCGCACTCGCTTTATGTATGTATATATATATATATATATATATATATATATAAATATATATACACACACATATATATATATATATATCTCATATTTTACTGTAGTCGTTCCCAACGGTTAAACCAGATCAGTCTAAATTTGGTGCATATGAATAAAACAAGGACACCTATCTTGTATAAATCTTATTTTACTCTAGTAGTTCATATTTTTACTCACTAGGAGGATTTTACTTCAATTCAATGGGGGGGGGGATTGCTCGTACAACGAAGCAGCCAAAGTCCAGTTTGTCAGTTTGTCAGTTCTATATAAAGATGCCAGTGCAACATAGCAGCATCCGTGGAGGAGGAATCTTTCCCTTTGTAGATATGATGAGATTTTTCAAAGCTTTTAAGTAATTAATAATAGCCTACTTTATCCTCTGTTAATCAAGTACAGCCATCTACAGTACAACGTACTGAAATCATTTTTTGCATTGGACCCATTGGTGGTGGTCCCTTTGAAGCACCGGGCAGCATATTTGGTTCAGGAATAGCTCAAGGAGAAAAAACGTTTCTATTTTCAGCTGAATACACGCTGACAAAAACACATGAATATTATATCTCTCAAACAGATACCCCTAAATTCTACACACTGCACCTTTAACAGCCAGGTAACGCCATTTGAGTTTAGTACTGTGTGCGTTTTGAATCCATACATACATCACACTTTGAACAGCAGAAAAGCAGATATTTGACGCACATTTATATTGAGGTGCATATATCAGCTGCTATGAATTTGGACCCCAACCCGTCTCACATCCTCTGCACACCCTCTGGTGCCGGATAAAAGCAGCCATTATTACAGAGTAAGACAATATGCTTTATAATTTGTAACTTCTATGTTCCAGTCTCTGTGGGAAAGTAATATCCGCCTCTCAAACACCCACACAACCCACATGTGTGTTGCTGTTGTTGTTGTTGTGTTGTTTTTGTTATTTATTTGTCTGATGTTTGATGCTGCTATTGAAGTTGGCATCGGGAAACAAATTGCAATAATAGATGGTGTGGGCTGTGGCCTCTCTACTATAACTAAATATTCAGCACAGAGCATGTGTCCTGGTATTTTTCCATGTTATTTCTGGGAAGTGAATATGCATATGTGTCCTAAAATAATCCACAATATATTCCAAATAGTCAAAGCATCATCAGCTTTTGAGTTATTTCAGGCATTCCCATCTACTTTACATAAAGACACACACGAGAGGCTGCATCCTAAATGTCAGTTCCTGAATTACTGGATTGTGTCAGAAGCAATCTACATGATATGTGGACGTCAGCAGGACAATATTCCTGATGCAGATGCTCACAGAACGAGCCATAACAGCAGCTCAGCTCCGTTGTCTGCTTTGGAAAGTGCAGAGAACGAAATAACAACTTTTAAATGATGTCAGCCTGCTTGGTCGGGTCCGTCCGCAGACAGGAACGCTTGTTTTGGTACTGGTGCTTCTCTGCCATAATGTCATACATATCATTTTTGTGAAACCTCTTTGCGTTCCCAATATTTTGCTACATATTTCCGTGGTTTCAGAAAATTGTGATATTTGCCTTAAATAAAGAGAAAAAAAAGTGTGGTTTGTTATGTTTTCATATTTAAGGATAGCGGAGGAACGTCTCGCAGGTTCCAAAGGTTGTCACCATAAATCCCTGTGCGTGTAAAGGAGTGGAAAATGAGTGTATGAGATACAGCATGAGTGCCCCTCAGCCTGTGTGTGGTTTTATACACACGGAACCAGGCACATGGAGGCACATGTGAACGGTACATATCTGGTTCACGTGTGCATACATGCAGGCCGACACGTCTGCACTTTTATAGCACACATTTATAGGAAAAGACTTGAGCAGGTGGACTGATTTCCAATCATTACCAATAATCCACAGCATGCGGAAACATTTTCTGAATTTTTCTTTAATGGAAAATTAAACTTTCCATCTATATGCTGGTTCACAAAATATAACGTAAATAAAAACTAGACCAAAGTGTTGTCCATGACAGCAGGGGTTTGTCGCCGAAAAGTCCCCAATCCCCTTCCTTGAACAAGCAATAGCCTCATTGAAATCCTCAAATGAAATGTTATTAAATGTTATTAAATGTTAAAATTAAAAATATTATATACATAATTAAATTAAAAGTTATTTCCACGCTATTTAAAAAAAAAAGAAAAAAAAAAAGCTCCCCAAAGTAAGTAAAATATGAACTTAGATTAGAATATGGATAAAATATGGTATGAACAAGAAAGATCTCCTCGGGTTGATTCATGTTCACCAAATATGGACTAAGTAAAATCAATGGTTGAAAAATGATGGCCCAAAAGGTTTGGAGATAAAGCCCCCCATAATGTCAGAAATATATAACCGACCTTTACCCAAATCAATCCAGTTCTTCCCCACACTAAAGTGTCTGGTGGTATACAGTTTGAGAATTATCCATAACACAGTTTTTTAGTTATGTCTGGAAGACAGTGTTATTCCCCTTAGGGAGTAAAATAGGAAATATGACATGTGCAAGATTGAGCTCCTTGAGCCTTTTCATATGCACCAAATACGGACAAAACCAGAGCAATACTTGGGAATTTAATGTCGGAAATATACAACAGATCTTTCCCCAAATCAATCCAGTTCTTCTTCCCACTAAGGTTTATGTGGTTATAAAATTTGAAAATGATCTATGAAACAGTTATTGCATTCTCATGAAGGATCTGCGGCGGTGGATGCAACAATGACGATTCCAAAAAATGTCCAACTTTTCGGGATATAATAATTATCTCAAACCATCTTTCACTCAGACTAACCCCAAAATCAAATTTAGGATAAAGTCCTTGAAGTAACTAGTCAGCTTTTTGTCCAAAAACAAAATACAACTGAAATAACTGACAGGTCAAAGAGGCGATGTTATGATGCAAAACAAGGATTCCAAGCGTTGGCATGTAGAACATGACATTATGTGGTGTATAAAGGATTAAGGTTAAAGCCAAAATGGCCGCACACTCCAGAGGGTCCCCTCTATTTTGTAAACCAACAGCTTAAATAAACTTCAATTTTTTAAAAATTTTTTTTTTACTGTGCTGATGATTTCTAAAAGCTACAGAATAAATCAAAAAGATAGAAGCTGGGAAGCTGAACAGCGGAATGCTCTTCCACAATCTTCCAGCCAATGTGAGGAGTTGAAGTCATCCAACAACCACCACAGTCACCTGACCAGACACCCACAAACCCCTACTGCGACTTGAGGTTCAAGACTGACTTCTACGAATAATTGGATCGAATTCTCGACAACTGCTGAACTAAGACTGTAAACGTACGAGGGGACCATGTTGGGAAATAAATCTGCTTGGTTTTCTAAAGGTGACTCCTACCAGAGGTCACAAACTCATCAGCAGACCCGTTGGAGGGAAAGCTGAAGATTTTTATACGTTTTATACGTTATAGATCCAGTTTTCACAATTTGTAGAAACTAAACAGCTATCTGGAAATCTAGAGAAGCAGAGGTTAATCGTATCCCTGAAAAGTAGGGGATATAAATCACCACCTCCACCTGCCCCGCATTCGTGTCCGAAGAAACTCTTTCAGGGATCATTTTTAATATTTTATGCCTACAGACCTTGGTGAGAGGAACAACTGGATTGATTTTGGAAGAGGTTGGTTGTAAATTTCTGACACTATGGGCAGCTTTATCTTGAAAAAGTTTTTGGGCCATGCTTTCTTAATAGCTGGACTGCTTTGATCCAAATTACGTGGCTATGAATGGAACCGAAGACAAATCTGTATCATATTTAACATAAATAACTCATATTTTACTCACTAGGGGGAGCTCTTTATGAAAAACATTGTCATTAATTCCCATCTAATCTGGGGAATTAAATCAAGGGATTGCTTGTACATCACATCGGATTGTCGGGGACGACTGCGGGGGTCTAGTTTGGATTTGGACTTGTTGAGAATATAGTAGGATGATCCTTTCACACCTAACAACATGAGGAAGTAAATGATGTCGTTGATGTATTTATTTTTTATATTATTATTTGATTGATTAAACTATTTTTTTTAAAATTCAGGTTATACTTAATGTAAAACTCTAATGTTTATCGTTGTTGGATTTTCTGTTTTTACTTGTTTATATATCTTTAGACGGGTTTCTGAGCATGATGGGGAAGGAAGGAGGTTTTTTTTCTGTTAACATTCTCTAATTTTCTTACTTTTATTGCAATTTTAAAAGAAAATAAAGAAACATTTCGCTGAGAAAAAAAGACTTGGAGGAAGTCAGTTTTGTGTGTGTGTGTGTATTTTTTTAACAGGGTTTTTCAAATAGTTTTGAAAGGATAAAGAACTGTTTATAGAAAGATGGGCTCTTGGGAGGGAAACAGGTCATTAGATTTCTGGAGGATGGTTTTAGGCGAAATGTCCTCATTAAGCCAATGAGACCCACAGAAGGCCAAATCATGGTGTCGCCATGGTAGAATCCGAGCGTTTGTTTAGCAGAGGGTTTGCTCTCCCGCTGTACTTTTTTGATTTGAGTTAGTATTCACACTTTCTGACAGTTCATTATGACAAGTACCAATAAATACCCGCTGGATGAAGAGTTCAAAGTCAGCTCTACTTGAGCGGCGTAAGTTTGTCTTCCCTCAACTTAAAAAGTCTGAGAGCAGAGTAAACAGTCTGCTGCAATTATCATTTCCTGAGACCGTTGTAAGAAAACAGGAAAATATTAACGACTTCTACAGTTCAACAAAGGGCACCAAGTCAAACCAAGGACATGAAAACCAGGCCAGGAAGGAGGATTTTTAACAACACAACATCATCTTCATCTTCATTTAGGCCCGCTTTAAATATTGGCCGTTCTCCTGCAAACAATGTCAGTTCTGGCCTTACAGAAAAGAAGTGTCATGTTTTGGAGAGAAAAAAAAAACAAGTTCAAAAGTTACCCAATGTTGCGTGTAGAAGACAACAAAAATGTCCTACACTGTATGCCAAACTTCTGTGCAGGACATTTTATTAAATCTTCAAATCAGATTCAATATGGGTCTTAAAACAGCACATCTAAGGATCTGCTGCAACAATAACGATAACGCCATCCGCTCATTATAACCCTGAAAAGTCGGGGCTATTATAGAATCATCTTCTGCCGCCGCAGATCCTTCATGTTAATGGAACAGCTCAGAAACTATTTTATGGATCATTTTCACATTTTCAGACCCACATGGACATGAATGGGGAAAAACAAGACAGATTTTGGGAAATGTCGGTTGTATTTTCACGACAATATGGGGGGACTTTATTTTTTAAAATTGTCCGGCCATAATTTATCAGCAGTTGGTCTGATTTAGTCCAAATTTGGGGACTAAATCTACTCATTTACATTGTGATTCACTCTAAATCATTCATATTATATTCCCTAGGGGGAGCTTTTTACGAAAAACACAGTATTTCGGACATAACATCCTAACCGTTGATTCGATTTATTTCAGATTTGGTGTTTATGAATCAACTCAAGGTGATCTATCTTCTCTATATCATAATTTACTTTATTGGTTCATTTCATGAACCAATAAGTTCATAAGTTCATTTGACTCACTAGTGGGAGTTTTTCTTTTAACGAATAACACCGGTTAAGGAACATTATTCTAGGTGTCCTATCCAATCTGCCATCGGGCCAGAGGTGGGTTTACCCCGGATAAGTCTGTAATTTCTCGAAAAGCCGACACATAGAGACGAACAACACTTCGACCTCTCATTAACACCTACAGGTTATTTAAGTGACACGTATTTAAGTTTGATATTAGACATGCAGAAAGAACAATGGTGCCCCTTATTGAACTCCTTAAATTACCCATTATTGTAGACGAAACCGGTCCTCTTTCGTCGGCTTATACCCTATTCACACGTGACTGGTAGTACCTGGGGTCCTGTGGTATTTTGTCATAATTATAAAGGACGCATACACAGGGTGATCATTTAAGTCCCGTGTGAAACAGCATCTTAATAATTTGGGGGTGAAATTCATATTTATTGTTTCCTCTGCTGCATGTCGGACCCGGGGGAACGGTCCTTCTCATGCTGTGAGTTGCACTGTGTAGGTTAAGAGTTCCCGCGGGTCAGGTCGCGTCCGGGTCGGCTCGCCGCCGGTGATCTCCACCTGCCTGCATGTCTGCTCAACTTTCAAAACCCCTGCCCTGCATGCCACAACTGTCTTTCCCAGATGCACCTCCAGGCGCTGACGGCTGACATGGTTGCAGCGGCGAGGGTTACGTAGAGCCTTGGCTTCATATCCGTGGGGATAATGTCAGTAAATTCAAGTAAAAGTACAAACTTCATTAATCCCGTGGATATGAAAGCCCCAACGTGGGGGTTTAATTTCTAAACCAAACAAAGTCCTCAGGTAATGCTAGTCCCATGTGAATAGGGCATACGAAGTGTTGTCACGGTGACACAGCTGCCGAGCGAGATACTGACATGGATTTGAACTTACTAAATCACATGCTTTCCTCTTCCACCTACCTTTGGTCTACAACTTCGCTTTGCTTTCACACCACAGACAAACCGCACCAAGGTTCACTCGATACAATTATGTATTCCCAAAACCTTTTACTTTTACATCAATACAGGTTAACCCCCCTGTTATAATTGTTAAAGATGGAACTGTGTAGTTCTTTCAACAGAAGGGTTTCATGTTATGTCATGTCCCAAGTCATGTAATGCAAAGGATATCCATGTTTGGGTTCAGTGGGGCCGCACCATTCTGAACAAAACAGTTTGCCTTAATAGATGACATTGATGAAAAAGATCCATTTCGGTTTTCTAAAACGGTATCAGATGTATTTCGAACCTGGCGTCAGTGCAACCAATTATTTATCTGCTGCATTCATTTTTCCCGATGGTTAAATGACGTCAGAGAAACCTAGTGTTTGATGCAGCAGGGAAGCTGTCAGACACACAGCAGTGGAGCTTGGAAGGCGTTTAACCTCACCGCCTGCCCGCTTGTTGGAAACAATAAACAGCATAAAGCTGGGCTTCAGGTGTGGCAGACCTTTTCCCTTCACGCCAAACTACATTCACAGGAAAGTCCAATACTCATTTGATACCTTGGTTAACAAAAAATGTTTATACTTCCTTTCCCCGCTGCCAAGCCTCACCTTAAATGCACTCTTTTTCCGCTTCCCCAGCTCTGAGGGGCTTTTATGAACATTAATCACCCCTCCCTTTAACTAAATTGGGGGGTTGTTAATCTAAGTGCATTTTAATGGAACACATCAGAAGCAACTCCCTCAATTACATCAACTCTTTCCAGCACAGTCCCTATTAAAAACACCCTTTCATTTAGGGTGGGAGAGCCCACAGACAGAGAGAATTAAGGGGTGCCTGGGCTAATCAGTTTTACCTGCCAAAATGAAAGCATATACCACAGACGGCCATTTATATGTATATTTTATGTCAGACACATGGCTCTGTTTATAATAGATTAAGCTAATATTTTACATTATGGGTACTTGTACGTAACTTGGGGGGAAATTTGGGGTAGGGGGGCTGATGCCATGGAGATTTGGCTGCTTGAGCAACCATAGGATGTGTTTGTAATTGCGCAAGAAAAAAAAGGTGTTTGGAACAAATTGCAGCTTGCCTTGAAAAAGTTTGACAAGGTAAGATTACCTTTGTTTTGTGTACGGCTTTTAAGGCCTGCCCCCCCCCACACTCACATTTCAGGACAAAATGTTTTTAGCGTAGTCTCACTGGTTCAATTAAATTAGAGGGTATTGGAGAGGGAAGAATTAAGAGGCTATTTAGACTGAAGGCAACTTCTATCCAGTTGCATTTAGAGATTTTGAGTTCTCGATCTTTTCTAGTGGCACACGATCAAGCACTCAAATAAAGTTTCGATGAGATCGATTATGATCCATGAGTTTTTGAGTTATCACAGTAACAGGGTGGATACTATGTTTATGTTTTGTGATAGGGGATTTAGTAGGGGTGCAACCATTCATTGTTCTGGATCAATATATCAATTGGTTGAACGATGATGCAATGAAATCCTATGGAAAGTCAAATTATCGATATATATTGTCAAATTCAAGAAACGCCTTTATTTTGAAATTACTCCAAAGAGATCAGCACTGTTTCCCATAAATAGACCCCCTACCCTACTGCCCACAGACCTGCCAGCCAGAGGCTGCAGTTTCATTTTTTCCTTTTAATCTACTCTCCCCGATCGTTAGCATTCGCTTTGGCAGATAACCCGTTCAACAAATGAGAGATAAAGGCTTTCAGGTGCAGTCGGAATGTTTACTGCCTGTTCTTTTTGTTATTATTACATTTCTGGGTTCACGACAAAATCTTCGGCCGGATACAGACAGCTCTCGTAGTCTTCCCCCACTTCTATACGTCACACTGATTGGCTTTCGCATCACAGTGCCACACGAATGTCAAACAAAAAAGGCAAAAAACGAGAATTTGTTTCATCCTTGTCATGTATTCTCAACTGTTTGCATACACTCCTGGCTTTCCATAGACTTTGTGTGTAAAATCATCACACGGAAAATCTGAATCACGTTTGGTGTGAACGTGGCTGGAGGCAGGTGGTTTTAATGTTATGGCTGATTACGTGTGTCGTAACACTTTGAATTGTAAGCACCGCATCATGATAGGTGCTTTATTGGGTGGTTCGTGCCAATATACAGCTCTGGGGAAAACAAAGAGCGGTGTGAGGGATTGTGAGCACGGCCTAGAAATCCCTTTGAGGATGCAAGGAGCTTTACGCGAGCGGAGAGAGGTACGGTAATCACCAATCAAGCGTATCTGTACATTCAGTCCAGATCAAATCTGCCACATGTTGAATTTTTATAGACTGCTAAGTGGGTTTTATCAACATATTTAGAATTGCTGGTGAGGAATGTCTGATCAAATGACACATTAAATCGGTGTTCGCACCAAATTAACACTGGCTCTTGTCACCTTGCCACCTTTCCTCAATTTCGCAGTCAGGCTAGAGTGTTGTTATTCAAAAACGTCAATGCCAATCAAACAAGTTCTGGGAGATGGGCCTTTTCCTCTTGGTGGGAGGGAAATACATGAAGAAACATCAAAAAGCAGCTCAGACCTTTGTTAGTCTACAAAGGTCTGACTCACAGACTTGTATATTGTTGCGTACTTCTGATAAATTAGCCATTGAGTTAAAGTTGATGATCAATTTGCTGGAAGGAATGCACCCGCCTGATCTGAGGTTAGGCAACCAAGATGTGGGCACTTATGATATACAAACGGAATTCCAAACCTCTGACCATCTCACAATTATTCTCCCATCTCATCTCCAGGAGAAACGCTCAAATTTGATCTCATAGTCCAGGAACCACTAGACAACTCCCACCAGAAAAAAGGGGGTAAAAGACCACCACACCTGGGTCCCAGCTCGTCCTCACACCTCCAGGTGAATTCTCCAAAGCTCTCGTAGCGCTGGTTGTAGTGGTAGAGGACGCGACGGAGCGTTGGAGCACCCATGTCCATCAGAGTGTTGTACGCCGTCTGCTGCTCCTTCCCGCTGGTGTAACCGTTGAACAGGTTGTAGATCTTATCGGCTATCTCTGGAAGGACAAACACAATCATTGGTCGACGACATACAGTAGTCACGGAAACAACTAACTCCTTACACTCTTCTCCACCAACTCCAACCTGCCTGCACTCGCTTCTTCATCTCTATTCCACACTCCCCACTGCTCTGAACAGTTGCCGGACCTCATCTGTCAGCCTGTCCATCCCCAAAGCAAACAAGCTAACCGAACCTTGATGCATTTCCACCTCCACTTCAAACCCATCCGTGACTCCTACGCCTCACCTCACCCCCCTCATGCTGCTCTCATACATATCCTGCACAACTCCAACATACTTCTATGTCACCCCAGACTTCCTCATGCAAATACCACAATTCCTCCCTCAAAACTCTGTCGTACACTTTCTCTAAATCCTCAACGACAGAATGAAACTCCTTCTGGCCTTCTCTGTACTTCTCCATCAGCACTCTCAGCAGTATACTTTTCCTTCACTCCCCAGGCATCCTCTTATGTTCCAAGATAGTGTTGAACAATCTAGTCACCTGTCTACTCTGGGCGGATCTATCCTCCGCTCCTTTCTATCCTAGACACCTCCATACCTCCACCGGTATGTCGCCAGTACCGGTGACATTACATTCCAGTACTTTCCATTCTTCATTCTCTTCAAAGCCGCTCAAACCCCTTCTCTCTTACTCATTTTCTTCATTCATCAGTTCTCCAAATTTCTTTTTCCATCTTGCCCTCAAACCCTCCTCACTTGTAAGCACATTACCATCTCTATCCTTGATCGCCCTAACCTGCTGCACATCCTTCCCTAACTGTATCGCTCAGATTCGCCAATTGGTAAAAGTCCTTTTCTCCTTCCTCCGTTCTTCACTACCACTCAAAGCCCATCTCAACGCCTCCTTCAGGTTCACACAGCAGCCTTCCTTCCTCAGATGCCACCATTTTATACTCTGCTCTACCTTTGCTTGCTTCCTCTTTCCTCCAGATTTCTGTATTCAACTTCTTCTGGCAGTGAAATGTGGATAGTTTAGGTTTGGGGCAATTGTGAGGAACCAATACATTTTTAAACTTCGGTTCTTCTGGTGCTTTAACACCAGTTTGCTATAGAGTTATGCACCATGGAACAAATGATCAACTATCTAGGGGCCACTACTGTACTGGTGATTTTCTAAAAAATATTTTTTTTTTCGTGGCTCATCAGATAATAGAGGGATAGATATTTAGAGAACTTTTCAAAACAAAAGCATAAAATTGAAGTATTCCATTTACGCCATTTATTTAAAACAAACACTAGAATTAACCTAAGCTGGATCCCTGATTGGTTCAGGCAAGTGGCGGGATCCTCTAAAACATCTCTGCTTTAAAACTTTCAGTAAAAGATTTTAATTCGGACTTTTCAGTTATTTTTAGTCATTAATTGTTTTGAATAAACATTGTCATTAACAACTCTAAGCCAGAGAGACATTAAACGTCTATTTGAATTAGTTTGATTACTTTTACTGAATAAGGACAATATCACCTGCATTAATATTAAAAAAATAAAATAAGTCAATCCCTGGAGGTAAATAGAGTAAAATAAAATATAGAACGGTGCTTTTCCCTGAACTGGAAGCCCATCTCTGCGATCCACCTGTGCACTCACAGATTATTCCACAGTTGTCTCTCCTCACCTTGGGCTTTGACGTCATCCACAGTCGGACAAGGAGTCTTGATGGTCACCTCACTCGGGCTGGAGCGACGCCCTGTGTTGTCTACCGCCCACAGCCGGAACCTAAACACACAAACACACACAGACTTACGAAAATGCTGAGATAAATGATTGTTTCGAGCAGGAATGCAGGTATTTAGGTTCAAGGCTCTGGAGTTTGCTGAGCCTTTAGACTAAGCAGGAATATTTCATTCAGCTGTTAATACAATGGAAAATGTTGAAGATGAAAGAATACAGGATCAATACAGAGTTTCACTAGAACCCAGGATGTTAATAATTGAGAATAAAATGGAAATTTACTGAATGAATATCTCCACCTAGTGAGCAAAGTACAAACTGCATCCACCTGCAGCTTCAACGGCTTCCAGCGTGGGCTATAGGATTCCAGGAGAGCAATAAGGGCGTCACATTATTATTGTTATATACCTCCTTTATACAGTCTTTAATATAAATTGCATTTGTAAAAAAAACAACCTTTGGACTATAGATGGGCCCCCTTCACTGAAAAGAGAGCCTTGCAGGATTTTGAGTGAGAGCCTTGAAAAGTGTTCGAGGGCTCAGCTCGTAGCGGCAGAATGTGTTTTCTGTGTCATGCTTACATAAGAGAATATAAAAACCTCTCCTCACACAATACATTTTCCCTCTATAGTGCGCCAATATAAAGCTTTTTAAGGCACGGGGAATATAAGGAGTGCAGCGCCCACGGAGGCAGAGATGAGGCCATGGCTCGGAGAGATGAATGAGCTGCCAGACAGAGCAGAGAGAGCCGGAGCCCCGTTGATGCAGGGATTAAAAGGGCATGTGTGGCTCTTCATTCAGCCACATACATCAAAACTGTTTGAAGAGGCTCAGATCCTCGGGCCCCTTGGCCCCTTTATTCCCTTTTTATTCCCTTTTGTTTTGATCGTACTCTCTTTTCCGTTGCGCCTCCCTATTGATCTTTTTCTCACTCGTAACTGTTATGGGTTCCCTTCCCCAAACTCTCCGTTTCTTACCCTCCACCTTATTCAGTTTCTCCTTCACGGATGTGTGTGGCTTTGCTCCTGGCAGGCTGTCTGTACGATAAGTGTCAGCATGTGTATGAGAACAGCCCAGAATCTGGTGTGTGTATCTGCAGCTCAGTTGCTGTATCACTTCAACTCCTTCACCCAAACAGACGCGGAATAGAGAGACGTCTCGTGAAAAGTTCCGTTATTGTTTCATGTAATTTCTGACTGGGTACCTCTTTGTCAAATATTCTGAATATATAATAGTCATCATACCAGAAGAAAAAGGGATAATGTTACTAGACACACATTTTTATTATACCAATAAATTGACAATATTATGTGAATAAAGTTGTGAACGCTGTTTTTCAAATATGACAAAAAAAAGTTGTAATTTTAATAGAAAAGTCATTACAGAATGAGACTGAAAAGGAAACGAGTCAGAATATTATGAAAATGATGTTCTAAGTATAAAACAAAAACTTTATGTTATGAGAATAATGTTCTAATTATATCTGAAAAAAGTCATAATTATTAGAATAAAGTTTAAGTTATACTCGTGCAAAAACTTTATAATTCTACAAATTAGTATTAATCATGACAAACATAATCACAGCTTTATTACTAAAATTTTATCAAGTTCTTTTAACTTTGTTTTCCAATTATTTAAATCATGACGTGATTCTTTACGTATTTTTACTTGATAACCAAATGTTTGTGTCTTTCCTCAATCAGACCCTGATATTCAGTCATGTAAAACATTCCCAAAGAATTTCATATACTGTTGAAATTGTCGCTAACAGAACGTAAAGTTAAACACAGTATATCAGTTCAGGGGGGCATTAGACTCACAAATGTTATTGTAAAATACAAGCTTTTGATAATATTGATAGAAAATACCATAATATCACAAGCAAGTCGATACTGTAAAAGTAATTTTCCTTTTAAATGACATGTTTTTGCTGACATGTATATTTACAGTAAAAAAAACAATCAACTTTTAGCAATTTGGCACAAGCATACTCTTGTTTCTAAAGTAACGACATGCTACAATACGGTATTTATTTGTGAAATAATGTTGATTTCTAGTAAAACAAAAGTGTTTAGAGACTCAAAAATTAAGTCATGGATCGTTTTCAAACTTTAAACCCCACAGATCTTAGTGCGGGGAAGAGCTGGATTGATTTTGGGAATGGTCAGTCAACACCAGGGGGAGCTTCATCACCAAAGGTTTCTGGGCCATAAATTCTCAACCAATGGCCATATTTAGTCCAAACTTGGTGGATATGAATCGACTCGAGCAGCTCCATCTTGCAGAGGGAACTTTATTTAACAAAAACACTGTTTTTCAGACATCATTTCTTAACCATCGGCCCGATTTAGCCTGACTTTGGTGCTATGAATCGGCTCAATGAGATCGTATATGTATATTTCATATTTTACCTTAATGGTTCATATTTTATCTACTAGGCGGACCTTTTTTTTTTTTAATGAAAAATACTACGGACAAGACTTCACATTTAATTTGAGGAGTTTAAGCGGAGGGATGGGTTGCACAACGCAGGGGATTTGGGACTTTGGGGGGATAAAACTTTGCTGTCGGGGACGACGGCATAGGCCTAGTTTACCAAAATGTCTATTACATGGTCACCATATTGTCACCGACTACAGCTGCCGGTATGTCTATCATAAATTACACAGACCTTTTCTTAAACTAAACTATTGTTATTCATTATATGAAAAATTAACTTCAGCTGTAAACACCATTAACAGCGTGTTTCCACTGTAAACTATTCATTTTCACACTCTTTCATTGTAATCACCTCACATCCTGAAAAACTGTGTGGAATCATTCTAGAAGCGGAACAGTTTTGTGAACAAAGCAGCGGTAAAAGGAGGCTGACCGGATCAGAACAGAGTTCTGGTTACTGATCGAGTGGAGTAGAGGAGTAACTTACATGTATGTGGTGTCAGGCTCCAGACAGCGAACGATCATGCTGATGGAGGAAGACAGGAGGTTGGGGATGTCTCCTAACATCACACATGGAGACCTCGCTCCAGATAAGATGTCATCCACAAAACTCAGGAGGGTTTCTGCAGCAAGGAGAAAAACATCTCGTCAGGACATTCGGTCATAATTCACTCAATATATCAGCCTGATTAGAGTCTTTTTCCTTAGAACTATTTTCTCGATTCCCAATAGGAAAGGGTTCATAACAACATAATACTGCGATTTGCATGACGACGTCATACCATTACGCAGACATAAAGAATGTTGTATGGAAACTATGA
Source organism: Lophius americanus (assembly GCA_037951165.1). Classification (NCBI taxonomy): domain Eukaryota; kingdom Metazoa; phylum Chordata; class Actinopteri; order Lophiiformes; family Lophiidae; genus Lophius; species Lophius americanus. Next base: position 489,607 of record JBBDHG010000020.1, on the reverse strand, counting down.
ATGGAATCAACCGGAGGATACGTTCAAGTTTGTCTCAGTTTTAAGTACTCGGTGTGAAGAGTTTATCTGCAAAGAGTCATACTGTTCCATTTGAAAAAATAAAAAACCTTTATTCTAACAAGTCTATATAGGCACTAAAACCATTTTTCCAACTCCTATGCAGCTTCAGCAGGGTTTCAACGATACAAATGAAGGCAGACATATATTCATTTTTCATTCATTGATGTTGTATTTCTTTAAATAGTAACATCAATCAGCAAGTACACATTTTTACATCGCATCAATAAGCAATATCACATCAGAAAGAACATCTACAATCCAAGGCATGATGTCAAACATCAAATATCAACAACAAACAAAGGAAGAAGCATTTTTTTTAAACTAAAAATCAAAATATTGCATACCTAAATGAAAAAAAACTCACCTTATTTTAACCCTGAAAAAACTGGATCGCATTAACGCCTACTACAACTACTTCCTGTTCAAACAGTTAAGTTTACCATGGCTCTGTTTATTTCGTAGAAACATTGTTATTGTGAAAGGATATTTCCTGTTTTATTTTTTAAGGGTTCTTTATTCCCTTGTACATTCTCTCCTTTCTTTGTTTTCTGATTACCCTCTCCTGTTTTACACCTGTCACTTCCTACCTGATTGTTGAATGTTGCCAACTTCCTCTTCCTTCACCCGTTCCCAAACATCTCGTTACTCCGTGTTTTTAAGTCAGTGTCCTGCTCCTCATCCTTCTCAGTACATAATGATTATCTCCCATCATTCTGTCCTGTGACATTCCTTCTGTATGTACTGGTTTACCCTCCGGTACCGTTGGGTTATTTTGTATACGAGATGTTCGGTTGGAAGATGTCATTCAGATAAATCAGGGAATGAAAGCAGGTTCAATCTGGGTCTGTAAGTCCTCTGACGACACGTCACGTCTGACAGCGGTGCCTCAGGCTCAGAAGGGGGAGGAGTCAGGAACAATCTCAGGCCTCGATGAAGTAAACCTGCCAGTGAGCAGGTTAGGTTCACAGGGAGTTTAACTTTGCCCCTTTCTGGCTTGGGAAAACCCAGGTTTTTTAATATCTCGATAATATTGTATAGACGGGCCGCTGGCAATATCCATAGGACTTAATTAAGATGAAACTCTTTACACTTCATTTATCTCCTTACCTTTTCTTTTTTTTTTTTTAAAATGCTGAGGTCAAATAAGTACACTCTGCTTGACCAGCCCCCTCGGGTGAAATAAGTGTACACAGCACACGCCTCATGCCAACTTTGGAAAGGGTAAATTTACGGCTCTTTACGAATTACTGTAAAGACGCATCTTAACAAAATGTAGAACAGATGAGCTCTGCTTCGCTCCGCCGCCACGCACACTTGAGTGGACAGCATTCAGACGTGTTGACGTCCCTCCAGGACAAGGTTGACAAAGATCACATAAAGATGGACATTAAAAACCTCATGCAGAGAGAGTTTCACTGAGTCACAACTTTCCCTTGCAGATTCAGTGCACCCCCCCGCCCCCCCCATGCCTACATCCTCCACCGCTTACATAATCCATATTTACAAGTGTTCCGATGCCTAAAATGTATCAGCATCATCCACCAGGTTATAAAAAATAACACACAATCAAAATCATTAGGTAGGTGTCGAACCATTCAAACAACCGCAATAAAAGAAAGGAGAGAACCTCCGACATAAAATAAATAAAAAATTCTGTTAGGCTTCGTTATTTTTTAATATCTCAAAGCGCTTTGAAAGCCCAACACTCAAACATGTCATGCAACAACATTTTTGCCACTTGGTTCAAAAGAAACAACTGAATGTTCCGAGTTTCCGATACCGTGACTAATCTGCGAAAGTCTGTTTATCTTTAAAGCTTGTTCAGTGATGATAGGTTTTAAACTAACAACGCAACCAACACACATGAGTAATATGTTGTTTTTCAAAAGACTTGACCAGTACGTGCTGATATCAGAATCACTTATTGGATGAATAATGAGGAACTGTGAATCTGTACATGGATAATATGCATGTCTCTGGTAGTATGTACTGTATTTCTTCAATTAGTGTCATAGTCATTGTTTTTTTTTTATTATAAAATGTAACATGCATACTGGGGGACGTTAAAAAAGTTTAATTAAATATATATATATATATATATATATATATATATATATATATATATATATATATATATATATATATATATATATATATATCATTGGAGTTGTGAAAATAACGCATTCATTCCATTATGGAGAAAAAATTATGTAGTAAAAGCTACTAGGAGCTACAAAGAGCTACTAGGTTGTCTTTTTAATGGCGAGAATTGAATATGAACAGTGAAATAAATGTTCTGAATGTAAAGTAAAGTAAATTTGTTGACCTTTAAGGCTTAAAATATATTAATGTCCATCTATTCAATGATTTACTCGTAGACCTACAATCATTGAATTAAGACTAGATTTCAAAATACTTTTCATGGCAAATATGTTTTGGGGAATTTGACTCTGAGGGTAATTCTAGCACAAGAGAGACAACACTGAGCCATGCTGAAATTAATATATTTATATATATAAATATAATATATACTAATATATATAGTCCATAAAATCCATCAATCTATCCATTATCCGTAATCGATAGCCTGTTCAGGGTCATGGGAAGGGCTGGAGCCTTGTCCATGCTAACTTTGGGCGAGAGGCAAGGCACAAGTTCATAACAGGCTCAACACAGTAGAGATAAACAACCATTCACTCACACATTTACACCTACGGGCAATTTGGAGTCACTAATTGACCTATATTTCATGTTATTGGACAGTGGGAGGTAACTGGAGTACCGGGACATGGGGGGAACATCCAAAACTCCACAGAAAAATGCCCCAGAGCGGGATTTGAACCAGGAACGTTCTTGCTTTGAGGAACCTGTGCTCCTCAATGTTACATTTTACTGAACTTAACTCACCTACAAACACACCACTACACCACTGAAACACCTGTGTTCTTTTGAATCTCTCACATGACCTCTCTCTCCATCTTCCTCCTCTTTCCTTGCCTCCTCTTCAGGGCTCAGGGCTCCTTTCAGTCCAGGCTGGTGGTGACACACAGCTATGTTTTCCCAGCTGGCACTGCGTACGTCAAAAGGGCATTTGGCCACCAAGGTGTGCCTTTCACTGCGAGGGGAAAAGCCTTCTGCTTGGAAAAGCCCAGTGTGTGCAAGTGTGTGTTTGTGTGTGTGTGTATGTGTGTGAAGTGATGGGTTGCTATGAGTCGGTCATCTGTGACCCTCCGCTACACAAGCAGCGCCTGTCCATGAACATTTATACAATGCGTGCTGGACGCTCAGAGTTGGTCACCTGTGCCTGCCTCTGAAGGAGCCTTCCCTCTCCTGTGTACCAGCGTGTCGGCGTGAAAATGTATGCAGTGGGTGTGAGTGATGGGAGCTCTGAGGTGGTCACCTACGTCTTCCCCGCGGACGCTGGCTTGTGTCACCAGCTGGTAAACAGAAGGCACAGTGCCTCGGAGTCAAACGGAGAGATCCCGAGGTTGTAAGAAGGTGTGCAGCAGCTGTCAAAGAGCGGTGTTTACCCGGTGCCGAGTCTGACAGACGAGTGAAAGACGTAAACAGCACCGGAGATGTAAATGAAAAGTGACATTGTGAGTCCATTGCTCCATTTAGCATATTAATTGCCGCTTGGAATATCTATGTAGCGTGTAAGCAGGCTTATAAAAAGGAAACAGTGTTTGAAACCTCACTGGGGAACGGCGTTTGGAAATATGTTGAGTAATTCTCTCAATATCTGAGCGAACTGGGTTCTAAATGGGAAATTGAGACTAACATTAATCTTCATATACAGTTATCGTTTGTCTGAGCCAAACCTTTTTTTTTTTTTTCAGACGTGGCAAGTAGGGCAAATATGGAGTCCCCCTGATCTAAGACGCATTTAAAAAAAATAACCCTGAATCCCCCTGGTTGCCAATGCAGTCGCTCCCAGTAGGGGTTCTGAGCTGGAAAAGCTCAGTTTGCAGAAATACCTTGTCAAGAATGCACACACAGTTCTAACGGCGCTACTTGGAACTATTGAGTTCGCTCTTTCCAGCGATATCCAAAATCATGTCTTGAAATCTTATTTCTGATGTGCGATCCTCCCTGATCTCTGCCAGTAGCTCCTGCTCCTCCAGCAGTGGAAATTCTATTCAGCTTTCAAGTGCACATGAACACCAAAGGTTAAGAACACTGTCAAACATTGAAACTCTTCAGATTCAGAGAGATAAGGTCAGAGAGTGTGCTGCTGTTTGAATCATCACTGCACATGGGAAGATGCACATGCCAAGCTTGTCCAGTTCTGCAGAGCAGCAGCAGAGGATGAGGTCAGATCTGAGGACATGTCATTCTTCAAATCAGATGAAAAAGATTCTCTTCTTTGCCTTGTATTTTAAGATTCCCTTCATTGAGCTTTTCTTAAATCTCTTCAATTGAACACGCATGCCAGCGACCTCTCCTGCACTCGCTGCTCACCTTCCACTGAGTGATGACGCTGATGGCCACGTACTGAACAGTCATACACTGGGTCATACATTGACAATGTGACGTGGTAAAAGGGTCACATGAGACTCATTTGAGGAGGGTAATGATGTACATTTCCATAAGCTGATGAGATCAAGTTTCTTTCTTAATTCCTATTATATCTAAAAATTTCTAGGATTATATGTTGAGACTGCTGACACAACCCGTCACTTTGCGAGTAATGCTAACCCCCTATTATACACCATTGTCTTCTGGGAACAACTCATACAGTTCTCTCCACTATTTCAATCTATCATCACCCATGAGCAAAGCAAACACAACGGCCGCTTAACATTCCAGTTGTCAATTCACAGATGCGTTTAGATCCCAAACGCTGATGACGCCTTATTTCGCCGTCATCAGAAGGTGGACACAGACAGCATCAACAAGCTCGCGCCACCTTAGCATCAACATCCTGCTGACATGCAGACGTGAAATTTCGGGGCAACTCAGCGCACCCCGCAGTAAAATTTCAATGGCACTTATAAAGCGGATTTGTGTCATTTGAACTGCACCATTGCCTCATTTCCATCAAACCATGACTGTAGTGGGAGACAGTTCAGTCAGAGGATGCACCAGCCAATGATCAAAAAGCTTCCCTTTAGCGAATTGAGTTGCTCTTTTTAAATGATGCATGAGGGAACTTTCTTCATAACTTCATCAGTTTCCGCAGAGTCATCAGCCACCACCACCTCCAGTTTCTAGAGTCACTTGGGGATATACCTGCTGTCGCTCAGGGCAAATACCCCTTCAACTCTGCTGTCTTTTCTAGGATTTAAATGTAATGGATGATGACGTGTTGGAATGGCCTGGTGGAAAGGGAGCTAAAACATCATAGCAAGAAGGTTTCAAATCTAGGACTGGAATTTATTGATTTTGAATGTTCCTTCCTTTGGATGTACAAAATAATGCAATATATCTGAATTGCCCAGAATGACTGTTCAGGTACACTCATTTTCACCTCGAAATGAGTCAGAGTTATTGCTTCCTCGTTTATCATCTGACTCATTTGTTACTTTTGAGCTTCATTTGAAGGGTGTTGGTTGAAGCACACTGAAAACCTGTCCAGAAATGTGTTACAATGAGCTCCTGAACCATATGGGACAATTGGCCTCACCTCAGTCGAGACGTGTATTTTGGCTCTGGCGCTGTCAAACGGGCTGATTAGAAATTTATTGGCCGAGTACAGATGTGTGATCATTCTCAACTATTTACATCTCCGTCTGCTCTCACTCCCAAACCTTTACTTTTTTCCACATGTTAAGTGGTGCAGAGGGAAGAGGAGACTGGCTCAAATCTGAATGCTAATAAATACTTGCTAAAACACAAAGTCAGAAGGTCAGTAGAAACAGCGCATCTGAAAATAAGAAAATACCTTAGAGCCTTGGAATCACTTTTTACTGTGGTGGCCTAAGAACATTATAATCTTTTGGCTGAAGAGTTGCCATCCAGTATTTATCTGCCCAGTGTTTCCCGTCAATCCCAGTCTTCTCTGTAAACCACCTGAATCAGCAAAACTGCAGAACAGAGTGCCATAAAACCAGTCAGAGGAACCCCACTGTTCACTGTCATGACGAGAGGAATGCTTTGTGTGGGTGGCCTGCTGGCCAGAAAAACAGAAAACGCACCTAATTCAGCTATAATAAATATCTCAGTCACTGGGGACGTGTTGAGCTGTGAACACTGTGTGCTGCCATGGCCTTTATGGACATGAGTCAACACCAAAGGAATAAAATATACATAGAAACAAAATGTTTCTCCAATATGTTGATTGCTGTCAGCTAAAAAACTGAAATTGATTTTGGAATGAATCAGAGCAGTACTTCCTCCTGAACGGCTGCTAATTTGGGCCATTTTGTCAGTAATGTAAACTTCCAGGTTGAACAACATGAGAAGAACTCCGACCTTTTGTACTTCTGGTGCAGTTATTATCTGATTATTGCGTCGGTTTTATTGAATTGCCTCGAAAGCAAATTGGTTCATTACAGGGTTGTTATGATTGAACTTGTAATATGACTACAAATTTAACAAATATTCCATAAAGAAGAGCTCTTTCTACTCGTACCCAAGCCTGTGGAGGAGCAGACTGAGGTGGTGGTCCTACTTTTTAAAAAGGGGGACCTGAGGGTGTGCTCCAATTATAGGGGGAATCACACTTTTCAGCTTTCCTGGGAAAGTTTACTCCAGGGTTCTGGAAAGGAGAGTCCGACTGATTTTCAAACTTCAGTTTCAGGAGGAGCAATGCTGATTCTGTCCTGGTCATGGAATGGTGGACCAACTTTTTACTCTTGCAGGCTTGCTTGCAGTGTCATGGGGATTTGTCCATCCAGCCTACATGTGTTTCATAGATTTTGAAAATGCTTATTACCGTGTACCCTGGAGAGTCCTGTGGGGGGTACTGCGGGAGTACGTTGTATTTGGGCCATTACTACGTGTCATCCAGTCTCTATTTAACCAAAGTGAGAGTTTTGTCCGTATGCTTGACAGAAAGTCAGACGTTTTCAGTGACTGCAGGACTCCGCCAAGGTTGTCCCTTGTTTCTGATACTGTTCTGATATCCATAGACAGGATCTCAAGGCCCATTCGAGGTGGGGAGTGTATCCGGTTCGGGGAGCTGAGAACTGCATCTCTGCTGTTTGCAGATGATGTGGTCCTATTGGCTTCATCAGTCCATGACCTCCAGCATACACTGGATCGGTTTACAGCTGAGTATGAAGCGGCCGATATGAGAGTCAGCACCTCCAAATGTGAGGCTGTGGTTATCTGCCGGGAATCAGTGGACTGTCCCATTCGAGTTAGGGGTGAGTTACTATCCCATGAAAAGCAGTTCAAGTATCTTGGTACCTTGTTCTTGGGTGATGGGAAAATGGGCCGAGAGATGGACAGGAGGTTCAGTACGGCGTCAACAGTAATGTGGGCATTGTATCGGTCTGTTATGGTGAAGAAAGAGCTGAGTTGTAAGGCAAAGCTCTCAATTTACATCCATCAACTTTTCACCCTCACTTATTGTAATGAGGTCTTGGTAGTGACAGAAAGATACAAGCGGCAGAAATGAGCTTCCTTTGTAGGGTGGCTGGGCTCAGCCTCAGAGATAAGGTATGGAGCTCAGTCATCTGGAAGGAGCACGGAGTAGAGCGTAGAGTAGAGGTTTTTTGGGCATGTCCAATGGGAAGAGACCCCGAGAAAGACCCAGAACTCACTGGAGGGACTGTTTTTCAGATCTGGTCTAGGAAGGCCTGGTAATCCCCCCAGGATGAGCTACAAAGTGTAGCTATGGAGAGGGATATCTTCCTTCTGAGCCTGCGGCCACTGCAACCCAGCTCCGGATAAATGGAAGAAAGTGAATGAATAAATGATGAATGAATGGTCACAGAAATATCTTAAATCTAAAAGTCGCCGCTTGCATAAACGTCCTGCTGATAGTCACATTCAGAGAAGCTTTCATCTCACAGTATCACACAGATTTCTCGTACTCGAGAAAATTACATAACCACTCACAGATTTGCGACTGTTCGTAGCTTTGCATTGATCGAAACACTTGCGTAGCATTCAGCGTGTAGATAGCATAAGGTTAACCAAACCACTTCACAAACATGGTCTGATATCACCAAGATTCTCGTCCAATGGAATGACACACTGATCATACGTACAATTCTAACCACTGTCAGGTGAAGCCAGAATAACATTTATATTGTTACCACGGTACCTGTCAGTGGATGGGATAAATCAGGCAGCAAGAGAACATTTTGACCTGAAGTAAATGATTTGGAAGCAGGAAAACCTAGGAGACTTTTACCAGGGCCAAATTTTGATGGCTAGATGACTGGATCAGAGCACCTCCAAAACTGCAGGTCTTGTTGATTGATCCTTTTCTGCAGGGGTCTGAAGAAGGTCTAAGGAAATGGTGAACCAGAGACAGGGTCATGGCCACCCAGGGGTCAATGATGGGTGTGGTAAGCAAAGGCTTGGATCACAAATTGTTGTAAAAGTGGCTCTGGTAGAAATGTGTCGGTACACACAGTGTATCAAGGAGTTACTTTGGCTGCAATTCAAAGAACTACACAACTTAAGGCTGGTGGTTATAATGCTATGGCTACTCATCGAATGTTGTTTTGGGAGTCGTTGGGCCTCTCCTGACATTTAGGTATGAGGACATGTTGCAAAATCCTCACGGTCTCTGCTCTACGTTCGGTGAGAAAATAATGAGGAATGAAAACAGCACATGTCTTTTATAGAGTGAACAGATTACTGATTATTGGAAAAACAGCAGGTGAATGACACTTTGAGGCAAGGAAAGAGCGAGAATGTCTGATGGTTTATGTCATTTTGGAAGTCACGGCTGAGCAGGAAACAGAGACACATTGTGAGAGGCTCAGGTTTTTCAAAACATACCAAAGTGTATTTTCCCTCTGACGCTGTAACATGGTGTTCTTCCCCCCCACAAGCTCAAACAGCATGACCCTGTGTGACATTTGAAGACTTTTAAAGATTCCACTTTGATGAGGCATAAATCAATCTATCTGGCAAAAATATGGCAATCTTACTTTGAGCATGATCACAGATTAATTACATCCCCGATGAGGGGATTTATGGAATTGTCATTGCGCGTCCACCGCTGCAATGCCCTCATTTTTATTTTAGAGCCACATAGACCTTAATAAGAAGAGGAACTGGAGTATTTTTGGGAAAGTTCAGTTGTTTATTTCTGAAACTAGGAGGAGCGTACACTGCAAAACTGTCGGGTCACGATTTCTAGACCGTTGGTACGATTTAGATCAAAAATAGCTTAACTATATTTCACCTATATTTAAAATGTAACAGTTCATAATTTACTCAATTTAGGGAACTTTTTTTTTTCTTTTTTGAAAAATACTGTGGACATAACGTCACATTTAATTAGAGGAGACCGATCAGGGGGATTGCTTGTAGAACAAATAGAATTGGGGATTTTTCGGGGATACACCCTTGCAGTCGGGGACGAGTGCATAGGTCTAGTTTTGTTTTTGCTTATTTAAAATGTATGGACAGCACTTTGCTGTGGTGGTGAGAACTGAAAGTTCCGGGCTCAAATTCACCTTTTTAGCCGCAACCTGCGATACGTTTTGAGTTTGCAAGTTTGCCTCCATTACCCCATGACCTCGCACGGGAAAAGTCATTGCAAAAAATAAAAAAAAACCGAACATAATATTAGTTGAAATTTCAGACTCTGGGCACCGATCTGCTTGTTTTTGTACAGTTTTTCACGCTCAACAACTGATTGGAAATACAACTCTGATTCCAAAATGCTTTGGGAAATGAGAGAATGCTGTCATTTGTAATTAAGCTTTGTTCACCTGCAACAGTTTAACAAACCATTACCGAAAGCATGAAGTATTATTATTTACACAAGGTGATTAAGCTCACCTCAAACTTGTGTATAACTAAGCCTTTTGTGGGGTTAACCTCTAGGAATGGTCCAAAAAGGTGTTTCTGAGTATTCCTATACTTTCTACAGACTTTTCTACAGACAATTTACTGGTATACAATTCTGATTGAGCACAAATTTACAAATGAGATTGAGACTGTTGACCTTAGTCCTGTAAAAAAGAGACGTTATTTGTCGGAGACGTTATTTGTTTCTCTTGAGTTCAATTTAGCAATGAATAAATTAATAAATAAAACGAAAAAAAGAATCTTATATACATATACAGCATGTATATGTATATATATATATATATATATATATATATATATATATATATATATATATATACAGTATGTATTTATATGTATTTGTAAAACACGTCTGGGTCACTGTAGCTTTGAAATGAGTTTATGTTCAAAAATTTAAATGATCACATTCTATTTGGAATGGACTCCTTTGCCAGCCGGTCTAATTTCAGTTTACATCGTGTCTGTCCAGATTCGTATGAAACTTGGAATTAACATGTTAGAGGAATTTGATCAAAGATAATCAAAGTGAAGTTTCATGCGAAATGGAAGTTATTACTATAATGAAGTATTTCAGGAAAATAAAATACATTGGGCGGACTACTTTTCTATTTAAGAGTGTACGTTCAAGAGAAAATGACCAACAAATAATTGTAAATGTATAAATTCTTTACACTGATCAGCCATAACATTGTAACTACTAACAGGTGAAGTCAGAACAACATTGATTATCTTGTAACAATGGCACCTGCATCAGCAATTGATGTTCAGGTACAGGGACAAATGACGCTGTAGAGGCTGAATTGCGATGGCAAGACAATGTCTGAGAATCTTCAAATTCCCGGGGTTATTGTGTGGGTGATCGTTGATGCTAGAGGGGAGCAAAAGCTAATCCAGGCTGTCCGATCCCGCAGAAGGGCAACTGTAGCACATATTATTGAAAGAGATGAGTGAGCTGCTTTGCTGGCAAAAAAAGGGGAGCTACAATGCATGTGGTTCTAATCTTCTGGGCGGTCAGTGTATACATTTACAACCTGACAGTAGAGAAGATCTTCACAATCAGCCCAGTTTTGGTGGATATCAATTATTTGTCATTCTTATTAGAATACAGACTCTTGACCTATACGGCCAAAAATGTGTTTCTGATTTTGATGACAAAACTGAACTAATCTGTTCATCCTTGAGTCCAAGAGGGTGTAGCCAAATCTGAAGAAATTTGTTCAAGGTGTTCCTGAGATATCACGATTAAGAGAATGAGACAGATGAGCACGCATCTACAAAAAACAATCCTACAGTCACAAGTGCTGCCTGTGTGGACGCATAAACAGTAGACTTAATGGAATAAACATTACTTTTCACTAAGAATTACACAGCTTTGTGACTCAGTAGCTTCCAGTGATGAAATGTCCATTATACATGGATAACTAGGGAAAACATTTAGAGACTACAAACCTCCACCAAGACACAACAGCACCTTAGGTTTAGGAAAACTTCATGCACATTTCTCCATTAATGTCTGAGTTATTGCCAGCCTATAAATCTCCCAAAAACTCCATCAAACGTTCAGAGTATCTCTAAAATAATCTGTAGCTGGACGATCCTGCGATTTCCACTTCAGGATACCTGTTCAGCCCAATGATCCCCCAGCTCCACCAAAGGTACATCAAAGGAATCCTTGAGACTGAAGCCCATTGTCCACCACCAAAGAAACATCAAAGGAATCAAAGGATCCAAGGCGGCATAGCCACATTGTGGCGTTTTATGTTATTTTATATGCAGCAAAAAATGTGATGTCACCAAAATTGAATTATCCCTACGAATTGCCAAAACCTACCTCTGGGAAACATTTTAAGCATATCTTACCTGTAGTTTTTCTGTAATAATGCTCACAAACAATTAAACAGACGCACAAAAACCGCAGGCGTGAAAAACAAAACCTCATTGGCGGAGGTAATAAATAAGTGAACAAGAAAAGGATTTCAGACATAGCCTCTGGCTTCAGTGAACATTTAAAACACTGTGAACCAGTAAAAAAAAATGTAATTTTTTATACCAGAAATACACTGAATAAAATACTTGTACAATTTTCCCATGATTCCCTGTGATATTGTCTTTCGGGAGTCATTGCAGTGTGCAAAAATGCACATGAATAATAGCAAATGCTAGCTTTGATAACAATAGCCGGTGGGAACTTTGGACAATAATGTTCTGAAACAACACTACATGGAACAAACTTGAGCCAAATGTGAGAGCAAGATTTCAGGAGAAGGTAAGTTTTATTCAGCAACACAGATCAGTGTTGCTGAGTATTAGGTGGAGAAAAGAGACATGAGTGTGTGATCGGACAACACATCTCACAAGTTACTAAATTTTTTGATATAGGTATGAAGATTTCCAAGCCTCAGGAATCTACTATCAGATTGTGTCTGGCTGCTGATGGACCTGCACTACATATCAGTAAAGCCATTGAAAGATGTTAGACGTATCCAGATACACAACCTGTCTCATGTCAGTGACAGGAGGTGGAATGTGAGCAAAAAAATGGGATTTTTCTCTGGTTGACATATGTTTCGAGGAAAGCGATTAAATAGGTCTGTCTCAAACATGTGTTTTTATACAATACATGTCGTATCCTCAACTAGACGCTATAAGTCTATATTAGCATGCTGCTCATTAGCTACCAAGATTGGCAATTTGCACTGTCCTAAATAAGGACAAGTTTACCTTGAAATTATTTCATTAATAAATAGTTACTGAGTTTGTAAACTTTATTGTATATTTAATTAATTCCTCGTAAATGATTGGAAAATGAAGTGAAAAAAATGCATTCAAATAAAAATGAACACCTATCTGCACAAATATGATGATCATTATAAGATGTGAAAGACTTTTATAGAATTTAACAATCTACGGATTACGGCATTTTTCTAACCGCTACTTTGTTTTGTCTTCTTGATTCTTGATCACTGTTGGTAAAACATCATCGCATTTCCTGTCCGTACTGGATCGGTTTCTACAACCAATCATAGTAGACGATGGAACAATACCTCAAATCCAACAGGAATAATCTCGATAGCATCATCGTCCAATATGACAAAAAATAAATATTGGCCCTGTTTTTACCCTTTATGAAGTAATGTCTGATGAGTGGAGACAGCTTGCCTGTAAATTGTTTGAAAAGTAAAATCCCTTAAGGCTGACTGGTCAAATCATTATAGTTTGAAGCTAGCTGGTCTTTAGCATTGACTCATTAAACCAGGATATTCTAAGCGGGAAAAATCTGCATGAAACCGAAGTTATATTAAACTTCCTGTGGACGGACATTTTTGTCTGAGGTGTTTATAATGCTCAAAGATTAAACAGTCAAGAAAACTTGGCGACAGTTGCAAATATTTGAGTTTGACAGTCGGATCGAGTATCTATGCCTCAGATTCCTTTACTGTTGGTTTCTCTTTATTCAAGCTGCAAAACGACACAAAAATAATTTCAAACTCGGGGAACATCTACTTTCAATTCTGAGATTAAATGTGTCTCTGTGTCAGGAATTCTTACGTGTAAATTAATGTCGGCTCTGTCAAAATCTGTCAAACTGAGCAAAATGAGTCTGCGGTGTTGCTCAGAACTGATCGGCTGGTTGAGGCAAAACGCCAAGTTTTGGATGCTATATGAGTACCGCTACAAAATATCTAACATTACAAGCTCTCATGTGAGAAAAAGGTGTTTTTAGTTTAGTTAGTTAGCTACCTTGGCTACTGATGGGGAACATTAGCCTGCCTGCGGTTTCAGTTTTCACTGTATGCAGACAAAATGGCCAGACAAATTTAGAACTAGACCTACGCTGATGTCGTCCCATCCCTGACTGTAAGGGTGTATCCCTGATGACCCCAAACCCCTGAGTTGTACAAGCAACCACCCCGCATGATGTTTTGTCTGAAAAACTTTGTTTTTCGTAAATAGTTCACCCTGGGTAAAAGTGGAACTATTGGAGTAAAAATTGTATATATATCTCCTTGAGTCGATTCATATGCAAAAAAATTAGGACTAAATTGGAACAACAATATAGCAATTATTATAATATAGGTGATAAAGTTCCCCTTTATTTGGAAATACAAAACCGACTTTACCCTTAATCAGTCCAGTTCTTCCTCGCACCGAGGTCTACGGAGGTTCAAGAAATGTTATTGGAAATGAAAAATGATTCATGAAATAGTTTTGTTTTTAGTTCACGAAGGGTCTGTGGAGGCCGATGACGACAATTCCATAATAGACTTTTATGGAAGATAATTATAAAATTACTTTTGTCAAAATCAAGAAACTCACAAAAACGGTTTCAGTGCACAGTTTCTGGATACTTCCTGTTCTGCTCTGCCGCGCATGTGCAGCACTGAGCGCCACAGTCATTCCAGGAACTCAAAGTGAACTAAGTTCTGTACCTTTTTCTGTCAAAACAAGTACATTATTCACATTTGATGAGTTGAATTGACAGGACAGGGAGGAATAAGTAAAGTACACTAATTCAAGTAAGAATTGGTATGACCTATTAGAGTGAGATAATGGAATTACATCAGGTTGAGAAAGTTTCATCCGCAATAAAAAAAATTGCATTCAGCAAAAAAAAGAATGACACGCACGGATTGTAGAGACCCAGTTTTAGGGGGTGGGGGGCACTGTTCTGAGGAACTTGTCATTCAGCTGGAGTTGTTTACCCCCGACATTCTTAAAGTATGATTGGTTGGAAAATCAAGGATTGCCAGGAGACTGAAGTGAGTTATGGGATGTCTCATCTTTTGAAGTCCTGCCTGCTGTCATCAGTTTAGCTGTGCAGGCCCAGACCCTTAATGTGTGTTGGTGTGTGTGTGTGTGTGTGTGTGTGTGTGTGTGTGTGTGTGTGTGTGGACTGCTCATCCACTGCTGTTTTTCTCTGCCTCTTAATGGAAAGGACAGGTGCTCTAAAGATGATAATGTTTGCATTGCGGAATCTCTCCGTCTGTGGAATGTGTCAATGAACTCACTTTCAGAGGTTTTTTTTAAGTATTGGGTGTGTTTTTATCATGCAAAGAATTTTTATAGTCTGGGAACGGATCACATCACTTCCAAACAAAAATAACAAAAACGTACCTAATGATTTTGACTTGCAACTGGAGCACACACCGTTCTAACAATAAAAACATGTTCTCTCCCTCAAACAGTCCGTCCAGCTCAAACATTTTGGGAAATACACCAATCGGCTCTTTCTCAGAGAACATGATGAATATTAATTTCATCTGTGTGGGTTAAATACATGACTGTATTTCATTTGTAGTTCATTCAAGGGTGCAGGTCATAGCGATGGAAACACTTTTACATCTAAAGCCCCAAAATGTGTAGAGCAAACTATTTCAAAAGTCGCAGATTGTTAATTTTGCATGTTCATTCACAAACTGTATGACTACAGTAATTGTATGAATCTTTGTGAAACACTTTAATTTGCACGTCCAGATCCCAACTTGTCTTACCCTTTCTCTAACTCTATAGTTTATAAATAGTGTTTATGCTGACTTCCATGTTAAGCAACAGGACAGGTAAAATCCCTAAAAGCTTTAAAAATGTTGGCAATAAAACAAATGTGATTCAGTCTATATGAGAATGGAAGGACATTAGTTACATATTATTAATCCGCACATACTCAGATTACCGTTCTGGTAACGAACCAATGAACCTGTGATTGGGGGGCAAACGCACTAAACCTTGGGCTACAGCCAATCCATGTAGATCTATAGGGTGTAGGATCTTCAGCCCAAAATTTGAAATATATCTATATTATTTTCGGCACTCCTGCCTGTAGTGCTATTTATCCATCTGGATCATTTTGGTCTGTTTTTGTTGTAAACCAATAAACTATTTAACCACAGCTGTAACGTTCACTAGCTTAGTTAGAAAATTTGTCAGCCTCTCATGTAGGAATGCGTGCACACTTGTTTATGCTTAGACATGTGGGAAGTTAAGATTATGACTGGACTGATAATGATTGAGTGACAAAGCTCTTTAGTCTATGTCTCTGGCGCTTCTCGCAGAAAGTAGCGAACATGTTTACTAGCATTTAGGGACACTGTCCTTAGCGACAGTGGGGGATATTGTGAAATTGTCATCGCTGCTGCGTCTGCCGCCAAAGATCCTTCATGTTGAAGAGATAACTCTAAAACTATATCATGGATCATTTTCAAACGTCATACCCTAGTAGACCTTAGCATGAGGAAGAACTGCATTCATTTGGGGAAATGTCAGTTCTAATTTCTAACACTAGGGGGAGCTTTATCTCCAAAAGCTTTACAGAAATACTTTCTCAACCGTTGGTCGGATTTCATCCAAATTCTGTGCATATGAATCGACTCGAAGATATATATACTTTCTTCTATCATATTTTATCCATATCTTGATCTAATAGTTCATTATTAACTCAATTAAGGGAGCTTTTTTTCTTTTACGAAAATACTGTAGAAAGAAGTTTACATTTAATTTGAGGAGTTTCAGGGGATTTGCTTGGACAACGAAAGGGATTGAAGGCTTTTCGGGGATAAACCCTTACTGTCGGGGACAACAGTGTAGATTTGGTTCTCTTCCTGATAACCTGAGGGTATGAGCATCCATTTAATTTGACCACACGAGTGATGGGTAATGGCGTTGGACAGTAACTAAGTAGATTCACTCTCTAAACTTACATACAAATTTGAAATAGTGGCACTGTACTTGTTTCCCAAGCTTAACCTTCTTTGTACTTTTACTTTGGTGCATCTTAGAGGTAAATGTTCTCCACTGCCTTTGAATGACAGCTATAGCTACTGTATAATTTTCGATTTGCAACCTTTCACCCTCCGCCTATCCAATAAAAAAAACAAAAAGCTGAAAAACGAGTTAATCTCATGAAAAGCTTACTTTTAATAGATATATTAGGCTTAGGCTATGATGAACTCATAGATTAAACTAGGCCTACCATATCGTCCCCGACAACAAGGGTATAGCCGTGAAAAGCTTCCTCTCCCCTGCGTTGTACAATCAATTTCCCTGATTGAACACCTTAAATGAAAGGTGAATTTATGTCCGAAATACAGTGTTTTTGTTCATAGGCTCCCCCAAGTGAATAAAATATGATATGAATAAAGGTGTATCTCATTCATATGCAAAAAATTTGGAATAGATCGATCCAATCATTGAGAATGAGCCAAAAACCTTTATATTTAAAGCACCCCCCTTTGTTGGGAATATACAATTGACCTTTCCAAAAATTAATCCAGTTCTTCTTCGGTGATATGATTTCCTAAGATAGTATTGAGTTGACACAAAGATTCAGCGGTGGCGATGACAATTCCATAATCTCTGTGACTAAAAAAAAATTGTTGTAATGACCAAAAAGTACAGTCAGAGTACTTTGATATAGCCCACTATGGACAAGGCAGTGTAATGACCTAGTAATAAAGTACCTATCATTGACATTTATATCGAAGTGCTAAATGCAAACTGCAGCCGTTTTTCTCTTCTCTAGTAGCAGAATACATGTTTCACATGTGTTTCACGGTGTAAGCAGTCGTCTAGTAAAGTAAAGAAAGGCATATACACATCATGAACCCGACGAACTCAGAGGAGGGGAGGGAGCTAATAGGACGTTTACAGTGGAGTACCACACTCTCACACACGCACACGCACACTCACACAGACACGCACTTTAGCTAGGCACTTCACCTTAAACATTCTCCTTGATCCATCCTTTAACAGGTCTCAATGAGGGCTGCCTGGGAATTTATCCATCAGTGTTAAAGCAGGCAGCTTCCTCATTATTAGCAGTAATTGGCCCTTATACACACACACACACACACACACACACACACACACACACACACACACACACACACACACACACACACTCTCACTTGGCAGCAAACGCCTAACAAACAACATCTGGACTTGGTTGTCTACCTTTCCATTGAATTTAAGGCACAGGGATCAGAAACACAACAAAAACAGATCACAAACAAGCCCTTCACTGTTGTTTCTTTGCACTTTGACGCTGGTCACGACCAT
Organism: Lophius americanus; assembly: GCA_037951165.1. Lineage (NCBI taxonomy): Eukaryota > Metazoa > Chordata > Actinopteri > Lophiiformes > Lophiidae > Lophius > Lophius americanus. Next base: position 471,553 of record JBBDHG010000020.1, on the reverse strand, counting down.
CACCATACCACGGTGGTTGGCCACAGAAAAGGGACTGAACCTACATTCCACGGTACGACATCCAATTTGGGGTAGCTGTTGAATAGGAGGAACTGAAGATAAAGGGGTGAAAAGATCCCTTTAATCGTTGTGTGCTTTCTCCTTGAAAGGCTTTTTGAATCATGAGTGTATGAATTAATTGGACATTATATCTTCAGAGGGTAGGAGAAAAGTCCGGAGAAAACCACAGTCATCAACAACATTAGGGATTTAAATGTGAAAGAACTAAAAAGGGGAAGATAGTATGAGTTGCAGAGACACGGAAACCGGTGTTCTTTATATCCACTATATTTATGCTCATTCAGAACAATAAACTTTCACAAATACAGATCTCCAGCACGCTTTGCCACACATGTACCACAATTAAGCTTTGTTCAATGAAAAAGCACCATTATACAAAAATCATATGTATAAACTATTTCACTGTTATAGTGCTGTAGCACACAAATTCGCAGACATGGTTTTACAAAATTAAGCTAGCAGAGATTGTTTGGCCTCACGAAATGGAAAATAACTCACTTAAAACCGTATACAGCTGCCAAATAACAACGTTTTACATGAGTAAACATGTTTAGAAAGCACAGAAATGAGCACAAATTGCTTACATGTGGGGTTTCATACTTGAGAATAGGAATATAGTGTGAGGTGCTGAAAGACACATTTCCCCATATCAACAATATTGATGAGAGATAGTGGGGGGTCCCAGGTTCAGCTCTATGATGCCCCCTGGTGGAGCCCTCCTGTAATTACCTCTAATCCACATAACTGCATCTCATCCACATAAAGTATTGACTGTTTACGTGAATGTAAGTGTCCATTTAATGAGGCTTAGCTGGGTTTTGATCATATTGGAGATGTGTTCTTTACATAGAGTATAGAAAAATCTGAAAATATAACAACTCTGTTCAGGATAAATACTAGTTACCCGGTTCCTCCTTACTCCATGACGTTCAAGCACGGTAAACAACATGTTTACCACATGGTAAATTAATCTGAATTTCTATAACGTAAAAGGTGAAGTGTGTAAATCAAGGGACATCTTATTGAATAACTGAAATGTAATATTCACAACTTTGTTTTTGATAGTGATCTAAATAAGAGTGTCGTTTTTTTCACGGTATCTTAGAAATGCATGACATAGGGAGCGGGTTCTCTTTCACGGCAGCCGTCATGTCTCATTGGCAAGTTTGTACAGAAGCCTGAACTAACAAACAGTTCATTGTTTTGATGTTGAAATCCCGTGGCCATCCCATGGAGACATGGCCCCAGACACTACTGTCAGCACTATCACAAATAATATTTGTTATTATGCATGTGAAATTTAACCTATATTTTTTCAGTTCAATCATTTTATATTACTATAGAGTACATCATTTTGACATCCGAAGGTCACTATGGATATTAAGGAGGGGTGAGATGGGGTACAATTTAAGGTTCAATTTGGAACATCACCACTGGCTAGCACTAAATTTGACTAATTACACCTTTAAAAGAACTTTACTTAGGCTATAGAAAAGGAAGTCACTCTGGTTTATAGCTAACGTCATACTATTAAATACCAAAATGATGTTGAGGTTACAAGCACCTTATTGCCAGCAACAGGAGATCAGAGCAATATGCGATATTAAACATATCCTCCGTGGGCAGCCAGCCTGGTGGGAGACTCTCGTCATGATGGAGTTCGAGATTATATCATATCATATTATATTATATTATAATCTCTCTTGGTTGGAAACCCGTCCAAAAAAGCAGAGTCAGAAACTGCAGCGGGAATATGGGCGAGTAATGAACCGCTTCAGCCATTTTATCTGTTATATCACTCAGAGCCTGCACAGTATCCCAAACTCTTTTGGAGTACTCCAATTAGAATATTTGGGTTTCTCAAAATCTGGATAAGGTCTTACCCTGGTTACAGAAATGATGATATGATGTTTGCAAACAAAAATATAATGACTAACTCCAATAACTCGGTGGGCATGTAAAATGAGTCAATGTTATATTTTGTACACGAGCGTACAGTTAGAAAACATAACTTCAAGGTGCATATATCACTGACTCTTTATACTGTGTGTAGAAAAGGTCACGATTTTGTATTTATGTAATTCTATTTTCTTTAATCTCTCTCACTTCTCTCTCTTCATGATTTGTCTTAAATGATCGCCCCACTCTTGTGTGCTCCTCACACATTTTCTAAATGCTTTTAGTGTTTGGGCCGTACATCAGTTATTCGTCTCACGCAACCAATAACACTTCTGTTTCTCAGTGCACGCCGAATTCATCCAAATGTTTTTTTTTCTCCCTCTTTGCTCAGTGAAGCACAATCCCCACTGGGACTCCAATCACGCAGATTTCCCACTTTCCATGAACTTGTGAACTGAATCTACAAAGATTCATCAAAGACAACAGCCTCTCTTTGTACTTTCTGATAACGCTGAGGCGTCAAGAACAATATGCGCAAACTGTTTTTGTCTGCTGATCTGACCAGTGGTCTTCCTCACCACTAGACATTGATGACATCATGGTGAAGCAGTGTTGCCAGATGGGGGATGTACCAGAGGCTTCAAATTATGGAATTTTGGGGAAAAATAGTTCACTCGTCCATTTTGCATCCTGATTCAAGCCGGAGATCAGTAGGACTGCCTTATATAACATACGATATACATTTCAAAGTCTTGGTTATTAAAATTTGGACCCAATGTCTGGAGAAAAGCACAACTTAACAAACAGTACCTCTCGTGTAGATTCATTCATTTTACAGTGTCGATTTTAACTTTGGATGGTCATTATGTCCCCGAAAGGTCGGGGATATTATGGAATCATCATCCATCGGCCGCTATATCCGTTGCCGCGGATCCTTCCTCTTAACGTGATAACTCAAAAACGATATCACAAATCTTTTTCAAATTTTATCCCCACATAGACCTTAGTGTTACGAAACACTGTTTTTTTTTTTTTTTTAAGTTCGGTTATATATTTCTGACCCTAGGGGGAGCTTATTCTGCAACATTGTTAGTCCAAACTTGGTGCATATAATCTGACTGAAGGAGATCTATCTTGTATACATTGAGATTTACTCTAATAGTTCATATTTTATTCACTAAGGGAAGCTTTTTATGAAAAACAGAGGTATTCCGGATATAACTTCCCCAACCAACCAAAGCCTCCAAAGGTAGGCACCCGAAAGACTTGACCTGAAACCTGAAATCACTTCTGCTGGTTCCTTGAAACATGAAGAAGCAGCAACTCTAGTTGGAGGGCTTCTCAGATTTCTTAGCTAAATTTGACCACTTCTGTCATGTGGAATGAAACAAGATCTTTGCCCTCATGTTCATATCCCTCTTCACCAAATACATCTTAAACAACACTTGTATTACACTTATGATACTTCATCAAATTACCTACCCATCTCAAGATCCACTTTCCCATCACTTCGCACAAAACTCCAAGGCTACGTCCACACTGCCAGTCTGAATGCTCAATTAAAATTCTTTTCTGAGATCATATATTTTTGTGTAGCTGTTCACATTACTACGAAAAAGTGTCCTATATCAGACACCTGTATGAGCAGTTCATGGCCCTAAACTTGAGCGCAAACGAACATAAACAAAGACATCCCATGCAACATGCTGTCAGTGCGGAAGCAAAATGGAAGCCCCTAAGTTCGTTTGCATTCTTTCGTTTATAGTGATGTTTTCGAGTGAAAAGCGACTCCCGCCTGCGCAGGTTTCTGACAAATATCGATGGAAGATGTTGTCAACATAGCATGAATTCCATTCTGTAGGTTCATGCTGAGGTCACAACGCACAAAGTCTACCCTGTGTGTGATTTAGGACCACATATACCATGTGGTTTTCATGTGCTGTTCACACTGCCGTGGATAATAAAGTATGTATGTATGATGTTACATATATGTATGAAGAAAAATTTGTTTGAAGCCTTCTGGGTTTTTTACATGGGAGCCATGACTAATATTACATTTGGGGTAACACAAATGTGGTACAAGTTCCCCAACTGACTGAGCCGATGAGGAAGGTTGCCTTATTACAGAGTGGCAAAGCCCACGTCCAGAGGAGGTCGGATGAAGGACAAAGCATTGCATTTTAATACAAGAGATTGATGATAACATCTCCAGTGAGTTATTACATCCAAAAGTTCTTGTGTGGCTCAGAAGGCCGTTGACAAGAAATGTTTTTGTTTTTGACAAACAGGACATTTGACTCGATGGCATCACACGGGAGAGCAACGCAAATATATTACAGTTCCCTATGTAAGAACTGCAATGTGTACACAGCAGAGGTTGGAAGTACAAATACTTCCAAATTGTTTATATGTAAGATTTCCAGGCATTACCACTAAAAATGAGCATTTTTAAACTACAGCTTTCCCCTTTTTTATTCTGCGCCCGACATTTTCACACATACAAATTGTTTCAAATTTCTACTTGGGTCTCATGTCAGACTTTTTCATTTTTTATCATTGCGTGCTTTCTTTGAACTCCAAACAGAAATTTACAGTACCAGTCCAAAGTTTGGATACAGTTACACCTGAATACTACTTTATTAAACAGTATTTTTGTATTTTCCTATTTTTAATACTTTTACACTACTTCTTTAGTTTACACTTCTACTTTTTATTTCTTTAGTTTAATACCAATGCTTTTTACTTTTAGTACATTTCAGAGCCTGTACTTTTTCACTTTTCCTTGAGTAAAAATATGGAACCAATACATCTACTACTACTAAGAAGGGCACGACTGCAAGTCTTTCTTCCACAAGTGTGAAGAATGTTTGTCCTTCTACCAGCTTTTGGAAGCATACTTTTTATTTTTTTGTAAAATTTTCTTGAACCTAATAACACAATTTGAACTTGCACTAAAATTAAAGTGAGGCCTACCTTCCACAGCACAGGTTCTCTCCTCTCTTTCTTTGTCACCGGAGAAGGTGTTAGCAGGTAATGTTGTGTTGGTGGTATACAGAAAGACTAATAAATCCACATGTGGAACAATATAAATGTGGCGGGAGGTAAAGCAGACGGTGCCGGATTGCTTTTATTGAAATACTTTTCATAAATTCCATTACCATTATGGGCCAATGAGACACATTTACGGTGCAGTTTAGCTTCCGACAACTGTCCCATTTATCTTCTTTATGGTCGTACCCGACGAGACCCATCAAATTCTCAGTAGAGTTTTCCAGACAAGGTTTGTCTCTGTAATAGACAGCTCAAAGCTGAACAAACACAGTTGATGTGTACCACCACTAAGACACAAATTAAATTAATTTGATTGATTTCAATGAGTTTGTAAGCTTGTCAGGATTCTATAAATATTCTAAACATTCCTGTTGAATTATTTATTACTGCCATGCCTGGGTTCTGTCATTACCGTCAAAGGACTCAGAAGTCAGAAGAAAGTATGAGTGTGAATAGTACTGACACGGTCAATGAATAGCCTGTGTATGGCTGTGTATCTTTGTACACATTACATTTTTATATATTCTGTGCAGCCAGCAGGCAAAAACAGGGATTTGACAGGTAAAAGAAGGAGCGGTAGAACAGATCATCATCAGCGTCTAGTGTGACATTATATTACACGCCAGGCATTAGAAAACAATCTGACATGGTAAAAACAATTATTTATGTATTGTATTCTACAACATAAAAGCTTATCTCATCCAATGCTAAGGTTTAAGAAGCCCCCAGGACCTCATGGTTGCCCCCAATTTGAGACATTGAGACATTTTCCTCTGAAGTTATTTTTTGAACTGCTACCATCTGCTTTTTACAGAGAGTCTTCCAGGCCCTAACTACCTCACGAGCATTAAGAAAAGTTCAAATCAGCACAATTATGACCTCCAAGGACGTCAAAAAAGATTTTATGAATATTTACTTAATAAAACTTTGTTTCATTTACACGTGCAAACACTGGGGTAATGTATCTTCTATGAAAACAATCAAACAGATACAATTCTACTCTACAAATTGTCAAAACAAAAGTGCAGCGTCCTCTTTTCAATGTCATAGAATGTCACATGTGCCACATACATTAAAGTTTTATTGATTTTTATTGATTGTTTAAATTCTTTCTTTGATCAGGAAGGCCAGTTCGGTCCTGGTTCGTCCTCTGGACTCGGTGCAGGAGGTGGGAAACAGGAGAATGATTGCCAAGCTGTCATCTCTCCGGGACAACGTCTCCCCCCCCCCATGCAGGAAACCATCTCTGCACTGGAGAGCTCCTTCATCGATAGGCTCCTTCACCCCAAGTGTGTGAAGGAGCGATATCGCCGATCTTTCCTTCCTGCAGCAGTCAGACTCCACAACCAGCACTGTTAGCAACACACACACACACCTACACAACTACACACACACTCACACACACACCTACCTCACTTGCACTTTGCACTATGGGACAATACACTTCCCAACATGTCAACTGTACATTTAATTTAATTTAATTGCACATAATGCTCTGTTATTCGTATTCTGTAACATGCTCTGCTGCTGTAACCTTGCAATTTCCCCATTGTGGGACTAATAAAGGTTATCTTTATCTTTTTTTATCTTTCACTTTTGTAAATACCACAGGATAAATACCTGATATATTCTTTAGGACTGAATAGTGAGGATCCAGTAGAAGTAGATATGATGTCTGATGAGCTTCATCCAAGTTCATGTGACTTATGATACAACAATAACATAATTGTCAAATTTCATGGTAAACAGGACGTAATGAAGCAGCAAACAAAATACAGCTATAGAGTAAGACACATAACTCCCTTACTTTTATAAACAACTGTGGCACCGTCAGTTCTGGCGTAATTTTGTCTACTTGGTATCTTACAACTCACCTCTAACATGTGCATCACAAAGCATCATTCTAAGCTACATTTTAAGTCACCAGGGTTTTTTAAGGATCATTGGACTTAATTGCCGTTCAGCAAAGTTCAAATAGTCCATCTTTCCTTCTTATGAAATCCAAATGTCTTCCAGGCTTAAAATGGTAGAGTTAGCGGTGTACTATAATCACTTTCAGCACAGTGAAACGATATATAAAAAGATCACTATTTTTTTTCTATTTTAGCAAACAATGCAATACTGACAACACTTAGGCTCGTTAAAAAGAATAAATGACAACAGATTTCACGTTAGAATTGGGCCAATAGACCGGTTCATGATGCATTTTGACCAATCCAGTTGCACATGTTTAGAGACACCCCCATCTTTAATGTTTGAAAAGATTGGAAAGTTGTATCTGTCGATCTATAGACTCTAAGAAAAGACCATATTTTGCCGCTCGGCTGAATTGCTTAGTTTATGCAAAGAAACTCTACCACTGTATGATACATGATTGACATGTATGCTGCCATGGAGGAAGTTAAAAATGTCCCATTTATTGCCAAAATTACGTGTTATTTTGTTTAAAGTTGATCAGAGGTTTCTCTCTTTTAGGACGCATCTTCTGGTGGAGGAACAGGAATCCTTCTCCGAACATCACCACTGAAAGAAACAGCGGGTCGTGTCAGGATATCTATTAGTTCCCAGATATACTGTATGTGTTGTTCAGTGTTTTTTCCACCTCCAGTTTGTTAAAGGCGCCTGTTTTAGCGAAGAAAGCTCTCCCACATGTTTGTTATTGAACAGGACGTTAATAGAAACCAGTCCCTGGTGATGGGTCAGACTTGACATTTGACTGGAAAATTTTAATTCTCACGTTGGCCTGGTGTGACAGAGATCCACAGATCAACTGGTATTTCAATATTGAGCTGAACTTGTCATTAACCAATAAAACCGTCTTCAACACCGACTTACTTCCATGTGTACGCAGAAGAAGAGCACCAGACCGCAAAAAGATCAGTCATAACATCCACTGAAGTGATCATAAGTGTTTTTCTTGGACACAGCAGTTCAAGGAAATGCCAGGCTTTCAACCAATGACTACCAGTTGTGAGTTGGATCAGATGACGGGGGAGTCTGCTGGACTGTAGATAAACCTCAATAAACCTCAATTCATTGTTAATAGGAACAGAGCTCTGTCTCGAAAATCTTCAACTTTATCAGAACGTTTCCTGCAGATTGGAGAAGATTTGGGAAATGCAGTAGATTTTTAGGGACAGAAACAAAAACAAATATCTGATTTCAATCCCAGCAAATGACAGTTTTCTGTGTCCGTTTGTATCAAAACACAAAATTACTATTTGATACCTGATATCTCAGATGGTGAAAGATGGTACCAAAATGTGCCCAAAAGGGTAACTTGGAGGTCAATTCATGAAAACAGGCTGACATAAAACCTGTGTAACTCTGCCTTACTTTACTTTATCAGCATCGAACATGATGACAGATGTGACATACGGTTGGTTATAGTGTCCTAGAGCTTTTGGTCTACAGCATCACAAGTTTGCAGGAGATATTCATTGCAAAATTTCAACATAATTTTAGGCCAAAATTATATCTTTAATTCACTTTTTGTTCCATCCTCTTTAACTCTGTCACAGTGACATATGTACTGATGCTTATATCTTCACATCAACCTCACAAGTGTTACTTTTATGCCCCTCGTCTGTGGAATGCACTCCCTGACCATCTCAGGGCTCCACAGATGACTGACACATTTAAAAAAGGACTTAAAACTTTCCTTTTTAGCAGAACCTATAACTGTAATTAACATTAATGCTTTTGGTCATGTTTTTATATAGTTATTATTTTATTTTTTATTGATGCTTTTATCTGCTTTTGCTTTGTAGCATTTTGAGATTTGATCCAAATGTAAAGTGCATTATAAATTAAATGTATTATTATTATTATTATTTTATTATGAATTCAAGATTCATCATCATTACACTAATCCAGACAAGATGAAATGAAAGCATGGATGACCTTCTCCGGATCAAAGAAAAAGAGGAAGGACTTTATCTTCTTGATGGTCCTTAATTGATAAAAGCAAGATTTACCAACATTAGTTATTTGTGTTCCAAAAGAACGGTCACTATCAAATATCACACCCAGGTTTCTGGCTACAGTTTAACATTTGAAGGGAGGGACACAAGATGTTTCCCTAAGATAGAGACGAACTTCAGGGTAGTAAATAAAAATTATTCCTGACTTGTTCTCATTTAGTTTGAGAAAGTTGTGAGATATCCAGCACTTTGTCTCAGACAGACAGTAAGAAAACGGTTAGGACTGAAATTCAGATCGCCCCGTTCACCTGATTTTAATTGCACATAGATCTTCGTTACATTGGCATAGCGATGATACAGGATTGTTTATAAGCTTATGATATGACCCAGGGGCGGCGTTTATACGCAGTAAAGGGCCATCGATGGAGCCTTGGGGGACGCCACAGATCAGGGGGCCACTGAGGAGGAGGTTTTGTCCATGGCTATAGAGAAAGTCCTATAAGATAAGTGGGATTTGAACCATTTTAAAGGAGTTCCTATAATGCCCAGCCAGTTTTAAAGTCGATCCAATAGGATTTTCTGATCTACTGTATCAAAAGCAGAGCTTAGATCCAAAATATAGATATAGAATCACGGTGATAACAGCATCATTTTTTTTTAACTAGGGCTTCAGCTAAGTGACGGGATGAGAGGAAGTCAGAAGCATCAGTCACTTCCGATGTCTGGGCTCTTGTGTGATGTAGATATCTGCTGGAATACTTGTACCACTGACCCTTGAGCAAACCTTAACCTCGGTGGGTGATCAAAGCTGTTCCGTCATCGGATTGCTCGGAACCCATGGGATGTTTGTTTTCACGGCGAGACCGGTACACCTGAGGGGGATCCTGACTTAAAGCAGACTTCCTATTCATGAAACTTCCACACATCTGCCGGGGACGGCGCACACGAGTGCGTCTGTGTGCTCTTATACGATGATCTCACCTTGTGTGCCTGAAGCTTGTTAAGAGAGAGATTGTTGCAAAAACAAGCTGTTGTCAGCCCCAAATCTAGTCGAGTCCTGGACGCTAAAATTATCCTCTATATATGTGCAGACATATCTAGCATTACATAACCACAATGGAGAAAAAGAAATACACGAATGCAACCGTGCAGCTGTCATCATGTATATACTCTGTGTATAAATACCACAAACAAGGTTAAGGATGTGATGTAGAAAACGGGGGGATATTCCGGCATCTGTTTCTAATGATCCTTCTGAGAAAGTCGAAGGCAGATATTTGGTCTCGGCTCTCACATTTTGAAGATCGAATGTGTTTCTTCTGATCTTTTCCTATAAATGTATGCTCGGCTTTGCTTTTTCCTCAGGAATTCATTTTGAAAATAGTTTGGGGATGAGATGAAGGGAGGGAACAATATTTCAAATATTTAATTAGCATTAAACTGTTTCAGATAGGTATACCTGCATGTCGGAGGGAAAGAAAAAAGAACAATTTTAAAAACAGAAATGGCATAGCCAAAATGTCATCCTGCTCATTTCCATAACCCCACTTTTGAACCTGATTCTCTAACATAGTGCTGTTGGGTTTTACAGTCTCCATTTTAAGAGAGAAAACAAACTATAACATTTTACAGTTCCAGAGTTGGCGGGGGGCTACTGTAGAAACAGCATGGCAGCTACATTTGTGTGAAAGCTTAACACGACTGAGTATACTAGAAGTGTTACTTTATACGTCCACAAAAGTAGTACAAAGACTCTGGTTGATATGTTTTCTCGTCACTTCCTAGACCAGGGATTTCATTCAATATGTACTGTATTACTACATTACTGTTGCAGCAATGTAGCAGTTATATGTTCTAATTTATTATCAACAGCCTGCTTCCACGCTGCTGAGATTGTCATCTCTGCTCTGCCATGATGATGTCGAGTGACAGACACAAATCTCCTCCTGTAAGCTATAAAGTACAATTATTTCATTACAAACATCTCCGGGGAACTAGGTACTTTCAGGAACTACCCTTGGTCGAGTTACCTCAAGTACTAAACACCCAAAATAAAATTTACTTATTTGAATTTAGACTAGTTTTCTAGTCTAGTTTTAACTGATCACGTTTCACAAAGGCTTTCAAAAATGGAGGGTGGCGTTGCTGCTTTGGATCAACCAGTTAACACAAACCTACATCTGGACAATTCATCGTACAAGTTCGGCATTCAAGATTCTGTTTGTGTTGGCAGAGAACCATCTCATCGAATGAGTCCCTCAAAACTGGGCTCAAAGAACTAATCCTACTTCTTATCTGTGGGCACACTGAAAAGACCGTCCTTGGAAAATCTCCTGTGATCCAACAATCACTGCGATTGCATGACAATGGTTTGACTCCAGGCTGAGAGAACGTTTTCATCTTACAGATTCTGTTTGACTGCTGTTTCAAGAATAGGATAGTTTCAGCAGAGAGGAAAAATACGAGGAATGAGGGAAGAGGGAACAGGAAATGGTGGACAGGAAATTAAACAGGAGGCCAGAGAGAAATAGTAGATCTATGTATAAGTGGACAGAACAGGAGAAGGGAAGAAAGGTAAGGGAGTAGTGAAGAAAAATCAAAGAGAGGGGGAAAAGGGGTGGGGGCGTTATGGAAAATTGTACTGGTGCATGACTGATACACTGAGATGTCAGAAGACTGAAAGCTGAAATTTAAACCATGCCGTACTTCTCCAGTGCTTTCCCCTTTCCAGATTGCCGTCTGTTTGAAACGGGCTCCTGTCTTTCCGTTTCCGTCTCACTTCCTCTTGCGTCTCTCCTTCTTGGTGGTCTCTTTCTGCCCTTACTTTCCCTTTCCCATCCTCTCCCGTAACTCGACACAACATCAATGACCAGACACCTTCGATTGTATGTTCACATCAGGGTGGGTTCTCTCGAGCAAATCAATCGCCTCCAAATAACGACCTTCATAGAAGGACATGAGAATGTTCGTATAATGCAACGGAGTCATACAAACTAGTTAGATAGTTAGATAACGTTCATATGGTTTCATTAAAGCTGCATCATGGCACTGAAAGGTTGTGGAAATGTGATCTAACTGTGACAAATATATCTTATCTCAGAAGAAGTCTTTAATTGCCACATTGCCCCTTGCTCCTTGCTGAGGAGCAAGGGGCTATCTGCAGCGCCAGGAGAGTAGATTGGGGTTTGAGGTCTTGCTCAAGGACCCTACCACATGTAGACTAGTAGCGCTTGAACCGCTGACCTGCCGGTCTTCCAACTGGGAGACCGCTGCTCTAACCCCGCTACAGCGGCCTCATAGTGTCTGATAAAGAGCTCAGCCATCAAAACTTCAATTTTCCAGAAGGTGGGATAATCTAATATCATTCAGCAAACTTAAGATGCACACATACATCAATCATAAAATTGGAACCACTAAAAGGTAGTCTGAACAGCATTATTATTTTGTTACAATGAGGCCTGTCAGCGGGTGAGGCATTGGGGGAACATTCTGTCCTGATGTTGGAAGCAGGAAAAAAGGGCAACCATACAGATATGAGCCACTTTAACAAGGATCAAAATTTGAGGGCTAGACGACTGGGAAAGAGTATCTTTAGTACTGCAGATGTTGTTGGGTTTTCCTATTGTGCAGTGGTTAGTACGTTAAGTGGTCTAAGGAGGATCACAACAGCAGCCCAATGTTATCTGGTCAGTGCCAACAAATTCCCAATAAGGAGACGGCGAAGAACAGCAGAAGAAAAGCTTGTTGTAATGTGACAACGATACTCTTCCGAGGTTTCTTTGAAGGACAGTCGGCGGACTTTTCGTGACACCCAGGAAACCATCCAAAAGCGTTTTTACAATGGGTGCACCAGGAGCATGTGGAGCGAAGGCTAGCCAAAGTGTCTAATCCTAGAGAATAGCTAGTGTGGCACCAAGTGCTGAAAAAAATTCTGTTCCTGTCAGAACCAGCATGTCAGAAAATAACATGCTCGTCGTAGAAATGCTGCTATGGCGGCCGAAGGGGAACCTACACAATATTTGTTTTAATCTCATGGCTACATTTATGCCTTAGCTTCCTTCACTACCGAGAAACTCTTTTCCAATGAAACTGTAAAATGTGTTTTTCATGTAAATGAGTACAAACGGGCCAAATCCTTCTTGAGTTCAGCCTCGCACAATAAATTAAATTAAGAATGACAATCCCTTCACATTCCAGCCAAGCCAGCTGTCAACTGACTGGGATGGAGGCATTACCAGTCCTTGTTTTGGTTTTATAGTCCACAAATTACGCTCATTGCATCTAATTGCCCTCATCAGGCTGTTTACAGTAGCAGCAAAGACCTTAGAGAATGATGAGATCACTGTAAGCCACAAGACCAGCACCACACGGCAGACAAACCTGATTAACTGGTGAATGAGGGGAGCAATTATCTGGTAATGCTGGTATTCTGCGTAGGGTGTCTGGGTTTGGCATTAGAGAACCAGAGGAAGCTGGGAGAAGAGCTGATCTCTTACTTTCAAAGGACTCATTGGAGGTGGCAACTGATAAGTATGCCTCCTGTACAGCTGGCGACAGGTGATTTATTGGTGGTGTCCAGCTGGGAGGAGACCCAGAACTCGCTGATGGGGTTACATAGCTCAGGTTACCTAGGAACACCCCGGGATCCCCAAGGATGAGCTAAAAAGTTTTGTGGGGGAGAAAGACATCTGGAATGATTGGATGGAATATAGTTTGAAATCCTTCTTTGGCCTCAGAGTTTCATTGTAGCCTTACAGGCAAAGGAATCAGTGTCTGATTGTCCTCCAGAGGCAGACACTAGCTGGGAAAGTATTGGGTCTCTGTCGCTAAATTTATGGAAATTATGTAGGAGATAAGACAAGAATAGACTAGATATAAATCACGCACTGAGAGAATTCAAACGTCACCTCACCTTACATGACCAGAAGAGACACGTTACAGCAGCTCCAGAGAAGACATAAACTGTGTGTTAGAGGGTAGGAATATGAAGATGAAATGAAATAGAGTGAAAAATAAATACCACATACACTTCTTCATTTGTTGTAAATAGTACAAATGGGAGTTTATGGGAGCAGAGATGCACAGCAGCAGTTAGCTCTAAAAAACGTAATGCTTTTACCCTTAAGAGTTAGGAGTCCTACAGTTAGGAGTGATGCGCCTCCTTTTTCTTAAGAGTTCTTCCTAAATCAGCAGGTTAGGAGCTCCGCTTAGGTTTAGAATGTTTTGTCAATACGAACGCTGTTCGTTAATTTGAACAGACCTAAACTGATACACCGGTCTTTACCAGTGCTGCGCTGATTGGACTGGATTCATCAACGACATCTATGCGTTGAATCCGAGAGGTTCTCGTCTTTTGTCTGTGTCAGAAAACGTGCCAATAACTCGGAAAAGATATTACGGGTTAAGTCTAACATGATAACATGGCAAAGCCAAACGGCATTATTTGTAACATCTTTACATGTTTTAGATATTTAGATGGGAAAATAGCCGTGAAATATTTAGCAAAATGTTTCAGTTGTAGTTCTAAGAGTGGAAAAAATAATATTCATATTTTTTTAACTCTTTACTAAAATTTCCAAAATCTTTATGCATATAATTATATTACAATAATTTAGGAAATCTTTATGTATGTACATTGTTTAATTAGTTTAAAACCAAATGACGTGAGAAGAGTCATTAGAAACCAAAATCACAAACCCCTCGAGGACCGGATTCTAAAGGCCCCATGTGCCTATATGCTGTCCTGAGAACATCTGGGCATGTTCCCGATGAGCTGGTGGATGGTCTCCTGTCTCTTACCAGATGTGGATCAGGGCATCAGTGAGTTCCTGGACTGTCTGTGGTACTACTTTGGTGGCGTCTGATGAACTGATACATAATGACCCAGAGGCTCTATGTTGCATTCAGGACTGTGGAATGTGAGGACCAGTCAATGCAATCAATGCTTTCATCGTCCAGGAACTGTTTACACACTCTGACCACATGGGGCTGAGTATTGTGTAGCACCAGGAGGAACCCAGGGTCTCACAGTGGGTCTAATGATTTCATCTTGATACCAAAAAGTAGTCTTGGTACCTCTGGCTGACACATGGAGGTCTGTGAGACCCTACAAGGATATGCCTCCCCGGACCGTCACTGATCCACCATCAAACCGGTCCTTTTGGATTATGTTTCAAGCAGCATAATATCCCCCACGGCGTCTCCAGACTCTATAATGTCTGTTTTATAAGCTCAGTGTGAACCTGCTTTCATCTGTGAAGAGAACCAGGAGCCAATGGCGGAACTGCCAATTCCGGTGTTCCCTGGTGCGTGCCAGCCAGGTCGCACAGCGCTGGGCTGTGAGCTCAGTCCCAGCGAGAGAACAGTTAGGTCTGAAACAAGCACATGAGTACAGTGCTCCTCCTCACACAAAGGACTAGATACCGGTCCTGCTGCTTGTTGGTTTTCCTTCCACCGTTCTGTCCAGCTCTCCTTGTGTAACACCCCGTCTCCTGGTATCTCCATCACGCTCTTGAAATTGTGCTGGGAGACACGGCAAACCTTCTTGCGACAGTAAAGAATGGATGTGCCAACCTGGATGAGCTGGGCTACCTGTTCAACCTAAAACAATCGCATCATGCCAGAGAAACCTCAGTCAGGAAGGATGAGGAGAGAGAACTGGTCTTTGGTAGTCCGGCTGTTGCCCCTGCTGCCCACCATGTTGTTGCTTTCATTTGATCCAAAGCAGCTGAAACTGATTCGCCGCCGCTTTAACTTCCTGCTCGGACCGATTCATATCCCAGAAATGTAACTGATTTGTGTGTTACACTGATCAATAAGTATTCACCTCATTTTTTTTTAGCGGTGTATGAAATAAGATTGCTGGTTCTCTGAGTAATTAAAATTAGTGGCCAACATTTCCATTTAATCGTGTGGTCTTATTCAAATATTGCAGTTGTTACAGCAGATGGCATTATATGCAGACAGTTAAAAACAACAAATGGTCCCAGTGCAGAATCCTGACTAAATAAATACAATCTGGTGACATACTTTCCTCTGATCTTAAGTCAAACATAATTCAACATCTCTGCTGTTTTTGAAACTATGGAATGAGGTAGAATTAGTAAATAAGGGCTATAAACCACAAAATACATAAAGGAAAAGCGGAGCTTGTGGCAATGGAATGGTTTTTTAAATATTTTTTAACCCAAGACAAACGTCGTATGTTTGCCAATACATGGGTTAAACTTCACATTTTTGTGTTTGAATTATGATTTAATATCATATATAATATAATACATTTCCATGGAAAAATTGTGTGTGTTTTTAATAGCATCTATTTTGGTCATAATTCATTATACGTAGGATATCAACTCTTCTTTGGTATCAAACGTACCATTTGTTTTTTTTACATCTCTGAAAGCATGTTTGATATATTTGATTTGAAGACAACATAAGTCAACATTCTGTCATCTTAGGTCCATTCAGACACCTGACTTTGCTATCGGTGCATGAATGAAACATGAATGGCACAAGTAAAAATGACATTTATATATAGTTCTAACAAACCGTATGTGTTTTAAACACATTACACATTTTTTTGTGATTAAATTGAATTGTTTTCATAATTAATCTAAACAAAATCAAAGAGATGAAACTATAGTTGTGTATAGTAACCTTACTTGACCTGCCCAGATTACAATGGCAGCCGTTTGTCAAGTTCTTCCACTGTGGAGGAATTGGAAACCATGCTTTTAGTGTATCCCCCAAGGCAAATGGTGTGTCTGTGAGGTTTTTGCAATTAATGAAGAGTGTGGAGTCTTATTTTTCCCAAACAGAACACAGGATATTATCTGCCATTCTTAATGGGCCTGGGAAGTACCAGTGATTAGGTCAAGGAACTAACTGGAAAATGTTAATAAATGATCTTGGTGTGGAAGAAGAGAGAGCAGAAGGAAGGGTAAAGTCATGGCCTTTTGTAAGAACGCAATCTCCATTATTTTAATGAGGATGGTTAAAGTGCACTGCATCATGGAAATAGGAATTGTCTTATTTAGCACGTGCAAGAGAATTGGTAAACTGGAAAATCTTAACATGACGGCAACAATCCGGTCATGAGAGTAATATATTCCTGTGCCCCTGTGTTTCTTGCCCAGTACAAAGGCTAATTTCCATGAAAACATGGCCCCGAGTTCCACAGTAGTGAGAGAATCGTGTTGGATTTCAGACGTTTGCAGCGAGAGTGCGTGTCTGTTTCTCTGCGTCAACTCTGACTAATGATGACAGAGATACATCAGCGGGCCATTTCAGCGCCGATAACCTCATCTGTGCTCAGACTGTAGCCCTTTCTGTTGTGTCTCCTAGAAATGAAATGTGTCCAATGTGAAACGTACTATTCTGATTCTTCAAAGATAAAACAAATGAAATGAATAAAATAAAACAAAACGGCACAACAAGAAATCTCCTTAAGTTCCCAGGTTTAGGAAACTAGTGATTTTAGGTCCCTGCGGACCTGTTGTGGAGCAATTAATTACACCTTTATTATTCTGTTACAGTCATTATTAGTACGCGTAATTTTATAGGTGTATGTGATAGTGCTTATTTATAATTTATAAGTCATATCTTATGATTTTGTATTTTTCCAAGGTCTTGCAAACATAAATTAAGACAATGCGCAAAGCAATGGACTCCGTTTGTCCCGTTTAAAGGTGCTGCAACATACAATCATTTTTTGCAGAAGGACTTTGTGTTAATGTCTTTGTCTTTCTTCTTGTGTAGTTGATGTTTGATCTATATGCGTGTATCTGTATGTAATGTTCAAATGAGAAAAAAGACAGACAATAAAATGTATGATACCTCATGACAGCTGTTACACAGAGCTGTCTGACCCAAATCATGCCAAAGACAAACCAAAACAAAACATTCTGTTTTATAATTTATAGGGCTTTTGCAGGGGGATTAATAATTTCACTCTAGTGCAGTGTAATTATATTATATTCACTTTAAACATCAGTGGTTCCCCGTTGAGGAACAAAAATTGTATTTACACAACGTTGCAAGGAACCATTTTTCTGAAGAAGTTGCTGTTCGCCTTTACAACGACAGATACTTTCAAAAGACTATCCACAAATCCAAGTATTTCATTCCAGCTGCATTTCTTTTACAGTATTTAAAATTCTGCAGTACTGTAAAGCAATCGAGCAATGTCCTCATTGTCTGTATGTAACTTTTTGTATGACAACTGTCATCTGTCCAATATACCACTGTTGTATGATAACTGTGTGTGTGTGCTATACTTTAACGTTTATTTATTCTTCTGCTCTTTATTATATCCACGAAGGTCAGGTATAATGTGGAATCATCATTGCCGCCGCCGCAGAACCTTCTTGTTAATGCGATAACTCAAAAAGCATTTCTTGGATCATTTTCATTCAAGTAGTATATTCCTGACACAAGGGGGAACTTCATCTAAAAAAAGGCAAACATTTCCCACCGTTGGTCCCATTTTGTCCAACCCTGGTGAATATGAATCGACTCGGGGAGATCTATCTTGTATATTATATTTGGCTTTAAAAGTTCCTATTTTGCTTAGTTTTATCCTCTGTGCTCTTAATATAACCTCGAACTCTTTGCTGCTGTAATACTAAAATTTCTGTCCGCGGAATGATTGAAAGATTCATTTCACTAAATATAACCGTCAGGAGACAGCCGCTCATGCCATGGGTTGCCATGTCACTCTAATAAAGTGATCTCGCCAGAGGGTTGTCTTCAGGTGACGTCATCGGGACCAAGTGACAAGTTGATTTCATATGTGAAGTACAGAAAGAACTGGAGCACAGCACCAGTGATCATTGGAGGGAGCAGAAACAAAGGAGAGTTGAATCAAAAGTATTTTTACTTTTAAACGTTCAGTGCCTGAACCTGATTTTTAATGGCTTTTATTGGGGTCACAGTTCTCTCACCCCCCCCGCCCCTTGATATCACACAAATCGAATCTTTTTTCAAATCTTTGCAGGATTGTTTGATATGAAGAAAACAAAACTCAACATCCTTACATCTTAGGACCTGATAGTGCTGTCAGTGAATGCAGCAGCTCTGGTTTCATGTCCTACTCATCATAGTGGAAACTAGGTCTACACTGTCGTCCCCCACAGCAAGGGTATATCCTCAAATAAGCCCCAAATCTCCTGCTTTGTACAAGAAATCCCCCATGATTCAACTCTTCAAATTACAGGTGAGGTTTTGCCCAAAAACTTTATATGCACTAAATAAGACTAAATAGGACCAAATGTTGACAAAATTTTAGCATGAAAACATTTGGAGATAAATCTCACCCCTAGTGTCAGAAATGCACAACCCAACTTTCCCAGTTCTTCCTCAAAATAAAGGTCTATGTGTTATCAAATTTGAGAAGGATCTGAATGATTTGAAATAAGTTATCATTGTTAACACCATGGATCTGCGAACGCAAACCTGCCGAGGATGATGATGATTCCATGATATCCCCGACTTTTCCGGGATGTTATGATGAAATAAGATCGACCATAATTTTAACGTAGAATGTCAGGTCATCTGTGATTTGAAAGTCAAATGCATCTCGATCAGGCAGCAAGACAATTAACTAGGTAGAAGACTGAGTCCACCTCTGAGTTGAACAAAGTTAATAAAAATTATAGTTCTGGGGAGGCTTAGACCAAGTCTGAACCTGAACCCCATTGATACGCTGTGATGGGACCCGAAAAGATCCGTTCACGCTCACAAACCCTCCAGTGTGGTTGCACTAAAGAAGTTCTGCAAGAAAGAGTGGGCCAAAATTCTACCACAGTGATGTCAGACACGTATCTCCAGTCATCTGAGGTGTTCAGTTGTAGTTGTTGCTCCTAAAGGTGGAACAATTCGCTACACGAGGGCCAAGAACTTATTCATACCGGTGGTTTTGGCATCGGATCACATCTTTTCCTTATTATGTGAAATCATATTTTAAAATGTTTACACGGCATCTTTGAAATTCTTCCTTCTTAATAGAGATAAATGAGTGTCCCCAGACAACATGAACATTATTGTTGCACCTATAGCTCATATTCAGCATAACAAAGAAAATTCTCAGCGGCTTTCCTGCATCTGCTGCTCTGATTAATGACCCTCACTGTTGTGACTAATACAGTTTACTCCTCTCATTAAGCTACAACTAACTTTGGTTCTCTGGGAACTACAACACTCCTCATAATGGATTGGGTCATTACTGTAAATATAAACTTCCCCTGTTTTGCCAGCTTCATACATATTTAGCTATGACAGAGCTACACACACTCAAGGGAGGCGCTTCAATTATTTCCTCCTCTTAGGGAAAACACAACGGAAAATATATGTAAAGTAATATGAAAATATTATCAATCAAAGTGAAAAAATAAGTACAAAACCATTTGAAAACACCTTTTTAGAAAAAAGAATAGGTAAAAGGCAGTTTAAAATCACACAAATGTAGATGAATGTCATGTTGTCCCATGATCAAAACAGAGAGGATAAATTAGTTGTTGTTTTCTTACATCAGCAAATGCAATAACAACATATTCAAGAAATAGCACAAAGATGATTATTCCTGTACTAGTCCAACTGAAGGAACTATTGTCAAAAAATACTTATTTATGATGCTACTACTTGATTTGTATCATTACTGTTCTACACCATCTGGTGGACATCTGAAGAATTACAAGATAAATTACAAAAATAGATTTAGAATGACTAGTAAATCTAAAGCTTGATTTTAGGGATTTTATGGTCAGACGACACAAAGCTGAGTCAACTTTTAGAGTCTGATGACATCACGGCGTGATTCCCAACCCCTCCAGTATGTGCATGACTTCAGTCTATTACTACAGTGTTTGTGTATCAGGATGTCATTGTCGAGTCATAGAGGGGATGTTGAGCTGAAAAAAACATACAAGCCTTCTCATGTTGGACATTATATAATGTGGTATGTAAAGACCAGGTAAGGTTAGATTATGACTACAGGGAAAGGGACTGCTCAACAACTCACTGTGAAACTGTGATTCGTCTGAAACACTGGAACCCTACAACCGTTTATGTGCCTCACAATTATTACATAACATGTGTATAAGTGCCAAATTGTACAACGGGATTCATAGGCTTGTTAAATTGGCGTCAGGAATGGGTTGTTTGGGTCCATTTTAATAATATGGGGACTGTGCTTCATCCCTGTGCAGAGCGGACGGGCCGTCAGAACCCAGAGGGTTGAAATTGCACTTGTTCAAGACTGACCACTGTATTGTATTGTATTTTTTTACCTCATTTTATGTTGCTACTGAGGCAGGTGAAGAGCGTTTCCCCACAAAGATTCAACCTGCAGGTCAGGGAATTGAATAGAGTATAATGCCTTGATGCTCACTGGAGACCTACGTTTGCATGAACGTTTTCCTACTCACCTTTGGACCAGGATTTGCTCCAGATGCTAGACTAAAAAACCCCAATTAGGGTTATTTTGACCAGATGGCGCTTACAAATTGGGGGGTTCATGGGACGAGCCAACAAAACTAATGAACAATGGCCAGCAGCTGCCCACGCAAACCCAAGGCCAGATGACCTACAGATCCACAAACACCAAAACATCAGCAACGGTTCCCCATGGTGTGAACGAAAATGTAGGACATTAAGCAGCAACCGCTGAATGAAAAGAGTTTAGTAGAACCCCTAAGTATAGGGTCTAGCACACCATGCAGTATGCAGCTATTCCACTAACCACCACTGGCATCCCTGGTTGATTATCCTACTTTCTTTCTCAATTGTCCAGCTCTAGTCCCCGTCAGCAGTGACCTATACTCTAGTTCCAGACTGACGTACCTGTTTCTACTTTGGAGTGGTCGGTCCGCTCCGTCACCTTCTCCTGGCTGATAAGGTAATCAACGATTCTTACACCGATTGGTGGCTCGGTGTGGTTCCACTCCATGATGACCAATGAGCTGCTGGGCTCGTAGGTGTAAGACAGTTTCAGCCTGGCAACAGATCAAAGAGATGCAAAATCAGGCCGCTGTGGGAAAGACGCTGGTGAGCGACTGGTCTCATGTCTGTAAACCACAGATCCTGACCTGAACCGCAGCCCATAAGGAAATTTGTTACAGATACACGTGTTTGGATTAAATCAAATCAAAGTAAAGTGGAGCAGCTGTTTGCAGCTCTGTAGCAGCTAGAGGAAACTGCACTGCGGCTTTCATTCCGGCTAATCAATACAACAGGTCATTTCATTGATTAACACACCTAAACAGTAGAAGGAGTGAAAAAAAAATCAATGTCTGTCGTAATCATGGACGGACAATAAGACTTCAGGATCTGACAGACACGTTCATCGGAGCCCACCATCAAAGGGCTGCAGCCTCTGCAAGTATTTTCCATCTGTTTATGATTGTTAGTTTTTATTGGTCCATTTGTTTGTCATTTGTGGTCATTTTGCATCTACTTCTGGCTGTTTTGTTTCTTTTTTTGTCTCATTTTGCATTTACCTGTAGTGGTGTCCATTTCGGATAGTTTTCTCTTGTGGTTGATTTATTTCTGTTGTGTTATATTTGCATTAATTTATAGAGGTTTCATTTCTTGGTGTTTTTTTTTGTCTTTTCGATCATTTTATATTTAATTGAAGTTGTTTTGTGTCTCCGTGTTGTTTTCTCTTTCTACATCTAGTAGTAGTTTTTTTTTTTTTATTATTATTATTATTATTATTTGTAGTTGTCTTCTTAATTTCCAAACCAAACCTTAAGGACAGATATTTTACAGTCCAAATAATATCCGTGTATGTTACTACTATATTGTGTGACTGCAGCAGGACATCTAGTTCCACCGGTGAAATGACCGTTGAGACGTATTCACCTTCGGCCCGTTTTACAGTGATGTGAAAAAGGTGAAAGGTGAGATACTAACATAGGTTGAGGAAGTGGGGCGCAGGTGGGCAGTCCGTCTGTTCCAAAGGCACTGGAATCACAGCGACACCAGTCATCAATGACATCACCTTTCCCAGAACACCACAGCATGCTCATCATGGCCTCCTGAAGAGCCTAGGGAGAGACGGGTGGACAAAAACAGAACGGATCGGGATCCCCATTAGCAGCTGACCGTCCAGTGTCTCAACCACCGTATGAAACACAAAACATACACGTGTGAAAGACTCAACATCTGTGGAATCATATTTCCCCATTGTTTTTCGCTATTTAATTAAAAGTGGAGAGCTATTAGGAAATGAGTTGAGAATGGTATTTACGGTACCATGGGATGGTACCTTAATATGAAAAATCATGTTTTCTTGCTGTTTACCTCGTAAATGTTCATAAAAAACAGATTGATAAAGTTTGAAAGAGCAGACATGAAAACCTTTGAAATCTCTCCCCAAACTCATGTCCAAGTGAAATTTGTGCCTTATGGCACAGATCTCTGTTGTGTTTCTTTCAGTGTGCTCCTCTGTCTCTCTCCCGTCACCTTGTATGTCTGTGTTGTGGGTGTGGTCTAACACACCTGACTCATCATCCTCGTCATCTGCTGCATTATGTCAAACCCCAGCTCACCTGCAGATTCAGTGTCAGACATATCAACTGCTCTATAATTAAAAAGATTCAACGAGATCTTGTTTTTTCCTCCTTGAAATATTTTTTTCCTCAGTGTATTAACTGGTATTCTTGTTCACAGGAGTTCCCAGTCAACCCTTCCTCAAATGTAACCACCTCTCATCCCCTGACCACCCCCACCTCCAGTCTGCCTTCCCTATCCCTTGGCTGAATCTTCACTTTAGGCATTGCACCTCCCTTTTTCACTTTTGCCAGTCAGTGCTCAAACACCTATACAACCATTGACATAACTAATTGTTCACCCTGGAACTGACACAAAATATGACTCTGGTTAATCTTATTTTTTTGTGATGTGAGTGTTATTTCCTGATGAGGATGTAATGGCTTACAAACATTAACAAATTTCTCCTTCAAAAAACTTTCATTCAATATCACTTCATCATTATCAGAGTCACTAATCTCTTTTCAGGAATAAAAAAAAAGAGGGTTTGAAAAGTTGCGTGTCGAAGCGTGAGCTCACACACAATCACCTGAGACTTAATGGCTTCGTCTGTTAAGTCTGACTCTGGGGCTGGACACTGGCGCTTCTTTCCTTTATTATGAAGATTTGATCAAGTAGCCTGTGATGTTACTTACTTGGCGTGCCCTGAAAAAAAACCAAATCGACTTCTAGTGATTGGGACCCGGTACTCTATGCTGTGGGGCATTAGAGTGAACCACTACGGCTTCCTCCCGTCGACCAAAAACATTTAATAGAAGTGAATAAGCGACGACTCTAAATTGCCCCGTAGGAGTGACTGTGAGGGTGAACAGCTGGCATATCTCTCTGTGTGTCAGACCTGTGATGAACAGCCAACTCCTCCATGGGTGTACCTTTCTTCTCGCCCAATGTCAGCAGGGATAGGCTCCAGCCGACCCTGAACAGTGGGAGCGGTTACGGATAATGAGTGAATTGATTGATGGATCCGGCAGGCAGATAAATACATAGACACACACAAAAAGGCGGGTTTTCGGAACTGAAATTGTGAAAAACGTTTCACATATCCTTTGTTTTAGGTTAACTTTCCACTGCAAATCCTTAATGCACATCCAAAGAGCGTGTAGCGCTCGCAAATCAACTGTATATCTTCCTGTTTGGACTTAGCTACTAAGGCAATGTGTGCGGGGGACACACAATTCTTGGCGTCGATTTATCTTATTAAGTGCCTTCAATATAAATTATACCATATTATATCATTATCTGATCAATTATATTATTAGGGGGGTACACTCTGTGGAAGGGGAAGACATGTCCATCCTGTCTCCCCGGGATTTCCACCCCTGGCTGTATACCATTAACAGCACCAGCCTTCTCTAAACAGCCTTTAGAGAAAGGCTGTTTATTGATAAACCCCTTTATCAATAAAAGTGCATGTATCCAACTGGGCAACCTTAAGAATGAAAGCTTGACACCAAGCCACCGTATTGACCGTTTCCTTCATGCTGGGAGGGTAAAGTAGAAACAGTATTGACGTGCCATAGTGATGGAGTCAAACAAGCCGGAGCACCGTGCAGAAAATGATGCCGCAGCCTCCTGCCCACAGAGGCATGATACTCCGAGAAGGAAAAGACCCTGCTTGTGTCATCGCTTCCATAATGAGGCCATGAGGTATTTCACCCCTGATGGGTTGAGTCACAAACACATGGTGGGTTTCACTGCTGCTTATTAAAGCGGGCCTCAATCACCACACACCCATAGTTATAACTGTGTTATAAGCTGCTGCTGCCCTCTCATGTTAAAAAGGCTCGCAAAGGACATTTGTGCTGGTGTCGACGTTTTCCTCATCAAAGTGAAACTACTCTGATTCAGTAATGACGGGACCGATGAATAGTTCTCTCTAATCATCCACATGAAAGGTATGTGACATAATCCAGTCCAGGAGAACCGGAAAGTATGCAGACCCCTGTCGTCTGTAGGAAATTAGAGGAGAATTTATTTAGTGCAACAGCATCACTGTACAAACCTGGTATGTCTCATTGTTGGACACTAATTCGTAGATGGGTGTGGCCTTGGTGATCTGCAGCAGCACAGGCTCGGACTGTTGGCGCCCCTGCGCCGCCCTTGGGCTCATGTGACAGAGGTGACAGGAGCGCGGGCACTGGCCCTGGCTTGTGCAGTCCATACGGACGCCGGCGGCCATTCGCTTCGCACCCGTGTCCAGCAGGCTGGCGATGTATGCAGGGTAGGTAAGCGTCCTCTGCTCCTTGTCACGCTCCTCAGACTCCTCTGATGGAGAGTTCCCTGTTAGGACATGCAAAAAAATAAAAAAAGATATGAAAACCCTTCAGAAAAAAAAATCATGGGCTATATGAGTGATGAGGTCACATGACCTGGTCATAAATTTAAGCTGATAAAAAACAACTGATCACATATATAGATCATGAAAAATGACCGGATATAAAGATGCAGTATAATTTAAAATTGTACAGTGACAGTAGGTTGTACTAATCTTCATCACAGCATCTGTTTGGTAGTTGAGAAGGAAAAGTCATTGCATGGAAGCTGAATCTCTGGCAGACTACTGAGAGCTGACCAAACTAAACATCCAGTCAATAAACTTTGCCAGAGGCAAGGATGAGCAAAACATAAGTCAGGTTGTTATGTAGACTAAATTCTACATTCTAATCAATCACACAGATAAAATCCACAGAGGAATATATAAAACTGGAACCTTTAAAAAAATAAATTGAATGTGATGTTAAAATTGAAACACCTGTATGAACCTGGACTGTTCCACTTTATGAATCTATTTAGTGGTATGTATGAAGTTATTTAGTATTAGTTGTAATAGTCATATTATTATTACTAGTATGGAAAATAACTGCAAAAGAAGTATAAACACGTTTGAAGTTTGGGACTTTGATGTCGTTGACATGGATCTTGTTGACTTTGATGTCTTGAGATGTCAGTAAGAAGGAGTATCATTGTAGTCTCAGTGATGTCTTTGAACCTAGATCGTTTCACTTTATGAATCTTGGCCGTTTCACTTTATGAATCTTGGCTGTCTCACTGCATAAACCTGGAATGTTTCACTGCATAAACCTGGACTGTTTCACTGCATAAACCTGGACTGTGTTTACTGTGTAAATCTTTAAGTTATTTAGTAGTATTAGTTGGAGTAGTAGTAGAATTAGTAGTAACTGTAATTTCCATCTAAAAACATTGGACGTTTGGAACTGATGTTTTTGACATGGGTTTTGTTTACTTTGATGTCTTTCGATGTTATTAAGATGCAGTATTAGTATTGTCTTAGTGATGTCTTTCAACCTAGACTGTGTCACTGTATAAACCTGGACTGTTTCACTGCATAAACCTGAACTGTTTCACTGCATAAACCTGGACTGTTTCACTGCATAAACCTGGACTGTTTCACTGCATAAACCTGAACTGTTTCACTGCATAAACCTGGACTGTTTCACTGCATAAACCTGAACTGTTTCACTGCATAAACCTGGACTGTGTCACTGTATAAACCTGGACTGTTTCACTGCATAAACCTGAACTGTTTCACTGCATAAACCTGGACTGTTTCACTGCATAAACCTGGACTGTTTCACTGCATGAACCTGAACTGTTTCACTGCATAAACCTGGACTATTTCTCTGCATAAACCTGGGCTGTTTCACTGCATAAACCTGGACTGTTTCACTGCATAAACCTGGACTGTTTCACTGTCTAAATCTTTAAGTTATTTAGTAGTATTAATTGGAGTAGTAGTAGATTTAGTAGTTTAGTAGTAGTATAGAAGTAACTAATTAATCTAAAAACATTGGAAGTTTGGGACTGATTTCTTTGACATGGGTTGTGTTTACTTTGATGTCTTTTGATGTCATTATGATGCAGTATTAGTAGTGTGTTAGTGATGTCTTTCAACCTGGATTGTTTCACCGTATTCACCTGGACTGTTTCACTGTGTGAACCTGGACTGTTCCATTGTGTAAACCATAGTACTGTGAGTGTACCCGGTGTCACGTTGCCACAGCTACACATAGGTATGAAAAGTTGTAACAGAAATATTAGTAACAGTATATTCTATATTTTTGCTTTGAGAACATTTCCACTGCTACAGATTGAGGTCTCTGAGCAGATGTTGTTCCTTCGGAAATCTATTTTCAGGTTTTTCAAGTTTTGCAAAAACTGTTCATTGAACTGATACTGGAAGGCAAAGTAGTATAGTCCCACTCAAGCTGCATAATGTGATGTACAATTTGCATCAGTGCTCTAAAAGCTGTGGGGCTAGATACAAATAATGGTCTGGAAGAAAACAGTGAAATTAATAATAATGCTTCCATCCTCCACTGTTATGCAATTACTTAAAAAAGGGTACCAAACAACCTGTAGTGTATAATGTCTGAAAGATGGTTTCCATACCAAGATTATTTTTGCAATATATTAGCTTTCATTTACTGCCGGAGTTTTGTGCAAATACGAAATCATGTATCCAATTCTTAGTACCACTACTATTATTGTATATGTATACTGTAGTACCACTACTACTGTATGTACTAGATAACATCACCACATTCCATCATCATTAGAACTGTATAAAATGTGTTTATTCTTGTTGATCAGCTCTGTACACACATCATCTATCACACGTCTCTCCGTCCCAGAAGAGGGATCCCTCCTCTGTGTTTCTTCACTTTTTCCCCTGTTAAAAGTTTTTTTTTGGGCAACTGTTCCTGATCCAGACCGAGGGTCTAAGGACAGACGATGTACAGATTGTTAAATAAAATTGACTCGACTCTGACACTATTTTAGACTTAAAAAAAGGGATTTTTTTTTTAGGCTGCGGGGAGACTGTTTGGTTATGCGCAAATGCAAGCAATTATAAAGTTTAAGGACCAATTAGGGACTGGGTTTGTTGTGTGGGCTGCTTTTGATTAAATACATGTCAGGTTTATGAGCCATGGGACGATAGAAGAACAGTATACACACAGGCTCAGGGACAGAAAGTACAGAGGGACATATTTTCAGTCTATAATTTATTCTTGTTAATTTATTTTAGCATTTGTTTTGAAGGTGATCTCTTGTGTTTTTCGTGTGTTTACATGTCCGTCACATGTTCAAGGGGGGGAGAAGCAACTTAAGCATGTACCCATATGTGTACAAGCATAAATTGTTGGCCGCTACTCTGTCAGAGCCATCAAAGACAATAAAGAAGAGGATACATATTCTGTTACAGTGTGTGTGTAAGAGGGTGTGTAGAATAAATCAAGAAACCAATCTCTGTATATTTCTTTGAATGTTGATGTCCTTGTACTTCAGGCCAATTTTACTGAACCCATCTGTCCAAACTGGCTCATCTGGCACTTATCAGCTCCCATCATTCAATCTTCATTTGCCACCTCCCTGCAAATGGAAATTAAATCCAAAGTTGTTATTCAAAGTGTCTTTGAAACTGTCTAAATGACATGTAGCCAATAAAGTCAAAGTCAATCTCGTCTGATGAGTCACATTTTCCTTCTGCTCTTGAACCACCTCTCTCAACCAAGATGCCTTTGACAAGATCGCCTTGAAAAACATTCTGATGTTGCTGACACCAGAATTAATTAAAATTCCCCAAAAAATTAAACTTATGATGAAAATGTTGATCGGTATCCGCACTATACTTACATTATATTCAATCAGATCAAAATCTGACTCACAGGACTCTTTCCCCATCCCACAATGTCAATGTGTGACCGAGTCCATGACCGGTCGGCTCATGACTTTATAGCGATGAAATCCTATAAGTAACAACTTTAACTTACGTTCAGTGCGTTACGAACGTGTAACATGAGGCACAAAGAATGTGAGTCATCTAGTGGTCGCTTAGCAACGAAGGTAGTCAACACCAGTAGCGTGACAAAGAAGAGATACTTGTGTTATCTCTTCTTTACTGGGGACCCATCACAGCCTCTTCCCCCTACCTTCCATACCTCCTCTGTCACACCTGCAACCTACATAGTCTCTCTCCCCACATCCATGCACCATCCTCATTTTCCTCAGTGTGGGAAACTCCATCCACAACACTCAACTCCCAATATCTCTCCTCTGAGTCTGCAGCAGGTACTTAATTTGCCTGAAAAATCAACACTAGCAAGAAGAGCAAGTGTGCAAAAGGGTCAGAGAAAGACTTTCCACTGATGCACATGGAAGCTGGCAAAGATCAGGAAATGTTTCAGAATTCAAAATAAAAGGTAAAGACATGCTTTGGACAGGTATGGATTTCATTGGAGAAGGTACCCAATGTACTCAAAATATTCTCTACCACTGTTGCAATCATTTTTTAAATGATTTTATTTCTCACATTTTCAACATTCGACACAAATGAATGAACAGCAAAAATCGATAAATATTTAATGTAAACAAACTGTGTGTCATTACCATATGGGAAATAACTCGACGAGAGACGTGAGATCACACAGTGTTGGTGCAGAACAAGTGGTCGCTCAGTCAACGGGGGGCCCGTTGCAATCATTCTGAATGACATATATGTGTGAACTGAGCTTTTTGAGCCTAACATACACGAAGAACTGGTACAGAGAGCTCTGTGTTTGCCCGTCATCCCTCCTGACAGAATAGAGTGTGGCGGCTACAGCTTTCATGATAGAAAGTGTCATTTAACCCTCGCGCTGAATAACCACTTATTGTGTGTGTGTGTGCACCCGCACGTTAGCCATCATAGGGATACAGAGTGTACATTTTTAAAAAAACATTCTAGACTGGGGTGACTAGAGATACAGCAAATACATACAAAAACTACAAGATATGAGAAAAAGCGTTGCTTTGAAAGCAGAACAAGTTGTCTGATGGTAAAAGACAAAAGGGCAGAACGAGACGAGCCAGCACACATGACAAAAACAAATCATAGTGGTTTGATGTCATTCTATGTCGACTCAGATCTCTACTCTGCTAAGTCTGCAGAACTTAATGCCATATCAACGATTGACACTGACGGGGTGGTGATCAGACATAGATGAATACAGAAATCTGTTGCCAATCACACAAATGTTATCCCGTCTAAAACACACACCTGCTTTATTGTGTAATACAGATTCCCTTTCTTACTTCTATAATACTTAAGATTTTTTTTGCCATTAGATGTTAAACTGTTTTTTCTTATAGTACAATGTACTTTAAGTTGATAAGATGGATTGAAGAGGGAAAATTTATTCCATTACAGCTCATACTTATCTCTAAACAAGTAGATTCTTGTCAAATTCTCTTAACACCCACTTTGACACCTTTTTAAGAACGCGGGGCTTAATAACCTGCACTTAAGAAGTCAGGAAGCAGACAAATATCAGTCTAACTTAAAAATTACAATACAAGTAAGTCAAAGCCACGGAGCAAAGAACCGCATGTCACCATCAAGCTGCACCACCTTTGTGCAGCTTAACTGTCATTAGAGAGGGAATGAGAATCTAAGTGCTACAACAACATCATTCAGTGATCGCTTTAGAACTGGTGTGGTTGTAATTAACACCCTATTGATTACACCTATTCACTCACGCACCTTTCAATTGGTCTAACATCTCCTGAGTCATTAGGTTTCACACGTTTCACAAGCGATTTCTTGTTACAGTTAATACGCCTTAATAAAGAGGGAAAGCATCTGCCGAATGTAAAAAACTACAGTAGCCAGTGACTGCATTACAAACCTGTAAGATTTCAAAATTAAATACAAATTTACAAGGTGTGAAACACTTCTACCAGTCTCAAAACAAAGCTAGGCCTTTGCTGTCGTCCCCGTAATGACAAACCTTTTTGGGGGTAAAACAGCTCCCCCTTGTGAGTAAAATATGAACTATTTGAGTAACATATGATATATGAAGTACAAGATAGATCTCCTCAAGTCAATTCATATGCACCACTTCTTGACTAAGTCGGACCAATGGTTCGGGGGTTTTGTCCGAAAAAAAGCGTATTTTGTAAAAAAAAAAAAAAAAAAAAAGAGTCAAACTTTATGGACCGATAACTAGAAAACCATCTGCCTTGTACTGACGTGTGAGTGGTTTTAGTGAGGCTGCATTAATACCTCTGTAAAGATCGCAATTTTTTATGTACCCTCAACTTTGCACAGTTTTCCTTCACACTAAGTTGAGAGTCATCCTCACATAGAGGCCGATATTATTGTTAAGTTCAGACACTTTAATGAAAATGAGATGCTCCGTCCTCACTGTGGTGAAAAAATGGCATTATTTATGCTTTGACAACATTTCCCTAATGAGTTATTGATATGGGATGTTTTGTGTTTCTGGGAATGTCTCTCTTAATTAAACGAAAAAATAGTTTGTAATTACTTTTTGAATCTCACTTTCCAAAATGTTGATGTCGCAGCTCAGCCCTGACCCCCAGCTCTCCCTAGAGGGTTTTTCCTGTCTCTCCCCATTCTCTCCCTCCTCTCTCTGTCTCTCTCATTGGGTCGGTGAGCATGTGTGGCTTTAGGCAGACCGCAAACACCATTCTTCCAATTCCCTCATCCACTGCAGTACAAGAACCCTAGGGCTCCATCCATCCATCCATCCATCCATCAATCCATCCATGCATCCATCCATCAATGCATTCATCCATCCATCAATGCATTCATCCATCCATCCATCCATCAATCCATCCATGCATCCATCCATCAATGCATTCATCCATCCATCAATGCATTCATCCATCCATCCATCCATCCATCCATCAATGCATTCATCCATCCATCCATCCATGCATCCATCCATCCATGTCATCCATCCATCCATCCATCCATGCATCCATCCATCCATGCATCCATCCATCAATGCATTAATCCATCCATCCATCCATCAATGCATTCATCCATCCATCCATGCATCCATCCATCCATCCATCCTTCCATCCGTCCATCCATCTATCCGTCCGTCCGTCCGTCCGTCCAAGCACATGGCTGACCCATAGAAACAGACATTCATGCTCTAACTAACTTGTCAGGTCATTTTATATTCATCAGTAAACTTTAATTGCATTTTTGCATTTTGGACTGTTGGAGGAAACCAGAGTACCTGGAGGAAACCCGCAATAACATGGACGGAACGTGCAAATTTGGTACAGAAAGGCGGAGGTGCATTTGAGCCCAGAACCTCCCCCGTCCAATCATCCATCACCAGCAACCAAGCTCCGAGGTCGATCTCGTTAATTTTTCTACTAATTAGTAATGAGATTTATTACTAATTCCATTTTCTTTTGTGCTCGGGAGACCTGCATCGTCACCCTGAATCCCATCGCTGCTTTGGCCACACCTAGACCCACCGCCCATACTGATCAGCTTCCACCCGGTTTCTTTCACCACCATGACCTACTACTACTCAGGGGCCCCCAATCCACTGTGTTGGACAAGCAATCCACCTAAATTTGAAATTGTGTAATTGCTGAAAAAATTGTGTTTCTCTTGAAAAAGCTCTCCCTCATGAATATAATATGAACTATTAGAGTAAAAATTTCACTTTTAGTGTAAAATATGACATATACAAGATAGATATCCTCATTTTGGTGATAAAGCTCTCCCTAGTGGCAGAAATATACAACCAATCTTTCCCAAAATCAATCCAGTTCCTCCACGCACCAAGCTACATTAGGGCATAAAATCTGTCAATTATCCATGAAATAGTTTTTGAGTTATCGGGTTAACATTCAACACCAATCTGCGGCGGAGATGAAGATTCCATAATATCACCCACTTTTCGGGGCAGAAATGAAAAGCTAACAGTTGATTCGTTTAGCCTTCGGCGACAGTGTTTGTCAGGTTTATTACAACTATTACACAAATATCACATTTTCACTTGTTTCATTCATGTTTTTATTACAAATACGCATCACATTGAGTTAATTTCTTTGTTTATCTTAAAATTATATAATCCAAATGCCTAGATTTTTATTATCTTTTATTTTACATGTAATCAAAAAACATTATCTTAAATATTAGGCTAACATTTTTTTGAGCGTGTCTAACAACCCTTTAATCTCCTGCTTAACTGTTTGGTTGAGCTGACTTTGAATCAATACTTTTTACTAAAAAACGTGTGCCACTTGAATGAACCTATTTATAATATGAAAGAGTAAGGGGTTAAGTATTGAGCCCTGGGGGACACCCCAGGTCAAAGTGGCTACTGAGGAGGCGGCATTGACCATGGCCATTGAGGAAGTACTATTGGATAAGTAGGATTTATTTTTGACATATTAAAGACTTACTTAACATAATTATGTAACTTGATCAAGACAAAATTTTTTAATAAAGCTCAAATGGTTTTCTAAAAATATGCTTTACCAAAATGTTGGGCCAATTTAATACAATTGATTATTTTCCATTAAATACAAAATTTCATCATGAAACAATTTTACAAGTCAGATTTTCTTTTTTACTGTTTAAAAACATGCTTGCCCAAACAATTTGTCATTTTATGCTAAGTAATAGTCTCTAATATAATAAATTAATGAATGCCCCCAAACAAATAAAATATGCCCAAAAAATAAGAAAAAAATTAAATGTTTTGTTTTTTCTTGATGAAGACATGAAAGGGTTAAGCTGTAACATCTAAATACAAGAAGCATGTAAAG
The DNA here is from genome assembly GCA_037951165.1 of Lophius americanus. Taxonomy (NCBI): domain Eukaryota; kingdom Metazoa; phylum Chordata; class Actinopteri; order Lophiiformes; family Lophiidae; genus Lophius; species Lophius americanus. The sequence continues at coordinate 437,471 of JBBDHG010000020.1, read as the reverse complement.
CCCCTAAGGGGGTAAATTTCAATAAAGCAATCAAGTGTTGACATGTAAGTTTTGGTTTTTTGGTAGACAAGAAGTGGCTTTTCTGTGGAAGCGTCTGCTGCACCACAATCAGAATCTGAATATTAATAGAAAAAAAGGCTCGCCAAATCTAACAACCAAAGAGGAACACCCTGAGCCAAACTCATTTTGGCGCAGAGAGACGCTCCCAATGACTCAGCAAAAGTCACAAAGGAAATCACCAGGAGAGAAATGAAGCCAAAAGTGGCCACTGTCACATTGTCTGAAATGCACAGGAAGCCAAGAGAGACACCATGATGCACCTGAGCCCATTCATCGCAGAATGTCTCCAGCTGCCTCCACATACACCAAGGGGTTAAGAGGCAAATACATGTATGCAATTGTTTATGGATATGTGTCTGTGCAAATGTGTGTGTGTGTGGGTGGGTGTGTGTGTGCGTGCGTGGGTTGGTGTGTGTTGGTCATGTCCTTGACAATGTTAACATGCGGCTCCGGGGACCTGTGATCGGGTCAGAGAGTCAAATGCCCAGATAAGCCGCAGCAGCCAGAGGAATGCGTCGGTAAATGAGGTCTGATAGAGGGCTGAGTCAAATCAGGGGAGAGCGGAATCAAACTGTGGACGCTCTAACCTCTTGACCCCTCGGCTGCATTAGTATGTGCGAGTGTGTGTTTGCATAAATTGCCTCCGGCTGCCTGACCAATCAGAGGCAATAAAGGGGCATATTAGGCTCCTGTTAGATGGTGTGTAAGAGGGTGTGTGCAATAAGACAACAGGGAAAGTTGAGCTAGTTTGTGGATCTTTATGTGGGCATAATGTTTATTATCTCAGACTAACTCCTCCGTTTCTTTCAAGAATGTCAATGTCTTTGTCAAACTGGCCCACTCCCCACTAATCATCACTGCTGGGGAGCGTCTGAGGGTCCCATCATTCAACGCTCACACGCCGCCTCTGTGCTAATGGAAATGAAATGTGGTTGTTATATTAGGGCAGCTGTGCCTTTAACCACCGAGAAGATTGGCAATGATTGGTTCAGTTTAGTCTTGGCTTGGGTCAGAGGAGTCTGCTGTCAGCAGGGACCGCGGAGGGACATTAAAATGCAGAAGCATTCCAGGCTGAAGACACTTGATGGCCAAACATACATTTATATTATTGTACCCAAAGTCTCTACAGTTTAGTTCAAATGTACAATTTAACCATCAAGAGGATTCATTTTTGATCCGAGCCAGATATATATCCCCAAAAAGTCAAGGATATTGTGGACCCATCATCGCAGCTACATCTGAGTCCGTGTAACCCAAACACTATAACATCACATTTTCATACCCAATAGGCCTTAGTGCGAGGAAACAGTGGATATATTTTAGAATACGTCAGTTGAATATTTTCGACACTAGGGGGAGCTTTATCTCCAAAGTTTTTTGGGCCATAATTTGTCAACGGTTGGTAGGATTTTGTCCAAACTCAGTGCATATGAATCAACTTGTGGATATCTATCCATGTAGTCTAAGAGTTCATATTTTACTCGTAGGGGGGGCCTCTTTAAAAAAAGAAATGCTCTTTTTCAGACACAATTTCCTAACCATCCGTCCGATTAAGTCCAAATTTGTTGAATAAGAATGAACTCGGGGAGACCTATCTTGAATCATATGTTCCCCTTATAGTTCAAATTTTACTCACAAGGGGGAGCGTTTTAACAAAAAACACTCGGAGGAAATTTTAGAGTCAATTTGAGGAGTTCAATCAAAGAAGACTTTTTGTACAATGCCGTGGATCGGGGGCTTCCTTCATGGATGACAGCGTAGACCTAGTTATATATAGCATTATGGAATCTGAGAAGTTTTAATCTACTTGTACATCTCAGCGACAATCAACAGAGGTCTTTGCAGGAGCTGGCCCACGGGTGTGGCGAGGAAAACAGAAAGATGTGAGGGGTGCTTCATGACCCTGAAAAAGATATTCCTGTTTTTAAACATTATATATCATAGATTTGTTTATTCTATTTGATGAAATTTTGTTTTCCATTCTCATACACAGAATTAAATGGTTTTTTTTTTTCTGGCAAAAAAGTGTAGGCTGAAAATAGAGCTTAATATGCCTAACCTTTTTCACATATCAAACTCCTCCTAACTAAACAAAAGCAAAAAAAAAAACATTAACAGGCAAGCACATAAAGACAGATAGTTTGCATTTGTTACTCAACATCATTTCTGTTTCAACACCCTAGTCTAAACGTTTTATTTTCAAATTTCCTACCAAAACACTGATCTTACTTCATCAGGCACTATTTCATATTGTATGCAGTTACTGCAGAAAACTTTTAATCTACATCAACATTCAATGGGTTATTTCCTGATTTATGACCCGTCCTTCTACATAGTGATAATCTGTCAGGGTGCAAGCAAACTAAACAACAAACAAATCGATATGGCTGACACCCTAACCTCACCCTAACGCTCCTCTAGAGTTCAAAACCCTCTGAGGTTTTCCAACCCGGGTTTACCGATATCTTGAAGTGGCTAATTGAATTATTAACCCTTTACTACATAGGGGTCACTACAATCGCCCGACTCCAAAAGCCAGCTTCTGGTAGATGCACAGGCTTTGATGATTTAATTTAGCCATTCCAGTAGATGTTATTGAGTTATTGTAAACATCTATAGTTCAACATGAGTGTAAGGAACTTATGGACAAGTAGACGATGATGAGGGATGGAGAGAGGAAGGGGTCTAAGGAGGGACGTTCAACATTCAAAGAGGTTCTACATTTTTCCGCTGTTTCTTTTTATTGGTTTTCATTTGAAAACCTCGACACCCACCCGAGTGAACATGCAATAAACTGAAACATATTTTAAATTAAAAGAATAAACTGAAGCTTTTTGTTGATGTCGAGAAGAGAATAAATAACTATATCATATTATGGAATCGTAAGTAACCACATCGGCTTCTGGGGCCGCAGATCCATCAGGTTGATGCGATAACTCAAAAACTATTATGTCGATCATTTTCAAATTTTTATTGCCACATACACCTTAGAGTGCGGAAGAACTGGATTGATTTTGGGAAACTCTAGTCAAGATTTTGTGCATATGAATTGACTTGAGGATATGTATTTTTTTTATACATCATATTTTGGTTGTAATAGTTAGCAAATAATACTAACTAGTAGTGAGTAATCCTCACTAGAGGGAGCTTTCTTACGTCACATTTCATTTTAAGGAGTTAGTTCAATTCTTGTACATGACAGGATTCATATATTTGATTCCCTAAACCGTGGCATTAAACAGATTTGTTGTAAGAATCCAGTATAATCGGACACCTGAGCAGAAAGTTGCTTCTAGATTCAAACTGATTTCATCATCATCAAACTCCGGTAAAGACGGTCTGGGGCTATTGATGATCTCCACCCATGTTTGCACACTTATGGGAAACACCCTGACATTAAGAGCTCAAACTACTCGATATTATTTTATTGAGGAGTGAAAAATATTAACCAGTAATTGCTTCACACATATGGAATAAGAGTAAGCCTGTTAATTGGCTGTTTGAGCCTCTGAGCCTTTGGGTGTGAACTGCAGACAGATTGATCCCGCGCATATCTCAGATCTCAGGCACGACCGAAGTCAGATGTAGAAAGTCAGACAATTGTGACGCTTAAAAACGGTTTGTTTTCTCTGCTTATATGTTTTTTTCTTTCACATGTGAGAATCTAAGGGTACTGTGTTTGTGACCTTTTGTAAACATTTCATGGTTCAAATTACGACACGAAAAGTTAGCATTTGTTACAGAGTGCCAGAAAAGCAGCCAACCTCAGAATTCTGATGGCTTTTTTTTTTGTCTCCAATAAGGTCGCTAGAAGAATCAGAAATGGCAACTAAATCAAGAGAAGTTGCTGGATTACAGAGTGTTTTAAGTTGGTTTACTTTATTTCTGAATGGCTTAATAAAAAAAAAAACTGTTTAGATTAGTGTTATATAGTGGCTGTGTATTGTTTTTGATCCTAACTCTACATTTCTCTCATTATCAGCTGATCTGTTTTGGCCATTGTCATTCACCTGGGTTGTGGTAATACTCGACGGTTCGTCAAATCGGAGGCATTTGGACGAATTAAAAAAAAACTTCAAATAATAATAAAGAAATTCTTTGAGGTAATGAATTACTAAAATTAGCCCCAGACACTGATACTGTGAGTTCATGTTAACAGCAAATTGTGAAATGCATTAATTGAGCAAAGAATATATTATTTGCTGAAGAAAATGTTGTCTTCGAAATTGACTTTATATGCTTGCAATAAATATCCGCCTTGTCAGTGCCTTGAAAGTAACACAGTGCGCTAAGACCGAGTCAGGCATGCAACGCCATTCATGGACCACAAAAAACAAATGACTTCATTTTTCTTTACACTCACAAAATCCCTACCGAGCTTTTCAGCTCACAATCATACTCCGCTATGTGTCGCAGATAAGGGAGAGAGAGCAATCAGGTCAATACAACACACTAACTGATTACACTCTCTCTCTCCCTGGCACCATTCCCTGAACCTCTTTCACTACCTCTCTCCTGCCACTGATCTGATCAAACCCAACGCCACAGAGACACACGGTCATCAACATCGGAGAAAGAGGTGCAGTGTTTCGATTAAGCGATGCAGATGTTCTTGGGGGTATGATCCTCACAAGTAGCCCCTTTTTACAGTTCAGTATGTGTATATATGCCTTTATTTACACAACCAGCTGTACGTATAGCTTCATTTCATTAATTTTCCTTTCATACTATTACAAATTGAATTAGCTGTGTAAATGCGTAAAACGGTTGGGGCCTTAAAGTCTTTTAAACTATCATCAATAAACACCTTGGGTGTTCATTCTTGTTCTTATGTTTTCTAGACTGATGTTTTTTTATGGCCATATTCATAGCCGAGTACCTAAAACATGTATGTAGGTGAATTTAGTCACTCTGAGGGCCTTGGTCTGACATTACATACCTTTGTACTGTCAGTCTCTGTTTGTGGTACTTGGTACTTGAATTCTTGGTAAGAAATTTTCTGACATATTTTATTCAAAACTTCAAATAAACCCTGAGACTAAAATCACAAGAAAGCTCTGAGGGACTCCCTTTTAAAACGATTAAATGAGGCTCTAGCAAAAGTTCAGCCAAGAAGACTATCCCCATGCACACTCTGTTGATACTAGTAAAACTAGAGCCATCAGCCGCCACCACCACCAGTATACAGACTCTAATAGGGGATACCCCTTTGCTGCAGGGAGATTGTGATTGAAGTATACCCTTCATCACAATCTGCCTGTTAGGTTTGAAGAGATTAATTATCACATATCATCTGTCATAACAAACATCCATCATACCTTTATTATCATAGAATGATACTGTTAGAGCTCAAATCTACAATGTGTTTCGACATAAAGCCATCAGCAGAGGGTCGGACAGATATGTATTATTATTATTATTATTATCTCATGAGATCTCATCTAATGAGAAGTCTCCACTGGCATATTGGGTTGTTGCTTAAAGGGAAAGTAGATGGAATACACAACTCCAGTACATGACAACGTTATATCCAACAATATTCATGAAAGTTGAATGAAAGCGCTACAAATGGAATACAGAAAAATGACAACTTTTATAGAGGAGTCTGGTTACATGGAATGATTAAGTGTTTACAATACTCTGAATGGTTTTGTTGGGCTTCCTTTGTCTGTAATGATTTCATACGGAAGTCGGTTTGGGGTTGATGCCAAAGGCTCACAATAACGCCGTTGCAGAGGTCTAAATAGCGTCTAGCCAAATACTGACATTTACAGGAGAGCACAAAAACACTGCAAAAATAGGATATTGCTATTTGACTCTGACATTCATCATGCTATTATAGTCAGACAGTCTCCACATTTATTTGTCATAAATCAACAAGACTTTTATTGTTTTACAAAGGATTGTTGTTCCATTGATAAAGAGGAAATCTGGTTCTCAAGAGGATCTTCAGAAAAACCTCTCTTGTCCACTTAGAGTCAAGGACATACATTAGTTTAGACTCCGCCAGCCTCCTCCTCTGAAGGAGTGCTGGTGAGTCACTCCCTCTTGGATGCTTACTTATTTCTTCACTGCGTGCTTTATTGTATTCTGAGTATCAACTAATGTGATAGAGCTATAATGAATGAAATATATATATATGTAGGAAATAAATGACAGTTACTTTGAACACTGAGGCCAATGTTTATTTCTTATGACACCCTGCCACCCAGTCCTTGTCATCTATCCATTATCAGGGTGAAACGCCTGAGCGGTCAGCCTATAATCATAATGCTATCTGTTTGAATATGATTATCAATGATGCTGTTTTGCATGCTCCCCTTCACCAACAAATCATTGCAATTTCACCAGCTCATCAGCCACCACCACCACCAGTATCTAGACTCTAATGAAGGGTATATCCCAAAAGACTTTTGACTAATTATGATATATTATCTATCATATTTATAGTTATAATTTTATGGCTGATCGGTCTAGCGGGTTTGCCTAGACTTGATTCTTCCCATAATCACATCGAGGGTCCCAAAATAAAACCCTGGCTTCCACGTGTGTCTCATCATGAGAAGACAATGAAAATCGTCTTTAAATGCTCATGATTGAGAAATATTTGTGCAGATGAACATGCACACGTTTGCAAGTTTCCCTTCTGTTAAACGCTTTCCCAAGATGAACTATGGGTTTTGTGTATGACTAATGCGCTACCAAATATAAATACTTTACTTTTCCGTTCCACAAAACAAAACAGGAGCGCTCTGCTCTTCTTGGAGTCTTTCATAATATGTTTGTCCTTCTGTCCTCATTCTCACCCTGTTTTCACATTTTGCAGCTCCACCTCCAACTACAGGAACAAAAAAAAGAAGAAGCAATTGCAGCTTCTTTCATAAGCAAAACCCTAACCCTGTGGTGGATTTGAAAGCTGTGATATAATCTGCATCTCTTTACAAAAACAAGAAACCCAATCTCTCGTCTCCTGGTGCTTTCTCTTCCAATCTCCCCGTAACTCATCTCTTCACTTTTTCCTCCCTGCTGTCACTGTTTTCCTCTCATATAGTTCAAATGCTGCATATTCACAAATCTCAAAGCGTGTAAACAGCTGTCACATTCAAGCGCAATCCCACAATCCCAAACCTGCTTTCAGGGAAGTCTAATGACAAGCGATTATTTTTGCTTTGAAGGGGATAAATCTAAGAAAATGCTCACACAGGCACGTATGCTAGCACAGGTATGCAAAGCTCATTATATCTAATCTTTGTTTGACGGAGTCACGCGTGTCGGAGCGGGAAATGACAGCAAGATCATATAAACTATAGAAAGCTCCATATCCTCTTCTTCTGCTTCTACTGTCACCAAGGCCATGAGGGTGTGAGCCCAGAATACCTTTTGTGAAACTATAACATGTTTATATGAGCTTTTAAAATGGGATTTAGTGCGGCCCTTACATTCTTCCAGGGGTAGATGGCCTTTTAGAACTGAAGCTTAGCATTGGAGCTAGCTTCAGGTTTAAAGTTGAGCTCCGCTCGTAATTCTAACCTCCAAACGTCAGGGATAAAACGGAATCCCCATCGCAGTCTGCTGTCGCAGGTCCTTCGCGTTAACACAATAACTCAAAAAATGTTTCATGGATCATTTTCTTGTCTAATACATCCAGTAGCTCCAGGACAAGATATTTTCACAGGGGGGACAAAGAAAGGCTGAAGGGAGAGAACGTATAAACTCTGAAACAAGACTAATGTTGCTCTGGGTCTGCTGGGTGTGTAAATAGGCAACACAGGAACAGGCAACAGGTGTTTGTTCGCCGGTGGAGCAGTAAACCCCCCCCCATAAAAAACACTTAAAGTTGAATGTCTTTAAAAGCGTGTGACACAAAAAAACATTGTAAAGTCTTTTTTTTGTCTCCAGAGAGAGAGCTGCAGTAAGTAGTAGAAAAGGCCTCAAGTAACGCCACTTAAAAACAATCAGGGGGTGTAGAGCTAAAAGGAAAATGACCCACTCAAACCCTAGGAAGAGCTGTCAGCACGTGAGTAACGCAATCATGAGGTTTGGACAAGGAAGAGGAAGATGTGGAGTCAAAAAAAATGACTGACAAGCGGGGGAGTTCTCCGGTACCACTGCTCAGAAATGCTGCTGTTAGTCATGGTTGAAGATCTTTGCAGCAACATAGGTTTGGCCTGAAACCCACGCTAAGATAGAACAGACTCTGGTGGGCTGCATGCCCGAGCCAGATGGGAGACTCTCAGCATGCATGAGCGAATGTGATTACACTTCGGTTTGTGTTTGTGTGTGTATAAGTGTGGGTATAAAGCGGCGTTGACCTGTGTCGTACCAACAGGAATGATTCATCATCTCCTCCGCAGACAACAGATGGAGCTTTGAGCTATTCACATTCATAGAATACCGTTTCCATCCTCCCCATCATCTCCTAGACAGAACCGCTGTTTATCCTGAATCACGTCAGGCCTCGTGTTTTTGAAAATAAATTCTCCGGCCAGTAAATGTTTACGGGTATGTAATATATCACAGCCTTTTGTGAGTGAAAGCTTTCATTTTTCTGTCCCTCTTCGTTATATCGGCTGTCATCGCAACCTTTTATGAGACGCTGGCTCATTAAATCGTCGTTCATCCTTGTGATCAAAAGCACCATGATTTTAACCTCTGACAGCATCAGCCTGGTTTCAATGGAAGCTTTTAAACTAAATGCCTCCTCGCTCCAGCTTTAGCCCCCCCCCCCCATTTCTCCCGTGCTGTGTGGAATAATACCATTAACTCCACTGACTTCTGAGAAGTACCCACTCTCAGCCACTAGATGGTGCTGGTGGATCACTGCAGCTCTGGAAACAAGGCACAGTAAATGCACTGCAAATGCCCCAGTGCTCAGCAGACAGAAGCAGGGCAAATCATAGCGAACCTTTTAAATGTGCTGGGCCGAGATGAATATTACATGGTTACGGAAGGCAATCATGAGCTCTGGCTGATCGGAGGATGTTAGAAATCGGCGCAGGCAGTAGCTTAGCGAATGGGGGAGCAATGAAATGGAAAAGTGCATTAAAAAGGTTGAATGTCTGAGGGGATTGGGTCTATTGTATTGCAGAGGTGAGAAAATGATAAACAGAATTCAAGGCAGAGGAAGGAAGACCAAACAAGACACAGATAAACAATACTCCGGGTATAAGCTGTGTGTGCGTGTCAGTTTGAATGATACATTCTCAACTCCCAAACCTGCAAAATGGAATACATCAGAGTGCTAAAACTAATCTGTGCGACAAGCAAATCATCTTAGATGTGTTGCAAAGTCTTTCTTTACATTGTGTGTGTGAAGCGACATCCTCTCAGGCGGCAACATGCATCTTCTGCCTGATATTTCACAGCACCAGTGCGACCCTTAGAGCCCTACCTAAATCAAATTGTGAATAAATGTGTGCGTCTCCCCCTCTGCGGCTGAGATGTGGCTTCTGCAGGATGTGTTTGCGCACGTGTGTGAAAAGTGAATGGGCATGTGTGCATGTGAGTATTTCTGTACACCTCTTGGAGAGTTGTTAGCTTTCCGTGCGCTAACTGCATTATTTGGTGATTAGACAGGTCAACGCTTAAGCCCGACTTCTTCCTGGCCACAACTGTTAAGGAGTAATTGATCAAGGCACTAAAACCCTGCTGCCAACTATCTAACCTGCACATCAACCAGAGGGCAACACACATTACCCCCATGTATCAATCTACAAATCAGTAATTTACTGTTGCAACGGATCATTAAGAAGTCATTTATCACCAGCCTCACATTAAGGAGTCGGTAATTAGCAAAGAATGAAGTTAAGGGAACAGAATATGGTGATTTACTTGACCCCCCACTGGTAATTACTAATCTGTTTACTGGAGAACAGATACTCTTTATGAAGTCCCAGTTATAATATACATCATTCTGCCATAGCATTAAAACTATGTGTTAAATATTGTCACAGTAGGTAGCACCAGCTACGTCACAAGAAGAAGGTTCCGGGTTCAAATCCACCTCTGACCACCTCTCCTGGTTCTTTCTGTGGGGAATTTGCATTTTCTCCTTGCGTTTGAGTGAGCTTTCTCCGGGTACTTTGGTTTCCTCCCACTGTCCGAAAACAAGCAGAACAAGTGAATTGGTGACTCTAAAAAGGTGTTTTTTGTCTCTTTATGTTAACCTTGTGATGAACTGGCGACTCGTCCACAGTGTACCCCACCTCTGGCCCAATCTCAGCTGGGATTGACTTCAGCCCCCCTGCAACCCTGAACAGACGGACTATACACAATAATAAACAATGGATGTTTATTATTGTGTAGGAACACATTTTCCTCAGAAAACAACTCTGTGTTTTGAAAACCTTCAATAAGAACCAGGGCCTAGGGGCCTTATGTAGAGTATCTCGAGACTAGAATCTCGTTCCAAAATTGACCTGTCCAAGAAACAGCTCAGAAATTATTACAAAAGACAACAACAACTTTCAAACACTAAAGATAAATGAATTCACAGAATCAAAGTAAATTTAAATATACTTTTTAGGAAGTTAACACATTGTCCAAGAGTGATATTTTCCCAATCTGCCAAAAATAGATTCAAACCTCCTGAAAGTAAGGACTTCTGACAGTTCCAGTTCCTTCTGTAAATTAGTCCAAGATTAAAGAGCAGAATATCTTAAAGCAGGTACTACTACAGCTATGCAGATGCTCTGACTCAATTGTCTAGCCATTAAAATTTAGTCCATGTCCAACTCACTCAGATCCTTAAGCTTGCCCATTTCTGCTGCTTCCAGCACATTAGCATCGGGATAAAATATTCTCCTGCTTTCTAATAAATTCCACCCGCTGACCCATTGCCATGGCAACATGATAATCATTGCTTCTCTGACTTCCTCTGTCAGTGGTTATAATGATATGGCTGCTCGGCGTATGAGCTGTCGAGAAGCGTTTACGATTTAATGTTCAAAAAGCATTTCAAACTTTTCAAGGATACATGTGGATCATTATTTCAATTTGGGGATGTGAATGAATGGATTATCATCTCCTATCCTTTCAAATCGGATTCGGTGCATCATAAAAGAGACCAGGAATTATTTAACAACTGGGCACAGGATCCAATATTCCTAGTTTAGGTACTGGGCTGTTTCCAGCAGTTTAAGTCAGTGTTGCTCAGGTGGATGCACTCCACCGAGGAGAAGCTTTCAGTGCAAACTGTTGCGTCTGAAGTCCACTGTACTTGCTGTAGGCCACGCACGTTTTACCATCGCCTGAGCTCAGAGATCTGCCTCCTTAACTAGTACAGCAATGTTCGAAGTGGACAATTATTCAACTGGCACTGGTTCGTTCTGTAGGAATAAATAAAATCTCAGTCTCAAAGTTCAAAAGGTCTCTGAAAACAGATTTTTTTGGCGATCAGCTCTTGAAAATGCACCATGGGATCTTAAGTGAGAGAAAAGTTTTGGTGGTTAGTTTTAGTATCTCATTTCTGCTTCTGCCTTGGGCTCCATGTGGATAATGATGATATTCAGCATTGTCTCCTGAAATCACGTTTGCATTGTTTCTAAATGCATTGGAACTTATTTGATGTGTCTTAATGAACATTTATCCTGTAACTTATACTTTTCCAAATCTTCACCAAATGCTTCTGTTGTCTAAACCTAACCACAGACTGGAGTCTGGATTCAAACCGTGGCGTCTTGCGTCACAATCCTGACCTTTGTACACCAGGGCAGCAGCTAGTTGTAGTGTTTCCATCCAACGGTTATGTTTCCTTTAAAAACAGGCACATCTTATGACCAGACAACATCTCAACCAGATTTCACAAAAATATGGGACGTCCTGCTGAGCTAGTGCTGATGGTCGGTTTGACCAATCAGAGTGCTTTAAACCATGAGCCAGCATTCACCCATACATACAGTGGTGATAGGGGCTGCCATGCAAGGAGCAATAACCAATTGCACCATTTTGCGTACACCAATGGAACGGCCATCTGCGGCAACGTGGTGTTCAGAATCTCGCTCAAGGACATTTTTGACAGGTAGACTGCGGTTGCCGTGGCTCGAACCATCAACTTTGCGATAAATGGACTGCTCTACCTCTTGAGCTTCTGCCGCCCACAAATCATATTACTCACAGATTAATATAAATAATATTGCAGGTGATAGTACATAACATGACAGGGACTATTCCTTTGACCATTGCTTATTTGTCTTACCACTGTGTCATTCACACTTTTCATGCATGCTTAGTCTTAATATCCTGTTGTGATTGTCTGGGGCTCTCATGAGATATCAGCTGCCTCATCAGTGGGTCTTATCTATCCATTATCACGGTGGTAGCCCTTCATTGTTAGCCTCATCTGACTGCTATCTTTATGAATATGATTCTCTCTGTACTTCTAGTTCTCACATGCTGCTGTTATGTGCCCTCCTCCATCTCCAAATCTTTGTAAATCCTGATTAGATTCATAATCCACCACCACCAGTATCTGGACTCCAAGGGTCCAGATACCTCTGAAGAGTCTAAACCAGGGGTGTCAAATGTACATCCCACGGGCCAAAACTGGCCCACAAGAGGGTCCAATCTGGCCCACGGGATGAATTTGCCAACTGTGAAAATTACATAGAAGGCATAAACTGCAATTCTTCAATAAAAGTAAGTACTATTCCTAATTTGTCCACTGAGGTTGCACTGTTTCAGTAAGAGCAGCGGACATAACACAACACTGAGAGCCACAACTAAACAGCAGATGGCAGCAGATGGCAGCAGTGCACCATCTGGTTCCATAAATGGCAGTTTTGCCTTTTCGTTATTAAGATATATTATACGTGCAGATTTGCTTTCAAAATTACCCTCTGTGGTCCTCATTACCCGATTGTCTTTGTCAGTAAGAAGAAAAGTTGACTCAGAGTGTAGAATTTTCCAAGAAAAATGGACCACTTCCTATTTATTCACAGAGTTGAAAACTTTTTGCACTCTGAAGAATATAGTTGTCTGGTAATATTCTAATACACTGAACATTGCGCAATATAAAAACAGTCGGCAGCTTCAGTAAAAAATAATTTGGTTTGGTGGAACCCTGTTGCTCAGGCATTGCCACAACTTTTATGTATTTTTTATATTTATATTTTATACATTTACAAGGCAGCGGGATAATTTATCTTTCTTACTTTATAGCTCCCACTTTAGTTTGTAGGAAGTGTTGAGTCAGTCAGTTCAGGTGGTCAGGATTACTACACAGATGTGGAAATGTATGTACAATTAAAATAATTTCTAGATCTTGACATGCTGTTCTAGTCATAATGTGAAATACTATATTTTTCAGTACCAGATACCTGTGACTAAATGTTGTGTGCCTTTGTAGATCACGAATTTTATGTATTTTTTAGTTAGTTAGAAGTTTAGAAAATTTGGACTAAATTTTAGCAGTGTTTAAAAAAATTATGACCTAAAAACTTTGAGATAAAGCTCCCCCTAGTATCGGAAATATACAACAGATCTTTACCAAAATCACTCCAGTTATCCCTCACATTGAAGTCGATTTGGGTTTACCATTTGAAAATAATCCATATAATAGTTTTTGAGTCATCGCAATAATATGGAATTGGATGCGTCGGCGAAGACAATTCGATAATATCCCTGAATCTTTGGGGATGTATAAAAAAACTATAACGGGGCGATGGTGGCTCAATTGGTAGAGCGGTTGTCCACTTATCTGAAGGTTGGTGGTTAAAACCTTGGCCACTGCAGTCCACATGTCGAAGTGTCCTTGAGCAAGATACTGAACCCCAAGTTGCTCCCAATGGTTGTTCCATTGGTGTGTGAGTGATGGCGTGAATTGTTACCGCTCCCTATGAGCATGGTAGCCTCTATCATCGCTGTATGCATGTTTGGGTGAATGGAGGAATTCTGACTCGTGTTGTAAAAGCACTTTCAGTAGTACTCTATAAGAATAGTTAATTTACCATTTATTATGAACAAAAACCCCAATTCCTTTTTGATACTATTCAATGATTATACAAGTGTTTTATTATACAGTCTCGGTGTTATGTCACAAGGCTTGCTGGCCTCGAAGGAAGCCTCTTACAGTCTGGATTTGCTCACCAGTTGGTGAGCCATGATTCAAAGGTACTCACTGAGTCTGTGTATTATTTCATTGTGGAACAATCTGGGTTCTTATGCACAATGGGGAATAAGATGAGTTGGCAACGGAGCGTCTTCAATTCACCTCCACTTACTCTCTAGCTCAGGCGTCATATATGAGAGTCACACTTGGTCTGTCATCAAAGTATAAAACAAACCAGAAAGTTTATATGTGAGCAACTTCCAGATTGGTATGTATTCAGGATAGTTACAATAGTACTCAATTAAAAATTCAGGGTGATGTGAAAGTGGTGTCCTATTTCTGAGTCATAAACCTAGAGTCTCTTAGCACTTTTTCAACCAACAAGGATTTACAACTTCTCACGCTTTCTACAAAAACTCAATATAAATGTTTAAAGTTAAAGAAGCTTTAACAGAAAAGCCGGCGTATCGAAATACAAGAAAGTATGTTAACATCGGATGGAAGGGATCTTTCAAATAAATGTGTTACCAGTGAGATTTTAACACCCCTGTAAAAAAAAAAAGAAAATCTATTCCCCTTACTCAGACACGGATCAACGGATAAGAGGGAGGAAGAAAATCTAGTATCACATCATAGCCAGGAAACTGCATAACCAAAAGTTTCACTGAAGTTTAAAATTGCTTGAGTGCTCTGATACGTCTGCCGCATTCCCCTGTAACCCAAACCTTTTACGATTGCAGACTTTCACAAGTCGAGCCTGGCTCAGACAGAACCGTCTGTCGGCCTTATCCGACCCTCCTACATCACTCACATGCAAACACGCAGAGACGGAGTTGCTTTCTGCAGCAGCGACGGCAGACCGGGCTGACTGAGCCTCGGTGAAAGCTTTATGTTGAGAGCAGTGAGGCTCAGGGCGCGCTGCGAGCAGACGCCATTGGTCTGAGTGCTGATTAAGGCTGCTGACCGAGTCTTGACAGGCCAATTAGTGACAATTCTTCTATGGACGTTGAAGGGCTTGGTAATGCTGTCCATCTGTGAACACGCTCATCAGCGTCACTCCCTTAACCTTTCACTTAGTCTGTGTCCTCGTCCTTCCTCATGTGTGATGGCCTCCACATTGTTGTTCACTGTTTTCCTCAGTTTAGAGTGGCTGTCGTTGCTTATGTGAGCTGGATGTTAAATAAAAGTCTTACTTAAGAAGTGGAGCGAAAGTGTCTGTAATGAAATCCCCTCTTCCCTGTACCTCCTGTGTGATTATGTGCTCCTTCCTGATTGTTTGCACCTGTGTCTAATTATCACCTCTTCCCTGTACCTACTGTCTGATTATCTGCTCCTCCCTGATCGTTTGCACCCGTGTCTAATTATGTCCTCTTCCCTGTAACTCCTTTGTGATTATCTCCCCATCCCTGATTGTTAGCACCTGTGTCTTATCATCTCCTCTTCCCGGTGCCACCTACGTGAATTTCTGTTCTGCCCTGATTGTTTGCACCTCTTTGCCCTCTTTGTGATCGCCAGCTCAACTCTGATTCCTTCCACCTGTGTCTCATCATCTTCTCTTCCCAATACCTTCGTTGTGATCATGTCTTCCTCCCGGTGTCTTGTGTGATGTGCACACTTTGAACATCTCACTTGTGGGTTTTTCCTTTTGAACTCCTCAGGCTCTCCTTGTGTTTTTCCCTGTCTCCTTGTTTCCCCTTGATTTCCAGTAAAGTGGTGTAATATATTACTTTTTTTATTAGAATATTGGATTAGCTATGTATTGAATTAATAATTGTCTGTGTCAACAGTGGCATGTGAATTTTTTTCATCACTATTCATCATCGTGGTATTTAACATGGACATTCTAATGCTTAATCAAATATAATTGGGTTTGTTGAAGGGTTTTAGCAAAAAATAAAACCAAAAAGTCCCCTGAATATGCCATGCAGTGAAAACTCACATTATTGGTTCTAGTCTCTCTCTGATGTATGGAATACTATTGCTGAGAGGCATGAGCTCCCCTGGTACTAAATGCTGGCGTAATGTAGTGTAGCAAATGTTTCTTAGCTGATGGTGGTCTCTGGTCTGTGTCTGTTTCATATAGGAGGATGGTTAGGAGGGTTTTATGGTCCTGAGATCCAGGACAGAGACACTTGCATAAGGTGTAATTCATTTACATGTGCTAGTGGCTGAAAAGTAACATGAGGCATGACTGGAACAGGCCTGGTTCGAGTCAGCCAAACGGTTCTGCCTGAGAGTTTACATTCTCGAAGATGAAGCTGAAGGTGTCTTATGGACTCGGCAGAGCTCCTCTTATGACCTTTTCTGTGTGCTTGGTTTTATCGCAGGATCAGTGCGAGTTACACCTTTTTAGCCGGATGACTTTATTTCAGGGATTATAACGTTAAATTATGTTTTACATTACTTCACAGACATCTTACATAATGAATATAGAGAACAAGACTTTATTTCACTGAGAGTTCATGCTCCCAGTGTATTATAATTCAAAATGATGTTGGACCTGGCCATTTCAAATTTCCTCTTCAGAAAGGGTATGTGTGAAAAAGACAGTAGCTGTTGGAAATGTTGTGTTTTTTTATATCAAATATTAACAGTATATTATTTCCTTACATACGAAAAGTCAATTTCCCATTTCCGTTTCTTATATTTAACCTCAGACGAAAAGTGAAAAATAACAAAGTCAGAAAACAAATGGGCCGATGAATCTTTATGTAGGCAGGATTTTAAATCAAAAGAAATTGAACAAACCTTTTCTCAAATCTCCTCCTTAAAATTCTGGTCATTGTTTCTACACGTAGGGCAAGTTTCTTGGCGATACTCAACATACAAGATTTGCTTATGCTTGACTGAAAATACGAGTAGTTTGCAGTCCGCAAAGTCTTTAGACAAAGGGTAACAGTGCCTTTCTTCTACTAAGACTAACCCATCTCTATAAAAAGGCACTTAAGTTCCGGAGAAAATTACCAATCACCCCAATTGGTGAGTCCACAGGGTAGCGGATCCATAAAGCGTCTCCACGGAAAAATGTCTTGACTATCGAACACTTGCGACCACATCCACTCCCAGGTTAGTCTTCAAAAGGTTTTACTGCTCCGTGTGAAGTGTTGGAACTTCTTCTTATTCATCCAGGATGTCATATCACTCTTATCCTAATGCCACAATGAGCCGACTCCGGATACGCAGAAGAAAATTAAGGATTCTACTAATTATTTAGCAAAAGAGAAGCAACGGAGCACAAAACCAAAATATAAAACATGGCCGCATGGAGTGGAATGCTCCCAAGGCGGTGCAATACGACTGGCACTCAGTCGGCGCGGAATGGTGGATCTTGGCGATATGAAATTTTGTTGCAAGATTGAGCATCCAGCACTCTCGCCCGTCGTGTTGAATCTCCCAGGCAGAAAGCGCAAACCCCTACAGTTTACCTGTTTACAGTTGGGGGTCAGCTTCCATGACTTCCATTATTTAACTCTGTTGCTTTTTTGTTAAATGAGAGACAGGCCACTTGTACATGTGCAAAAAAAAAATATTACTCTGATGGTTCATAATTTGGGCACTAGGGGGAGCTTTACTATTCTTAGACATTTCCTCCCATTTAATTTGATGAGTTAAATCAGGGGAATTGCTTGTACAAATCAGGGGTTTTCGGGGACGACAACGTAAGTATAGTTTGAATTTGAAGGTCACTGTAGATTCTTGGATGGGGAGGGCTGAGGTTCAATGTAAGTTACAATGTGGAACTGCACATCACAACATTTTACGTTGTGTTTTATGTTATTCTTATGCAAATGAGGAACAACTATCCTCATTTTTAAATGTTGATAATGGAAATAAACAGGCTATTATTTATATTTCACATCATCTTGCAAAGCAACTTGTACTTGTAGAGAAGCACTCTTATATTTTAAACCCTTGAGTGTTTATACTGTAATGCAAATGTTGGCCCTCTAGGTCATGGAACTGAACTTATTAAACACACCAAACTAAAAAATCGATATAAGTACTTCAGTGATTCAAAAGTTATACTGAATAGAAATAATTATAAAGTGGGACACAGCCATTTCAAACGTAGCGTTTAATGATATTATTCCGAACATATAATCAGCAGAAGTGTGAAAAGTGTTTGAGGTGGTGTGAAAAGGCAACCATACATTAGAAGAAGGCATTGACATAAATATGACAGGAATTCAAATGACTGAAAATCAGCCATAGCTATTATGTCATAAATAGACAAAATTTGTCTGCTTCTGGTCATAACAATACTCCCAATGACGGTTTCAACACCAGCGTCTATTCTGAAGGTGTTATTTCATCATGATGTTTCACAACAAGACAAAAAAACTGCTTAAATGGAGTGGAAAATTTCCAGCCTGTGGACATCTCCCGTCTACTTTCCGAATTACTCCAACCACTGTCCAATCAAATGGACCTACCATGATACACTCTCATTTTACATAAGCATGTGGCCCAAATGAGACGCTGGTTTGAGTTCTGAGTTTGAACAAATATTCAGGCTGCTTTGTTTTCGCAATAATCTTTTGAAGGTCACACTCCTACAGGCGATGTGTCGAAGATTATCCAGGTTGCAACGGCACCTGTCAGTGGGTGGGATATATTGGACTGCAAATTAATATTTTGTCCTCACAATGGAAGCAGAAAAATGGATGAGTTCAAGAATCTGAGAGACTTTGACAAGGGACAAATTGTGATGGATGGATGGCTGGGTCAGAGCATCTCCAGAACTTGTTAGGAGCTCCTCGGCTGCAGCGGTTAGTACCAACTGAAATTGGTCCTAGAAAGACAATTGGTGAACCAGCGACAGTGTCATGGTCACCCGAAGCTCGAGTGCGTGGAAAGCGAAGGATCACAAATCTGTTTTGTAATTCATAGTAGAGATGAGAGTTGTTTTTTTTATAAACATCTTTATCTTGTGTGAACATTGAATTAAGAGCACATAATAATACTACAAATCTATACTACTACTACATACTATGCTTTGAGTGTTTGTATTCTGTCAACTCGGACCTCCTGTGAACCCTGGAAGAGTCTCAACTGACCATCTGCTTCTCCAGAGACAAAAAGTCAATGCCAGTGACAACTAAGACTCTGTTTAAGCAAAAAAAAAGAAGTTTTTCTTTGGCCCTGAGAAAAATTCTAGATTATCGTATATATCTGCATATTCAACGGAAATTCCTTAAGTTTGTATGCCTGAGCGGTAGCTGAAGGCACACTTTTCCAAATAAGTGGGGATGATTTATGATGATCCAGTTCTTTACAGAGCTGTTGCATCATCTCTGCATTTTGTTGGAGGAGCATTAATAAAAAATTCCACTGAGTTTCCAGGACAAACAAAACCAGATAGTCTGACATTGTTTGTGTCGATGTTCTGACCGTGTAAGGCTATCAGGCTGAAACTGTAGCAGTCATGAAAGAAGGGTGGGCTGAGACATGAACGTTTTCGCGTCAGTTGGGTTTTACCCATTTGCAAAGAGACAGTTTCAAAAATTGCATTTTCAGGCCCCACAATACTGTTTCCATGTAAATGAATGGCCAGAACACAACAAAAGTTGCCATATCATGTTGTCCAAACGGCACCTAAAGGCGACATAGACCACATTTGGTTTAGACTTTTCAGTTTCAGCCAAACCAACATTGCAAATCTGAAACCTCCTGCATACTAAGGTCCAAATCAAACAGCCACACTTTGGAACGTCAAAGAGAGGCGGTCTCGATTCAGATCACACTGAACCAGTTTGTTCACAATGAGAAAACACTGTCATGTATAGTTTTGACTTTTGGTTCAATATAGGGGAAGTTACAGCAGGCTACCACCTCCAGTAAACAAAAATAGAAAAAGACACACATGAGGAAAGAAACTAGGCCTACGCTGTCATCCCTGTAAGCAACGGTATATCCCTGAAAATCCCCCAATCCAATGTGTTTTACAAGCAATCCTCCTGATTGCCCTCCTTAAATTAAATGTGAAGTCATCTCCACAGTATTTTTCATAAAAAAGCTCCCACTAGAGAGTAAAATATAAACTATTGGAGTAAAAAGAAATGTAAACAAGATCTCCTGGAGCCGATTAATACGCACCAAATTTGGACTAAATCCCAACACAATGACATCAGAAACCCTGTTCTCCACGCCACTCCATCATCAAGTGAAGGGAGATGACAGAGATGTCAAAAAGAAAAGATGTTTATCACTCTTGAAAAATTTCAATGTCAAGTCAAACATCAATGCAGTAACTAAAACCCAGGGGTGAAATCACCATAATTCAAATTAATGAGAGTTATTCGAGGTGAATAAATCCGATGACACTCAGCAGAAACTTCTGGTTCCATCTTTGATTTTAAAAAAAACACCAAAAACATTCTCTTCCATCTCCCTGGTTATCACCTTGGACATGGTCGCTAGAGTTTCTGTTAAAGATATTACTCTCCATCAGTTTTGTAGGTTTGCCTCCTGGAGTTTCCACTTGTGTGCGCACACGCACACACACACGCACACACACACACGAGAAAAACATTCACCAATGAAAGGTGAGGACCATAAAGGTCAAAAATGCCATGGGGGATTTCTTTTTTCCACACCGATAAAAATCAATTTGAGCGTCTGAGGCTGTTGGTAATAAGATATAAGATCGTTGTAGGGGGACTTGTCCGCCAAAAATCTATAGCAGGGGCCATCCATTTTACCCTGCCAACCGGGAGTAACAGTGAGGATTCATCCAAATGCACACACACACACACACATACACATACACAAACACACACACACACACACACAGACTGTAATAAAATGTTTTACACCTTCTAGTCGGGCTGGGATCTGTCAGTCTGGTTTCTGTTTGTCAGGATTGATTCAAAGGAAACTTTTAACTCGTTTTTTATCATCTACATACATACGCCGCGCCGTTCCGGCCGCCGCTGGTGGCCTGCAGGTACATTGGAGCCGGGCGCTTATCTTTGGAAATGAGACTGGCAGCTGGTATTTTCTTCACTCAGAGATTACAGAGAGCGCGAGGGAGGGAAAATTTTCTCCACACTACTTTTATAGGACATGGCCCTGACCTTCACAGTGTGGTCCAACACCGCTGCAACAACCAAACTCTTGACTCATCCAAACAAGCGGAGGGAGAAATTGAAAATGAACACCAAGAGTTGTGTGAAAGGCATCTGAACAAAAAAAAACATCTGTATATTTATACCAGAGCCAGCAGTACTGTCAAACACAAGTATTCAAATCCTTTACTTGAGTAAATGTACAAATACCACACAGTGAAAATATCTTACTTAAAGTAAAAGCCATGCATTCGTGCAAAATAAACTTAAAATGTCAATGTGAAAGAGTGCAGCAGAATGTTCCCACTCAGTGTTTGTCTATTATTAGAATCAGCTTTATTGGCCATGTATAAGCATACAAGGGATTCGACTTCGCTTAACTGAGCTCTCACAGTACGTCATATAAATCATTTTAAATTAAATGGACAAGGCAATAAGCAAATATACAAGCTATGATAGTTCCTCTCTGGAGTATGTGATCACAGAGGAAACAAGACAAATAAACAAAAACAGACAAAGTATTAGAGAGCGCAGCACCGAGGCGACCTTCCGCGGCGCCATCATGACTGCCATCCAAAGTGTTATATATACATCACATATATGTGTTATATATATGGGATGTTTGAGGATTACTGCATTAATATGTGGGCCGGTGTTCCTGCTGCAGATGTCAAAGAATGACATAATCTAACTTCTTTATGCTGATGAGTATTTTTATCGATATAATCATTGTAGCCTTTCAATTGTATCCTTATCTTGATCTGTAAAAAGTTTACTCTGCATGAGTCGGTTTACGACTTTTTCACAGATAATGCAGGATGGTTAAAAATAAAGCTTATTTAGCAAACATTCAAGAAATTCAATTGGAGAAAATCAAGTATATACAATGAAAAAAAAGTGTGTTTTCATAAAAATAAATTCAGTTTGGTCTTGCGGCAGATAAGCGTTATTTCTGCGTGTGTGTGCATGTGACTTACACCAGCCTTACTTTAAAAACTCTAGACTCTTATGTTTATTTATAAATAATACCTATAAAGAGGTAAACAAGGATGATAAGACAGGCTGGAACATTAAGAGTATCCAAGCAACCCCAGCCAGCCCAGGAAACTAAAGAGTCCTGAGAGCCGAACACAGAGCGCTGATGGTGACCGAAAACACAACTCAGCACCGGTTTCTAGTCCAACACAAACCAGATAAACCAGAAAAAAAAAATCACTGAACTAAGTCTGTGCTTCGGTGTCAGGAAGGTGAGAGTCCTGATCTGGATGGCAGTGTGCCCATAAAATGCAAATACACAAAAAAGGCAGACCAGCAGCACACAGCGTACAAGGCCTCCGCGGACAGAATGACGCGAGTGATAATGATCCAATAACTCTCTGAGAAACACTTTCTTGGAACCAAGCCTGAGATCAGTGACAAGCTGGAACGCATGAGTGGGTTGTTTTAGAGAGTTGAAAGTTTTGGAAAAGCTGAGACACGGAGAATTATGAGATCATTGAAGACGATGATGCAGAGACAGCCTAGAGATTAATGATGTTCTGCTGTCTATGGGGTCGAATTCAGATTTTAAGTCTTAATACTTTTATCGAAGTGGATGCGTATCAGATTAGGAGATATGCTTTATCGATGAAGATCACAAAATTTTAAATATAATTTCAAGACTTGGCCTTGGACAGGTTTTAGATATCGCTGGAGAAGGAGTACTCAATTTTTCCACGCCTCACCATTACAGTTCTACAAATATTCTCGCCGTATATCTGTGCAAACTGACTTGACTCAAAACAAGGAGAGGGAGTAACTGAGGGCTGTGGACCATGAGCATCAGGCCACCCATTGATAGTAAGACACATTCACCCCATCTGATGAATTTGGGGTGTAAGCTTTCATTTTACACTGAGATGACTTGAGATTTTGCGAACTTTTAGAAGATCCCGTGACTGAAAAACGCTGGCTAATGGTATCTGTTATCTCAACATTTGAAAAGAACTCAGTGCATCTTAACAAATGAATGTCCTCCCCCAGAAAAAAAAAAATAAGGAAAAAATGATTTCTTTGCATTTTGTATTTCTTTAGGTGGCTGTTTATTAATTCAGTATCGTTGACACTCTGAATTTACCATAAATGTACTTTGTCTGGTCAGTGAAAGAAATCAATTAATCTAATAAATCTTTAATTCATTAATTCATTTATTATCTTCGATCGCTTATCTTTTTCAGGAATATGACCTATAAAGTTATTATATATATAATTTCATAATGAAATTGCATTTCATTGAAAAATGTTATTTTCTCATATGCATTAATATGCAAAAAAAAAAAAAAATCTGAGGTGTGGTGTTCCCCAGGGCTCAATCCATGGTCCCTTACTCTATAGCACATATATAGCCACACAGTCATATTATAAACAGGTTCATTCACATTTTTTCAATTTGAAATAGTGACTGAAAATGAAGCAGAGCGGGACATTAAAGGGTTAAGCCTGCAAAATGAGTGGGATTAGATGATTGTATAGGTTTATATAAAGAAATGAGACATTCCAGAGCTTGACGCCCTCCGTCATGGAGAAAACCTGCATAAGTTCACAGCAGTGAGAGAATTTTACTTTCATCCACGGTGTGTTTCAATCACTTCTCATTTCAGAGGTTCACAGGCAGAGGTTTGCTGAAGGCTGTTGACAAGCTATAGGGGTGAACATAAAATGTCTCACTGTGTCGGTGGAATCAAAGCAATGTGAAAACACCCCCCCCTGGGGAGACGGCTTCTCCAGCAATTATCCTCCTTAAGATCATGCAGCCTTGAATGTGGTATAAATATAGAACAATGGGTTCACTGTCTGCCACTGCTAATTTGTGCAAAGCTTCTGTACAACAAGAAAGATACATTTTTGTAGTTTAATTTAAGGCGTAATTTGTGCAGGCTTGAATGCATGCAGTGACAATATATGCAACTTAGTCTCTGTACACTTTTAGAATATATAGGAATACTCTAATGTACTTTCCACTCTTAATTATATCCCCGAATAGTCTGGAAAATTATGGAATCGTCATCTCAGTGCCGAGTCCGCCTCTGCAGATCATCCGTGTTAACGCGACAACTCAAAAACCATTTCATGGATCATCAAACTTCCTACCAGCATACCCCCTATTGTGAGATAGAACCTGTCTGATTGTGGGAAAGGTCAGGTGTATATTTCTGACACTAGGGGGAGCTTAATCTCCATAAGTTTTCCGGACATTATTCCTCAACCGATTAAGTCCGAATGTGGTGCATATGAATCACCTCGAGGAGGTCTATCTTGCATATATAATCTTTTACCCATATCTAAATCTATTACTTCATAATTTATTCAATTAAGGGTGTTTTTTTCTTTCTTTTCCTATAATACCGGGGAAATAACTTCACTTTTAATTTCAGGTTTTACTTTGGCTGCTAAATTAACTCTGACATGAAATAAAAAAACTTGTGATTGAATACAAAAGCATGAAAATGATGAATTTTAATTCACGGCAAAACTTCCCCGACTGAAACACTGAACAGGGGAACAACTTTTGGAGGAACGGTTTTAGATAATAAGGACAAAAGAAAAGATGAACGAAAGGGAGGGGGTTACAAATGATGAAACTGAAGTGCGCATAAGTAGTTGGAAAGAGAGAAAAAGTATTGAGCATTGATGGAGTCATCAAAGGGAGAAATATATTAAACGGATGCTTGATAAGGAATAAGAAGTGATATGAGGGTAAAAGTTCACTTTGAAATCCTACTTCCATTAAAAAAAGTTCTTTATTCCCACACTTATGACTTGACAAATGTGAGAAACTACATAATTAAGAGAAACTTTGGTATCATTATAAAACACTATGTTATTAATTTGTGATAAAAAGACAGATAAGAAGCTTTCCGGCAGCCTATCTGTTCTGGGTTTTTTGCTTTCAAGCAGAAGAACTCTGAAAGTTCTTAAGGGATTTGAATGAAATTCCAAACTAACTGAAGTCCTTGAATGGAGGGAAAGGGTGATTTAATGCATTTACAACCCCCCAAAAAAACCCATCCCCTGAATTGTACAAGTTATCCCTCTGATTTCCCTCAAATCAAATGTGAAATAATGTGAGAAAAAAACGGTGTTTTCATAAAAAAGCTCAGTAAAAGTATTAAACTTTTAGAGTAAATATGATATTTACAAAAAATGATCTCCTCAAGTCAATTAATATGCACTGAAATTGGACAAAATGGGAACAACAGTTGAGAAATAATAGCCTGAAAACTTTGAGATAAAGCTTGCCTTAGTGTCAGATATACATACAACCAAATGTTCCCAACATCAATCGAGTTCTTCCTCATATTAACATCTATGTCAGTAAAACATTTGGGAATGAACCATGAAATAGTTTTTGAGTTATCGTGTTAACATGAAGGATCTGCGGACGCAACGATGAAGATTCCATAAATCCCTGACTTTTTGGGGATATATATATATATAAATAAAGGAATGGATTACCATTAAACCTAGAAGAAAGGGTGAGAAATTATAATTCAATGATGCAATTTCTAATAAAAGGATACATTTTTTGTTATAATTCATCCAATTTCCTTTGTTGCAGTTCCCTTTCATGACCTTCTATGATTTGAGGGACAACAGAAGTGAACCTGTTATTTTTCTCTTTCTCAAACAGACACATTAAAACATAACTTACTAAGTAAGATTTTTGGCAGCATTGGCAGAGGAGGGCTCTTTCTAATGTTTTTTCTTTGGTTTGTTTTTAGCAGAATAACAAAAAAAAAAAAAAAGGCCTTATGGAAATCCATACAACAACTTTATGGATTTCCATTAAACCTGGCGGGTTGGAACATGGGCCGGGAAAGAGTTCATTCATTGGTGCAGATGTGGATGAAGGGACGGATCTCTGAGCCGGATGGTTCATTCCTGATGGAAACAAAAACAAAACTCTTCATAATAATCCTGCTAACTCCAGAACTTCAGAACTTTGTCATTGCACAAGATAGTTCTAACATAAGTTGCCGTGGACTGCCCCCTCCCTCCCAAAAAAACATGAACACAAACACTCACGCACACACACGTCTATTCACATTCCAGAATCCCTGCCTGGCCCAGACGCATCCCCCTGACAGCTGACCTGATTGCAGCCGCGGGTGTTACACAGACTCTTGACATCACAAGGAGGGGGATAATGTCGCTAAATTCAAGTAAAGTAAAGACTTTGCTTCTGACGCAGAGGTGTCATCTCTAAATCACATGAGGTCCTCAGGTATCACTAGTCCCGTGTGAATCTGGATTTAGATGAGGCTGATGCAACTGCACGGGTTGAACGGACATATTCTACTGGTCCTGGTAACCAATAGAGCTGCTATGTTGGCCGAATGATTACCGTAAGCCAGATCCATTACTCTTAGTTATAGCAGACATTAATCCTCTTCTAAAAGTACACGCAACAACAAGCTGTTCTAAATAAGTATGCATGAAATATTCAGGATTCTTGACCACGGGCTTATTTCTTTAAGGAGAAACAGCTAAAATTATGTTCCATAACATTCCCAAAATGTACATGTATAAATATATATACATATATATACATACATAAACATATGTAAATTTATATACATATATAAATATATATACATGCATCACTCCACTGTATGGGAGATCCATACATGAAGTTTTGAAAAAGTAAAGAAGTATTTGAGTTGATCTGTAGAAACTCTCATCCGAGACAAATCCACTGACGGTTGAGATTCAACTCGAAACCATGGAAACCAAATATAAAAATAGGAAACGCCGAAACTTTTGGGTTACGCTTGTTTTTGGAAATTATTGTGAAACAGCACTGAATTGTAATTGAGATCTCCTTCGCAAAACAAATATGAGTCCAAAACCCAACGTGTAACCATGGAAACTGAAAACTAAAACACAAACTTTTCTTGTTTAGTAAAAAGTAAAAAGTTTGTGGCAAAAATATGAGTTTTGGAGTTACGAAAGAAAACATGGCGGAGTCCTTCATCCCCCCTCCCCGCTTCGTTTGTGGCGACGGATAATAAAAGCAAACTAAAATGGCACACGGGGTTTGATGATGAGGCTGAGAGGGAAGAAGGACACAGGAAGAAAAGGATGAAAGAAGGAAGAAAGAATTGTACAGCCGCAAAGGTATTGATGAAAAATTGATTGGAAGTTGGAGGAGTGAGGTTTCTCATTTTTCCCCTCACATACATACAGTTCACACAGAAACTCCTCCAGCTCTACACCCCGGCTCCGTACTGTACTCCCCCCCCTCTCCCTCCCCAGTCTCTGTGTTCTTCACATTCTCTTCATCTCTGTCCCACCCTATCTCAGCCTTTCTGTGCCACTTCCTACATGTTATAAATAAGCTATGGAAGATATTTCGGTGTGCAGCCTTGCCGCAGGACCTGTCCCAGCAAATGGAATATAATAACACCCCCATCCCGCTGCTCCTCCATGTTTGCTGCAGGTCCAATCGGTGCAGCAGGAAATAGCACTAATTAGACAGAGGAGAGTCTCCTCGCAATTACTAGCGGATATCTCAGACATCGGTTAGGCTTGTTAGCGGGGCCCGGCAGCTTCATTAGGACGACACTGACTGCAATAAGGTTGATTTATATCAGACCTTCGTCACACATGGCCCCCGCATCCTCATCTTCTCGCTTTAACCTGCTCGGAAATCAAATACGCACAGAGACAATCATGCGTGCAGGGAGAACACATGGAGTGGTAGACAACATCCAGATTTATTTCCATGAAGATGGATGCAGAGGGACGTTTATCGTAAAAATATCAACTTCTCACGAAAGAAGAAGAACAGCCCCGGTCTCAGAATTCAATCCTTCACTTTATCTGACAATTTGAACAATCTCCCCATGTCTGCTGATTTTTACGTTCTCAAATAGTGTTCGGCTGGCGGAAGTGATGCAGTGAATCAAATGAAACAACAGTGATTCAAATAAACAAAATGTTTTCAAGCCTCCATCATAAGGGAATGTGAGAAAGCTGACAGGTTGAGCTGACAGTTCAAACGTTCCTAAATACACAAGTCAAGCAAATTTCATTGAATTCTGATTAGTGGTTTTTAGGGAGATGTTGATAGTCTCCTCCCCATTCCTAATTTTAATGGAGTCCAGCAGAGGGACCTGTGCTCCCTTTGGGAGAAACGTGGCCGAGAGAGTAAACTAATCAGCTGATCATATCGTGTTCTTGTGGCTGAATTTGGCCTCTGGGGACAACAAGTCCTAATGCCGAGCCCCTAACTCATGTAGCGTTCTAGACAAAACTTATTTTAAATGACATGATAACATTAAATATATATTTTATTAACTTATATTTAAATGTACTTTTATTTATAATCCCTCATACTGTCACATGTCTGTTGATCTGACATGCAGCATAGCCGGGTTGTATCTTGAGGCTGAATGTATGGACTGGGTAAGCGGCAGATGAATGGCCTGTCTTGGATCAACACAAGGTGGGTTTACATGCACAGCCAAATTCCGAAAAGATTTGGAAAAGATGCCTAATCAGAAAGAAAATGTTGAACATAAAGACCCCTTTCCGAAAGAAAAGTCATTTTCCAAAAGAGTTTTCATTCCTTTGCAGGGAGGTAGTCTAAGTCCTTTCGGAAAGCCTTTCCGAAGACAGTCGCTGCACGTAAACACTGTTTCTGAAAGCTTTCTGTTTGAGTTGTGTCTGTGCACGTCCAGTAATGTTATGTAATGCTCTGGTGGAGTTTTTTAAGCACATGCACAGCGCCACGTTTTAAATATGGGGACTTTAAAACAGTACCGGTCTGCATCGGAGAGTCACTTACTTATTGAAACTTTGAAAGAGTTTAACATAATTGGACGGTTAGATGGACGAAAACTAGCCAACGTATGAACTGGAGCGTGGATCGTCTGCGCATGTCTGAAAGCGTTTCCGATCAGATGAGTGGATGCATGTAAACACCGGGTCAGAAAATATCACAGGTCATGTAAACAGGCGACCGATAATTCAATTCGGAAAGGTCTAATTCGGATAAGAGAAAAGTCCCTCGTTAACTCACCTACAGTTATCTGAATCTGAACCTGAACTGAACTATTACGTATGGATGGAAGAACGGATATCAAAATTTCCAGTCGAATCTAATGGAGACCAAATCAATATCTTTTGTAATTATCCCCTTATTTCATTACTACACATCAGATATTTCCGGTCATTAAATCACAGAAAAACCGTGTGTAATATCGAATCCCCATCACCACGCTTGCGGCCGCACATCCTGAGTTCGGTATCTTAAAAACTATTTTTATAATTTATCATTTTCATCAATGATATACGAATAAAAGCCTTTTTGAGAGGAAGAACTGGAGTGATCTGGGAAAGGTCAGTGCTATATTTCCAACACTAGGAGAAGTTTTATCTGCAAAGGTATTTGGCCATAATTTTTCAACGGTTGGTCCGAATAGAAAAAACTTTATTAATCCCCAGGAGGGGAAATTTAGCGGTTGCAAATTTGGTGCGTATGAATCGACTCAAATGACAAATGACACTGTTTTACAGACATGATTTCCTATCCGTCGGTCCAGTTTAGCCCAGAATCTAGGATATCTATCTTGTTTGTATCACATTTTAGCCATTATTTAATCTTAAAGTTTATATTTTACTCACTATGGGGAGCCTTTTTTCTTTTTTTTTAGTTTTTTTTTAGTTTTTTTTACAAATAATACTGTGGAAATATTTTGCAATTACTTTTAATTCAAAGGGTTCAATCAGGGGGATTATGCATAAAACAGGGATTAGAGAATTTTTTTGGGATGTAACACTGCTGTCAGGGACGACAGTGTAGATCTAGATATCTGATAAGAAACAGGTTGAAGGATAAAGAATGCAACTACCTTCAGGGAATGTTCATTCACCTTTGATACCACCCAAATCTCACCCGTGGCCCTCCGCAGCTTTAAGCATGCAGGAGCTGCCACATGCCAAACAAAGGCTAGCTGTTTGACAGGTCTCAAACCCTCAGTGGGTTAGGCTCTGGCTCATCCAAGCTGGTGGAGAATGATTTTCGAGGATTGGTCAGACTAAATTAACATGCAGATCCGAAGGCAGGAAAGGCGGTTCAGTGGTGTTCTGTGGAGGGCGTACAGGGCACGACAGAGACACTAAAGTAGAACTGGTCATTCATTAGCTGTAACCGCTTATCCTGTTCAAGGTTGCAGGGGGCTTGAGCCTATCGCAGCTCATTCTCGGCAAGAGGCAGGGTAAACCTTGCGGAAGTCACCAGTTCATCACATAGAGCCAGACAACTACTGCAGCTAATGAAGTCCCCAGACATGAAGCACTGTATCTTCATGCCGCTGGACTCTGACCTCGACTGTCCAGATCAAAGACAGCAGCGAATAAAAAAGTAAGAATTTGTTTTGTGTTTATTATGCCAATTCCCTACAAACAAAGCCTTCCCGTCAGTTTGGAACTAGGAGTAGCAAACTTAAAACCATTCTACGGAGATATAGCCTTAGTTTAGTTTGCAGTTCTTCTTCTTCTCCCCATATTTAATATGTACTTTTTCTGTAGATGGAACCTGAGCTCATTATGTCCAGCTAATGAGTGGAGTGTTGGGGATAGTCCGTGGGAAGCTGCTTCTTCTTCTGACTGTGAAAAACATTCAATCCTCAGTAGAATCCAAAGAAGCGTCACTTTGTCAGCCATTTAGAATTGGGTCTGTATCCTCATCAAATGTGAGAGTAGGCAAGTCTAATTCTTCATTTGATGAAATATGTCGCTATGTTTATGCATAAGAGGGCCATGCATCGCTAACAAGGGTCGTTAGGGTAAAGGTTTATGCCAAAGTTGACTAAGTCGACATAGATTCCTAAGTTCAACAGGAAAGTCCGTCTCTAAACAGGGCTGGTGTTGCATTCTGAACATCTCCCCCTTTGAATCATATTGTATTAACGACTCACGTGGTCGGGCTTCTTAGACATTTCAAGTTTGACTATCTGGTGAGACGGTTTCAGCTCAAGACCTTTAGTTATTCAGTTTATCAGATAAAATTACAAGACAGACATCACTGATTGCAAGACTCAGAGCATCAACCAATGCCGTGCTCCAAAATAAAAATTTGGTGGTTGATTTATTTGTGAATGGAAATAAACCGAGAAAAAAATTCCAATTACATTTTAGTCTGGTCTTTTTTCGTCAGTCGTATTGTATATCAATAACAATTGTGCCTTTACTAAAAAAATATCTCTTTATGGCTCTCTCTTAATATTGAACAGCACTGTCTATCTCTCATTTTAGCTATTTTATGGCATATTTTTTTATTTCTGCAGTTACCGAGCATCCGGCGGATTCCTTAGTGTCAGCGTTTTGTCAAGCAGCGTTTAGAGCCACTGCTACAAGAAGCACACAGTTCTCAAAGCTCAGATCCAAGATGTTTTGTCAGTAAACGCTCCTTCAGTTCTCTGTAAATAAAGGTATAGAGAGAACATCCGTGCGGCTGCACAAGCTGAGCCCGTCGGTTTGCCAGCTATGCTTGATGCGACCAATTTGTGAAAATGTACAGAGAGTTAATTTGCAGTTGCTGTGACAGTCTTGGTTAATGCATCCAGAATAGATCCACGCACACACACGGGAACACAACCTATCTATGTGTGTAATATATCTGTGTGTCACTGGGTAACGATCAGTGCAGTTTTAGTCTAATGCAATAAGATGAGGCCAATCAGCGCAGGCACTGAGAACGGCTTGGAAGAAGATTTATACGTAAATTCATTTCTAACAGGTCTTTTTTGTACATGACAAGTGAGCTTGAAGGATGTTGCTGTTTTAACAGTGTGTGAAGGTTAAAAGTTCATGAAATCATATTCTCTAAAACTGCTTCCTACCTACTATCTTCTCGGCCAATCAGGGGTATATCCTCGAAAACCCCAAACCCCCTGACAGAAACATTTAAATTAAATAAAGTTATATTTTGAAAACAGTGTTTTTCATAAGAAAGCTTCCAAAGAGACAGTAAAATATATGTTAGAAGAGTAAAATACAACAAGATAAGACAATAATAAGATACATCTCCTTGAGTCGATACATACACACCAAATTTGTGTGTGTGTTCAAGTGATTGACAAATAATTGCCTCAAAACTTATGGAGTTACAGCTCCCTCTAATGTCCAAAAATATACCCCTCTCCATTCTCAAAGTCATTCCAGTTCTTCCTTGCACTAAGGTCTAAGTGTGTTTAAAATTTGAAATTGATCCATGAAGTAGATTGTGAGTTGTTGCAGTAACACAAAGGATCAGTGGCGGCAGCGATGATGATGACGATCCCTTAATATCCCAGACTTTTCAAGGGTATAACTAGGCCTGTGCTGTCGTCCCCCACAGCAAGGGTACATGCTGGAAAAGCTTCCAAACCCCTGCATTGTGCAAGGAATCCCCCTGATTGAACTCAAAATAATATTTAAATTTTATTTGGAGGAGTTTAATATTACAGAGTAAATACATGTATTTAACATAAATTCACATATATTTCATGCACCACTGTTGAAATCTGGGTTACCCAAACTAAACCCACAAAGACTAGGGGAAATATACGAACTCCACACAGAACAGGACGCAGGTGCACCAATCAGAATACAGCAGTATTTAAATCAATTTATTTTCTTCACTTTTCTGGACCACAAACTGAATCTGAGTGTCTGAGTTTGCTTTATCTTTTGCTATGCAAGCAATGTTAACTCTCACAACTCTTCAGTCTCTCTATATCAGCAGTAAACAACCATGATTTGGTTTTAATGAGGGCCTGCAGGTTATACAATATATATTTTCTTTCATCTGAAAACTTTAAAGGAGTGCTAACTGACATCATTTTTGTCTGGTGTGAATCCCGTTTACCTCATGATCTTAGGACACTTTTAAAATTATCAAGAAAGAACTCAAGTCTATGTATTTTTTACATTAAATGAATGATATATTTACCTCAGTAGTATGTTGGAAATAATGAGTCAAATGTGTTTTAGAAGCCAGTGAGCTGCAGAACACGTAGGAAGGATGTGGGCTTTTGTTTAGTTGGAAGAAGAAGGACAGAAACCCAGACATCCAAACAAATATAAAAGACATCCTTGAGTAGATTCATATGCACCAAACTTGGACTAAATTGGATGAACGGTTGGAAAGTTGTGTCCAAAAAGCGGCGTTTCATAGAAAAAAGATCATCTTAGTTAGTAAAATATCAATTACTGGAGTAAAACATATACAAGATAAAAGTATAAAAGTCCTTGAGCTGATTCATTTGCAAAAAAATGGTAAATTCATCTTTGGAAAAGATATATTTGATCTCAATGAGGATTTTACCTGGTAAAATACAAAATAAAGCATATAAATTTGGACTAAATCAGACCAAACAGTTGAGACATTATGGCCCGAAATCCATTGGGGATAAAGCTCCCCCTAGAGCCAAATTGGACTACGGGAAGTTCTGATGTAGGTATTCCAGGGACAGCTGATGTGCTTTTAAACCATCATCCAAATGACCACAAAACATACGTTTTTTATCTCCAAATGTGTACTCATATTTTTAAAAGCTCTAAAGTGGCAGTTGCCATTTGACTTGTGAATATATTCAGCCTCCTCCTCCTAGAGACATAATGTCATTAATAGCCGTCACGTAGAAAGGCTGTTAGACATAAAGTTGTCGAGCCACGGCCTTTTAATTATAAGAAGAAAAAAATCCCATATCACACATTTCAAAGAAAGACTGATGTGCAAAGAGCTTGACACTCAAAAATAAGATACATCCATCTCACAGAGTCAGATATATAATTATAATTTTTGCAGGGGGCTTGACACATTATTTTGTCAAATAACGTGTGCAAATATTTATCCAGAAGCTGAAATTATTTATTTTGACTTAACTTTTGGCAGTTTACTTCAGGTACTGTGCTCAGAGGAAGGATTTAATGCTGCAAAATACTGCACCCACAGTCCATGTCCTGATGCTATAACAGCCAAAATATCAAGAAGGTTGTTTTTCCCTTTCTCATTGATCCCATTGGAGCTACATGGGTGAGGACAACTGTCCTAGAAACTAATTATTTTTGTCTCAACTCTGTACAGAATTTGCAATTATACTACTTGTTTGGTAATTCAGCAAATTCTTTTTCTTGTTTACAGATCCCAAGGTTCCAAAAATAATAAAAGGAGATTGAAATACTTTGATAGCAGTTTTTTTGCCTTTACTTCAAAAGATTTTCAGAGGATTTGATAGAAAGCGCACGATTTTGATTAAAATGGCTCTCAAGGTACACAGGCATAAAAAATGTAAGCCATTTCCATTTGATGATTCCCCTCGTAACTATTAGGAGTAAGTCATTTGAGTCATATAATGATATATGATGATACCTTGCAAGCTTCCCACTCACATTCACTGCAAGATGCATTTATTGTTTTCGTTCTACAAAGATACATTTGTCAGGAAGTAAAAAGGAAAGTATAATAATTAGCCATTAAAATGTCTTCTGAAGGAATGGGGCCATTTTGATAAGTAATGGAAACAGAAAATATATCTTCTAACTGCTGGTGTAAAACTTTTCTGACTTCCTTATCTCGATCCTGAAGCAATATTTCATGTTCAGAAAGTTGAGCAATTATATGAGGCCATAAATAGACCAAATCTTATGATGAGAAACGCTCAATCTGCAGCATGAATCTATACCCTCGCTTTGGAAAAAGAACGACACGTCGCTTCATCATCGGGTCTGACGTAACGGGCGATGTGCTTTTTAGAGGCCAGTGAGCTGCGTAAAATGAGTGAAGGATGAAGCTAAGGCCATACCATCATGTCATTCACGCCTAGCGCATGCTCAGTCTGGATTTCTGGCTATCATGTTTTGTGCCTGTCAATTAGATCTTATCTCTCTTGTAGGCAGTGGCACGCCTTCATTGTAAGCCCGCCATCGTTCTGCCCAGTCACTGGCCACCGCAACCCCCGGTATCTGGACTTCAGTATCATTTCACTGTACTCGCTCTGTTGGCTAAACTAATTTGTTCTATAAGTAAATCGGTTTGAAGATGCACCTTTCATCTGTTTGGACTTTGTTTTCGAAATGAAAGTCCTCTGTCCGACCCCAGCAGCAACAGTCACTGGACCAACCAGTCACAGTCTGGTTGGGACGCCCGAATGTCCAATTGGGTGTCATAAGCAGAGACAGCAGAAACCTGATAATAATAGTGGCAAAGACAATGGGACAAAATCGGTCTAATATGTTGTTTTCACTTTATTACACAAGAGGAGGGGATATTATCTAAGCGTCAATTCCCGCATCCATCGTTAACATAACTCAAAAAGTATGGAATGGATAATTTTCAAATGTTATACCCGCACACACCTTAGCGAGAGGAAGAACTGGATTGATCTAGAAAAAGTTGGTTTTATATGTCCATCATCAGGGGGGCTTTATTTCCAAGTATTTTTGGGCCCTTAACTACTGGACTTTGGACTTTTACAAGCTAGGAGAGCTGTTGCACTATGTTGGAAGAGTATGGAGCCTCCCTCTATGAAACAGTGGATAAAGGAACTTTTGGAATGTATTGGTCTGGAAAGACTAACACACATTGCCAAAGGAAATGGAAGGAATATGAATACCTCTGGGAACCATATATGAGCATCATAGTAGCTGGAAAGTAGGCCTCATCTGTAAGAATGTGGGATCATTTTTACATTTGCATTTATTTATTTTATTTTATTATAAAATGTTGAATTTCATTGGTACGTAAATTGTGCAAGTTTAATGTATGTGTATGCGTGTGTGAGTGATATTTTGTTGATTTGTGACCTACCTTGTGACCTAAATGTAATATTTGTAATAACAAAAAAAAAAATCAATAAAAATATGGTTTTTGGGGCTTTTGGGCCATAGTTTGACAAATGTTGGTCTGATTTTCTTCTAATTTGGTGCATAGGAATCGACTCCAGGGTTGCCATCTTCTTTGTATAATATTTTACTCTAATAGTTTTAAATATTAATCACTAAGGGCAGCCTGTTTTTTTCACATTTAAGTTAATGAGTTCAATAAGGGGGACTGGGAACTTCTCTTGGACCCAGAAGAGCTTTTGATCACTGTCTATGAAAAAGTTACTGATTCTGCTGCATCGAATTCCACATTAGGGATGTGTTTGTAATGGAACTAATGATCTTGTGATGAGGTGTAACTAATGATCTCATGTAGCTAATGATCTATCCTATTATGGATTATTTACACTATTACTCAATGAAGCATTTATCCATAAAGTCAACATAAATAAATAAAAAGCTTCATCAAATTGCAGTTTCACAGAGACTAATGTTATGTATCTAAATTAATCCTTCTTCCTCTATCCAACAAAAAAACTCTCCATTTCAAATCAGAAATGTAAAAAAAGACCCTTATTCTTCATGCTCTCCAGGGAAAGCTTTGTTTGACAATTTTGGTTGAAAATGTAGATTTTTTCTTTTCCGTTTAATTGATTTATCATGTCATCGTTGCAGCAGATGATACACAGTTACACAGTTACTGTGTAACTGTCAAAGTTACACAGTAACTTTGACAGTTACATAAACCCTGCAGTCCACGTTGCCTTAAGGGTGGACAGCCATTTTTGTTTTTGAGTCTTTTTCTCCTGTTTTGGTGTTAGAGAGTTTGATTAATTTGTCTCCTTTTCCTCTTTGGTTGAAGTTAGGAGGAGAAGAAGAAGTTAGTTTGGAATATCGAAGGTTGTTGTGGTTGTTATGTTGCGCCGTGCCCACCCTGTAGTTGATCTCGTAAAGGAATTAATTAATCAAATCTGTTAGTGCTGTTTGTCGCTGATTCTGTCAGGCTGAGGGTTGGGAAAAAGGGAAGTCACACTTTCTGTATCCTACGCTCAGGATTCCCCTGGACAGGGAATAACAATAAGCCTTAAAAAGTCTAAGTCGTACAAATTGATTCGGCTTCTTAAGAAGTTGCAATCATTTGAGTACAGAATTTCTCTCCGCGTTTCCCCCCGACAGCGAACCAACGGAGGGAAAGCAACATCACGAGAACGTTTTACAAAAAAATAATTCAATGACGGTTATCAACCACTAACTTTAGTGTTTTATTTTTGAACCGTTCCTACAGTACAGAAGCACTTTGCTGTCATGCGAGAATATACAAAAAACATAATTATTACATAATAAGATAAGTTTACCGTTCCTGCATGATCATTTGCCAGTTATTGGACTTAATTAGCTTGAACATACTTTACTGATCATAAAATGGGAAATTCACTTGTTGCAGCAGTTTGGAGTACCCAGATATACGTACACAAAACCCAGATAAAAATATATAAAAAGAAGAATATCAATATGAGTCTGGAGTCCCGGTGTGAATTAGTGCAATGACGTGCAAGAAAAGATTGTGGTGGATTGAGGTGAATGTAGGCGGGTCATCCTCCGTTGGAGTGGAGTGAGTTATTGCCGTGTTTTATAGCAAAAGGATAGATGTGAAGATTTCCTGAACATGATGGATAATTTCACATTATAACAAGATAAGTTTCACGTTTTTAGATGATCATTTTCATGTTATAACGTGGTAAGTTTCACGTTTTTACATCATCATTTTCACGTTGAATAGTGAAAATCATCACATTATAATGTGATTCTGATATTTTATTTTCTAGCATGGCAGCCAAGCGTTTCCATACTACAGCACTGTCAGGCAGTTAGCATCTGGATTAGTATGGACTAGCATATTTTTTGAAGGCTGCTGAAACAGCTGGGACTAAATCCAGGGGCTGAATCTTTCAAAGGATGAATTTGATAGAGGCCTGGCCATACTGAGTGCTAGTTAAGACCATTTCAGACCATCCCCTCCTGTTCTTATCTTTACGTCCAAAAGCACTGCCACATTAGCTGCGGAAGTTATATAGTCGGCGCTTAGCAGTAGAGCAAATACTGCAATTGAAACCGTGTAGTATATGAAGTCACAGTAAAAGTTGTGGCTTCGTAAAAGTAATGTTGTGCAATCTGTCGTAATACTGGAAATATTACTAAGACTAAAATGAATTCCATTCCATTCCACCTTCCTCCTCTTATATCGGGTTGGGTCAAATATGCAGCAGGTAAAGAAGGGTACGGACAGAGAGCTGGAGAGAGGAAGAGTTTGACAGCAATGCTCCCCCTGGGGGATCGTGAGGTGTTCCCAGGCCAGATGAGATATACAGTCCCTCCAGCGAATTCTGGGTCTACCCCCAGGTCTTCTACTAGTTGGATGTGCCTTGAAAACCTCGAGAGGGAAGCTTCCTGGAGGCATCCTCAGAGACATCATCAAAACCATCTAAGCTTCTTTTCGACGCGAAGGAGAAGCCGCTCCGATCCGATGTGCTAGAGTAAACTTTCGCAGGAAAGCTAAGAAATGTAATTTCCTCATTATTGGATCAAATCATCTGGCCCCCCTTTTTGAAAAATGGTGCTATAACCCCCGTCCGTCACTCCACAGGTACTGTCATACTTCACCTTCGCTCCTTAGCTGTTAATAAACCCCACCTGATAGGGTGGGCTGGAAACAGAAGCTGCATTTGTGGGCCAGATTGGAACGAATCTTGAAACGCCCCATGTCGCGACGCTGTGACAAGTTCTGTTTTCAAATCCAGCCGTCAAAGATTGCTGCCGCTGAATTGGGACGAGTTACAAGTCATCACATATTGTCATCACATATCCCATCCTCCTCTGCACTTGCTGTCAAACTTTTATCAAAATCCATATTTTCCCCCCGTCTGCAGTATGTCTGCTATTCAAGGTGTCGACTTTTGTAACGTTTGAAATTTCCTTGCAGCCGTTATCAGCCGCAAACCACTTTTGGCTCTGACAAGAGCAAGGGTCTACGGGGCTATCTTGCGCCCGCACACACACATTCGTACACATTGTGTGCAGCCAGGCCAGGAGTGAGTGACTATAGCCGTTATCTCAGACATCTCCAGACAGCGGTTATCCAAATATGTGCACTAGGCTTGGAGCAGCACAACCCCCCCTAGCCTTTTAGACACAGTAGTTTGAGCAGATGGATGGACTAGAGCGAGGCAGAGAGAGAGGGAGAGGGAGAGTCAGTTGAGATGCATTGCCAAAGAAAAATGCATGAAATGAAGGCAGAGAGCGAGAAATTGTAAAGGAGAGAGGTGTGAGGGAGTGAGGGAAGGACAGTCAAACCATTTAGATGTGGCATGATGACAGAGACAGAGAGCAGCGGGACAAATGTAAGGAAATAGACTGATGTGGGAGATGGAGGAGCAGATAGAGAGCGAGCGGAGAGGACCGAAAGGATAATGCCCTCACCGAATTAAGCTGCTCCGTGTCAGGAAATTGGCCACTGACCCCGATGCTCACTGACAAGTCATGAAACTGTCTGTCTCATGGTCCGACATAACAAGTCATTCAGCCAGTCTGGAGCAGAGTCCTCATTTTCTGATCGCTGGTTGAATAATACAACGCTATTTGAATTAATGTCCTTCAATCATTTATTCACTGGTCCTGGAGGATTGGAGTCAGATTGTTCAAATGGGTGATTGGAAAAAGGTAGAATTACAATTTCCACGAGCAAAGCTTGAATACACTTACACTGATTGGTCATAACATTATAACCACTGAGAGGTAAGGCAAGGTTTCAAGGATTCTATATTTGGCTTCCAAGAAATGTTGTGGTCTATATTCACTCACAAAAAATTTGTTTTATGTACCCTTTCAATTTCAATGCTTTAAATACAGAGTTATATCACAGTTTGCCTTGAAACCACCAAACATTTAGTTTTATTTTCATCGTAAAACCATTTTT
The DNA here is from genome assembly GCA_037951165.1 of Lophius americanus. Classification (NCBI taxonomy): domain Eukaryota; kingdom Metazoa; phylum Chordata; class Actinopteri; order Lophiiformes; family Lophiidae; genus Lophius; species Lophius americanus. Next base: position 397,474 of record JBBDHG010000020.1, on the reverse strand, counting down.
TTTAGGATAATCAATTCTCTAGCTACTGTGAAATTTGTATTATCTGCAAATGGAAAAATGTCACCAATATTAGATACCATAGTTGAAGTTATAATGTTTTTCTGGGTCTGAACTGGTTGACTTTTAACTTCTTTGTTGGATCTTATCTCTATCAAAGACCTTGTCTCTTCCTCTTTCCCTGTTCTATAACAGCTCAACCTCTTCCTTCATCTGTGTGTTTGTTTCTTTTTTTGGTGCTGATCTCCTGCCACAACTTCCTATAATTGTTCCGAAAGTTCAACCATCCGAGAAAAAGTTCTTTCATACCATGGCTCACTTTGTTCCGGACTAATGAAAGTTCGTCTGTTTGATCCAGAATTGTAGTCTGGAACTGAAAAGTGTCTTTATATGGAAAGCGGATAAAATAGGCCAGATTTATGCACTTAATTGAAGTCTGCTCCATGATTTTAAAATATGAGTCAGACAAATGATCGTCCATCTTCCTACAGAACATCTACCCACCTTTAAGTACTGTATTTATATAACAAAGTACTCACGCTGAGATTTTTGGAGAAAAATATAGGTGTAATGTAAACTTGTGTGAAAACAATAATAAAAAAAAACAAACGCAGAAAGCTCAACATTTATATTCAAACTGTCTGACAGCGCGGCTGACGCACATGCAAAACACATGTCGCACTGCAAATTTCACAGCTGTGCAAACATCTGCCACATTAACATGCTAGTCAATTAGTAGCCAAAGCATCAAACTAAACATCTACCATCTTAGACAACCATTAAGGAAAACTCATCTGAGGGGACTGGGTTTCATGCAGGTTTTGCATAAATCTGATGCACGTTTCTTATAATACACTGCAGCAGTCTGTTGTTAGTGCAGTTAGAGAACACATGCGGGTCATTAGAAATGAATGAGTGAGTGGGTGAAACCAGCATACTGATAGAATGAATGTGGACAAGGCGTTAGACAGCAGAGGACAGGAAGAGGAAGCAGAGACAAATTTGTCCCTGCAGAGAGATTTGTTGCCTTTGAAATGTCTCCTCTCACAAGACGGCTTTCAAATCTCCACTTTTTTAAAAGCTTCTTTTTTTTTTAATGGCAAAAGTAGCATATATGCTATTTCAAAGAGCATATTCCCCGATCAGATTTTCCATACTGGTTAATCTCGAAAAATGTTATCAAATCCTCTTTGGTCAAAGATCAACCACGACATCAGATTTTAAACTCAAATTAATTATTTTTGAGATATCTGCCTGATTTAAGACTTGTTCTCTCAAGAGAGATTCTCATCTCTTCTCTCTTGAGAGTTGCACGTGTTCACTAGTGCTCTAAATTCTTAGATCTTATACCACTGTATTTCCTTCAAAAACTAAAAGTGCTCTCACACCTGACAATCGGAAGCGAGGTCCAAACTAATGTTTTCTGTTTACATTTGATGCGGCTAGCTTTGGTTAAAGCCCACTAAATGGCGTTTCTTGAGGTGTTTCTTCTTATACCTGACTGATTGGCTGGTGCACTTCTGGCACCAGCGCATATTCAATTTGGCGTAACTCTCATAAGATCTTTCTCTCATCCTAACAGATATTAAAATCATTGTTTCGTATGGTTTTCAACCGACCATTGATTTGCTTGTCTGACCAAGGCACATATAAATACCAGCCCCATTCCTCTCCCGACTCATTTTCCACATCCTCCATTCCTTTTTCATCTTCCTCCATTCATCAATAAAGATAATATCTAGACTTTTCTTTTATATTGTACTTTCATGACAATGTTACAAAGTGGTATACAGTGCAAAATAAAATAAAAGACATATATTGATAACATTTATGGACAGCATAAATAAATATTGCTTTCGGCATATTGGAAAAAGAGTAAAATAAACAATATGAAAAATTTGAAATAACAATAAAACACAGAACGCATATAAAAGACTTATGATTTGACTTAGATAAGATACAGACCAAGATCCCAGTAAACATGCACTTATAGAGATGTGATTTCAAAAGAATAGGATTAGCTTCTCCTCAGGGAGACCGATCCAGAGAGTGAGGCCCTGATCCTCCCTGATCCTCCCTGGCCCTCAGCCTGGGTCAGTGGTGATGCTCTAACTTCCTCTCATTGGTCCAACAGTCTGATCCATCAGAGAAAGAGAATGCTAACACACTGTTAAGACCGAACCATTAATTAGTTTGATCTGGACAGAGGCCACCTCTATTTGTCAGTTCAAAGTTCGGTTGCTTCACTTCGACCTTGGCCAAGGTGATGTTTTACTGAACTGAGTCACTTTTTCTTACTGAAAAATGTTCTTCAACGTGTTTATATTATGACCCAGTAGCAGTATGCATACACTAAAGAATAACGGACCATGATGGAGCCCTGGGGGAAACCATGGGTCAGAGAAGCCTCGCTGGAGGAGGTATTTATTAAGGCTATTGTGAAAGTTCAATTCCACAAGTATTTTTTTTTTTTGGTATATTACACCATGTGAGGACTTACTAAACAGAATTCTTTAACTTGTTACAACCAAACAAAGTCTAATAAGTGTTGAATAGATTTCTAAAAATAAATGATTTACCAAAACGTTGAGCTAATATTATTAAAAACTATTAATTTCCATGAAAAACAAAAATTGTATCATGAAATAAGATAGAAGTCCGATTTTTTGTTTTTACTGTCTAAAAACATATTTGACAGTAAAATATTAAACGCTTCGTGTCGAGAAGCCCTCCGTGACAAATCTTTCATTTTGGCTGAATAAATGGTATCCAGTTTATTATATATGACATTTTCAAGAGGTTCAAAAACCCCAAATGTCCTCCTAAAGTCTGTCCTGTCAACGGCACAAATGTTCTTGTGTGAAACTTCTGATGCTCATTCAAAGGCTCGCAACTGCAACTACTGTTTCTTCTCATGTATTATTCAACTTAAATGTTTTTATTTTCTCTTGCTCTAGTTTGACTCGTTCAATTCCCCGTCTCTGCTCTGCCAGGCCATCTTTTTTTCACGTTTTCTCCAATCTCTCCTTGTCATTTCGCCGGCATCGCATGCCCTCTCCGTACGCTTTCCTTCCGCCATTACTCCACAGTCTCTCTCTCTTTCTCTCTCTCTCCCTCTGACACTCGCACACACTTGTGCAGACATAAAAGTCTCAAAGATAGAGATCCAAAATACATGTGGAGGAGTTGGTAAGAAACTTTCCACTTTGTCAAGAGGGAACAGATTGACGTAATGGCTACACACACCTACACACACTCCTACACTCCTACACACGCTGGCAAGTCAGTGCACGGACAGAGTGCATCTTAAAGCCTACCCACACACACACACACATAAACATACACACACCTAGACACACTCCTACACGAACACACACAGACACATGCTGGCAATTCATTGCACGGACAGAGAGTGCATCTTAAAGCCTACCCACACACACGCACAAACACACACACACACCTTCAACAGCAGTAATGATGCAGCTGTCACTCTGGTTCTGTATGGAAGCAGTGGAGATACAGAGTGGTTGACACTCTGCTGGAGGAGGCTGCAGCCATTATGTGTGTGCGTGTACTTGATGTAGAAAGTGACAAAGAGCGGGAGAAAGAGAGAGAGCGTTCAGGTGTGTATGTGCACATGTGAGACTTCAATTTTATATATATTTGTACATAAACACAATGAATATGTATGAATGTTGAATGACACCAAACATATAAAATGAAACGCTCTCCCCCACCTTTCTGTCGTATCACGTCCAAGCCATCGTCAGAGTAGGTAGACGGCATTCCTCCGCGTCTCTCCCACACACAAACACAACCACACACACCGAATCCAGAAGGTATGCTTCTGAAATCCATTTTCAGTTTTCATCTTCCTCTCCCTCCGATCATCTATCCATCCTGTCTATCCTGTCACCATCACTCAACAGAACTCCACTCACTGATTTACTCCACAGTCCCCGAGGGACTGAGCATATGTGTGTGTGCCTATGAGTATATTTGAGGATGAGAAATGGATTTCTGGGAGCTTGTGCCGGTGTGCGAGAAAGCGTAGAATATCCTGTACGTGTTGGTAAGGGTGCGTGGGGGGTGGGGGTGGGGGTGGGGTTGGGGTGGCACTGTGGACTCCTTGTTTGCAAGTATGCAGCCTGCAGGCATTATCCTGTACATATATACATTCAAAATTCGTGTGAACAGTCACACACAAACACAAATGTGTGGCAGACATGGCCTCATTTCCCTCTCCCACAGACAGACAGGTACCTTTTGTTGTTTTGGTTACTTTCACTGTTGCAGTGAGTCAAAAATAAGGCCTTCACAACAGTTAAGTAAACAGAAAGGTAGAACATAGTCACAGAGTGTTTGTTGGGTTTTATGATAAGAAGTTAATGTGTTACTGGTGTTCTTCTCATCCTCAGAAGTTCCTCCCCCATAAATTCCTCAGGATTTCGTTCCTCCAACTGAAGGTGCCCTGTCTGGGTCAAATAGTGGCTGTCATTCAGTTCTTACACTTAGTATTAATCACTAAAATCATCATGGAAATTTTTAAGCCTAAGAAATTTAAACAAATCAGAATTTCAATTTTCAAAATTTTTAATCCAATACTGCCTAGTAGCTTATAGTGTTCTTCATCTGTGCCTTTGTTGGTACATTGTCATATGCCCAAAAAGTCTAGGATATTATGGGATCGGCATCGCTCTCAGCACTTCTGCAGATAATTTTTTTAACACGATAACTCAAAAACTGTTTGATGGATCATTTTCCAATTTTTCCCCCACACAGACCATAATGCGTGGAAGGACTGGATTGATTTAGGGAAAGTTTGGTTGTTTATTGCTGACACAAGGGGGAGTTTTATCTCCAAAATTGTTGGGCAATAGTTTTTCAACCATGGTCGGATTTAGTCCAAATTTGGTGCATATGAATAAACCAGAGGATATCTATCTTGTATATATATCATATTTTACTCTGACAGCTCAAACTTTACTCAGTAGGGAGATATTTTTTACGAAAAACACTGTTTTCCGGACAAAACTTGTCAAAATTATTGAGTTCAATGAGAGGGACCGCTTGGACAATGCAGGGGATTATGGGGTCTTCGGGGACATCCTATTGTTGTCGGGGATGTCAGCAAAAGTCTTAGTTTCCTTTGGTAATCATTCATCCATTCATTTAATTAACAGCTTAACTTATTCAGGGTCATGGTAGGGGGGAGGGGGGAGCTGGAGCCTATCCCAGGTGACACTGGGCGAGAGGTAAGGCAGATCCTAGACAAGCCACAAGCTCATCACAGGCGAGGACACATTGAGACCGAGAACCACCCACGCACACATTCATGCCTAAAGACAAGTTAGAATCACCAATCCACCTGCATGTTTTTGGACTTTTGGAGGAAGGGTCATGCCTTTAAAACCTTGCGAAGTTTCTTGGCGGCCAAAGCTGTCAACCACTTAAAGTATGAAAGTGGAGCCCGCCAAAGCACACCATCCTAAAAATACCATAGAGTGCAGACTCCTCTTCACTCCCTTGACCACTAACCTATTGTATGCTTATTTTGCATGAATCATCCTCATAACACAAGGAATATTTTGAGCAACTTTATTTTTGCATTTTGCCCGTAGGATCATGCCGGTTAAATATGCGATTACTGTGTCAGGGAATATGCATAGCAGTTCACTTCTTGTAAAAAAAAAGAAGAAGATGGAGAGCATGAGACTGAGTGACTAAGAGAGCTTTAAGTAAAGTGAGAGTTCTGCTGGGGTGTCATATTTTAAGACCGGTTAATAAATAAACCTGCAGGAACGTGTTGATTGATGTCCGCCCTAAGTCATTAAGTATATGTGTTTTAATTACAACTCGGCGGTAGTCTGGATCAGATAGTACCTCTGTGACTCATAGATACACCTCAGGGTGCATGAGAAATTATTAGAACCAGGAGGGTGATAAAAGCGTTTTTATTTGGGCCAAGAAGCGAAGGCACAAACTAAGAGTCTGTAAGAGAACTGCAGTAGGTTAAAGATAAAGTCTATTAACAGAGAGGTATGTTGCCCTGTACAAAGATATGTGGGTTGGTTGGGTAGTTGGGGGGGTTTGTTGATTGTGTGGTTAGCAATTTGGTGTGATGGTTGTGAAGTTGGTTGATATAGTGTGCAGCTTTAGTTTGCTGGTTGGTTGGTTATTTGGTTGGTTTTTGCGTTGGTTAGTTAGTTATTCGTAAAAAAAAAATTACACCTACTAAACATATTGCTATGTAACTCAAGATGGGGGATGGGCTGGAAATATTTTTTGGTGAATAACTTTCCTTGAAATGTTCACTATTTAAGCAAAAACTAAAGTAAATATTTCTGCAAAACTATGTGGTGTTCTTCCGGAAAGCTAAACAGACATGTTTATTATTGATCATTGCAGTGGTATGTGCTATGATATGAGACCAAAAGATACTTAAACTTCTTTTCACACACCCTAACCTATAGTCATGAGCTCTGGGGAGTGATGGAAATGATGAGTGTTCACAAATACAAGTGGCTGAAATGAGTTCCTCTGTTGGGTGTTAGGGCTCAGCCTCAGAGGAGCTTGAAGATCCGGTGGAAGCTTGCAGGGAACTCACTTCTCCTTTAGATCAAAAGGCGCCAGTTGAGGTGGTTTGGGCATCCAATTATGAACTCTCCATGACGCCTGGCTTTGGAGGATATACATGGAGATACAATTTTGAGGGGACCAAGAATTTGGATGGACTACATATCTGTAATGGCCTGGGAATGCCCTGGCCATTAGACCCTCGGAATCAGCTGACGCGTGTTGCTGGGGAGAGGGATGTTTGTTTGGAATACCCTGCTTGGCCTGTTACAAATGGACTTGATAAGCATAATAGCTTAAGTAACGTGATGAACGTTTTAAATTAAGTATGCAGTAAAATCTTAAACACAATGTGTGAATATTCTGTCTTCTTCCTCAGCTCCCATCAATACATGCCCTTTCTGTCTGTAACCAATAAAAGCCACTGCCGTTTAACCAAACAGTCCTAGCCACCAAAGGTCACCTATTCACTCTGTGCCGCATGATTAAAAGGTCCTTGATTTCAACTTATTAGAATTGACTCTGGAAATGAATAGACCGTGGAGGCTTATCACCACAGCAACCCTGTCATTTAGCAAACAGCTTTTTTTTCTTCTTAAAGGCCAGAGGTAATTGTTTCTGAAATTATTGTTGGACATTTCCTTAATTGACAGCCAGATCATCACCTTTGAGTCAACAGTTCACAAATTTTGTTCCAGACCTTAAAAAGTGTGAACATTGATTAACGCCTAAAGGTGTCGGAAAGTAGCTCCATGCCACCCACTCATGTTCTAAATGGTGAATTTTATTTTAAGAGGATGGGATTGTCAAGAAAAACTGTTCACATTTAACCTTTTATGTGGTGTTGGGAGCTCGTCCGTTCATGCTGGGTTTTTAGCAGCCCTGCTATCCACAGGTATGAGGTCATTACGATAGACCCGATTGTTTGCTAGTGTACAGAGCCACCACCCTGAAAACTGTGCCAATCCCATTCCTACAGAGAAGGATTTTTAAGTGGTTTTATAGAATCAATTTTTCACAAAATATTTAAGGATATATTTGTCCTCCAGCATGCTGCTATGTCAGACCTTAATATGACGTTCACTCTATACTTGTAGAATTGAATGCGGTTCTACAACTAGAATATAAGTAACTATAATCAAATAGTCCGAATGAAAACTGAATCGGACTTCCAATAAGAGTCAAAACTTCCAACCATCCAAACAATATTGCCACCTTTTGATAGTCACTCATTTCCCCGCTCAGTTTATAAAGTGGCTGGCCAACGAACACGATGATTATCTTTTGATTAATTTAATCGCATTATTTTTTTTTAGAGACAACTTAGCATAAATTCCAAATCAAACTAAGCCTATACTATCGTCCCCGACAACAAGAGAATATCCCCCAACACCCTGCATCATACAAGCAATTCTCCTGATCTAACTCTTTAAATTAAATTTAAGGATATGTCAGAAAAACTGTGTTTTTCTTGAAAAAGCTCCCCCAGTGAGTAAAATATGAACTATTAGAGTAAAACATAATGTATACAAGATAGATCGAATGCACCAGGTAACATAAAATATATTTAAGATAGATTGATTGAAATTGGAGCCCAAAAACTTTAGGAAGTAAAGCACCTAGTGTAGGTAATGAAATAGGCCACCAACCGTTCCCAAAATAAATCCAGTTCTTCCTCGCGCAAAGTTCTATGGGGGCTTAAAATTTGAAAATGAAGATGATCGATGAAATAGTTTTCGAATTATCGAGTTAACACGATCAATAAGCAGACACGCCTGATTTGATTTTTCTATTGAGAACAATCTCCCTACTGTGGAAACTTAAAACTATAAAACATTAACCAAAACCACCGCAGTGAAGAGATATTCACGCAAAAGAAATAAATACAATTTAAAGCTCGATTAAAGAATGGGATCATTTAAGCTATTTTGGAAGACGTCATTATACAAAAAGCATTATATACGAATGGGTAAAAGATTTGAGAGCATTTCAGAGGACACTTTGTCTTAATGTACTTAGGGAGAGCACAGCCGGAAGAATGTAATTAGATTCTTTATTATATCCCACAGTAAGAGCAAATGGTCGTTTGTAGCCTAACTATGTTGAGGACAACGTGGGGCAAGAAATGCAGATATTTTTGCAGTTTTGCGGAAATCATCACCACCATTCTGGGCTCTGACTGCAGGCTATGAGTAATGTGTGGCACTGTGGTATCTTTATCATACCACTCTTTAAGAAGACTGACAATTTCACCGGCAGTAAACCACCAACACAAGACAAATGACAGTGTTAAAAAGTGTGAATTAAAAACTTGTAATGGAACAACCAACTGATAGAATTACAGCTCAAGATGCGATGAAATGACACACGATTAAACTGCTGACTATGCAAAGTATTTTTATTTACTATATTATTTGTCGAGGAATTGATGGCAGATTTTTTTCAGTGTATGTCCCAAAATTAAAAGAGACACAAATGCTCCTGCCTCTCTGTAAAATGTATGAAGAATGAAAGCACAGATTATGAAATACGAAACCTTACAGCAGCGATGTCAAACTCAATCACAGGTGGAGTCCACATCAAGGGCCGATCAGAACTCAAATAGGCCATGTTTAATCTGAGGTTTTATGGTAATTTTATTCATATTTTATTTATTCATTTTATTGAATCCCGGACAAACCAACGCAATAGAAAATACTCAAATTGCAGATTAAATTCAAAATAGACCAGCATAAACAATTTCTATCTCTCCTTCTCTATCAGCCGAGTTTCACGGAATAATTTCCAATGAAAAGTTTTTATTCACAGGCGTCAAGAAAAGCCAGAAAATAAGATTTTTCAGGTTAAAAATTAAATTTAAAAACCTAAGTTTTTAATACACAACATCAACCACAAATGACTTTATATGACCCTCGTTCAATGGCTGGGCTGCTTTAGTCGTTTCTTTCTTCTTTCAAAATAAACCAGTAAAAGTAGACTGTTGCTCCTCATATCTGTTCCTGCAGTCTAGGGCAGCTGCTCCTCAGAAAACATTAAGGTGCATGAATAACCTCCAGGTGCATTTCACATTGAGTGTATGCAACTTAATATGTTTTCTTGTTTTTAACACAGCAACACTGACACATATTGAACGGCTGGAGGACATGAACGCCCCTCGACGGTTAATTAAAAGGTGCGATCTAATTACTAATAAACACTAGCGACTAAGCAATCTGTTTATTATTCATAATTTAATTATTTTTCTCATCTATATCCCCTCCCAGGCGCCGCAGCCTCTGTTCTAGGGATTAGCCTAAAGTTTATTAGAGTAACTCGATAAATGTTGTATCTGACAAAAGGTGTGCAGGGAGAAGCGCTGGCACTCTTAACTGACTCGCCTGCTATCGCAGTGCATTCTGGGATTTTTAGTATCCGTGGTGTTTGTTCTGAATACCAGCGGGCCAGTTATTATGAAAATTAGATTGTTTCGCGGTACGGATATAATTGTTTTGAGGACCGGATGTGGCCCGCGGGCCTTGATTTTGAAACATGTGCTTTAGAGCCATGTGTGAAATTTCACACACGACTTCAAATTCTGTACGGCTTCTTTTGAGGACATGGCGATTAACGGTGGCCCATTATGTTCACAGGTATAAATATATGGACGGAAAAAGATAACCCTATATGTCAACTTTGGCCAAGAGACTAAAACAGAGAAGCTATTACTTGAAAAAATAACACACAAGACAGTTAAAGGTCGAAAAGTACAGAAAATGAGAAATTAAAAGAAAAGGAAGCCAACATACCTTCTAATTCCGTCCAGGTTGGTTTTTGTGGATGGACCACACCCAGTTATATATGCCTGTACATACAGACGGAGAAGGGCAAACCTATAAATCTCCTTCAGCGGGAACATAAATACACTTAAAAAGAAAGTAAATGCAAAACGAACAGATGGAAAATGCAAGCTCTAAAAGTATCATGACTTCTTTCCTTTTTTCTTTTTTTCTTTTTAATAACCAAATCCATTTCACTGGATTGAATTGATGTCAATTAGCTAATGCCCCTAACCAGGGAGACCTATAGTGAGTGTATAATTACATTACGGTTTGAAAATCAACAAAGTATCCGCAAACAAATTTAACAAGGGCGAAGGCTAAAACATTCTTACAAAGCTCCTGTGAATACAAAACAACATTAGAGAAGAAACCATTCCAAACCTTGCATATTAAGATACTGGCCAATAGGGGATGGCCGAAAGAGATGTTTGCAACATAAAATAGACAAATTATTGTACATTTCTGAGCAACTGATTTCCATGTCAGAGAAGATGACACGAAAAATAACCGTGACTTGTCGGAGAAGACGCCTCAAAGCGCTCTTAATGTTTAACCGTTCCATTTTCCTTCATTCTGGGCAACAACGTGCGTAATTCACCTCAGGGCACAGACGGAGAGGGAGCGTGCTACCTCGCGGCTCTTCACTCGCTCTATGATGGCTGTCTGACGCGTCTAAAGATACCATATCTGTCAAGGGGCATACATCAGCGACGCAAGGATGCTGGCTGGTGCTACATTTTGCTGTCAAGGTGCAACGAAGAACTGCAGCAGCAAAGACCGCTTGAGAGAGCCGGCAGGGGAGAGGAAGGAGTAGGAGGAGGAGAGCGTGGAGGGAGGGGTGGTGAAGAAACCAGCAGGGTATAAATGAGAGAGGGCAGAGTTTGAAAGAATGGGATGTTAGTCTGAAACAGAAGTGAGAGGAGAGGAGAAAATAGGCGAGGGGAGAAAAGGGTAGAAAGGGACAGGTTTTTATACCGGAACGAAAATGAGGAAGAAGCCACAAGTTAATAGGAAAAATGTAGGAGGAGGAGGAGGGAACTGATATGTTATGAAGGGAGTGAGTGTCTCCTAAAAGCAAGCCAGTGTGTGAATGTAACAAGACTCAGTTCCCCGGGGCTTCTCTCACTCTCATGCCTCCCCAGAGAAGCAATTAACAAAGAAATTATGGTGAAACAATTCGCCCAGAGGCTCTGGGTGTCTATTGTGCCATCTAAGTGTGCTAATCACTTTTTCCACTATAGCACAATAACAAAGAGAGCGATAGAGAGTGATAAAGCCCATGATGGAGGAAGATAAAGAAAATGGCACTTGTCTAGATTACTTTGTTATTATTGATGGAATACACTAAATTAATCAGTAATGAGCTCAATACTAGGAAAACTCAGCAAATGTTTGAACCGCAGTGATTCTCACATAAAAAGATAAACTTTTGATTCGTTTTGGCCCGTCACTTACAGGACAATGCTGTGTTCCGGACCTGAAGACTTTAGAAAACGGGTGCCAGGGTGTAATCTTTTCAAAGCGTGACCGTTTCTGTCTCAGTGTAAATTGGCAAAACGCAACTCTTGTGAAAACTGTGGCATCATAGCCCTAATTTGCGTATAACTGGTTTCAGCTCAAAAGCCACCGTCAGACAGAAAGATAGAGGAATGAGAGGATGCCCCAGGAGTGTAAGAAAAGTTTACTGGTTCCATTTTTAAAGAACAAGGGCGATCAGAGCTGTAGCACCTACAGCGGTGTAGTATGGTTACATGCCCATAAAGAGCTCTATAGAGGCAATGTTTGTTTTCAGGGTGCTGATGGAGAAGTACAGAGAAGGTCAGAAGGAGTTGCATTCTGTCTTTGTCGTGGATTTAGAGAAAGTGTACAACAGAGTGCCGAGGGAGGAATTGTGGTTTTGCATGAGGAAGTCTGGAATGAGAAGTATGTTAGAGTTGTACAGGATATGTATGGGAAGAATATGTCAACTTTGATGTGTGTAATAGGAGTCACGGATGAGTTCAAGGTGGAGGCGAGACTGCATCAAGGATCGGCCCTGAGCCCCTTCTTGTTCGCTGTGGTGATGGAAAGTCTGACAGATGAGGTCTGGCAGTAGTCTCCATGACCTACGATGTTCGGGTATGACATTGTGATCTGCAGTGAGAGCAGGGAGCAGGTGGAAGAAAACCCGGAGAGGTGGAGGTATGCGCTGGAGAGAAGAGGAATGAAGGTCAGTCGCACTAAAACAGAATACATGAGTGAATGAAAGGGAGGCCCCTGCAATGGTGAGGATGAAGAAGTAAAGGTGAAAAAGGTGCAGGAGTTTAAGTGCTTGGGGTCAACTATTCAGAGCAACGGGGAGTGTGGGATAGAGGTGAGGAAGCGAGTGCAGTCGGGGTGGAGAAGAGAGTCAGGAGTTATCTGTGACAGAGGGGCAGCAGCAAAAGTGAAGAGAAAGGTTTACAAGACAATAGTGAGGCCAGTCCTTCTGTAAGGTTTAGAGACGGCTGCTCTGACCAAAAGACAGGAAGCAGAGCTGGATGTGCCAGAGATGAAGATTTTCTCTCGGAGTGAAGAGGATGGACATGATTAGAAATGAGCACATCAGAGGGACAGCCCGGGTTAGACTTCTTGGATACAGAATAAAAAAGGCCACATTGAGATGGTTTGGAGATGTGAAAAGGAGGGATAGTGGATCTATTGGTGGAAGAATGCCGGAGATGGAGGTGCCAGGCAGGAGAAAAAGGAGCTAGACCAAAAAGGAGGTTTTTGGATGTGGTGAGATAACAGATGCAGTTAGTTGGTGTGACAGAAGAAGATGCATGATCCACTGTGGCAATCCCTAGACGAAACAGCCAAAAGAAGAAGACCAAGACTCTTCCTGTTGAGATGACAGCTCAGGCCTAGTTTACAACCGATGTCAGTTTAGTGTCTGTGTGTCTCTGGTGAGGTTGACAGCAGTGGACTTGACTTTCAAAACATTTCTTTGATATTCATGCATCAAAATTTAGCTTTTTTCATATCCATATATTTGCTTTATTCAGCCACCATTAACAGCCCTGCAGGGACGCGTACCGCCACCTTCACGCTGAAATCAACACTTATATGTGCTTGACTGATTAGAAAGTTGAAAATAAAAGATATGGGTAATGAGAGCAGTGACTTATCGATCAAAGAGAAGACTTTCAGCCCAACTGAAGGCTGAACCGATTTGGATAAATTGCCACGAAGGATCTTTGCAGGTTTTTCATGGATGATCAGAGTTGCAACACAATGACAAAATTATTTAAAATATTATCTGGAAATTCACTTTGAGCAGGAATGTTTTAAAAAAAACAACCCTCCTCTGCCTTGTTAAACTAAATATTGCTCATTAATCATACTGGAGGCTGTGAAACCGGAGGCAGTGCACCTCATCCCACCCACCCCTCTATCCGTACTCCTCTTAAACAAACGCCTGCTTTCTAATTAAACCCAATCAAACACAGCACATCTAACATTTGCAATAAATGAGGCTCTATAAATAAAATGGAGCTATTCCCCTCCAGGAATGAAAGGCATGAAAGGCTCTGCGGCGGCGCCTGAACTCTTTTCCACCTTGCTGGAAGGAACAAACAAATTAACCAACTGATATTAAAGCGTGCCTGCTGCGCCAGACAAGTAACTATTTTCAGGTCTCAGATCTGAGAAGAAGGAGAAGGTGACGCTCCAAGAAGTTGTGCAGCGTCTGTGTGACTGTTGGTGTTCTGGGCGTACTCACATAAACTTTTGAAGAAGTTTGATTTTAAGGAATTACTGACTTTATTATTTCTCTGCCAGCCATGGCTGAAAACACAAGTCTATACTGTCAAAAAAGTCGGAGTTTGTATCGACATGCAGGCTGAGGGTAAGCATTTCCTCTCAATCCGATTTTTCCTTCAGACAAGTAAAGACAAAGAAACGGCATATTATCGTGTTATGTTGTGTCGTTCTCACCCACACTATCCCAGATTGTCAAGGCAAAAAATATCAGGGTTTTGTTTGTGTGTTTGCGTGCTGAACAAGAGTGGGAGGGTGTGTTTCCCCCCAAAACTCCTTAGAGACATGCCGTGTGAAACAGCTGAATGCATCCTTGCCGACACATGCATATGAAGATACACATCCTGTTGTATACTTTAGAGTGCATATAAGTATTACAAAGTATTTCTGCTATGCTATTCAACGCAATTCAAGACAACCGTCCTGCATTAAACTGTATTTACCGATATATAAATGGTACCCATTCATTCATTATCCGTAACCGCTTATCCGGTTCAGGGTCCTGGCTGAATTGTATTGTACTGAAATAAATCAAAAATATTCCTCATATATTTGTTTAACGAATATGTAGTTGAATAAAAAGCCCTCGGACCAATTCTGAATATTAAAAACTTCCTGAAAGAACGTACTTGCAGGCCTGTTGTATGAGAGTGCATTCATTCAAACTATTTGTATCCACTGGCTGTGTAAAATATGGATGATGCGGTATGAAATTTATTTCTCATTTTCAGCAGGTGAAGCGACTACACTGGTTTCCAAACGATGCCATCTACTTTGAAGTTGAAAGACACGCTCCTGTTAATTGATTTAAATTGTGGTCCTATTTATGGTGATATAGATGATAAAGCGGGGATGTAGTTCAGGCCCTAAAGTAGGTGTCCATGCTGTAAAGTTTAGGGCATGGCTACGCTTTGACTGACAGTTCACTAACCAAGTCTGTTTTTCAAGAGGTTATTTGGTACTGTGTATCCTTCCTATCTCCACTGACTCATCCAAAGAAGACCCCAACATGGTAGCAGTCACGATGACAAAGTTTAGGGTTGAAAACCATAGCCCAAAAACCGACAGTTGACATCAGGGCACAAGCACATTTTTATGCCCTCAGACTGGACCTTTTTGTCTGTTTGGGGTTAGACCATTAATCTGAAAGAGAGACATCAGGGTACAACTATCCTAGCTTTGAATTGTACAATGAAATTCCAGCCAGCAGAAAGACTTTCATTGTTAAACCTCAACTTTGGTTTGACATCAACATTGGACAAACGCTGAATTTGGTTGGACTTAAAAGCCTGTTATCCTTCTGAAGCCAACATCTGTCTGTTTCCTGTAACCACTTGCCTGGGGTTGGCCAGATGGAGCCTATGATTAAATCCTTGACACGATACAGGAAACACATAATAACTCACTTGGATTTGAACCAGGAACATTATCACTGAGATCATTGTGGCAACCACTACACTACTGCGCTGCCAGAAATAACATTGTCTGTCATATCAGATTTTATAAAATACAACAAAAACAACAATCTCCAACAATCCTTTCCAACTAAAAGCTAACGTGTATTAAATGTGATGAGTCCACTGTCTATCTGTATTTGACTCTGACTTCCTGACTGCCAGCGTGAATAGTTTACCCAGTGTGGTGTGACTGACTGGTCTGAAATAACCTCAAACCCATCCATATGTTTGCATGGACTAGAACTGCAACTATTATCTATAACTGAACATCAGTTATGTTGATTGTAGACTTTGAAAGTATCCCTGCAACCATGTTCTGGAAAACAGTTTAAAGAAAGTAATTATACTAGTGGCACCTCGAGGGCAGAGTGTTTAGTTTGAATAAATTGGCAATCCGTCGAGCAGCCTCACTCAGCCGGTTCCGTGCCGGTTACAACATCACCAAACATCAGTAAACCAGAAAACACAAAGCTCGCATTTTGTAACAACACTAAGGACAAAAGAAGCTGCAGCGGAACAACCCTGAAAAGGTTCGGCACCATTAACTTAATCATACACTTCAAATTTAATCAACCCAAGGAATATAGCATGCTTCAAAAAGCTAAAGTTGGCAGAATAGCTCAAATTAGTGACAAAACGGGACCAGCCATGAGTCCTGAAAAAAGAACATATAACACATGATGGACTGAACGAGGCTTCCAAGGTTTTATTTTCACTTCGAAAAGTCATACAATTGATTCAAAAACTCACAGCAGAGAGGATTGAGGGTACATTTATTTCAACAGGTCAGAATAAATACACAATGCTGACCAGCCTTTCTTCCATAGTAATCCTTCAAAATGAGAGCATTTAATATACGTTAGTCATTCTGATTTTAAAACTTTAAATAAAAAATCTGAACTGGCCAAAATCGGTATCGGACAAGAAAATTGCAATCGTTGCACCTTTTAATTAAACAGTAAAGCTAGCTTGTGAGGCATTCATGTGTTCACATACAAGTCCTCATATTTCAGCGCAGGGTCCAGATATTAAGATTATAAAGTTTATGTAAGATTATCTTACTAATTCGCTGCTTACAGTTTTTTCACTTGCTGCTCAATATATATGAACAAAATCCAATAAACCGAACTGAATGGACACAGACTGAACGCTGAATTGACGGTGACACGGCTGCTTTAGCTGTGTCATCCAACTACAGTTATTTTCACCAAAGCCGAGGATTCTATCTCACTTAGTCTGAGACAAAAAGCATTTGACTTTTACTTTTATTAACCCCAGAATTCAGTTAACCACCTCCAGGGCACAGCAGACATGTTATGGTAAATTTGCAACACTTTTCAAACCGTAATTATCGCCTCGGTGAGGGATTGACCAGTTAAATCACAAGTCTCTGCACCATGTTGTCTTTTGACTGAGGCGGTCGTTTCCAGCTGAGAGCAGATACCAGTTTTCCCTCCACCCGCCTTGTCCATCCATCCTCGTTATAAAAACCCCTCTCGCCTCAAGCCCTGTCGCCATTCCTGAATCCAATTCGTATTAGGACTGACTCTTCAATCCCAGACAATCGATACCATCACTTACAACCGAGTCACACCACTGATTACACTGTCCCTCCAATTCACAGAGCCTTTTGGGGAAGTGGACGACGAGAGGAAGGAGGGGAGAGGTCAGGTGCAATTAGATGGAGCTGCATCCCCTCTTGGACCTGTGTGGTCATAATGGAGCTCTGTTGCCTCCAGGAATGGATGAAAATAACCGTATTGCTCAGTGGCTATGAATTTTTTTAAAGAATAATTTGACCCTGAGGTGAAAAGGTGTCCTGAGGTGGAAAATAACCGAGCCAGGAGGGCTGCACATTAGCTGCACTGCAGCTAACCATATGACACTATGAGTGCATGTAGGGTAGTTTCTTGTTGGCTGATAATTACATACGGGAGTGTGCAATAATCTGTGCACAGACTTAATACCGCAATATTAATAGCAGTCTCGTCGACCGGCAAAACAAGGGTAGTTGATTAGCCATACCATTATAACCACCAGCTTAATAATGTGTAATTGCCCTTTTTGCTGCTAAAACAGCTTGTCGATGCTCTGAGACCCTTCTAGCAGGACCATAATTCAGTGTGTGAGTAAAATCTAATGCTGTCATATCGTAGCTTGGTCCTTCTGTCGTCTAACCACCACAATTAAGCCCTTGTTTATGTTCCACAGATCCTTACGCTTGCCCGTTTTTTCCTGGTCCCAACAAGTCAACTTCAGGATGAAATGTTGCCTAATGTATCAAATGACATGTTTGGAACATGTAAAATAAGAAGGCTGTCGCCAAACGATCCAGTTTGGCTTGATCTGCAAATCTGAAGACAGTTGTTGGTATGTGTGTGTTTCCCTGACAATTTAAACAGAAGCAACTGAGCTTACTGTTTAATGTTGAAGATGTTTCACCTCTCATCCGGGAGGTCTCTTCCGTTCTAGCCGATAGGTTAGGGATGTAGCGGTGAAGTGTTCACAAGAAAATAGCTGACCAGATATCACCCAAGTGGGTAGTCCACTTCTGCTAAAATTGACAAAGAGAGTTCAGCAGGTCGCGCTTTGCAATGGCATTGACGGACATGCAGAAGCTCAATGTAAATACTGCAACAGTAGTTATCCTAAAATTGCTTATTATTCAGTGATCTCTGTCTTCCCCCGAATCATTATGGCCCGGTACCGGTTTGCAGGCTGGTAGCAAATGCTTTGCAGCTCAGTGATGGATCGTTACCTGACTGCTGCTGATATAATCTATCCAAATGTCTCTGATGGACATTCAAGGGATGTTGTTTTAAAAGGACAGAAAAAAAGGAGCTAAAGGCAGACACTTTTTCTGACAGTTGTGGATTACAGAGGAGAGTGCCAGGACTTCAACAGAGCAAAACACAAAGTGATCCACTCTGCAGGCTGCCTGACATGCCTCTGTTAAAACAATGCAAAAACATGAGTGGGAAAAAGAGGCATTCAATTGAGAGTGTTTCATACCTGCCTCACGTCAACAAAGTCCTTTGTGATGTTCTACACAAAAGACAATACACCAACACAACAAAAGACAAACCTCAGCAGCCAAGAGTTTTATGTTACACAATGCAAATACGCTCTAAGCGAGACACCTGTCTTACTGCCTTTAACGTGAGCAACCGCTGCCATTACCATAAAACACTCTTTTCCTTCTCCACTTTATTCTTTTTACTCACATTTCCTTTTCTTTTGGGCAGATTTATAGCTTGGTGCACAGTCATGGTCCCTAGTGCAGAGAGGGATAGATCCATCCATGCATCCATCCATGTGTGCGCCCCTTCATGCATCCATCCATGTCTCCACCCCTTCATGCATCCATCCATCTATCTATTCATCCATGGATCCATCCATTCATGGCTCCATCCATCCATGCCTCCATACATCTAATCATGCATCCATCCTTGTATCCATCCATCCATCCATCCATCCATCTATGTACATTTTCTGGGCTGATCTTCATCTGCTGTTCCAATGAGTTCCACTGCACCTCATTTGCAGCTGTGATTGGAACCTACCTGTGTTTGAGCAGAACTGCTACCTGGCTAAAATCAACACATTCACCAGTAATCATTCAAAATGAAGGTTCATTTTATCCAATTCCTTTGGCGACTTATATTGACTTTATTGCAATTTCCACACCATGGAACCATCCAAGACTAAAAGTTATACAGAACAGTATCTGCGGGGGATTACAATTAGATAGGACCATTCTGTCTCATGTGATTACTATCCAGAGGCGATGCTCAGTGCTGAAGCAGGAAACAATGACATCCTGTGTGGCCACTTGCTGGAGAATTTGCATCCTATCAGAGAAACCTCAGTTCTGTCTGCAACCATCAGCTTTTCTAAACGCAACCATACCTTAACCAAAGTTTATTTGTCTTAAACAGAACCATTCTGGCACCATAACCATCTGCTAGTTGGTAATTTGTGATCTCTCCCAAAACGGTTTTGCCATCGTCCAAAACCTGGAGTCACATTACGCTAATCACTAACATGATACCCCAACAGACAACCAGGACCACTCTGTCCCTAACGACTGCTGACGACCCACCCACTTTAGTTATGCATGACCATCTGCCAACGACTCTCTATGTACCATCACGTACTGCTGGTATAAAAATCTCTGACTCCCCACCACCCAGTTAGAAATGAAGAAGCCTCATTAGAGGTGAAACGCCTTAGAGCCAAAACAAAAGTCCAGTTGCTTGGA
This sequence comes from Lophius americanus, assembly GCA_037951165.1. Taxonomy (NCBI): domain Eukaryota; kingdom Metazoa; phylum Chordata; class Actinopteri; order Lophiiformes; family Lophiidae; genus Lophius; species Lophius americanus. Next base: position 377,588 of record JBBDHG010000020.1, on the reverse strand, counting down.
TTCAACCCACATGGATGACACTAAAATATAATTTCCCCTACATGAAAATACCTTCACTGTAAAATCAATACATGCCCGATTACATGTAGCATTTTTTAAAACCACTTCTTAATCAGGTGTTTCTAAAAAAAAACACTGTGCACAAGGACATATAGTTTTTCCAAGTTTTAGGTACCTTCCTTTCAAAAAGGATATTTTCTTCTTGTATTCTCTCTTGATCAATCATTGTCTTATCAAGCTGACCCAAAGCCAGTCAAAGCGTCTGGTCGGGCCGGCCGATGGCAGGGATGGATACCGTTGCACTAATAGACCATTATTCACGGAAAATTCTGCCACTTTCTTAGAGAGTCTAATATACGAAATGTCATCTCTAGAACCAGTGTTCAGGCTACTGTATAAATATGGCGGAGCAACAGTTGGGCAACCACGGAAGAGGACCCGACCCCTCTGTAGATATTAAAAAAGTCATTTGACCTTTCGGCTGAATAAACACTAACAACAAACAGAGTTATGAATATGAAATTCCATTTATTCAATGAAATACCCCTACATCTTACACTCTGCACCGCCAAGGCCGTATCAGAATTAGGGTAGTAGTAGTTTAAGTATTGCCAGGGCCTCCCCCTAGCCAAACTGGTACCCTAAGCATAATTTGATAATTCAAATAGCTGACTCTGTCTACAATAAACTATAAAAGAAGAGGTACTGCGATAAAATTAATTCTGAGTCTGAAAACGAGAACAATCGACAAAAACATAATGACACAAATGAAGCCATAGAATCTGCTAAATGACCCATATGTTGCTTATCTTCAAACAAAGACACAAGCACAAGTGACAGACCAGCTTTCCTCAAAACTTAAAGAGAAACTAACAGATTAAATGTCATCAAACTAAAGAACTCCTGATCAATGCAGCACAGGGACCAGGACGCTCAAGGCTGGGACACATTTTTATATAAACATCAAAGAAACATTAAAGAAAGCGACATTGACACAAACAACCACACACACACCCACACCCACACACACACACAGTATCCCACTGAGTTGCTGAATCCCTTCATACCTGACTCGACTTGAGAATACTTACTTAGCATACAATACCCCAAAAATGAAAAGACATGACAGCGCTGCTTGGTCGGCAGTCTGCCTGTTTGATGTACTTACAAAGAAAAGATTTAAAATGTCCACTACAAAATGGTCACTGTCTGTAAAATTTTAAAAGAAGAGAAAGGACAGGAATGCTGCAGAGCTTATGTATAAACCTGGACCCAGCAGTGGGGTGCTTTCAGATGGACAATAGCACCTAAGAAAGAAAACCACCAGGACTAGAGAACATGCCACCACAGGCACATGTTAGATGAGGGGGGGGAAGGAGCCATGTTTGAACAGCAGTTTGTCCTCTCCTTTGAGTGTGTGAAGTAGAACTGTGCACACAATGGTACACAAAGTACTCTTCCTGGTATTGCCGCATGCATACAGAGTATTTGATTGACCTACATAGACGGAAATGACTGATCCGGCAGAAAATTTCTGTAAAGATTGATGCTGGTTCTGATGGAAAGGTGTGAGAACAGACAATGCACCGCAGAGCTGTTTTGAAGGCAAAAATGGGACCTGCACAATATTTGGTGTGGTTTTAACCTTATGGCCACAATGAAATATCAAGTACCTACTCCATTCGTAAAATGTAATCAAAACAGAGGAACTCGGGGCTGTTTATTGTTTTCTAATACTTGCTGGAGAGTGCAGCAGGAAATAGAGAGGAAGCAGGAGCTCGCCTTCTGAATCAGTTTATTAATTATCTTTTTGTCTGTTGTGCATGAACCATCACCCCAGCACACCCAACCAAAGAATATAGCAAAAGCCACCACAGTCTAGTACAGGGTTCACATTAGAGGCCTGCTGATCTTGAGGGATCCAGCCTCTATAATAAATACAGTCGGCTTTGACCCTTTTTGTACAATGCCTACATGTAACAGTTCCATTCCAGTTTGTTGTCCAGCTAATGAAGAGTGCAAAGGAGTTTATTAGGATCAGTCAGTCGAGGACGCCATCCTATGGATGTTTTCCAAACATGTTCAACCAGGAGGAGACTCGTGGGTAGACCCAAATCCACTGGAGGGATTATGTGTGTAATCTAACCTGGGAACGCCTCTTGATCCCAGCAGCTGAGCTGGAAAGTGTTGCGGGGAAGAGATATGTCTGAAATACCTTTCTTCGCCTGCAGCCACCACGACCCGACCCCGGATAAGCAGAGATGGTTTGGAATAGAATTGACGAAATCCAAACTTTGCTTGTCTTGGTGGTTATAACTCATACTGTATGAGCTTTTCTGTCACCCTTTTTAACAGAGGTCACAAAACATGTTAGTATCGTAAATCCTTCTTTATTTCTTGTTTGTTTGCATTGATCAAACCAATGGCAGAACCATCCTGTTCTTTACTTCTGATTTTAGAAGGGAAACAAGAGCTCTGTGGGTATAATACATACGTATGCGTTGTGTTACACATTGTAGGCAAGCATCAGTTTAACTTCACGGCTCATCTAACTCTCTGCTCAGAGGGTATGGAGCTCTCAGACTCGCCCATATGATGTGAGGTTTGGAATATGCGATGTTTCGACTGCATTTCTGCCTGCCTGCATTTACATTGATGTCAGATTAGACTGGCACTACCTTTGCCAACTTCTCAACACAGACTCACTATCCGACAACGGTTGAATAGATGGCTTGATTGTGTTGAATGCAGACACAGACTGGACCTTCGGCCTCTCTAGGTTAAATCTCCCTGAATTCCCTCTTCACCTGAGGGGAGGAGAGTTGTAAGGCTGGGCTGAGGTGCTTGGTAGTCGGAGTTGATTAAAAATCGATTCAAAAGTATATATAATTCGTTAGCTTACTCCTAATCACCAGATTCCGGGTCCCTCCCCCTACCATTGCCTTACTCTGAGATTGCTATAAGCCCCATCCAGACCCCCCTTGTATTATTCTGCAGCAGCTGCACAGTACAATTAAATTCGGACAATTTCCTAGTCTAAAAAGAAAATTATGTGAATCACTTTCTCACATTGACTGACTTTTTGTTGGACGCTGCTCACCTGCTCATTTGTCGCTCTCCTTCAGCTTTGGTCAATCATCCTATGATGAAGACTATGAAAGTAGATGTTGAGATCAGGTGATTGGTCTGCTAAGCTCTTGAATCATTACCTCCATTTCCAAATGAAAATGCATGACTAAAGTTGTTGGGATGTTTCTGTAGAAAGCATTATGAAATTCCCACTGTTTGTTAGCCTAGATTCATATCTCCCACTTCCAAAAATCTCCAAGTATCCCCTGCGGTGGTCAGCATATGGCATTCATGCACACATCACCATTATCAATATTTAATACCTACGGAGAACACTGCACAGTAGGAGAGGGAGAAGGTGATGTGGCTCTGTAGGGTTTGAGACACTACAAATGGAATCTGTTCGCTGCACTTTCTCATTTATTTCAATAGGATCTGAATTTTATATTGTTTTTTATCAGCTTGCATTAGTTTGTACACAACAAGTGATGCAAAATGAAAGCCAGCATGCAATATTCATTGGGAGTCATATTCATATCTGTGGCATCAACACTACCCATAACACCTATTCTCCTGAGCCACTCAGAAGCTCCACATATCAGTTTCAAGCTAGGACACTGATCCTGACACAAAAGGCTATCGTGACCCAGGAGATGCGATATCATCCCTTAATAAAACAGCATCTGCCACGTCTATACCAGGGTAATGAAGAATTAGTGGGCTTTTTTTCCGTCTATAATACGACTGAAGAAAATGTAAGTATATCCATTATTACATTTTGTTTATGTAAAGAAGAGATCATTTGATGTTAATGGGCCAAAATGGAGCCGCACCCAACAGTATTTAACTTTTATCCCTAAATATTTTTTGGTTGTTATTTTCTATTTATTTAATTTTTGTCTTATCTGTCAGTCTTCCTCTGTCAGTCTTCCTCATGAGTGTAAAGTAAAACAAAGTATACAAGATAGATCTCCTAGAGTTGATACATATGCTCCAAATGTGGACTAAACAGTTGAGAAAATTATGACCAAAAACCTTTGGAGATAAAGCTCCTGCTAGTGTTATATTCACCCGACCTTTTCCAAAATCCCTCCAGTTCTTCCTCGCATAATGGACTGTTTAGTTAAAAACTTTGAAAATGATCCATGAAACAGTTTTTGAGTCATCGCGTTATCAAGAAGAATCTGTGCCGGCAGACACGATGACGATTCCATTATAGCCTCGACTTTTTCAGGGAAATAACTATTTGCTATTACTGCTATTGTTGTTGCTATCATCACGGTTATCTCTATAGTTACCCAGGATATCAAGTACTTACATTTCAAGCAGATGGATAGGAGTCAGAGTATTAACAACCTAAGATCCAGTATGTAGAGAAAGGCTACACACACACACACACACACACACAATTATAAAGCTTTGACAATCCTGTCTCTCCTCTGACAGACTGACGAAGCTGATCTCTTCCAAAAAATGTAAGCGTGTCTTCCATACAGCTGTTGGTTTCAGAAAACTTTTGATAAACATGTGCCTCAGTACGTTACAAGCGTGCACATACACACACACACACTCGCACACAGAGTCACTGACGGTTTCTAAATGTGTTTCTAAATTAGCTGTCGGAACCATTTATCACAATGTGCTAATCAGGCCGGTTTGTGTTTGTTTGAATCTCCTTCTGAGAATCACGCTGTCGAACAAATTAATCCACCCAGCGGTGTGTGTGCGTGCGTGTGTGTGTGCGTGGGTTTGTAAATGAACCAGTTGTTGAAATATGAAAGTATGCCATTTTTTTCCTTATTAAAAGGTAAGGCATACATAGAGCACGTGATTCATCACGGCTTTTTGATTTCCTTTCAAACAAAATCTCCCTGCCTTCTCTGTCCCTGTGGAAATCTCTCTTCGCTCCAAGACATCTGTTTGCCTCCCAAAATAACAAATAACTAATAATCGGAGATTAGTTTAATCACTCCTGTTATTTCATTGGACTTTCCGTGTCATAAATGTAGCATAGCAACACGCAGAGGTGCCAGCATGAGAAACTGTACAGGCATGTAAAATAAATCTGTTGAGCGAGGCAGCCATAACATTAAAACCACCTGCCTATTATCGGGTGTAGCTCAGTGATTAACTCTGTGTTCTGATACCTTTGCTTCTGAACTATAGCGTCATCTTCCTCAACAGTTAGTGCTGCAGTATATCTCCTGAAGGATCAACAACACAGGTTAGCCTTTGTCACGCACATACAAACAACTGTCACCGGTTCACCAGATGTCCTTACTTAGACCGCTTTCGTAGAAACGGACCGCGGCAGACCAGAAACACCCAACAAAAACACAGCCCTTTTTCTCTGCTTCCGACATCTAAACTTCATGTGAGATCAATTACATTTGACCTTTGGCCTTCAGTTGATAGAGAGTGGTGGAGAGAGTCCCAGCAGACGAGAGAGAGAGAGAGTGAGAGAGACAGAGGCGGAAGAGAAATATACATGGAGCAAAAACAGTAATATGTGCTTGTTAGGGGCCACCGAGGCTCCATTTTGTATTTTTTGGAGTTTATATTCTGCTGTCGCGCAGCAATTTCTTTCAATGTCCATGGAGGGGCGTGACTCGCCTCACCAGAGGGTTTCCCTAGTCTCCGCCCCTCATCCGCGACATCACGAATGATGTCGGAAGGAACCTCTTGATGTTTATTGGCTTACGCTCCTTGACTCCGTTTCTAGGTGTTCCAATCGACCACTTAGGAACGGCTAGCTTGTGCCTCATCAGCCTCTGGAGGATAAAAGGACGTCAACAGATGTTGCAGTGGCGGCTGCATTCTGAGCTGAGCGGCCGTTGATTCCTTAAACTGTCACTGTGGCTCGTTCTGAGACTGTTAACGGTATAGAAATGATTATTAATGGTTATTAACAAAGAGTCATCCAGTTTAGTCTGATTTCTCATTTGATTGTTAATGGCAGCTAGCACTGCAGTGGGTTTTAGTTAACAGGTAGTTTTTTGTTGGTTGATTTATGGTTTGGTGTCACTCGCCGCCCTCTCCTATGTGTAGGAATTCTTGTAGTGTTTAAGTTGTTGTTAATAAACAGTGCTTATTGTTAACACCATGGTGCTTAACCGTTGCTTCCCTTATCTCTGGGCATTTAATAGGGTTGTAACATTGCTATAATTGAATAAATATTGCAATTAGTAAAGGCAGTAACCTTTGGTCATGACTGATTGGTGTGTATAATAAAGGTTTAGATATCGACTCCAGCATATAATACTTTATAGGGGACAGCAAAGCTATACCTGTGTCGGGAAATACATAATTAAAGATTCCAGTCCATAGTGGAAATTTCAAACTATTGTGGAAAAAATTGTCCGATTTGTTGTAAAAACTCATCTTCAGAATAATGTCTCTTAGTCTTAATTTAAAGGCATAGTATCTCAATATAATGATTTTGTCGCAGCATGGACGCGACCAAGTGTCCCTTTTATGTTTGTTTTATTGTTTTATTCCTGTGTGTCTCTGTCTTCTATTTCCCTCTAACTTTCCATCTTTGTATCTGGGTCTCTGTGGAGGCGTGGTCCCTCACACCTGCCTCCTGGCTTCACTTTGCACCTGATTTCCTCATCATCTGCTGCAGTATATCAACCCCAGGCTTCCTGCAAAATCTGGCCAGATTATATCATCAATCATACCATTGGTAGATGGCTGCTGCTCTAGTAATTCTAAAATTGTAGTTTTTTTTCCTTCTTGAGTGTATTTATTCTCTTTTGTCATGCGTAGGAGCCTCCACTTCACCATCTCTTCTGGTGAACCTCCTCTCAGCCAGACCCCTTCACTTCCAGCTACGTCTCCTAACTGCTGTCTGCCTTCTTCATCACCATCACAATATTCATTTTTGACAATTATACCCCCTTTTCCCCACTTTGGCCGGCCTCTGAATTTGCTCCTGGGTCCAAACTGTAATATGAACTTTAAAATATTTAGTCGGTCACTCAAAATAAGAAGAAGCATCCATATGAGCAATTTTTGACAGTTAATCTCCTAGCTTATCATAATTAATGACTGAGTAAGGAGCGTCTAAGCATTGCCCTCTCATGCATTAAGATAGACACTAAATGAGGCATTCGTGCCTGCAGCAGGAGGCACATTAGAGGACGGGTTTACCTTTGAGGACCGCCGTGTCATCTATTCTTATGATTTGAGGGAGTTCCAGAGGTCGTAGATGTAAACCAGATTTTAACGGTTCAGTTCAGAGCCCGCCCTCCTGAGACAGATTTCTTTTTTCAGGGATTGAGTGATAATTAGATGAGATTGACAGCATCTTTGAAGTAATGAAGCGGAAGCGGCTGATGCAATTCCCTCAGGTGGGAATGAAAGGAGAAGAGTCAGGCAGGAAGTGCTCTCAGGGTCTGGAATTTAAGATGATTATTTGGAGCTGATTAGAGAGACAGAGAGAGAGAGAGAGAAAAAAAAGAGAGAGAGGGAGAGGGCGCAACAATAAGGCCTGATGTTCCTCCCTCACTTGTTAGTCATGCCTATTTGCAACCATGTTAGAGATCCTTATGTGACATCGGAGCAGCGCCCCTCTCGGCAGCTCTGTGACTTTATGATGCTGCAACAGTTACCCGTGACAATACGCATCCAATTAACAGGCTTTATGCGATTAGTCAGCCTATCCAGTCATCTAATGTGATTCGCCTCATTAGTGGATGACTTCATAAGTAAGATGATCTGACTGCAGACACGCACAGGCGGGGAAAAAATAAAAAAAAACGAGGAGGAGGAGGGGATGATGAAAGCTCATTTAATCACAGAGGAAATTCCATATGATGAGGGAACCAATGTTTCCCTCTTCAATAGTAATGATGTGAAAGAACAATCACATTTAGTCTGTTAATGCTGGATATAAGCCCATATTAATATAGAAAATGCTTTTTATTGTTTCCTTATTTGAAGCTGGAGTGTTCAGACTCTGCAGCAGAAGAAGGCTAAGCAGTACAAATTTGGACATGATCATTCATTCCTGCATTTAAGATGGAGAATCGAATCGGTTAATGTTAATTAATCATGACTATCTGCATGTTTAACTGCTTGTATATATTGCCCTATTGGTGGGAGTTACAGACAGAGAAAACATCTTTTCTAAGGATCCGTTTCTCTTCATTCATAACATGTCTACTTTGTTTGGATGATTTTGTCCCATCTTCTATAAGGAATTGAATATTTCGGAATGTCTACCTGCAAATTGTTTGCAAAGTAAAATTTCACCAACAGTTGCCCCAGAGCAGGCATAAGTTTTTGCCTGTTTACTGCTGGGCATTCATGCATTTGGAGAAAATAGTTTCCCTGGAGGGTGGCTGGTATGGGGTGTTGCCTTTGGCTATGTCCATGGCAAATACCTTGGAGCTCCTGGTCTAAAACAATCTTAATGGGCCTGCAGCTTTCCTGTTGTTGTCTGGCTTTGTCCTGTCTCAGTGCTAGAATCTTTGCTAACGTCAGCAAATCTATGTTTACTCTGAAATCCTGAAGATGACACTTAACACTTGTTGTGCTCCGTACTATATGGACACAGCTTAGGCTTTAACTAAACTTAAATCTAGAGGTGCACTGATCAATCTGTCCCCCGGCCTAGTTTGATAAAAACATCAATCGGCCGAGCGGCCCCACTTCAGGCCAATTGGCTGCTGGTTAAAAGTATGAGTTACCACGGTTCCAAACCACAGCTCCAATTAAACCAGAACACTCCAGAACACACAATACGCCAAATTTGTAAAACCAGTAATTCAAAATAAGCTGTGAAGGAACAACCCAGAAAATGTTTGACACAACAAACTTAATCAGACACTTCAGACTGAATTACCCCAAGGAATAGAGCAAGTTAAGAAGCTAACGTTAGCAGAGTGCGTAAAGCTAGTAGGAGCTTAGAGTCACAACCGCTGAAGTCCCTAAACAATGCCGACATTTAACTTATAATGGACTGAACGAGGCTTACAATGTCTCACTTCTAGGTGTCATACAATTGGTTTAAGAAATGTAGGGCGAGAAGGACGTTGTGGACATTAATTTCAAAAGCTATAGATAGCCCTAAAAAATAAATAACTAAACTTGAACATGAGTCATGAGCACCAGCCTTTGGAACCTGAAGGCATACAAGACTGAGGCATTGTGTAATGAGAGTTTGGTTTTTTGGCAAGTCACCATCATCCACATAAGCAGCACACAACACATTCGCTGCAAAACAAAAACTGAATATGCTGACACGAGAATCTAGCAGATTGGCTCCTCAGAATCTGGCATCACACTCACAAAGTCAGCGGAGTAAGTGTAAGGACAACTACACACGATGCATTCGTAAATTAAACGTCAAGAAATGACGTGATCAACACTGTTATAAATTTTACACTCCCAATTAGTAAATGTGATGTCTGCCACTTATCAGCCGAATCCTCCTTAAGTGCCATCGTTCTGACAGTTTATCGCAGTCTATAGTTTACTTTCTCAGACTCAGCGTTTTGACTCAGGTTCATCTACCTCTGCTTTCTCTCCTGCATCTACCCACCATTTCTACTGCAGTTAGTCAAGCTTACTTTGGGTCAGGCACAAATTGATTGGTATATTGTTTCACAAATCCAAAGTATCTTAATAAACTGGTCTCCAGGTCCTGGTTTCTGGTGTGAAAAAAAACCCAAACAAACAAAAACGGCACACTTTTTATTTTGATTTAGTTTTCTTTTTTTTTTTTCAAATATTAAACAAAGATACACAACACAAACAGGGAAAACCAAACATTCATCTCACCACCGCAGCATTGGACAAACAGCGCCCTCCACCACAAACTTCTGGTGCAGAATGTCAGGTCATCACTCTGTTAGTTGAATTCTCGCACAACTGTACAATGATCCCTATCAGAAGGTAAATCCACATCTGAATGGCTCAAAAAGAATCAAATGAAAGTTTTGGAGTGGTTTTAGAGTCAAAGTCCAGACCTGAACCTCATTAAGATGCTGTGGAATGAACTACATAAGAAAAGCCGTTTAATGCTCACAAACGCTCCAATGTGTCTGCACAAATGTAGTTCTCAAAAGAAGAGTTGGTCAAAGTGATCCAGTTGTTGGTGCAAAATGTGGAAGAACTAAATATTAAGTTCAAGGGCGTGATTATTTTTCTAGTTTAATTTGCCTCATTAAAAACAATCATCATTTAAAACTTAGATTTTGTGTTTACTCATGTTGGTATGTAACATTTTGGACACAGTTTTTTAAATAGAAGATACATTCTTCACAGCACTGAACTGTTTAATAACTCACAAAATTAAAAAAACCATATAATAATAATAGTAATAATACAAAATTTATAACAACTTTACATTTGGATCAAATCTCATTGATGGATAAAATCAAAAATCAAAAATCAAAAATATAATAATAATAATGATAATGTAAAAATATGACCAAAGAGCTGCAATGTTAATGAAAAGTTAAAGGTTCTGCTAAAAAGGAGCGTCTCAGTCGTCTGTGGAGCCCTCAGATGGTCATGGAGGGCATACCACAGACGAAGGGGCAGTAGAACAGAAAGCACGATCAGCCATTGTACTAATAATAATAATACATTGAATTTATGTGCTGAGCTTAGTCCGGGGAAGGAGGAGGCGGTATGAGTGGGTAGAACGGAGGGATCGTGTTGAGGTCAGTGGGGTCAGTACTTATTTTAGGTAGGGGGGTGCGTTAACTAGGATGCACTGGTGAGTGAGGAGAGAGATCTTATAATCAATCCTGGTGGAGATGGGAAGAAAATGAAGGGAATGAAGAACGGGGGTGATGTGTTGGTGTTTACGAACTCTCATCAGGATCCTTGAAGCACTGTTTTGAAGATACTGCAGTCTTTGAAGACTTTTATCAGGGATCCCGATGAGAAGTGAGTTACAGTAATCCAGTCTGGAGGAGACGAACGCGTGAACCAGCTTTTCAGCATCACTCAAGGTGAGTGAAGAACAGAGTTTGGAAATATTTCTGAGATGATGATTGGGGATATTAATGATGTGTTTGATGCAGGATTCAAAGATGAGTTGAGGGTCGAAACTAACGCCAAGGTTGGTGACTGATGAAGAGAGGGGAATGTCGTGACCAGAGAAAGTAATGCTGGTTATTGAGGAAGACTGGGTCTGATGAGGGGTGCCAATTAAAATTGCTTCGTTTTTGGAGCGGTTTAACTGGAGAAAGTTATTTTTTATCCACACCTTTATCTCCTCCAGACAAGCGCGGAGAGTTGGCAGGGGAGATGATGATGACGATGAGGATCACTTGTCGTCAGCGTAGCAATGGAATGAGAGTCCATATCGACTAATAACATGGACAAGGGGGAGAATGTACAGTATGAAGAGGCTGGGGCCTATATATACTATTTTATTCTATCAAAAATACATGAAAACGTATCAATGCTCATCTTACTGTGGTGAAAAACACTTCTTAAAGTGACTGAGAACTTCATCTTTTTCTGTATCGATGAAGCAGAAGGAAGGTTTGGGGGTGTTAAGGGTTAATTGAAAAGGCTTTAGGGGATCCAGCGCCAGGATAAACCTATTTTTTCTCAAGAAATGAACGGGGAGGACAATCGTTTGTACTGCGGCTGGAAAGTAATAACACAAGAAGCAACGGTTATGCTTCTGTCACACTGCTTAAATTAAGATGAATAGCATAGAGTTTGAACTTCGTTTGCTACATTTACTTTGTTTATCTGGCCTAGGAAATACATAATGTGACTATAATAGAAATGGTTATACATCAGATATACAGTGGATGTACAGTGTATATATATATATATATATATATATATATTTATAACCCAGAGAATCTCCGAGCTCCAGTGGAGGACTGGCGTTTGAGCTGCAAGCATTCTAGTGATGTGCAGCTGAATCCGGCTAATTATGGAAGGACACACCCCAGCGATACCGCTGAGGAAAAATACAACAAAGCATCCCAGGGCAAGGTGAAAGTAATAAACTCACACACACACACATGCATAAAAAGCTATAAAACTACACAGGCCAGCTGGACCGGGTATCTTTTCACCAAGTAACGGGGCATATAGCCCGAGGATGTGTTAACCGAGCTCTCAGCGCTACCTTTCCCATGGTATCACTCTCTCTCCTGCCAGTCCTCCGTCTCTCTATCACTCTCGCCCACCCCTCTCTCTCTCTCAAAGCTTCCGGATCTCTGTTCTGCTGTTTCTGTCTCTCCGTCTCCTCTCTACCCCTGTTTCCACAGCCTTTAGGTGCGCCAGCCATCGGAAGACATTTTCTGATAAATATTCATTCACCCCCACTGCAGCCAACTGTGTCTGTTTGAATGCTAATCAATTTTCTCTGAAATTTCCACTGGTCCTCTTCAGAGCTCTTTCCTCTGAACTCCGCTCGCAGTCTCCTCCTTTTTCTCTCTTTTCCTCTCGCTATCTATCTTCCGCTGTCCTCATCTGTTCTCTCATTCATTTCACTTTTTCTTCATTTTTCTGTCGTTGTATTTCCTTCGCTCAATTGTTTCACTTGTTCCTTTCCTTCTCCTCCACATTCTCTTGTGTATTTTTCTCTATCATTTTTTTCTCCTGCCCATTATCATCGTTATTTGTTTTCTGTATTTTCACCCGCTCCTTTCGTTTAACCCCCCCTTCCCGGCCAAACAATTCATCCCTTTTCCCGCTGATTGTGACTCCGATTTTTCCTTCACCAATCATTTTGAGCCTTGTTTCTGACTCATTCCTCCTCTTCCACATTCTCCAGTGAACTGGTGTGAACTCGCATGCACACACGGTTGAACGACATAATCCTCTACCTTTCTTACACTCTCTCTTCCATGCCTGTGACATACAGATGTAATCACTCAGTGGACAGCCGGGAGTACAGCAGTGTGTCTAGAGGTGAGAGCAACTTCCACAGCTTCGACAGGAGCTTAGGTGGAATGAGGAATGGAGGGAAGGTGAGGGGATGGAGGAGTGAATCAATTCTGTGGGATACTTTTCCCAGTCAGTGTGAGAAGGAACTGCTGAGTGTCTCATAACCTCTTCCGGGCTGCAAAGACCCAGAGACTTGGGAGAAGGTGGAGAAGAGAACGAAGGAAGAGTTTCAGAGTAGGATAGAAAGATGAGAGGAGAGGTAAAGTACTTCAGGGGGTAGAAGAAGCAGGTTGGGAGCTCTCTTGACACATCAACAGTTAAACATAGCGGCAAAATAGTAGAAATACCACATAGAATCTGGAAATAAGAGCGCAGTGATTGGATAAGCCTCAACACCTGGGATATGCAAATGTAGGCAGGAGATAGAGGAAGGGATGATGAACAGATGGAGGATGCAGGTAAAGAATTAAAGCCTGGGAGGGAATTGACAACAGTTGGGTGCGTTAAGGAAGAAACACGCTCTGCAGGAGCTTCGCAGTCAGGACTAATTCTGAAAGCCCGATATGAGGTCAAAGGGAGTAAATGATATGCAAATGTATGTAGAATGTTGAGATGGTTACAGGGACGATTGATGAGATGAGGGAACAAATGCAGGAGGGGATTTTCAGGAAGCAGGATGGGATTAATAAAGGAATTCCTGACCTTATGGAGCCTTAAGCTTGGCAGCGAGGCAGTGCCAACTGGTTTCTGTAATAATGGCTGGCGTCTGTTTTCCGGTTACTGCGGTGTGATAAGAGTTCATTGGAAAGCCTCGTTAAAATTTCAGAATGTCATGTTTTTGTCTGAGAATTTGGACGGACTGAGATAACATCTGTTTGGCAGAATGAATCAACGAGTAAGATACGATTCTTGCCTGCTGCCGTATTCTAAGCTGTTCTGTCAAAAGCTTGCATTGCATTTGCTGCGCATCACTAGACGGCATTCATCTCCGCCAAGACTGAACAATTCCAAACATGTCTGCTTAGCTCTGCGGGCCTACAATCACCCCTATTAAAAAGTTTTGTAAAAATATGTTTCACAGTTTCCACTAATTTGGGAGGTCAAAAACACACTGAATGGCAATGTAACAAATTGGGGAAAACAATTTAAGAGTTACAGTCTTGTAATTCACCACTGGGTTGACTAGATAGAAACCCAATCACCTACTGTAAGGCTAATGAAGATACACCAAATACCCAGGAGGAAGGGGGAGTGACATATAAACTCTGCGCATAAATGTCTGGTTGATTCAAACTGAGGAAACTTCTTCTGCGAGAGAACATTCCTAACCACAGCACCAGGATGATGTTTGAAAGAGGGACCATGCCAAACTCCGTACAGACAGGGACCCCTACTTTAAAAGCGTGTTGTATAGTTGTTGAACCTTAAGTGACATTTAAATACCGGCTCAAAGAATCGCACCGCTTTTTTGAGAAAGGTCAACTGACAATCAGGCAGGACTGGGGTTTTGCTTTGACTGGATCCTCGCAGTCGGTCTGAATGAAGTAGGTAGTCTCAAGGTAAAAAAGGAATGAAGGCTGTAATTCTTTACAGTCAGGAAAAATAAAACTTTTTTGTTGGCCTCCTAGAAAAAAAAGATTTATTTCTGTACGTCTCTAACGTTCTGTTTGGAACCGTTTTATCTGTTTATATGTTAGCAAACTTCTTTCAGTGCAATCTAAGACATTTTTTGACTTATTAACACATCTCTGATGCAGACCATTTCTGTAGAGATCTCAACCACATGTATCCAAGTTTGTGGAAGGGATATGACGTAGCAAGGCAAGGGAAAGAGTGAGTCAACTAAAGGAGAGATGTATCTGCTCTGAGTTCAGCTGAAGGATAAAGCAACAGCACTACACTGTAAAGAAAAACAAAATCTGTTAATATTACGCTAAAATACCGGCAGCTCTGGTTGCAAGAATTTTACCATAAAAAAGACACAAGAGTAAATTAACATTTAAAAAAGAGCTATAATGCCGACCTGTTTACCATAACATAGTTACTTACAAAGAAATTACAGTTAATTACAACTTTTTTAAACTTGACAAACACTGTCAACCGAGTCAACTGTCAAACATCAACAGTACTACAACTGTAGTAGATAGTGTGAATTATCATAAATGGAGAAACAGTAAATATCTTTCTTATTTCCGGTCAGAATATGTGGCAAACACATAATTTTAATTGGAAAATACAACGTATGGTAAGATGAAAGGATAAAAGACCCTAATGTCACAAGCAAGTCATTACTGTAAAAATATTATTCTGCATATTTACAAGATTAAGCTGGTGTGAAAACGTAAATAATCAACTTTAAAAATGTAACAACAGCATCCCATAATTTTGACAGATAAAAGATGCTAAAAATTAGGTACATATTTGTAAAAAAATGTTGAGTTTGAGGTTATAGTCTGTAATGAATGTAATATACTGTTATTTTATGTAATTAAGTATGTAACTATAAAAATTTTTACATTATATCTGTTTTAATGGTTATTTGGTTAAAATTCTGGCAAACACAGATCCCGTTATTTTACTGCAAATTGCACAGATTTATTTTATTTTTTAAAAGTCTAGTGTCTTTCTAGTCCACTCGAACAAAGCACTTTACCACACGAACCAGCATTCACACACATTCATACATTTGTGGTCAAGGCTAAAATGCAAAGCGCCACCTGCTCATCAGCGAAAACCATTCAGTCCATCATTCAAAGTGCACCAGGAGCAACTTGTTCAGCGTCTTCCTGAAGGACACTTCAACATGTAAACTGCAGTGGCAGGGAATCAAACCATTGACCTTCAAATAAGTGGACAGCCGCTCTACCTCCTGAGCTACAGCTGCCCTTCCTACCCGTTAACACGACAGATAGGAGGAGGAGGAGAGAGAAAAGAAAGAAGCTTTTGCTTTTTTGAAAGTAAAAAAGAATCCTGTTCATTCCCGCAACATCTGGGATATTATGGAACCGTCATAGCAGCGGCGTCCATAGATTGGTCTAGTTAAATCGATAACTCTAAAACTCTGTCATGGATTCTTTTTAAATGTAATACTCCAACAGGCTTTAGTGCGAGGAAGATAGATTGATTTTGGGAAAGGTCAGTTGTGTAAAAGTTTTCCCGGCCATTACTTCTCTATCAGTGGTTAAATTTAGTTCAGGTTAGGTGCAAAACAATCAACTGGAGGAGATCTATCCAACATATATCTATCTTACTGAATTAGTTCAAAATGTACCCACTGGGGGGAGCTATTAACGGAAAACACTGTTTTATCGGACATTCATAAGTGTTGGGCCAATTTAATCGAAATTCGTTGCATAAGATATGAATGGAGGAAATCTATCTTTATTATATCATATTTTACTCTAATAGTTCATATTTTATTAAGGGGATCTTTTTTGTTTTATTTCAAACAAATCTTTACATTAATTTGAGGAATTCAATCGGGACCGGAGGGATTTTTGGGGATATACCCTTGCTGTCGGGCACTACAGCATAGGCCTAGTTTTTACAATGGGTATCTATTGAGGACATCACAAATGATTGATTACAGAATTATTGGAATGACTTGCCTCCAAGTTTGTGAGATCTGAATCTGATTGAACATTGGCGAGCTGTGCTGGACAACCAAGTCCAATCCACAGAAGCCCAACCACCCAACTTACAGGAGTGACAAGATCTGTTGATAACGTCTTGTTGCTGTGGTTGTCCTTTCCAACAGCAAACTTTCACAGGTCTAACGGAGTCCATGTCTCAGAGGATCAGAGCTGTTTTGACATCAAACCGGCCTGGCCTACACGTTATTAGGTAGAATGCGATATGTTATGGTTGATTGGTGCAAATCATTAACATATGTTCTTGTCCCTTGACTGGATTTTAAGGTTGCCTCTGCTGACAAATCCCACTTTGACCTTTAAGTTATTAGCAGAAAATATGAGTATATTCTGTCACGCCTCATCTGTAGTTGTTTATGATCCCCAACTGTTTTCACATTGTTTCCTGTTTTGGTCCCGAGACTCCCATTCCTTCCATTTGGGCTCGCCCTTCCTGCTTTGGTTACTCAACCATGTCGCATTAGATTTGAACACCACTGTCTTGTTACCCCTGCCTCCTAGTGTGTTCAATCTGTGCTCCCCTGTCCTCATGTGCCGGTTCGTGTTGTTCCCGACTGTCAATCATTCCAGCAATATTCCATCAACTCCTTGTGTTTTGGTTAAAACATATTAGTAAGTTGTACGGGTGTAATACTAGATAGGATGGGGGTGAACACGTTCATGCCCTCATGCCGTGTTTTTGTTTGGATGCTGTAGGTCCTTGCTGGCCGGACCGGCGCTTCCACTCATGGCTTCCAAGTGGATTTCACATTAAATGAAAGCAACTTCATTTTTTTAAATTTTTCTCATGGAAAAGTTATTGACGATTCATTGCTGCACCTTCTGCAGAGGTAAGAGCGCTCAAACACTTTGAATGGCAGGAGCTCGCACATTTCATGGTTTTGACCTGGGTTTTTTTTGTATTTACCTGCCATCCCTTGGATTTGTTCAGCAGGTAAAATAGATTTTTCTTACTGCCAGTAAGCCATGCTTTTGGGTTCACGCTGTGGTCTCCATTTTAACTCCATTCATATTTTGCATTTGACGTTGTGAGGTCAGGGCGTTTCTGTCTGTCCTCCTGCAATGTTTCTGAAAGGACAAACGGCCCCCGATGTTGAACCTGCAGAGGTTTTCTGACAGCTCATCATAAGTGTTTCTCTAAAGACATCTAACACACAGACATGGACTGAGCACAAAATGGTCAAGAAAGGAGAGAAGACATTAGTAAGGGTAAATATTTCCTGACAGAAAACCGACTTTAAAATGCGAGTGCTAAAGGATGATAAGTAAAGAGCATGGAGGACGAGTTCAGGTGAGTCCATGAATGTATTTCTCTGAAGAAAACATTTTTCTCCCAAAATGAGAAAAGTTTTGGTTATTGACTTTACAAACTTTGCGTATTTGCTTCACAGGGATTGTGAAGGTGTTGATCTATCCAATTTGATTGACGGGTCTGGGAACATGAGCAAACAGCCTCACTTTTTATTATCCAACGCTGTTTCTTCATTATTGGTGCAGGACATAATGCAGCATCTTTAAAGCGGCGATAAGGAAACAGAAGTCTCCTCAACACTCCATAAAAAGAGATCTATGCATTTTCTCCTCGTTTGTTTAGTCATGAATATTTCATCTAAAAGTTTATTGCAGCTTTAGGTTGGGATGTCCAAACAGCTGAGTCAGCTGGTTAACGCTGATTACGAAAAAGACCACCACCAGGCAATGGGCTGTGTATTTATTTGTATTTTTTCTTGTTTTTAACTGATATACCACAGCTGCTACTTTATTAAAATATACCAACTTATTCAAATCGGATGTATCAGCCTGCTTTGTTGTATTAAAAGCTTCAGGAAAAGCTTTTAATACAATACGATAAGAAGCCTGTTTGTAATTTCTGACCTTGCAAAGATCCTCGCAAGCCCGTAGTTAAACTCATTAGCCGTATTTCATGTATCATATGGAGATACATGAAATATTAATGGCTGCATATTTACATACTTGACGACAGAATTTAATTATTCAACATTGAATGCCCTCTGGCGTCCTGCGTCTCTCACCGCGTATTGTGCTGCCTTAAGCCTTTTCATAGGTCATTACACAGCAGCTCACGGTGCACATTGTTTAATATCACACTCGAGAACAGAGCAGAGCGAGAAGAGAGGAATAGACCAAGGTTGATACAGGACTCTGGGATAGGATCTTAAAATATAATCGTCTTTGTGTGCTTTAACAAAAATAAATACATAAAAAAACAACCAAGCACTCGCCTGGAGTTATTGACAAAATCATACCACATATATATATTGCTATATTTATATTGCTACCCAAGTGTTTATTTTTACTCGTCTTCACCTCATATCAGAATATCAGGCAGGTTGCGAGGCAGGCAGGCCGGACCTGTGCCCGTTACCATTCCCATCTATCCTCTTCGATCGTTGTCCAAGCCGTGGTCCTGTTTCTGTGATTCAGAAGCTGGCACGCTGCTGCCAGAAGGCCATTAATCACACAAGCTAATAGGCGGGATGTGTTGGATGAATACAAGGTGTGAGATAAACGGACAGACTATGAGACCGTTCAAATCTTTTATGCACTACAGTGTGCTGGGATGACGTCGGCTCTGTGAGGACCTGGAGCCGAGCATTTCATCTTCCCTCTTTGAGGATTCCCAGTTAGCACTTCAATAGTCTGGCTAAGAGTTTCATATTAAGGAAGCTGCTGAGAGGAGGTCGCACTAAGGAACTGTGGGGAATCTTAAGCTCAGAGAAAGGGCGCCTGTTCGTTGTTGAAACGGGCCGGTTGTTTAGTCATTCGGGCTGGTTTGGGTCTCTGTCATTGAACTCAGGATAGAAATAATGTCACAGATAAGATAAGAATAGTCAACAAAAGATATTAATCCCACCGCGGGGAAATTCATATCTACCGCCAGCTCCAAAGAGTACATAAACGTAAACAGAGTATTAGAAATTAGAAATATAGATATAAGATCTCAGATAGTCATATCGAAGGTTTTTAATGTGTGCCTGGGAATGAAGGTGAAGCATGTGCATAAACGTTGACTGTTTCACTGTATGAACCTGGACTGTTTCACTGGATGAACCTGGACTGGTTCACTGGATGAACCTGGACTGTTTTATTGTATGACCATGGACTGTTTTACGTTATGAACTTGGACCGTTTTACTGTATGACCTTGGACCGTTTCACTAGATGGATGTGGACCGTTTCACTGGATGAACCTGGACTGTTTCACTGGATGAACCTGGACTGTTTCACTGTGTGAACCTTGACCGTTTCACTGTATGGATCTGGACCGTTTCACTGTATGAACTTGGACCATTTAACTGTATGAACCTGGACCATTTAACTGTATGAACCTGGACCATTTCACAGGATTAATTATTAAGCCATGTTAATAAAAAAAATATTATATTTTTAAAAATTCATATGTGATAGTATTAGCAGTATTGAAGTAAATAGAGTGGAAGAAAGCCCTGATATGCCTGATTGGAAATTCATCATTAGAGCTTGTTTAGGATGAAGTGTTTGGGTAGCTGAAAGTAACTATTTAGAGGTCCAGAACCAAGATACTTTCTAAACCCTTGATGTTTGTGTCCATTTTTGGTCCGTGAAATGTTTTCATGAGCTCATACTGAGACTCATGCTGGCTGGAATGGGATTGGGAAAAAGGTGCTGTCAACTGTTAGTGGCAGCGGCCGTCTGCTCTGCATCCAACTGGTGTGACTATAATTTTGTCCTTCCAGTGTTTTGAGCACCAGAATCTATATTACAACAGACAGTGTTCAAGTTTATGATATTTTATCTAGCAGAAACCATTTTCTTCAATGTAAACCAAAAAACTAGAGAAAGACAAAACCCTGTACCGAGAAAATCAATAATGCTATGTCCCATTTTTACTTTTTCCTCTTCCTCTGTTCTCCTAGCATAAACAACAATGCTCAGGTAAACACCGCTGAGCTGCAGAGTATTGATGTGCACAGAAAGAAATGGCTAGTCAAGGGGCACCGGAGAAAAAGAGACGTATGGGGGACAAAATATTAGACAAAGATCAAACGTGAAGAGAACAACAGGAGGTCAATGCAGTTAGTTAACTTTATACACCAGTTGTTTAATATGCTGGTAGAAAGTGACATCGTAGCTCCTGCATGTGCTTTTCCAATCAATGACTTTGTAAAATGAATGTTCTTTTTTGCACAGCATCACCCCTGTGACCTGACAGAACCACACCTGTCAAGGTACAAGATGCTGCTTTGTAGTAATAACTCAGTCAACATTTTTTAGGTAGTTCTCACAAAATACATGCTCTAGCTTTACTAAGCGTTACACATAGACTAAGCATGATACACATTTGTGACTTTTATCATTTCAATGTTTGCTTAGAACTATGATAAAATATATTCCAAACTGACTGATGGAGTGGAGGATGACTCATATTCTGATGCATTTGCTTTTCAATTTTTGGGGACTCTCAATGGATAAATCATCAGATTAAAAATCTTAGAAAAAAGAAAAGAAAAGCCTAACCGTTTAGAGAATAATCCCATTTTCATATTTTTCTTCAGAATAAAAAAAAAAACAGTACCAAATGTTTGTGCATCTATTCATTGATTGATTGAAAACATCTCTTTGATAATTCAGCAGATATTTAACAGTGCAAGTTTGCCATAAATGGGCCAGAGTAGGCAAAAAGAAACAGGGCTCTGCTTCAACTCTACAGTCAATCCATATCAGCACGCACAAAACGACTGCATGGACAGAACCACCAGGTGAGGTCAGCTTTTCGTGATCCCCGCGCTCCAGCGAGGGCCACTTGTCTGAGAGTTTCTCTGGCTGTGTCTTGATAGATTCAATCTTTATAGTGTCACAGAGCCCAGTGGACTTCAAAAGCTCGTCACGATTCAGGCGGGAGCGAGTATAAGCATGAAAAATGTATGACGCTGTTGTTATTGTTGCACAGAAACCATCAGAAATATCAAACAGCCAGAGTCCGACTATCAGAAGAACCATTGTAAGGATGTGGGCCTATACTTCTGGAAGAAGGAATTTTCACTGCAGTATAATTCCTTAAAGATGTTCAAGCTCAGTTTCCTATATGATCATGGTTATCACTCCCTCACCCCACACTCCTATATATTATTTATAACATGAGCATAAGGTTTATCATTTCTGTCAGATTTGTCTGATTGATGTCAGTATCATGGAAAAAATACACGCTTTATTTTCATTTAATGTAAAAGTGTGTAGTGAGGAGCAAAGAAGAACCTATGATTTATTTTTCATGTATATCAACACTTCAAGGTTAAAAAAGAGTGTTTAGGGCCACGTTGTAAAAAAAATATATATCTGGGATTTCAAGAATAGTCTGTCAATAATAAGTCGATGAGAATAAAATAGTAATATTGTGAGAATAGAGTCCAAAGGAAAACTTCTGAAAGGATATTTTTAATATTACTAGAAAAGTACGGAATTGAACAAGGAAAAATGTGTAATTTTAGAAGAATCAAGTCGTAATCTTACAGAAATAAATCTTCCGCTTCAAAACAAAGGTGATTTCTTCCAATAGAGTCTTTTGTCTTTTCCCTTTTCTGTTCTTCCTTTGGAACAGACACAGTTATTAATGCAACTATTTGAAAGTCCTGTTACTTAAAATAATGTTTTGTTAATGTGCCAAAAGATTCGGTATTCCTTTATTTCTCAATTTTTTAACCGAACTTGATAAGATGGTGTTAGTTCCTAATTTTGACCCGGAGACACTCTCTCATATCTCAATCTAATGCGTGGCCTAAAATTACGACGTTATTCTCACAATGTAATTACTTTACTCTCGGAAAATTATGACTTTCTTCTCATATTTTTTCCTCCACTTTTTAACAGTTCAACATTGTCAAAACAATCAATTATATAAATACAAATAATCGAACTAGACTCCTTAGCCTCCCTTGTTATCCTCAACAGTGGTAGTCCCAGCTCCAGATAGACATCTGCACTGGTGGACAGCAACTACCTTTACTCAAGCTCTGTATTTTGGTACAAATTTGAAGTAATTGTACTTCACTTGATTATTTCCATTCTATGCAATATTATATGTCTGCACCAATACATCTCTGAGTGGAAATTGTACTATTATACTTATTTACATAACCAGACAAATTCAAATCTAGCAAGGTTCAAACAGAAACACCATCATGGTACATAAGGGCCGCAGTTACTGCTCATACTACTCTGTTATACTCACCTTTCACACGTACTTTGTATCAATTAGTCCATCAGTCTCATTATTCATCAGCCTCAGGAGAATCATCAGCCACCACCACTGATATCCAGAATCCAGAAGAGGCATATTCAATGCTACTACTCAGGGAAAAGACTCTTTGATCTCACTCTCCCCGAAGAGTCTGAGCACCTAGGACTTTCTAATGGACTCACTATCACAGATCTGCTGTTGTAATAAATCATTCATCTTTTTGAACTTTTGTCTTCTTTGATTGAACAATAGTCACTGGTAACATTTGGGATGTAGTAACTCAATTGTTCATTGTTTATTTTGTGCTGGGCGATTAAGCAAAGAGTCCATGTGTAGCCTTGAGGACACACACATTTATAACAGGCGATGCAATTGAACAGTTGGTCATTCTTGCGCGTTGAACATTTTCAACTTGGGTGAGAAATGTACAAGATTACAAGCAGTTTCAGATCTATCTGTGAATGCTACAACAAATACAAAGCATAAACGATGTGGAATCATGAATCATGGTTGATAATACGTGTAAACTATGCAAAATAAAGCCTCAAATAAGATAAATTTAGTTTGGCTGTGTGGTGACGGGGTAATGTTTAATCATAAACCCTACAAAGGACTTTGCTTAGTAGTAGAAATAATGGGAGTTTGGTTAAAAAAAAAAAAAGTTGCTGTGAACTACAAAAATCAATGTGCAAAAGACTTGATGAATGAGCATTTTCTCACGAGGACAGACACAATCAAGCTGAGGAGAAGAATTTGATTTTGTCCATGCAAGTGCCTCTTTAATCATACTAAAACCACAAACCTATTCGTCAGAGTTGACAGCACTTGTTTGCACTTGAAAAAACATGATGCACCGCAGTGCAATTCAGAACAGAATCTCCCGTCTTGCCCCTGACCTTGTCTTCCTCACTCCAATTGTCATCTCAATCTTCTCTGTGATTGTTTTGGAGAGAACTTTGGTTCTGTCCAGGTCTATTTGTTTAATCAGTTGCACCCGCCGTCTTGTGCCTGTCTCCTTTATTTTTCCAACGTCACAGAGTGAAAGCAAAGCCTCCCAAGTGAAAGTCAATGTAAAACTTCAAACCTAATCAAAACACACCTCACACTCGCCCACCCACTAACGCCACTAAACACACGTTCATGCTGCCATGGCTGTGCATGTTTGTCCAAGGCCAGACAGCTTGTTGGGATTCAGCAAGGCCGCTCGATTTGGGAGATTGAAAGTGTGACAACTTGGCTAAGGTATATTTCTAGAATGTTGCAAGATACACAGAACACACAGACAGGCCAGGGTCTTTTTTTCCATTGCTTACCTGATATAATGTTTTATTGCTTACCTAATATAATAAAGTAGATTTGATTTCTTATTTTGAGACTTTGGGAAAAATGGAAAAAATATCTACAAAATAAAATGACAGCACGTCATAAATAATGCATTTCTTCTATGAAGCAAGAATTCACATAATACAATAGTAGAGTATTCATGTTTGTAGTCATATGGAGGTACACCTTTTCCTGAGTTATTTGAGGTCCACGAAACAAACATGTTTGATGAACGTTGCATATATAGAAGGTGATATAGGACCCCCTGGATTAGTTTTGATACAGATTCAGCACATCTGGATGAGTTAGGCCTCACTAGATGTACAAACCATAAAGTTACCTAGACCCTGGCTAGGTAAGTTAAGCAGAAAAACACAATTTCTGTTTTATCCAGATATCTGGTGTCAGGGTGCAGTGAGTACAGTATTCCACACTTCCCTCTCCCCAGCTTCATTTCCCTGTATTTCATTAAGGCCTTCCTAGTAGATTTTGACCTATCGATCGGCCGATCCAAACAAGTCTCAAGGAAAACAGAAAAACACAAAGCTCAGGAGGAAATTCAGCTCAGGAGGAACACTCCTGAGCTGGATCTGAACTCCACTGGAGTTCAGATCCAGCCACGAGCCCTGAAGTCCCTGAACAAAACCAATATATAACAGAACATAATGGACTGAAGGAGGCTTACAAAGTTTTTTTTCTACTTTGAGATGTCATTCAATTTTTTTAAGAAACGCATATCTGGGAGGACAGAGGCTACATTAATTTTAGCAGGTCAGAATACATAAGCAATGCCCACTAGCCTTACTTCCTCTTCAAAATAAGAGCACTTGAAATCCATTACACATTATAATCTTAAAACTTCAAAAAAAAAATTTTTTTAATGGAATTGGCTAAAGTCAGTAACGCTCAGTCAGACTTCATAGAAGTCAGTGATTGGCTATCTGCCAGTTCCTAAGCCAGATGAAATAGATATTCCCTCCAGAGCATTCTGGGTCTAATCAAGAGGAATCCTAACTAGATGCCCAAAAAACCCCACTTTGCTTCATTTGATATGAAAGCTCTTCTCTCAGCTCTTCACCCTCTCTCTGAGGTGGAGCACACAGCTAATTTTGGCCATTTTAATCAGCAGTCTCTGCATGCAGTGTTTGATGTGATGATAGGAGGAACACAGCTGAATAGTACCAAAAATAGTTCAGTCAGGAGAGACAAGTGAATGAAGTCAAGATAATTGGGGCAGGTGATATGTGATCATTTGTCTGTCAGAGAGTCTTTGGTGCTTTGAATCTTCAGGGTGATTGATTTGCTTCCACACTCAACAGCATCCCCTCATTAGACTCCAGCCATTAGTGGTTGTTATAGCAGTTTTCATAATAGGGAATATAATAAATTACAATAAGTTATCACAGCCAATGATTATTGCAGAACGCCCCCCCAGCTTCTGTTTCTGTATCCTTCCAATGTTCCGTCCCTTGATGATCTTCATGATGGAGCGATGAGGTTGGTGAAGGTGACTGGATGGAGACGGGGAGCTGGAGGGTGTGTATAGCAGCAGGGTGGAAGAACTAGAGGTGCAGAGCGAATCATATTTAAAGAGACAGCAGCCAGATGAAGCTGACAATGACGGAATGTGGCTTTTTTTATTGGATAGATCATTGAATGACTGGTTGTTTGTACTGCTTGTACCTGAGTTGAGGTACAAGTCCCAGACCATGACAGAAAGACCTTTAGGGCCCATTCACATGATGATGATTTACACTTGCAACCTTTACGCGGTTTGACCTCTCATTGACACAACAAGGCGTTGGTGAACCTCTCCATAACCCTTTTTGACACTGTGCCCTGTTACCAATGAACCTGTTTACCTGTTGAATGTTCGATGCATGTTTCTTTTCTTTCCCAACGGCATTTATATTCATTCAAAGTCTTCAGTTTCTAAACTTGTTCAAAGAATATTACAATTAGCAAATTAGGCAAATAAGCAGATATTTAGAAAAATAAATGAAACTGATGAAGTGAAAGCAAAGTCGCAACTTTTCTCCATCAGCGCTGCCATTTAAATGAGTTTCAGAGACATTTATGTTTGCCACATTGATGAAATTGTTCTAGTTGACGAATATGAAGGTGTGCAAATTTACTCTGAGTGGATTCTAATCCCCAATACGTTCCTGTGAAAGTACACCATAACCATTTAGTTATGCATTTGTTCATATCCTTGGAAGCCACAGAAACAGCAACAATATTCATTATCCAATGTAATGAATCCAGAATAAAAAAAAGAAGAAAGAATCAGCTTGTGCTTAACACAGACAGAGAGTGAGCAGCATGCACAATGAAAAGCCCTGGAAAGTTAAATGGCCTCTTCGTTAGACGAGTGTGCCCCCCTCTCCCATCTTCAGATGTAATTAAACAAAAGAATAGATTTTAGAGGCTGCCACCCTCATTGAATTCTGCGAGGTTAATTAGACACGAAAATAAACTAGGAGGATTGATACAGCTCAGTTAGCAAACAAAAAGAGGGAAGGGGGAGGACGCCAGGGTCCCGGGCTTCTACAGCATTTAATATTCATAATTTCACTGGAAACAGATTTGGATGGGACCCCCAGGCTTTTACAGTACGTTCAAACAGACTGTTGGGACTCCCTATCTGTCTCCCACTGTTGTTGCTATTGAGCTTAAGGCCTGTAGGGGGCAATTTAGCGGCACGTTTCCCCTCACATTGAATGGGTTTGATTTGTGTGTGTGTGTGTGCTGTGGTATCAGACGTGTTGTGTGTAATATCAGGAGCTCAATTCTAAATTAATTCAATTCAAGTTGGTTTCCTGCAAAACCCAAAATGCTGTGCAGCGTTCAGCGAGAAGAGGTTGATGCCTTCAAACTAAGAGGAAATAATTAAAGATGAACACTTTTTCATCAATACTGAGATGGCAATTTAAAATAACTGCCTAAATTCACAAGTGAAAGTTAATGAACCCTGCATATGTGTGTGTGGGTGTGTGTGTTAGAGAAAGGGATTAAATTATTTTCAATACCACGACATTGTAAGGATTTTAAAAAAAAGAAGATTTGTAAGGTCTGTGCCATCTAAGTCCTCTACATCCTGGTAGCAGATGCTTGATACCCCATGAAATAGAATTCAGGGCTCAGTCAGGGACGTTTCTGCTTTGATGATGAAGAAATATGCGTGGGATTTATATGCAGTGTCTCAATGGTGATGGTGGCACAGCTGCAGAAACAAAGAAGCCATGATAAAAATCTAACTGTAGTCAAACAGATTTTATCATCACGTTCACTGTATCCCGCCCTGAAGCTTTGGGCTTATTCCCCGCGTGCTTATGTGTGCTGAAGATGAACTAACAGAATTATGTATACACTCTGCCTAGAAAATAAGCTCTGAGCACAGGCCCTGGAGTTTGCTTTGAGATATGTTAATCAAGATGTTTGGCTTCCATATGCTGAACTAGCTACCCATCACAGAGTGCTGATAAGTAAGAGTGGGGAGTGATGATTTTGTGCTTGGTTGAGAGCCGCTTTTTTTTCTTATCACCTTGGCTTCTTGATGATGTAAGGCAAACAACAAACTCTAAACCCAAAGTTTCCCTTTTTTTTCCCACAAATCCTACCGCTTATATCGCCTGACAAACCAGGAATGTTACAAAGTAAGATTTTTGGATATTCGTTTATATATTTGTTGAATTATAAATAATTGATTGGCATGAATGACTATCTTTTTGTCATTTTCCCCTTTTTTGTAGGTGCAGCTTGGTTGTCGTGAGTCACTGCTAGCATCAGGTTGTCGTGAATCACTGCTAGCATCACGTGTCTATCACTACAAGTAAATGGGTATGATGCTGCAGCGATAGCAGAAACATGATAAAGCGGTCACGTACGATGGATTGCTGTGGCACTCATTTAAAGTGATGAATGAAATGAGGCGCACTGCTAACTCTTCATCCTTTGAGAGAAAAGTACACCAACATTTCAATGCGTTTTAATGTTAAAAGAAAGAACTTTATCAAAGACGAGGCTAAAGATATTCTTTCCATCAGATTTGATAAAGACGGCTTTTTAAGCCTTTCATTTTTGTCACACACAAAAATATTATGGCAATCTTATTTCTTTGCATATTTTATTTGGGGAAATTTACTGATTTATTAAAATGAAAAATCATTCAGTCAAGCATATTTGTAAACAGGAAAACATGGAAAGTAGTCGATTTTAATTGAATTAGCTCAACCCTTTAGTGAACCATGTTTTTAGAAAAGTTCAGTTCTGCACATTTTCATTAAGAAATAAAGACTCAATAATGAGCTCAACAGAACAGTTCAGCAGGACATTAAAGGGTTAACTTTGACTAATGAGCAGAGTAACAGCGCCATCCATAAGATGGAAATTGTACAAGTGTAGTGCATGTTAGCTGAAAGAATAGCATTTGGCGGGTATTGAGATTTGTCCCTGAGCATTTACGGATAGACTTACAACAGAATCGTATGGGACGGTCAGCTGGTAGCGCAGAAGCGACAGGGGAAACAGAGTTCTGGTCCGAAGTGGAAAAGCAGATACACTAATGAAAGAGGAGGAATCTAACACACATAATTCAAATACCCATATATAATATATTCCTATTTTCCGTGTCAAAAAAAATCCACAATATAGTTCGGCTCTATATTGATAAATTATAATTGATTATCAATGTACTTACTATTAGTGACCTTTAAAATCAAGGTCAATGCAAGTCAAGGCAATTTTATTTAAACAATGCCAAATAACAGCATAACATATAAGTGTTATCTTCAGGCTCTTTCCCAAAAGAACAGGACTAGACCCCAATCAATTTTCTACAGAGACCCAATGATTTCCACAGGAGCAATAACATGGAGACAGTGGCGACTAAAAATCTTTCCGAATAAAGAAAAAAACGTAGAGCCGATTCGTAGTGGGCAACCCTCTGTTGTGACTTGTTGGCTCGATAGAGAGATAAAGAGAGAGAGTGTAAAAGGTGAGTCCATTCATCCATTCATATTCTGTAACCACTTATCCTGATCAGGCTGTTTCCCCCACAGGTTGGGGACACCCGTAAGGATGTGCCATTTCATCACCGGACCCACACAGAGACTAACGACCGTTAATGCTGATGTTCACACCTACGGGCATTTTAAAGTCAAGCATTCACCCGCTTGTAATAATGACAACCCATCGCAGTCAGTTGACTCGCTAAAGTGGTGAGATCGATGGTGTTGACTCTCTTTGCCTGAACAACATGAAACACATGAAACATAATGAAACTGTGATAGAAAAAAATTAAATGGATAAAACTGAATTATCAGCCGCAGGGGAAAATCATCTGTAAATTATGGATGTAACATCTGGGACCATTTTTCTCTGACTACTGACAGAAACGTCACTTGTTTTCCAAAATCATCAATCTGCCTCCTTCGATACATCGGAGCAACTGATGGTAACTTGGCAGCTGTCGCCAAACAGACCACGGCAAGCAAGACAAATCCAAACTCTGTCCGTGATAAAGCAAGGCTCTCGCCAGTGAATAATGGAGACCCGTTCAAAGTTCAGTCATAAAGACTATCCTCTTGCACACATGCATCCAATCACTGTGTCACACCTGCATGATTCGCCTATCAACATCAGCTGCCATCTTTAACCATGACATCTAGTTTTTGCTTGCTGCTGGTTCACACACCCTCCACCTCCCCATCTCCACTAAGTCCTCCCATATCCATCAGCCTCAACATTTATCAATCTCAGCAGAGTCTTCGGCCACCATCACCAGTATCCGGACTCCAAAGAAGGATATTCCATGCTGCTGGGCAGAGGCCCCTTTGATCTCAATCCCCTCAGAGATTATGAGCGCCAAAGGCCTTCTAACAGGTTAAATATCAGACATCTTCTGTTGTAATAAATAATTCATCTTTTCTTCGTTCTCAGTGTTCTCTGATGTAAAATTAGTACTAGTACAAATTTATACTTTGTACTTATTACTTATATACTTTGCGGAGTTATACTTTGATATTTAAGTATATTTAGTTTTACTTTAGTTTTTTCAGTCATCATACGTGATACAATAATTATATCAACATTTACAGTAAGATCCATATTAACAGTGTATGTATAAACGCTTAAATGAACCCCTCTTACAATCTTGTTTGTATAAGCTGCCCAAAAAAATACTAATCATTATGTCCCTGAAAAGTTAGGGATATTATAGAATCATCATGACATCCACTGCCTTTGCCGCTATTGCAAATCCTTCATGTTAACACAATAACTCGAAAACAATAGCTTTAATTTTCAGCTGAGGCAGCTAACATTTCCAACCATTTTTTTTTTTTACAGAGTAGGGGCAGCTTTATCTCTAACATTTTGGTGTCATAATTTCCCAACCATTTGTCTGATTTAGTCCACATTTAGTGAATCGACTTGCAGAGATCTATATTCCCTATATCGTATTTCAAACTAATAGTTCATAACTAGTAGGATCTTTTCACGAAAACCCAGTTTTTTGGGTACAACCTCTTCACCATTAGTGGACGTTTAGTCAACATTTGGTGAATATGAATCGACGCTAGGCGATCGATCTTGTACACACATCCATATAGTGCTTTTCTACACGTTTAAATATTCTAATTACCTTTGCTAATTTCCGATGATGCAGATAATACAGTGTGAATATGTGAGTGAATGTTGTAAAGTATGTGAAACCCGCCAACCGTCACGTTCCTGCAGGCGTGTGCATTTTGGCGTGATCTCTTACCCACTCACCCATACGAGCACAAGCATAAAAACAGCCCCGACAGTCGGCAAACAGCTTCTTCACAATGCAGGAGAAGGAGGGAGATCAGATTTTGTTGAAACTGCGGCAGCGGCAAACAGGGAGAGAGCAATTAGTCTCAGGTCAAGTTTAAATATTTTCTAACGTAGGACAAAAGCGTCTCTGCTGAGAGGGAGGAGAGGGAGGCTGGATAGCCTCCAGCAATCTCATGCATACATGGATGAAACCTCCTGAGCGCCGTTGTCATCACTCTTCATTTGCTCTGGGGATCACTAGGACAGCCAGCACTGCACACTCACAGACACTCAACCGCGAATCATCATAGTCTCCTAAATCATCATACTTCTTATGTCTCATCCATTATACTGCCTTCTGTAACTTCAGCAGTTTTTCATACGAGACCTTCTCAACCTTCAGCAACAAAAAACACAGCTGGAGAGTGAAGCATTCGCCATATGAGTGGTAATTAAAATACTTACAGAGCTAATCTGTGGGCCCAAGCACTCGACACATGGGCGGAAAAGGTTCCCCTTTAATTCTAATTAGCACCACTGTTGCCAGATGGTAGACGTTGAATTATTGTATTATTCTACGCGTCCAATCTGCATCCTGGTTGACATCAGAGCTCAGCACTGTCTCCCTCTATATTAAATATATGTCGAAGGCTTACTTTGTAATATTCTGACACGTCTGGACTCGTCGTCCTGTTATGCACTCATTAAAAAATATTGCAGATTGTCACTGCAGATGTAACTAAGGCAAGTTTGATTGGCTGGGAAGATGCAGAATCTCTGAAGAGTTGGGGATATTATGGAATCTTCATATCGCCCACCGTGTGTCATTTTTTACTCTAATAGTAGATTTTGATGAATGACACTGTTATTCAGACATAATAAGGAACGTCAATGGTTCCAGCAGAAATCCGATTGGGTCTGAGCTGCCCTTTCTCCCGTTAGTCTTATTTTTGGGGACCTTTAAAACTTCTTGTAAGAAGTTTCAGTGTGCTTATGACATGCTGGTGAGAAGATTGTAATGGCAATGTTTCAGAAAATTATTTATGACTCCTTCCTACTATTTTCAAGACGTAGGATCATCCTTTGCTGGTATTACCCATAGAGCTACAGTTTTTTTTTCCGAAATAACAATAACTAAGTCATTAATATGGAGAAAGAGAGTCCTGCTTTTAGACAAATGAAACCAGAAAAGTTTCATTATGGACTTGGTTGGAGACGTTGAAGACAGATCTTTTGGTAAAGACGTACTCACGGGAAGATAAACATGACTTTAAGAAAGGATTAACAGTAAATATCGCATAGTTGGTTGACTTCACCAAACGTTGTTCGGACACAAATCCCAATAGGTGTAGATCCGCTGGACATAATCGTACTTCTCTTGGATCAGTTGCACTGATATGGCATGCTTCACAGGTTTAGCTGATGCCTCTGAAACCCATTCAGGCAATTCAGGTCATGTAACTGCTGACAATACAGATCTCCTCGCACGGGTCATTTTTAGTTTCCTCGGGTGAATCAAATACACTTAATATACATGGATGTTTCATGTACACTTGACCCCTCAAAAGTCAGATTCGGCCCATTTATGACACCCGAGTCCTAGATGCCCCGCGCTGCCTCCTGGAATACAGCTGTAGTTCTGACAGTTCAACATGAGGCTAAAATGTTCATCTGCTGTCCAGAGTCAGGTTACATCAGCCAGCAGGAAAGGAACTGACCAGCAGCAGGTCTACTATTAGATCGCTGGCTGAGCCGGAGAGGAGCGGACTTCTCGCATCTGTCAAATCATTTCACTCGGAGATGGCCTTATCCTCTCATCTGTTTAGCACAGAGGTTATTATATATTGGTTGTTTATAACAACACTATCCATAATGCCCGTCATTCTGTCCAATACTCGTCTTATTTAGTTATTTGCCTCACACCACAATCAAAATAATAAAAGGCACAACTAATGTACAAGGACAAGTACAAGTAATGTACATGTACTTTTTATACTGCTAATGCATATCTTTTATTACTAATGAGTAACAAACAAGTAATGGAATTGGCAATGAACAAATAAACAAATACGGTAGGTTCACAGTTTTTACAGATACAGTGAATAGCAAACACTAAGAAATCTTAGATTTTCCCTCCAAGCAGTGCCGACGGATTTCAGATTCTGAGACAAATGCAGATTTACACAGGCGTTTTGTTCCATCTGTGCTCCTGCTGATAACATCTGGTTCAGTATGGCAACATTTAATTACACAATCTGCTGCCGGTAGAGTTTGACAGTCAAGTTCAAAGCAGTGCAGTCAGTCGTCACGCTTTTCTCATCTTTGTAGAGAACACAGAGATCCCACGTCAGGATGATTGTTCGTTCTCGGCACTTTGTGTTTCAACCATAACATTACAACTCCCACTCACTGAGAGGTGAAGTGAATAATGACGTTTATCTCGGCGGGATATATTCGGCAGCAAGTGAACATTGTTTCCTGAAGATGACGTAGGAAGCAGGAAAAATGGGCATTTTCAAAGATCAAAGCAACTTTAAGAAGGACTAAATTGTGACTGTGTGTGTAACTATTTGTGTTCCTGGTCTGCAGAAAAGGGACATTAAAGCGGATCTGTGAACCGTATTGGCTAATCCCAAAGCATACCTCTTTTAAATTTACACAAAAATCTAGATTACAAATTAATTCTAATTTACTAGAATTCCTTCTTGCTACATGCACGGACCAGCATGAACCATCTTCACTCTGGACCAAAGCAAAGCTTTCTGCATTTCATCCAGCCAAATCTGTAGTAAATTTATGATTGGGAGTATTGACCATTTCGGCTAGTATTATTAGGTGATTAAAAGTGAAATTCAATAATAATTAAAAGTTTGCCTATTAGGAGCTCAGTAAAAAAAACAAAGCTCACATTAAGGTTTAATGACCACACAGCCACAACTCTGTGAAACTTTTGTTGTCGACACACCTCCTATGCTCATATTATCACGACAATTAAACTTTATCCTCCTAAAAACTCTTAAAGCCTAATGTGTTTGCACATCCTGCAGCCTTTTTTTGACCATCAGATATCCCACGATCCTCTGCAAATCCGGCAGAATTGCAATAAAGGGTTCAGTTTCCATCATCATCATGTTTGGTCAATCTTTGACGCATTCATGAGTAGAAATGCATCGGCATAAAATCTTTCATTGACATCTTTACATGATAATCACGTCTTCAAACAAACAAAC
The DNA here is from genome assembly GCA_037951165.1 of Lophius americanus. Lineage (NCBI taxonomy): Eukaryota > Metazoa > Chordata > Actinopteri > Lophiiformes > Lophiidae > Lophius > Lophius americanus. The sequence goes on along the minus strand of JBBDHG010000020.1, from coordinate 343,408 downwards.
ACTTGAGCTCTGCTTGGATCTGACTTCAGGTCAAATATCGGCACAATTTCTACCGTTCATAGCAATCGGAATAACAGAGTCCAGGAGTTAAAGCTGACATAGAAGGGCTGGAGACTAATAACATAAAGTAAGTTGAAATAAAGCGACGGATTGGACCTGAAGTATTGGGCCTGAATAGAAGGGCTGCTCAGAGCCCTGACTTGGCGATATTTTCACTTATGGCACACATTAAATATGCTGATTACGAAAAGGGTGGCCAGGCTCTAATCATATTATGCAAAATGTATTGAAAAAAGTGTGACGGTTGATCGATCAGCTTAAAAAATGTTTATTAAAATAGTTTGCAAACAAGATTGCTTTAATGGTATAAGGTGTGTTAGTGGGCTGAAAGTTTACTGTCACAATGGCATTAAGACCCAAACTCAGTCAGAGCAGTGCCAGCTGTGACATAATCACTCTTTATGGTCAAACGTAGCTATCTTACCTCCAACGCTCTCTGCTAAATGGACCAGCCATACTGTCTACGGCATCCTAGCTACTCTTGGGTTTATATATGCCTGCAACATGGTTTCGGTACTCAGAATGATCAAGGCAGCCCATTTCTGTCTTGTTAGCACGTTGCTAGCAAAGAATCTTCTTCGTGCCTCGGAGCATTCATTTGAATCATGACTGACAATCAATCGCTTTGACTGCAAGGGCCATGCATTGTGACCTCTCAAGTCGTGCGTTACGATCAGGCCGTACATTATGAGCACACCGATCGTGAGCTTCCTCGGACTATTGATTTGTACAGAGTGAGTCGGCGTCTCAGTGTGCATGCGAGGTGGGGTGTCTGAACTGCGCCAGCTTTCATGTATAAAGAGGGAAAAGGGACTAAGTCCCTCACGAAAGTAAACACTGCATACTGAAACAGACGGAAACAACTGTAAAGTCTCAAAGCCGTTTTACTACAACATAGAGAAACATGATTTTCTAAAGTGGGAGATTTTAGTATCTGCAAATCAAACTGCATATCTGAGACACACATCGGTTTCTGTAGGGTGAACCCTGTCCCGAGTCTTGTCCAATGAATATCAGATGAATTTAAAAGCTGCTCTTAATCTCATCATCAAAGTGGCAAGTTTTCTTATTCTCTACGCTCTTCTTTTCTGTTGATTTTTAACCATCTAATTCAATTTAAAGGGATTTTCCACCCTCTGTGTTCCATTTTGAGAGTCCGTAGGTTATTTCTTTAAAGTTATGCTGCATTTTGAAAAAAGCATTGCATGGCAGCTTCAACAATCGTTGCCTTCATTTTGTGTTTGTTTTTATTGTATTCATGTAATATTTCATCTTTGACTCAGGAGAAATGGACTACGAGTACTGGTGCTTGCCACGTATCAATTTAAACTACCTGCTGTTTGCCAGAAAGGAAAACGGTGTCACACGGTGTTAACTAGCTCTCTGCCTGCTTGTTTTGTGAAAGCACCTCCCCAGTAATTTGTCATTTTTACAGTTTGTGGAAACAAAAACTTTAAAAATCAATTCAAAGTCACAGTTTTCCCTCTCATAGAGCATGTCGGATTGATCCAAAGGCTTGGGTGTGCCTCCGCTTGAGTTTGACAGTCGTACCAGCAGGGTCATAGCGATGAAGTGAAAACAATGTGGAGATGGAAGCAATCCTGCAACCTGCCATCAACAAAGCACTTTCTACTTTTTCATTTTTGGAATGGAGCTCATTTAGCAAATACGAATACGTTTCCCGATCTAGTTCAGACAACTCAAGTGCGCCGCTGCAGACACACATACACACACACTACAGGCCTCTTCCTCCTCATTGGCCATCAAGTCCAGCGAGTACCAAATTGGAGCTGTTTAGGCTGAAGCAACTTCCCATGTCTCCCTCTGCCTGCCTTGATGCTGCCAGTGCTCTATATATGTATTGCTGCCTGTGCAGCCCAGCATCCACCTATAGGCTCCCATAAAAGGGGTTCGGTAGTTTACTCATTACTCCCAGAAACAGTCACCATGATATAAAGAATATCAGTTTGATGACGTCAGAGCCTAGATGCCAAACTCAAAAATAGACCGACGCTATGTCCCTGAACAGTCCCCATTGCCGTTTGTTGTACAAGTAATCCCAATGATTGATCTCTTCAAGCTACATGTGAAGTTATTTCCACTGAATTTTTAGGGGAAAAAAAAGCTCCCGAAAGATACTAGATTAAAATATGGGTAAAGTTCGATATAAAGAAGACAGAGCTCCTTGAGTCGATTCATATGCACCAAATTTGGACTAAAGTCTATGAGGTTTAAAGCTTGAAAATGAGACATGACACAGATTCTGAGGTGTGTCTGGACCACTGTGTTATTTGTCCTAGTGAGTAAAATGTCAACTTTTAGAGTAAAATATGATGATATTTAAATAGATCTCAGTGAGCCGACTCATATGTACTAAATTCAGATTAAATTGGACCACCAATTAGGAAGTTATGTTCTTAAATCATTGGAAGACTAAGCTCCCCCTATTTTCAGAAATATACAACCATTCTCTCCCAAAATCCCTTTATTTCTTCCTCATTCTAAAGTCTATAGGGGTATAAAATCTGAAAATGATCTAAGCCGTTTTTTTAGGAATGTCTGGAAAGGAGTTCTCGTAAAACACGCTCCCTCTAGTGAGTCCATTCATATGCAGCAAATTCGGACTAAATCGGACCCACGGTCTAGAAATTTTGGCCGAAATCATCTAGAGATAAAGCTCCCCCTAGTGTTCTAAACACACTATCGAACTTTCCCAAATTCAATCCAGTTCTTCCCCGCTCTAAGGGTATTTGGGTATAAATTTCAATTGTTACATGAAATACGTTTTGAATTATCGGGTTAACACGAAGGATAGCGTGGCGGCATCGATGACGATTCCACATTATCCATGACTTTTCATTGATATAACAACTGTTTGTTGTCGTCTACTGCTACGCTGCTAATTATATTAATGAACATGTCGTACGCAAGTTTTCTGAATGAACCATAGTTATGTACAGTATATGTAACGCTTTAGCCACTGGCTACGTGTCTCTCAGAATCTGTCGCAGCCAACCTATGGAATATCGATCACTTTACGTCAATGAAGTTTAAACCCCTTTTGAACCCCTGAAAAGACCCCAGTCCTTTGGGGACCTGCACCACCATCGCAGAGGAAATGCTACCTGGGAACCTAAACTACCTGCAGCCACTTTGTCTCTTAGAATTTATATTCATGGACAGTTAATTTACAACAGGAAAAGAACTGGAGCTACAGTTGGATGGACGGTGGTGGCGGCGCTGAGAGTAAAGGTAGAATCTATACAAGGAGCAGCAATGACAGCGCTGACAGGAGAAGGGAGAGATGGGAAATTGTTTTTGCATAATTAGATGACAAAGGGACGTGTTTGATGGTGACTGAGTGACTGAGGTGAGGATTGCCTCCATCCAGTCCCAGAAACCTGCTTGTGACTCTGTTACGGAACATTGATCAATTAGCCATAACATTATAACCACTAGCAGATGAAGTTGGAATAACATAAATAACATTGTGACCTATGAGTGGGTGAGATATACAACACAGTAAGTGAAAGCTTTCAGACTATGATGATGATATTATCATCATCATCATCATCAATTTATCATTATCCCCTCCTTTATATGGGATCTTCTCAAGGTTTCTGCCTGTTATATTCTTTCTTGAACTGTCTGTGCTCATACAGGTATTGTTGGGTCTCTGTAGAATACCGAGTACATTCTAGACTTGCTATTTTTTTAAAGTGATGTATGAGATACATTTTTATTGTGATATGGCTTTATATATTTTATATATAAAACTGAATTGACCTGAAGTAGAAGAATACAGGCAAGCATTAAGAACTGAGTGAGTTTGACAATGGCCACATTGTGATGTTGAGACAACTGGGTCAGAGGATAGAGAAATCAAACTGTTGTTGGTTAGTCCTATGTTGCAGTGGTTGATACATACCAAAGTGGTCTAAGAAAGGACAACTGGTGATCTGGTGGAAGAATCATTGGTGCCAAAGGGTCCTTGACGCACATGGGGAGCAAAGGTTAACCTGTGTTATCCAAAAGAGGACCTACACAACATAAGGCTAAAAAATGTTTTAATGTTATGGCTGATGAACATTAAAGTTTAGTAAAGATTATATATAAACATTATGCAGAAAGAACTTGTGTTTTCTTTCCAATCATATTCGCTGTTGTCAGTCCAGCAGGACGGTGGATTCTGCCACACAGCAAAAAAAATGCAGGAACAACTTGAAGGACTTGACAAAGATCTCAAGGAGCACATCTGGCTCCTAGACTCCCCAGAGCTGGACAGGCAGCCTGAAAGAAACCTTCCGAAGCGCTGGAAGAAAATTTTCCCCCTTCATATCGGTCATACCAGAAAGAAAAAGGCAGCAACAGCAAAATCCACAAATGATTTGAGCATGTTTTTACATATATGCCATGGATTTAGTGGAGTTTACTCATCCGGCTTTTAAACACTACATAATCTGCCTCTAATTATCCCCCTGGCCTGAAAGGAGTATTTATTCGCTATTGGGGGGGGGGGGGGGGGGGGGGGGGGGGGGGGGGGGGGTTCTTTTACATGTAATCATCGGAATTACAACGAAGCAATGATATTACCACAGTTCAGTTTTTGTGCGGACACACACTAATCCCAAGAACAACGCACAACTTCAAAATGACCCGCAGCTCAGTAATGTGTCACATTAAAACAAAGTGGAGTCAAGTTGCAGATTACAAAATTGGCATGGCTGCTGCTTTTAGACATACGTGAAGACACAGGGGACAGCTATGGATTTACAACCAAGATGTCCCAGCTGACAGTAGTTATTTCTCCCATTGTCTTTGATATCTCACTCTCCCTCCTCCCTCAATCTCCTGCATTCTGCCTCTCTGTGGAGAAGATATTTCTGTCACCCGTCCTCATTAAATCAGCTAGACTGTAAGTTTAGAATATACCTTCACACACTCTGGAAAAAGGAGTGTGCATACTACCCAACCCAGCATACAGGCAGGGTCTACAAAACAATCTGCCTAAATCCTAGCTAATGAAAGGCTGGGTCAAAACTGCTGGTGCAGTACACCAGTCCGTTCGGATCCACTGCTTTCCAGTGGTGGATAATGTATTCACATCCTTTACTCAAGTAAAAGTACTAAAACTGTACTTTGAAAAAACTCAACCACAAAGATGAAAGATCTGAATTGAAAAGTATTCATTGTGGATTAGAATGGTACCTCTGTGTGTTTTACTATCACGTTAGATGTTTATTAATTAAAATTCCTGTTGTAAATGTTCAAATCTGATAGTGGTGGACAGTAACGCCAAGTACTATACTGCAGTACAAATCAATATCAATTTTCCTTCTAGATTAATACTATATTGATCTATGTTACCATTATATTTGAAAAATGTTGTAGTAATGTAGTACTTCATGCTAAAGTCATTCTTCTCTAAAATCCTCACAGCTGTTTTTATAGCACTGTCGTCCTGTGAGAATCATTCATAACGAAAAGGTTGACTCAACAACTCTAAACGGATACTTAATGGTTTTTAATGTTACTTAGTTAGTTCCTCAAAGTTATGATAAAGTACAGGACTTAATTACATATACTTAGCTACTATCTCACTCTGCTGATCCCTATACACCAGTATAATGTTCAGCCAAGTACTCCACTTTTAAATGCAAATATCCAAATATGGTTATTGGATGATGATGATGAGAAAAACAGAATGAGACAACGAGACAGTCAGATTTTAAAAGTATTTTTGTTTTTACAGAAAAGAGTTAAACTTTAGCTTTTCCTCTTGCTTATTAAGAAAACTGGATCTTCTACTGAGCATATGTGCCACTCAGCTGTAAGAGAAGGATACATGGAAAGGAGGTTTGGGAATCAGAGTCATAAATACTGCAGTTTGGAGCTCAGAGCAGCAGACGGACCGAACCTGCTCAGGACAAATGGCCCCTTCGCGCAACAAAGAGCTTCATTCAGTGCTGAGATAAATCCCTCTTCAGGGATTTAATATTACAGTTGACATGGAGCGTGCTCAGATACTGTGAATTGTTGTATGTGAGTCCTGAAAGATAGGGTAGAAAGTTAAATGCTGGGTTGTTTATGAGTTCATGATGCAGTGGAGTAGATTACCTGCATTATTATGTGAAAAGACCGCCATGCTTTTTGAATGAACTCAATCCCTTACTGATTTAATGTCAGTGTTTTTTTCAATTTATACATTTCCAGACATTTTAGAGTTTAAATTCTGAGCCAACTGCTGTTTTCAGCCAACAAATCACTGCACTCTACCTGTCCAGCACCTAATAGTATATACTTAGTTACTCACTGGAGATGGGAAACTATTATCAGCAGCTTACTGTGGTTACATGTGGAGACCAAATCTGAGCTAAAAGTAGGGTCAATATTGGAGTTCATTCAAGTTGCCAGAAACGAGAATTGGAACAAATGCTATCGTAGTGTCAATGTCTGCTATAAAGGACAGTAAAATAGAGATTGAATTAAATATTATATATCTAAAAAATAATAATAATACGTTTTATGAATATCATTTGATCATTTATAACTATATTAGGATATAAATATAAACATATTAAATATCAGTTAAACATATGAATTACAAATGAAGAAAACATATATGTGAAATATAAAATTATAACAAAAATACTAAAATATTACGTATGTTAAATTATAGTAATATGTAATATATAGTAATTATTTTACAATTTTTTAAAATATCGATATATTCACAGCCAGTTTTTGAAGGCAAAAAAGGGGATTCGCATAGAGTTTGGGTTTTAATGTTATGGCTGATGGGTATATGTGTTAAATAAAGCAGACATTAATTCATTATGATGTGTTTGAAAGATATTATGCTGCAGGGATTAAGCCTTGCATGAATGAGCTTCATTGCATTGATTGATTGACTAAATGGCTTTTTTGTCCCCGTCAATGTTTGTTTTCTCTCGGAAAGTACATAAAGTCTACAAATCATAACACACCAATATAAAACATGTTGAAGAACATATGGGTATGCACGTAACAGTTAATAGGGGCCACATCAAATAAAATAGCAAGTGTTCTCTGAGGCAGCCATTCTGTATTCAGGGCCTGCATGGTATATGGTATAAAAGACTTCTCATAAATTCTCCAGCTGGCCCTGGGGGCCCTGAATCGATGGCCAGACGGGAGCAGCTCAAAGTCTGAGTGCAGCGAGTGTGAGGTATCTGAAATTGTATGTTTAGCCTTCCTGTGTAAAGTGCCATCAGATATAATTCTGAATTCTTTATGGGACTTGCCAATAACCTTCCCTACAATGTTGGCCATATCGGAGAGCTTGTTTTTGTGAAATATGAGTTTGCTGCTGAGTGTTGACGAGTATGGCGCTATATAGGTAAAGATTGATTGATTAATTGCTATGAAATGTATTTGTTTACTACATGAGTCATTTAAAAGACACTTTAAACGTATAATTCATTGTAACTCACATCTATGATGTTTGATGACTAGTGATATAGTGCATCAAAAAGAATTATGCATACTAAGGGAAACAGCTGTAAAGTATGATTAATGTGTTATTAATGTGTTATTAATGTGTTATTAAGTATGAATTGATTCAGAATGGAACGTAGAGTGCGGTCTCCATAGGAAAGACCTAATTGTATTCCGTGTGCCGCTGCTCCTGAATATTTAGAATAGTATAAATCTTGCTTTAATAGAGGAATAGCAGAAGCTTAGTGTTTGTAGAGGAAAATAAATTAAACAGGTCAAAATGTTCCTCTTTTTGCAGGAGAAAAACAAAGAATGTTAAAAGAGCGAAAGAAAATGTTGAAAGTGAGGAAAGTATTGGTGAATCAGGCAGACTGCCTCTTCACTCCTCCTCCACACAATCCGCACAGGAGAATAATATGTTTAAATTTCATCTGTGAGACGACCTTGACTTGCTGGGAGTGGAATTAAATATCTCTGGACAACAACTGATGTCGGAGTGGCTGGACTGAAACAGATCATGCAGGACTTTTAGACGATACTGAATAGCAGGAGCAGGATTACGATATGCAGTGACTCACCACTGGCTGGATGCCGGTTCTTTACTGAGATCTGTATTTCAGATGAGAGGTGAAGGCTTTCTCTCACTGCGTGGTTTATTTGAGTTTGAGAGATGCAAAGTATGTGCGCTCTAACACAAAACAAAAATGAATAAAATGAATAGAAAAGTGAGTAATGTTCATGAAGAGCTGCCGACGACATATAAATGCTACCTTAGGTTACAAAAAACACAAAGTTTAACTCAATATCAAAATATACCTGCTGGTATCTTTCATCACCATTTAGATTCATATACATTCATGCATTCACCTAATCTACTTTTCTTCTGTCATGGCAACTTTGCCACAGCATCAATTAAATGATGTGCTGCTGTTTTCACCCATAATGCTAGCAGAGAAGTGAATCAGAGGACTCGTCTCTATTCTGCCACCCCAGAAAATTTCTATGAGTCTTGTGAGACAACAACTTTGTTAGATATCGTTTTATATAGTGGTAGTTCTACTGGATAGTTACATTTAAAAAAAAGTGAAGTGAAAGGCATAAAAAACAATTACTTTTTTGTTTGCCAAGTCTTGCATTAGATTAGATTGAGTAAAGGAGAAGATTGTGGCTTTGATTAAGAGTTATAACACTGGGTCACATGCATCTGACTAATGTCAGTATTTAAGAGCCATATCTCTCCTAAGGGAGTCTGCAGGAACCAAAACTAACCACTAACATTAAGATCACGCCCATTTGATCCATAAACCGAGATGGATTTGGATTTGGTGCATTCACAGCACATACCTTCCCCTTCATAGCCCTTTTATCTGTGTGTTGTCCTGGCATCTGAAGTATTTTACCCATTTATACATATACGTCCTTAATACTAGGCCTACGCTGTTGTATATACCCCAACAGCGGGGATATGTCCCAAAAAGCCCTAGATCAATGGGCCGGTTTACAGGCACAGCTTGATTTCAAATAGCTTTGGAAAAGGCGCCTAATCTGAAAGAAAATGCTGCACGTAAAAGGAGAAGAAAAGAAAGAAGAAGTCCCTTTCCAAATTAGATTTTATTCCTTTGCTAGGAGGTAGTCTAAGTCGTTTTTCTGTTTGAGCTTTATCTGAATAGCCCAGTGTTTTAAATATGGCGTTTCAAAACAGAACTGGTCTACATCGGAGAGCCATTCACTCATCGCAACTTTATGCAAAGTTTTGTCTGAAAAACAGTGTTTTCATAAAATAAAAAAAAGCCGAGTAAAATATGAGTGTTCGCAACCCCACAGAGCAGAAAGAGAACCGTATTCCCGACCCAAGGGAGAGCCAGTCAGGGACCAAGGAGGGAGCATCTTTGCCAGGGGCCGACCCACAGATGGACAGAAGACTGTGGACCCATCCTTACCCTCCGGCTCAGCAGGAAGCTGACCTTCCCAAAGCGCAAGTGGAGTCCACGGCCCCAAAACCCTGCCCACCCGACACACCCTGTCTCCTGACACAGGGCCCACCAGGCAAGGGAGAAGACAGAACCCCTGTCAGCCATACCCAAGGGAGCGGCCCTCTTTGTATATTTTAACTGTCTACTTATTCTGTTTGTAATGTATACTGTAGATTGAACCCAAAATACTATCAGAGTGTGGAGAGTATTATACACTACAGATCTTTAAAGTACAGCTTTAAAGATCTAAATGCATATTCATCCATGGAGAGCAGTGGAAACTACGGCTTCAGTTCTAAAATACTGCAGTGATATAGCAGAAGTAAGCAACTCCCAAACCACCTTATTCATTCCCTCTAAACTTAAAATGACACAAGTTCGAAAAAAAAACACTGCCCTCACTCAGAGAGATTATTCACTCCCTATGATATCTTTGAGGCTTCAACTTTGATGAAATCCAAAGAAGTCTAAAATGGCTGTTGTGCTGAGTCAGGAAACTCTTAGCAGTGTGGTAAATGGAGGATTTCTTTTATTTGTGTCCCCGCATATCTGCATATCTGAGCTTCCCCTGGTTTCTTCTAATTTTGTGTGAATTTAATCTCCAGTACATTTGGAATTTGAAAAAAAACCTACGTTAAACAAATAAAAAGGAATACATACGTTTCTGACCTCGCTAGAAGTTAGCTTATATGACTAACCAGCAGTCCACTATGTCAAAATCAAAAGAAATTCCACGGGAGATGAGGAAAAAGGTGATTATAATCATTCGTATCAAATCAACTCAGTCTGAAAAGGGATCCAAAGTTATTTCCCTGGTTCTTGGACGTCAAGGATCCACAGTGGCAGAGACTTGGAAAAAAACATCCGACGTTCAAGAACAGCAAAAACGCTAATCCAGGAAGTGAAAAAGATCCAGACAAAGGCATTCAAAGAACGACAGACATCTCTCCCCTCCGTTAAAGTTAAGGTTCATGACTCCACTTTTGGAAAATCACTGGATTTAAAGTGCATCCATGGGAGAGTGGGATGTGAAAACCACTGCTAACCCAGAGGAACATTAAGGCTGAATAGTGGATTCGATTAAATGAACTAAAAAATACAAGAAAGACTCAAAGCCAATGCAGAGGCGTTTGAAAATAGATGCACACTTGCAGAGAAGACATTTTTGGTTCGTAGGTCTTCGTTCAATCTTCGTCTGTAATTGTCAGAGCATGGAGATTTTTTTCATCTTCCTCCAAAAGGCACAAGGCATCTCCGACACCTCTTCCCACACCTCCTCCGAACTTCTGTCTGCTCCTACACGGTTCACCTTCACTCCACGACATCTCTACAGTTCCTCCTCCTCCATGTCACACCCGTTTTTTATGTTCAATAATCTGTTCCAATCACCTCCTCTGCTGTCACATCTCAGTATCTCACCAAACACCCACTCATCCATTCATTTTTTTGGAAAGCGTTTTTGTCCATCACCTATCTCTTTAATCTCTGTCATTCTTTTGTCTAACGGGTTCGGTCCTCCTCTCACATCTTTCACCATTTTCACTCTCTCTTTTCGCCCCCAGAAGGCCGGATTGGACCCGTGCTTTCCTGTCAATCACTGAACTCATCTGTCTCTGGACTACAGAAGATTTGGCGTGAGAGATATAAAGTGGTCAGAAAAAATGGGCAGAAACTCTCAAGGCCTCCATTGTCCGGTGCAAAGTGGTGCAAAGAGTGACACAAGTGTCTTTGCTAGTATCGAACTGATGCAGTTGTCACTTACTGGTAGCCATGTTGAGAAGATAACGATAGGAGCGAAGCCTGAGAGCTAGTTCAGGGAAACGTAACTTCCCTAACATTTGGTCCGATTTAGACCAGATTTGGTTTGTATGGATTGAGGTGAGTAGCTCTATCTTATATATGTCTTATTTGACTCTTAACAGTTCAGATATTTACTCACTAGTGAGAGCTTTTACATGGAAAAGCACTGTTTTACGGACATAATACTTAATTTGAGGAGTTCAGTGAAGGGGATTGCTTGTACAACGCAGTGGATAGAGGGCTTTTGGGGGATCCACCCTTGCTGTCAGGGGTGAGAGTGTAGGTTTAGTCATACAAGTATTATGCTTCTGTTTATACACACATTTTCTGACCTCTTGTTTGCGTATTAATGGATGACGACATTGACACTGGACTTTTTTCCTGGTCTATTTCAAACATATCTTAGTGCTTCTGTAGAACCCACATTGAGCAAAAAAACAGTTAAATAAATAAAATGAATAGCAATCAAATATGGCACTTTATTTATTGGACACAATTAAATACTATTTGTACTTCATTGCCGGATATTTATCATCGGTAAGTGATATGTTCTTTCAATATTCACGTCCCTTGCTGCTGTATCTAAAGTGGATTATTTTCTTTTGTTATTTCTAGCAGGGAATCTTGTAGAGGGGAAATATCTAAACGAACATTCTATGAAAAATCTATATAAGATGATCTATGGGGCTCTAGTGTCATATATCAAATTAAATTATTGATGCAGAAAGGCCTTGGCAAAAAAGTACAAGATTCTGAACAACCTTTGGAGACCAAGAGAGAGAGCGCTGGGCATGTGGAATATTTATTGCATAGCCCCTGGCTAAAGGCTCACAATATGACATTTGGTCAGACAACATTTCACATTTTCAGGGTGTTATTTCAATCTTGCCGTAGGAACAGTACTGGCACAAGAAAAGATCTCAGCAAACAGGGTGATACACTGAGAGAGACTGCTGAAAATTGTGTCTGGATAATATACAGTGCCCACCCATAATATTAGAACAACTTGCCTAATGTTCAGTACATTTTTTTTTTTGACACCAAAAAAAGCTTTGACGTGATGTCGCCGGTTGTTCTGACACCTTTCAATCAGAACCAGCATGAACTTTTTCTGTAACTTGAGCTATAGTAGCTCCTCTGCTAGCAATCTTAAATTGACCTTTGTTATAGTCGCTCAGATCTTTATGTTTGCTCATTATTGCTGCTTCCAATATATCATCTTCGGAACAAAACATTCACTTGCTGCCTGTAACGGTTATACCACCTACTGACAGGGGCCGTTGTAACGAGATAATCAATATTCTGTCCGTCTGTGGGTTTTTTTTTTTAAAAGGTGTATATCAGCTTGAAGGGCAGGAAGAAAAGCTCCATGTGAAATTCCACATAGCTGAGGCAACAACAGGTGATTTCATTCTGTCCTGAAACTCCAAAACCAACAATCTTTTGAATTTTTACCACTGAAAGAAACACTGAAGTCAAAATGTCTCCTGAACATCCAAAGCAAGGTACATATTTTTGTAAGATTGTCCACATTTGATCCGGACAGTTATGCTTTCATATTGCAACTTATCAAGTGCATTAAAGAACTAGATGTCTGACTTCAGTCTTCCTCCGTCTCCTGTTTCATTCTTTCTTTCTTTTTTTTATTGTCAATGGTAACCTGCTGTACTTTCATGCAATTGGCCCTTTAAAAAAGTCTAAAATCATCATCTCAAAGAGTTCTTTCATAATGTAAATGAGCCAAACCAAGAGAGATTTCACATCTGTATATGCAGTCCATGTCAAAAAGAAGTTTGAGAGGCCGGACCAAACCACGTAGGTGTGAAAGCCGCCTGAAGACTTATTTATACCCTATTTAAGTGTGACAATTCATCGATTTTAAACAGTGCTTGCATTATTCAATGCAATCTTTATGATGACAACAAACCTGTTGACTTCAGAGGATGATGTAATAATGTATGCAATGACTAAAAAGCAAAGGCCAAGTGGGATTGAGTTGTGGTCTTTGAGGCAGTTAAATACATTCCAACAGGAGTTGCTTCTTTTACTTTCTCACAATATTATTCTTTGACGTGGCCATAGATAAGTTGTGTCGCTCATCTGTATCCATAAGCTCTCTGTGAATGTGAACAAATATGTAGGAAAATAACGTACATGCAGCGTAAGCCAGATAGCTTCTGTCCATATTTTTAATGCTAGGAATTAATTGGACAGACAGTTTACGCCCCTACAGTTTCAGGATTTAAGCTATTTTGCTTTTCCGTGTCCTAAATAGGGGGTTAGGGTTAATATAATAAGATGTATTCAGAATAGTATAACCCTCCATTTGTCAAAACTTGGGTTGTCAAACCTCTCAACAACAAAATAGTTAACCAGCTACAACTTATTCACCATGTTCTCCTTCATCAGTATTCAGAGATGAAGCATTTCCTCTTCATCTTTCCACCACTTCAGCCTACGAGCACTAAAAGCCCTCTTTAGAGCCAGTGTTGGGTTTTTTTTCCCCCTTCTAACCTGCTGTTCAAACATGGCAGAGTAACATGGTGGGCTTTTCTAAGTTAATGTTCTTATTTTCAGCTGAGGATACACTGATCAGAAGATAATTACCACTTTAACGATCGATACCCCATAGTGGCGGTCACACAGGAATGAGGAGGACTGGTTTGACTGGCAAGAATTGCGTAACTCTCTACTCTTACGGTGTAAAACGAGGATTAGATTAGCGGCATTATTCTAATCTGATCTGTGTGTGTCTCCTGGTGTCGAGGGATCACAGAGGTCAAAGCCAGATGCGAGCTATTTCTCACGTCCTTCCTGCTCTACCTCCAAACTACCTCCCCACAGAAAAAAAAGCTCCACTCTCTCCGCTGCCTCTTTGTTAGAATGACAGGACCTAATAGAATAAATGAGGCGCCTATTTTTACCTGGCTGTCGACAGGGTGATCACATTTACAGACATTCCAGCATGACACCTGACTCAGTGGGAGAGGGGTCGCCGGGGATGAGGAAGGAGGTCATGGGCTTTAATTGAGGGAGAAGGAACAGAGAGTGTTCCAGAGCGCCGTGGGGGAAATGGCAGAGAGAGAACGATTGATTAAGGAAACAATAGCAGGAGAATAAAGTTTGCCGTCCGTTTACTGCAGACGCACCTTCTGCTGGTGTTTCCGTCTGCGTATGATATATTCGATTCGGTCTGACATTTAGGAGCTTAACAAGCGCCATAATGTCAACTTTAGGTGTTTTTAAAACGTAATTGCTGTTTGAGTGTTTTCACAGAACTCACATAATCTGAGGCTTATTTCCAAACTTAACTGGTAATCACAAATTTTCCATGAAGGGGAACGTGACGCGGCGAGGCTAAGTGTTCCAGACGTCTCTCTCCTCATCAACACCACGCAGCTCCTGTGTGCCATTCCCAGGCTGCATGGGATATGTAAACAATCCAGCGAGAGAACCCGCCGACCCAGAGAGGGATGAGCAACTTATAAAATATTTGTAGCATTTGCAGGTTTTACAAACTAATGTTGCTGTTTAAATAAATAATGTAGTGATAAATAATGGAGCGGAGTGGCTCCAGACTGCAGCGGTACACATTATGAGCAGCACATACTAAATAAAGTGTATGAAAAAACAGATGTGTTGAGATGGATTGCTGCTGATATACTTAGCATACAGTAAACAAACATACTAGTCCTGAAATTGAAGATAAGACCTTGAAATCAATCACTTAATCTAACAATTAACTGGTGTTGTCTAATTCGGTTTAACACATTTTGTTAAACAGCTAAGATTGTTTTCCGTATATTCACCTCCATATTTGATGCTCAAACCAAATAGATTTACAAAGTGATAACTCAGTGTTCGGTTTCTTATATACTAGGAGCAGTGGTGGAAACTTTACTCAAGTATTGTACTTATTATTTAGTCATTCATTTGTTTATTGATCTGCTTATTTGTTTATATTGTTTCTCCCCAAGGGGGGTGTTTCAAGAAGTGGGCTTAGCACACAATCCGAGTCGGTTAAGCCTGAAGTGAGGGTAACTCTGGGTTTTTCCGTTTCACAAAGCGGGATGAGATAAGCTCCGACTCTGTTACTGCGGTAACCCGTTCTGTGAACCCAACCTGCTCGCTGGCAGGTTTACTTTAAGGAAGCCAGAAGTTGTTCCTGAGACCTCCACCATCTGAGCCTGAAGCAGAGCCGTGTCATTATTCACTTTTATTATAGATAGACATCGGGAGAGGGCTGAGAGACCCAGGCTGACCCTGCTTTTATCCCATGATTTATCCGTACATCTCAAACATCTCAAACCGTGGACGTCTCTTACGTCCCAGAAAGAATCTTTGCGTTGCTCTCCAGTTTTTTCTTTTTAACGAAAGCTGCTTCTTCACCATCGGTCGAAGATTTTATATTAAAGCCAGTGACTGATATTCTGAATATGTTTAAAAACAAAGTGAGATATAATTATGAATCTATCTGCCATCCATCAAATTAATTCGGACAAACTTAGTAAACTTAACCACTGCGGGGGGATCCGTAAGCGTTCTCACATGAAATATAAAATATAAAAAGAGAAAATACTATAAAAACTACTCGATACATTCACTCAGGCAACAATTCCCTCCCACACCAGTTTTCTTTCCTTGTCTACATTTTTAAATATTAAAACAAAAATTACAAAAATGATTTCAATAAATATTTGTTTCTATATATTGTTATTATTTGTTGACACATTTTGACTGAATTTCGCGACTGCAGAGCTTTCAGGCAAATATAAAACCCTGTAAAAAGATAATGCTTACACAATAAACTGGTGACACAATAAAGTTAAGGATTTTCAATTTAGATTTTAGACTGAGTAATACTAAATTTAATTGTGTGTTAACAATGAAGAAAATATTTTTTCTTCTTTTGTTTTTTACAGTGTACTGTATAAGCATATTTTCTGACTGTGGTATTAGTACTTTAACTCAAGTGAAGAATCTGCCTCTAATTGAGTGTATTTAAATGCAGAATGATTAGCTGACGTTCTATGTAATCTAATACCGTTCTTAAGAATTTGCTTGCTTTGTGTTTTTAGTGCATTTGGCGGCAGCAACACGGGTCATCTTTCCTGGTTGTTTCCTACTAATCGCTATGTTGCATGTTCTGTAAGTGATTTTGCAGGAGGAGTACATCTGGAACATAAACAGCTGATGTTCGCAGTTTTTTTCCAATGTTGAAACAAAAAAAAGCTTATATAAACCGGAACGTTTGTTGAACTGGCGATCGTTCAAAAGTTCAATCAGAAGGACTATCCTCTTGCACAAACTAGTGTCACCACTCTGTTCTCCTGACCTGTCAAACAGTTCCGACTCAACAGGTGGCTTTACATGGATCCTTTTCTCCTATAAGAATTAAATCATTCCAAAGGGGAAGTGCTGTAGTGACTGTTTACATCAGCAGGGATCTAATCGGAAATGGTGTTTACATATGCCTACACATCAGTCGGAAGAGCTGTCAACTGAACGACGCGCAATAGAGCAACCAATAGATGAGTTTCATCAGAGGGTGGGCGTCTAGCCTGTGATAGGAGCGTTTTTTTTCTGTAATTGTGACGCTTTTAATGAGGAAACACCCCTTATTACTCATTTTGACTTCTATACTGGAGACAAAAGGAAGGGAGAGAGGAAAAGGCGTTGCCTTACCTCTGAGTGGTTAATCAATTATTACGTTATTAGTGAGACCGTGCTGTGTCATAAACTCAACAGAAATGTGACGTTAATCAATCTACCAACTTAATGTGAAAGGGCAGAAACTCCTCATCACGGGCTTAATTCTGACAACCCAGACTCACGTCGTGACAGCCGTCTTTGATTCATTCATTCTCATGCTGCAGTGACTGGAGCGTATCCCAGCTCATTAAGTTCTTCATTCATGGTGAATGAAAAGTGAAGTCGGTGGGTCTGATCCACTTGATCATCGTGAGATTTATGCAAACGCTGACGATCATCAAATCAGCATCTTTAAATTTTTCCAACGCTTTTTAAGTTGTTCCCATTTCCACCTTGTCGACGCAGATACCTAAGCCATACCATTCATCAGTCTCAGCAGAGTCATTAGTCACCACCACCAGCATCCAGATTCCAAATTGGGGGATAGTCCATGCTGCTGCTCAGGGCAGAGACCCTTAGTTCACAAACCTGGTGTAAATACTTTCTAATAGACTTATTATAAGCTTATATTGTAGTGCAGTATTATGTTGTTATTGGTTTTGTTTCGTTGGGATTTCTCATTGTCCAGAGAGACCTCCATGAAGCCACTGCTCATATTGAATTTCCATATGGTATCTGTGCCTTCTTCTGAGAGCCTGTAAAGGTCTTAAAACTGCCACCCATACTCCCTGTTCATTCTCCCAGTGCAGAGCAGCAGTGACTTTCTGTGTCTGATCTCTGTTGTGGTAATTGAGGTCATGTGTCTGACAATAGGAAACTCATATCACATCCTGGTGCCGGAAAGACAGAGCTATTAATCATCCAGATAAAGCATCATGGTCAAGCGCTCACACACACACTGACTGACCGCGCTTAATGAGCTGTGGCGGCGAGTCCACAAACATGACTGATAAAGAAAGCGATGATCGCCCGGGCTTTTTCTGCGCGAAATGGGTCTCCGTGTTGTTTCGGAGATCATTAGGAAACAACTGGTGTCTTCAATTAACTTTACAGACCATGACACTATGGGCTCCTTCCACCCACTGAACTCCGCTCGGCTGAGTTCTAATTCACAGCTGATGCACAAAACTATTAAAAGTTCCCCAGTCACTTCTTATTGATTTTGCAGGAAATGGATTGTTTCAGGTAACAACATAATTTTGTATGTACGAGAGTTCACGCAGGTATTTGATTTACACAGCATTTAATTTAGTATGAAATCTTATATAAACCAGATAGCCGCTTCTCTGTCAGATGATGAGCTGAAAAAATGATGGGAAAGTTTTCTTCCTGTCTCCACTCGTTCCGCAGAAATCAGACAGCATCCGTCTCCCTTAAATCAAGCTCCATATAATTATTAGTCATATACAAGAAGAAAAAAAAAAGCCTTCAAAGTGCTGGCAGCATCTGCGACCCAGGCAGCTAAAATGCAAAAAATGATCAACTTGGCTCCTCACTGAATATGGAAGGAGGTGCAGCAGTCGGGCACATCTTGTATTTGGAGCAAAGGGCGAGGACATGGATCATCAAACTCTCCTGTGAGCTCATTACTCCCTCCAAAAGGCCAGGGTGTTTCTAAGAAGCCAGGAGGAGATTAAGAAAGATGACGCTGATTTCAAGTTTCGGCCAGAGGAATCTATTCCCTCTGCTGGAAAGGGATGATGCTGGGCCACTTTGAAACACTTACCCGCTCGGTTAGATTGAGTTATTTCGCACACCACCACAATCACTACGCTCCCTCTGACAGGGAAAATACATTCTGGATAGATTCTGCACCAGGTCAGACAATCAGTTTTTCAGTCCCAGATGGAGCAAATCTGATCTTTAGTGTGGCCTGATAAGAACATGAATGTATGGCTTCCTGTTACATCTTCAGCCGGTCGATAGTAATCAGCAGGGTGAGCCACAAAGAGCCAAACAAGTACGTCTAAATTCTAAGGAGCGGGGTCAAATTTTGGTATCCAGGTTGGGCATTAAATTTATCTGTCTGTCTGTCTATGTTATGTCAAAATTTGCTGCATATGAATCGACTCGAGGATATCTATCTTTTCTATGCCATATTTTACTCTAGTAATTCACATGTTACCCACTAGAGGGGGCTTCTATTTTACTATTTTCTTTGACCAAAAACGCTGTTCAATCAGCGTAATTGCTCGTTCAATACAGTTGATTGGGAGTTTTCGGGGATTTTTTCTCGCTGTGGTGAAACAGCATAGACCTTGTTACTAAACCAGGTCTATGAAAAAGTCAAATATAACCAGTTTGGAAGTGATGCGTTTACCGTGAACATGGTTTGTGTGTGTGTGTGTGTGTGTGTGTAATGTTTTATTATATGTAGAATTCCAACTGACAGGGAATTAGGGACGGAACATATAATAAACTTACGTAATTAGACGACTCAAAAATAGAAATTGTGAAGGTGAAGACTTCTTAATGTTTATTTTAAAGTAAATAAATGACAATATGTTGATTTTCTATACTTAAACAAATATTTAGCCTGGTCTTAATTGGTTTTCTTTAATTGTGTTGGACTGATTCTTCCATTTCCAGCTCTTGTTTAGCGAGCACTCGCCAAACATCTTGCATGCTGCTCAAGGTGCTTCACAAGCGATTAAGGAAAAAAGATAAAAAGAATGTAGAGATTACTGCACGCCATCAAAAGACAGAAACAACAAAGATAAAAGATGAACAAATAAAAAAAAAACGAAGCAAGAAGATAAAAATAAATAGGGGAATAAAATAAAGATGATTAAATGAGTGGCCGTGAAAATGAAAGCAAATTAAAAGGAGTACTTACTAATACTAAGCAAAATAACTGGTAATGACAAAGCAATAAAATGTTATGATAAATAATTAACCAGAAGATCAGAAGAACAGCTTAAAAAGAAGAACTACTTACATATATTTAATTCACTATTATTTCAGCATATGTAGTTAAGTAACCATCAATAAACCTACACCCATTAGATTATAACTACTGACAGGTTAAGTCATTATAAAAATGGTGAACAAGCAACGGAATCAAGGGTACTAAGAGGTCATGAATTCCCATGCTTTTTGATCCCACAGAAGAGCTACTGCAGTATAAATTACTGAAGATTACTGCTTCTAACAGAATATTGCTAGAACGTAATGTTATGGCTGATGGGATATAGTTAAATAATTCCACTCAGTCCCACCAGGGAAAACATATAACCTATAACAATATGGGGAACTGCTGAGTAAGCGTAATCTTAAAGTCACAGTTTTGGAAAAAAGAGAATAAAAATGAAGACGTGCGCATTTATATATTTATGTTGAATTATTTAGCAGCGTCTGCAGAAGAAAAATTAATAACGCACTGTTTGTGAGAAAGACTCAATCATCTAACCCCATCTGTCAGCACAGAGGTACCTGTGAGCCAACGGTGCAGCGCAGCAGAAGTGTCCTTGGACAAAGTAAAGGAAGTAGTCGAGGAAAGTAAAGGCAAGGGGAGAGGTGGAGTTTGAAGCCATCTATGTGCCGCAGCTTACTGGGTACACAGGAATAAGGCGAGAGACAGACGGATGGATAATTTGTGTAGTTAACTGTATTGCCTGAGATGGAACCATGGCGACTGTAAAGAAAAAAGACCCGCTGTGAACTTCAACTGCAATCTGTCACACACACATTTTAGACAGGCAACAGATGTACGGTCTGATCTTTCAAGAGAAATTGCCGAAGTGAATTTTCGATAGTGTCATTTACATGGATGAGTGCGACTGTTTCATGCAACATAACTGCTGCTGGAGGAGGGTCCCCAAAATTAAGAGCTATAAGGGGGAGCAGGTGATTGTGTGATGGGCGTGCACATGTTTCAAGCTTTAAGTGGATCAACTTGGCAGTACGTCATCTTACTCTGATAGGTATACATTTAAAACCGCAGAACCGTTTATTTTCCTTTATGAAATTAAGTAAAAATGAAATGTTGAAAACAACCTAAGAAGGAAAATGTTTGCATAACTTTGGACTAAATCAGTGGCTGGCAAATGGAGTGTTTTTACAAATGTGCTTGTTTCAGTATGATTGTATAGAGTACAATTTCTCCAGATTTAAGTACAAATCCTACTATGGTGATGCAATGATCCGCCCTACTGTGCCTTAGGATGGCTGGTCATGAAGATGATGGTTCACAAGTTCATTGAAATTACTTCAATTCGGTGAGAAACATCTTCACACTAGGACTGTGACAACAACAGCGAAATTGTAATCATGTGACGCCTACCGTAGCATTTTGTGATTGTGAAATATATATACATATAATAATGAACAAATATTTGAATCTCATCATACACCCAACAGATACAAGCAAGCTCCTGTCAGCACTTAAAAGTACTGAGGTTAAATATGTGGTGTAATAAGAAATGCAACCTGGGGCCCATAAAAGCGACCAAAACTATCTACCAGCAGAAATGGTATAAAAAGTGAGAAACAATAACTAGTGGGTGAAAGAAGTGGCTGAAAGGCATTTCTGAAAGACAGTTACCATGGGATTGCTGTACCACCAAAATGTAAAAAAAAAGAAGCAACTTTAAGAGAGGAGCCTTGTTGAAATGTGCTCCATTTGAGGTTTGAGGGTTTCTTCTCTCTCTGGCTGAGATCAAGAGCAAATATGTCAAATACAGTCCTCACCCACAGATGAATTAGGAATGAATAGAGTCCAAAAAAATCATCTAAATAACCGCAGGGAATTAAACACATTCACAAATCCACATTGTCACAAACACACACACTGGCTTCACCTCCGATGCTCAGGACAATAATAACTGTCCTTTTATAGCTGCATTTGTTTAGAGTGGCACTCACTCTGTGTGAGTCCTACCTTTACTGATGTCCTGGTACTCATGCCACAGCTGTCTCTGGACCTGCTTGTTGGGGTACCAGATGGTGCAGGACTCCTGGAAGCCATACATTGCCTCCTGCACGTAGTGATTCCCAAACTCCCTGAGGATGGAGACAAAGTCGCTCCGCTGCGTCGCCCCGTCCAGAGAATGGATGGCTGAGCTAAAGGCTGTGTAGATGGAGAGAAAAAAGGAGGAAATAGATTGAGGCTTTCCGTTAAACCTGGAAAGAATGAGAGGCCAAAATAAAGTGGAGGTTAGGGTTAGGGGAAAAATAATGGGAAACTGTTCGGTATTTCCCGTCTTCTGCGGTTTTTGAAGAGTTGGGTCTTTTGATTTGTCTTAACGGTAAGGCACACAAAGCTGGACAGTCTCACAGGCTTTGCGTGGATCACAGATAAATACCGTTACTGCCTCTATGTGAACCAAATGAAATCCATTATACATCTACCCTAAACCCCAGAGTAAAAAAATCTATCCATGGAATATATCAACATGTTCTCACTCCCAGCTCATCAGATACAGAAACCTGGAGAAGGGATCAGTGTTGAGTCTAAACCCAAGGGTGAAGGTAGCAATAGTTTTCATTCACAGAGTTTTAAGCTTGCTTCATGTTATAAATTGTGGACTATCATTAATCCTGAGCAACTGTCCCAGTATTTTTGAGAGAAAAAAAATACTTTTTTCAGACCCTCCTCACTCCCCTGACTGGTTTTTTCTATTTGTTTGTGAATCATGACAAATTTGCCACAAAACAACCTGAGTAAAGACACTTTAAACTACAAATTTATAAGATAATGTCATTATCAGGAGAGACAGAGAATGAAGATGAATTTTTATTACACTTTAGATGGATTAGTCATAGAAACTCAGAAAGAGTTTCATGATCTGTCTCTTCAGGTAGATTGTGATTGAACAGTGTCTGTCCTGGGCAACAACAGATATAGAAGGCCCCTCTCCATTGGACTCTGGATACGGGTGGTGGTGACGGCTGTTGACTCTGCTGGGATTAATTATCAATGAGGTTGATGGATCTGCAAGGACTGGGCAGAGACTTGGGGGAGTGCATACAAGCAACATAAATGAAATCGATGAATGGAAATGGAAGTCGTATTTGAAAAGACACCAGCAAAGTCATTCGCTGACGAAGAAGACGCGTCATGTAACTTTGGACAGACGTTGTCTGCTGATGAGCACAGGTGATATCCATTGATGCCCCAGACTGTGAAGCGCGTAATTTCAGCTGAGCGTGCATGAAAGGCAGTATCATGCACCCTGGTGATTCCGACCATCCTCTGGGTTAGCAGTGGCTTTAGCCACTTTCCTTTGATGAAACACGGTTTAAAGATCTGGCATTAGTAAGAAAGGGACCCTTTAAATTTTCCCACGGATACAAATAAAACAGTTGAATTGGAATGGATTTTTTTCCTTTCTCCAACATTTTCCCTGATTCTTTCACTTTACTGATTTCCTCAAAACTTAGTGTAGGGGTTGTGCATGGAGCAGGGAATTTGGCTGATCCAGATTGTGCGGAAGATCCGGGAGAATTCTGAAACATCCCTTTGCATTGGTAAAACATTTACTCTGATTCATCAGGGAATAACCCAAGCATCGTGAGGTAGAAAATAAAATAAATCAAATATCTAGTATGATCTTTAATTGTGTGTATAGCTTAGTATGGATCCAAATAAACACTGACCTGCCAAAAGCAATATGTTTGCAGTTGATGATCTTAATATAGCTGCTATGGGGTAAGAGTTAAACAGAGGTACAGTATGGTGATACTCAGGGATGAGTATGTAAAGAGTGTTCTGGAGGTGATGAGAGTGTCAGACAGAGTGATGAGTATGAAGAAAGAAATTGGAGGTGAGAGAAAGGACTTTTCTCGAATGAGTTTGATAATATGAAGAGTATCCCTAGGGGGGAGAGAGTAGTTGTTAGCCTAGACATCAATGGTCATGTTGGAGAAGAGAGAGAGAAATTGAGGAGGGGATGAGAGTTGGACAATAAGGAAAGAAAAAAGGGCTTGTGCCGATTGGCGAGGCTGAGATCGAGATGGGAAGGATGTGCAGCAGGTTAGGGTAATTAAGGATAGGGATGGAAATGTACTTCCAAGTGAGGAGAGTGTGAGGGCAAGATATAAAGAATACTTTGGAGAACTGATGGATGAAGAAAAACGAGAGAGAGAGATCAGTAATGTTTAAATGAGAGCAGCTTGAAAAGAATGTACAATAGAAAGGCTATTGGTCCCGAAGACATACCGGTGGAGGTGTGGAGTAGTCTCGGAGGGAAGGCAGTGGAGTATTTAACTAGATTGTGCAAATATATCGTGGTGAATGACAGGATGCCTGAGGAATGGAGGAAACGTTCACTAGTGCGGATTTTCAAGAACAAGGGTGATGTCCAGAGCTGTAGCAACTACATGGGTATAAAGCTGATGAGCCAAAGGATGAAGATCTGGGAAAGACACGTGGAAGCTAGTTTAAGAAAACAAAACAGAAGTAACAATTTGTGAGCAGCAATATGGTTTCATACCCAGAAAGAGCTCTATAGATGGGATGTTTGCTCTGATAGTGTTGACGGAGAAGTATAGAGGAGGTCAGAAGGAGTTGAATTGTGTCTTTGGATTTAGAGAAAGGGTATGACAGTTTTGAGGGAGGAATTGTGGTATTGCATGATGAAGTCTGGAGTGACAGAGAAGTATGTTGGAGTTGTGCAGGATATGTATGAGAGCAGCATGACGGGGGTGAGGTGATAAGTAGGAGTCACGGATGGGTTTAAAATGGAGGCGGGACAGTATCAAGGATCCTGACCACCTTCTGGCTTGCTATGGTGACGGACAGGCTGACAGATGAGGTCAGGCAGTAATCTCCATGGACTATGATGTTCGCGGATGACATTGTGATCTGTAGTGAGAGCAGGGAGGAGGTGGAAGAAAACCTTGAGAGGTGGAGGTATGCACTAGAGGGTTAGAGGAATGAAGGTAAGTTGCGGCATGACGGAATACATGTGTGTAAATAAGAGAGTGCTGGAGGGGTGGAGAAAGAAAGAGTTATCCGTGACAGAATAGTAGTAGTGAAAGTGAAAGGTTTACAAGAGGGCAGTGACAGCAGCCCTACTTTATGGCTTGGAGACTGCGGCGCTGACCGAAAGACAGGAGTCAGAGCTGGAAGAGGCAGAGCTGGAAGTGGCAGAGTTGAAATTTGAGGGTGATGAGGATGGACAGGATTAGAAAAGAGCACATCAGAGGGACAACCCAAGTTAGACGTCTTGGAGACCAAGTAAGACAGGCCAGATTGAGATGATTTGGACATGTGAAAAGGAGGAATAGCAGTTATGCAGAAGACCGGGCACGATTGAAACAAATGATCCACTGTGGCAACCCTTAAAGGGAACAGCCGAAAGAAGAAGAAGACGACGACATTGTCTGAAAATTAAAATAATTGAAGTGTGTCTGATAAAGCCCTGCCGTTAATGTGATTTCTGGCAGCAGGAAACTTTTTCAGGGGTAAAGGTGTCTTTTTGAATTTTAAATCTTCCTTTTAATCCAGGTTTGTCTCACTACATTAGCTGCAGGTATTTAAATTCACAGTGGGTGGAGAAAAAGTTTCTACTAGCACTAAGTGTCTTAAACGGCTTAAGTGGACATGAACCCTTTCAACCAAAGTGCATTGATGACACCAACGTCCTCAAATGAAGTGATCTGGGAAAAAAGTTTGAAAAAATAAATAAATCTCAGCATATTCCTGCAGAGCAGGAACCCGCATTTTCTGGACGTCATGTGCATTTGTCAGTAAAGTTTCGTAATAACTGATTAAGGATCAGAATAAGAATGTCAATATTTTACGTTGAATAATACTCGAGCACGGGAAACGTACACAAAATTTACAAACTTTTCTGGAGGCTTTGATCATCCAGAGTTTCAAACAGAAGGTGAGCACTTTCAGGCTTGTGTTTTGTCTTTTTCTTCTCCCGAGGAGTCCTGTGGGGGAACTGTGGGATATTGAGGTATTGGGGTCATTGCCACGAGCCATCTGGTCCCTGTGTAACCAGTATGAGTCGTGTTTGTATCCTTGACAGAAAGTCGGACACGTTTTTATTGTATATTGGACTCTGCCAAGGTTGTTCCAGTGTCTCTGATTCAGTTCTTGATATGCATGAACAGGTTATCTGTTTGTCTTCTTCTGAAGTAGTGGGGAAGTGGACCGTTAGATGGACAAGCAAATTGGTAGTATTGTATTAGTTGGTTGTGGTGAAGCAAAACCTGAGACATACGGCAAAACTCTCAATGTAGTCTAACCATCACCTATGGTCCTGAGCCCTAAGTAGTGACTGACATGAGCTCACAGATACAAGTGGCTGATATGAGCTAGAGATCGGAGCTCAGACCTCCGGAGGGAGCTTCGAGTGGAACCGCCACCTCGAAAGGAGCCCGAATAGTTGGTGTGTGCATTGGATTAGGAGGCCTTCCTTTGGAGGTTTATCAGGCACGTCCAACTGGGAAGAGATCCAGTGATAGATCCAGTACCCACTGGAGGGACTATATATCTCAGAATCCCCCAGGATGAGCTGGAGAGGAATATCCTTCTTGGCCTTCAGCAACTGTGACCCAACTCCGCATAAACAGAGGAAATTGAATGGAATTTCCTTTCCCTTCTTTTTTCATTGAATTCCTGCATTTGTACTTTAGAATTGTTTCATTTTCTCGATGAAATGAGATTATATAGCCCCGAAATGTTGGGGATATTATTTAATAAACATCGCTGCTGGCGTGTCCAACGCCACAGATCCTTCTTGTTATGTGATTTTTTTATACCGACACAGACCTTAGTGTGAGGAAGGACTGGATAGATTTTGGGAAAGATTGGTTGTATTTTTTAAAATTTCTTAACCACTGGTCTAACTTTGTAAAAATTTGGTGCATATAAATGAACTCAAGGAGATCTATCTTGTATGTTTAAAATTTTAGTATTATAATTCATATTTCATTAACTAGGGGAAGTTTTTTGAATTCGACTTCATATTTAATTTGTGGAGCTAAAATCGGGGGATTACTTGTAGAACATTTCATAGATACCTAAGTTGACTGTTCCATCCCACACAGATGGGACTTCCGTCTCAAAAACAGTCAATACACAGAGAAATCTGGATTCTTAGGCTCAGGTAATGGTTATGTAGGTACCCACAGTTTTTGGTGATTCACTGACTGTGCTGCACAACCAGGAAATAAAGTACCGGAAAAAACATGGTTGATACGATACATTGAGCATGCTATAACAAAATGACCGAGATTCTCTCGGCAAATGTTGGAAAGCAAAAAGTGCAACAGCGATTTATCTTTATCATATCCAGGAGAAGCAGTATTAATATCTTAGCACTCACGCTCCACTTGCTCATACTTCTCCTCTAAAATTAAATTAGGAGGCCGCTGAAGTGAGAGACAGGGACCGCCGTGAGGATGAGGGATGCGTGCCTTACTATCGGATGTACAATCAGCAGCCTCACCCCTCTCCCTGCTGTTGAAATAGGATGAGCTAAAGTGGGAAATGGGTGCAAGAAAATCCAAAAAAATAAATATATAAAAAAGGCATAGGCTGTCACTACTGAGTGAAGGAAAAATAGAAAGAGTATCCCCAGCAGACTCAGAAGCCAACCGCGGCAACGCCATTATAAGTGACATGGCTGTATTTACAGTAGGGTAGCTGCACTTATCAGAAGGGAAACTATTTATGATAGCTTAATGAATAATGCATGCACTTTAAACATGAAGAAAACCAAATCAGGCACTCTTACTCGAGCCGGGCAGGTTGATTGAACTCAACACTTCACCAGAGTTTACTTTACCCTGAAACAATGCCAGCAGAACAACTTCTGCTGATGTATATAGAAAAAACTCTGATTTATTGTCATGGAATAATTCCTTGAGCTCTGAGAAAGTTGTCAGGAAATATTCAGTGTAATTCCAGACATGGCAGCAGCCAGGAGCAGCTTTCAGAAGAACTTGACTAAATACCTCTCTACAGTTATCTCATTCTGTGAATCTTGCATGGCAGGCACTGTCAGAAAGCCGCTGTATGAGTTAAAAGCTTTGTGATCACAGAGAAAGAGAAAAAAAAGACACGGGGAGAACAATAAAATACGTTTTTTACACATCCTCTTGTCTATCTTTCTACATTTATCTCAATAGTTGTCATATTTGGATGTGACATCTACCTTTTTTACCTGCAAAAACGCTGCTGTGATATCTAATCTTGTCTAAAGAAAAACAACGAAGAAAAAAACTAAATAAAAGCAAGCATGGAAAATGATGAAATGTGACCTCGTTAAAGGATTCTTTCTAACATCTCTAGCAACATTATGACAGGCGTAAACAAAATAAATGTATCATAATATAATAAGGAATGATGCATTTGGGATATCAAAGTTAAGGGTAAAGTAACAAAAGGTATTATTGATGTATTTTTTAAATAAAGTAGAAGGAGTCATTAGAAGAGAGGTCTCCGGGGAATGGAAAGTATATCAGTTAGACGTGAAAAATTGAGCATTTAAAGGACTTGAAGAATTGTAACCGTTAAAGGTGCACTGTGTTAAATTTATGGGTATCACTCTGGATTAATGGAGTAGAGTATTCGGAAGTATAACTTTTGTGCGCGAGCAGGTCCACTTATCTGAAGGTCAGGGGTTTGAAGGTCGGCCCCTTTAGTATACATGTTGAAATGTTCTTGGTCAAAATAATGTTGACCTATTGCTGTTCCATTGGCCGGTGAATGATGTGGTGGATGGTTAATGCTCTTGGTGAGCCTCTTTATGAACATTTGTGTGAATATGTGACTCATGTTGTAAAGTGCTTTGAGTGGTCGAGCAGTCTAGAAAAGTGCTGTGTAAGTACAGCCCATTCACCATTTTTTGGACTGTAGCCTGAATGCAAAAAACACTGGCTCTTGAGGGGGCATATTCACGTTTTCAGGCTTTGTTTTTTGTTTATTTTTGTCTTTAGGGGGAAAGGTTTGGGGAGGAAGATGATAAAGACTGAAGCTTGACCTCTGCACAAGGCCATCAGTGTTTTTGAGAAATGGAGGGTGATACTCATTATTGAGCACAAGAAAATGCAATTGAGCGTAAGTCCAAAGAAGGAACACATGAAGACAAGACTCGTGACACCAGTGAGAATCATAGAATCATAGTGATCACAGTCTTTTATGATCTGGTTCTTTTCTTTTTTACAAAATCAACATAAATTCAGGTCAGTCACACTGGCTGTCACTGTAGTAATTAGTATTGACTGTATTTATAGACCTGTTAATATGTATATTACCCTTGAATATGTATAATTTATCGTCTAATTTAACACAACTTTTTTTTTAGGTTGTACGGTACATTCACATGCTTCACTTCACCTAAGCACTCATTTTTATTGCTGCTATTACTGCTGCTGCTGCTTGTCCTGACATTTTAATGCATATATTCTTTTTCAGTTTTTTAATCTGTGCAGAGAGTATCCCCACGGAATTTCATTGAACCTGTGCAAAATGATGATAAAGATCTTTCCTATTCTCTTCATAATTGACTGTGCTAGTCGAAACATTTTCGCTCTCCTCCTGCTCATTTTGTACAGCCCATTTCGCTAAATTGACATTTAACACATCGATAGTCAGTACTTTAAGATTTGAGAGATTTACATCCTTTGGAGGCTGTTCTGTTATTTCAAAAAAGAAATTGTATGAATCTTCGGAGAGGGTGAAACAAAGGGAGGGGGAATACATTCCAGTTTCAGATCAATTTAGTTTGGATCAAATGTAAAATAACCTCCATATATTTTATTAGTGGGCGCATCTCAAGGCACTAACGGTTATCTTACAAAATGGCAAAACCAATTAGCAACAATTAACAATGTAATAAAATCACCAATACATATCAACAGAATGAAGACAGTCCATAATACAAATGTCTTGGGCAGGAAATATGGCTGGTGGCTCCGAACCCGGTAGTAGTCATTCAGACAGTAGGTACAGTGAGATCGATGGCGTTCAAGATCTGATAGACAAAGAGGTCAGATTGTGAAGAGACTTCAATGTAAGATGAAGAATCTTGAGATCAATCTGCCATTAAGCGAGAAGTGATGATCACTATGACATTTGAATATGTAAATATTCAGATAGAAATCTTTATTGCACTTGCCAAGCGACTTGCCCTGCTAGTTTTGCCCCATTGGCGTGCAGAATGATCTGTAATCGAAGGGATTGGTAGGAATTTACACAGAAACTCTCCAATTGGAAAATGTGGAAAAATCATGGATGGAGCACAAATCCGCTCCTCTTTTGGGCCAGGCTGCTCAATATCTTACGAAAGAAGTGTGATTAAAACGACATAGTTCTACACAATTTCATAATAATTTCAGATTTTACAAAACGGTTGCATTTTATGTTATTATTTGGCTCTAGAGGGGTTGACATCATTAAGAAGGGTGGAGAGCAGTAACTAGATCCAAAAATCTATTTCAACTGCAACTCATCCCTTCATTTTAATGCTGTGATTAAAATGTTGTTAATGTTAATGTTAATGCTGGACCTACTATCATAACTATACAACTACAAAGACTACTGCTAAATGAGTGCTTAGTGATAAAGAAATAAGTATTTAGAAGTAAATAAATTGTTAGTAATAAGAACTACTATGGGGTGGCTGAGGCTAGCGAGGTAAAGCAGTTTTCTACTCAGTCGTAGAACGTCTGGGATTATGTGACTTTAGCTGGGCTTATACTGTAAGATTTTAGATCTGTTGTTAATAAATTCCGCAAACAAATAAATTGTGTGCGGAAACTCAACGATTGGTGCGCTCACACTGCACAGTCCGATCACCACTCACAACTTGAGTGCTCACGCTGTACTACCCATCGGCCACTGCATTCTGTGGTCGTATAGATAATTGTAAGTAAAGATTTGTTTGAAAGCTCTGAGGCAGTACGATGCTAATTTCTGTCATGCTAATAAGACAGAAACTAGCTGCATTAATAATTTTTTGCCAAAAAAATTGTGCCAAAACTCGACACCGAGAACGAGACACCGGTGTAACTGGATCATAGATGATTTGGCCGACATGGACAATATGGCTAGACCATTTAGCAGAGATGATTAAAAGTAGGCTAGCTATGTCTTACTATATTGGGTGTTCACCTGATGGCTAGCAACACTTTGACAGCAGATTACTTTACTTTTTCTTCCTTGCTGTGCTGTTGCTACCAGCCACACACTTCATATGCTAACATACGACCACTTCTCATTTATTAACCCATTGGCCACTACGCACAGGCACAGTGAGTTAAGAAGGAGCTGACGTGAGCTGATCAAGTCATGGCTCTGCTTCAACTGTGTCGACCGACCAGAATTTCTGGTCGGTCCGAAAACCGGTTCGAAAACCATCCAAACATCCAACGGTCCTCCAGGAGCTGCTGATCGGTTCCCCACCCTAACATTTTTTTATTTTGATCGCACTGGTATCTTTGTGCAGCTGCCAGTTGAGTGAGCAGTGTACAAAAAGCAAGATGAGCAAGAGCAGAATGAACGAAAAGTGTGATAACTTTACTGACATGCGAAAAGCCTCACCAACAACATGGACTTCCGATGGCAATTTTTGAATGGAAGTATAATTTTTTGGTAATTTTGATGAATTTCTATTGGTGAAAAATTTCCAATAACTTCAATTTAATTATTTTAAGATACTGGAACTAGTTTTGTAGCATAACCAATACAAGGTTCTTGTGAATTTGTTGACACTACATTGTATTAGAAGGGAATAACTGATTGTTGGTCCAAATAACAATGCGCATAATTCTCATAATTTATTGCATATTCTCCAGGAGATCCCAATGACATTTCAGAAATGTCAGTATGTACAGTGTGTAAGAGGTATTTTAAGAAAATTTTCATCAATTCATCTACAGAAATTCATCAAAATGATTGTATAAAAAATATCTGTAGCTGTTCTTATCTTTTCCTAATGTTTTATAACACTGAGATGTGGAGTGATGATGGTGAAGCTTCATTGCATTTCGGAAAAATACATGTAATGATCACCAAGGGAAATATTTTCATCTTAAATCAGTTGCTATATACACAACATGCCTCTTACACATGCAGCCATGAAACTCCTGAGCCCTTCTCAACGTAAAAAATAAATGTATACCACACAATTGTTTCCTCCTGATAATTACTTTATTATCCTGCGATCTCGCAAAGAAAAACTTGTGTTATAATGAGATAACAAGAAATATTAGCTGTTTTTTCAAGAGAACAAAATATACTATTTTTTGTAACATATTGTGAAATTAGCATCTAAGACTTAGGCCAAGAACTGACTCCATGTTTTTTATTTGTTTGATAAAAACTTATTGTATTTAATTCAATCCAGAATTTATAATGACACAAATGACTCTTAATTTGCAGCCGAATGGAGTCGCACTGCTGTGTACAGCCATGTCACGTCTTTGTCCTCATTCATCATTAGGAACACCCTCCCAGTTTGGCCCTCTACTTAAGTTGCATCAGCTTCCAATATATCCCTCTACCTGTTGCTGCCACTTCTACTTACATAAAGCTGCCTGCTTGCACCACCGCCCCAGCTCCCACATGTAGGTTCTGGGTCAGTAAGTTTGTTCAAATTTATATTAAAATATAACTGAAAGGAGTGATGAGGTTGAAACTTAAAACAATTAAATCAGGAGATTTCTTAAAGGCTAAGAAGTGTGTGAACAATTTTTAAAGTTGATACTAACAGAAGGGACCCTGGCATAAAAGGCGTTGCTCCAGCCCGGGTCAAAGGAAGAAAATGGACAGCCTCTGCAGTTTTGGATGCAAAATCTGCCATCCAGCACATGTCAGAGTGCCAAGATCAGCAAGTTCTTCCGGGACTTGGATTTGGTCACATAAATCCTAAATGGCAAGAGGCCAGACCAGCTGAACACTTGTACCTGGAGGTGGAGGAGGAAGGCTAGCCAAGGGAAGCTACCAGGTGTTCCAGAGATATATCCCAAGCTATGAACGAATTCTGGACATGGTGGGATGCTGTGCACGGGGAAAATTGCACTACATCAGCTGTAGGGTCGAGAAGGCCGGGCTTTGTCTGAGAGCCAAGAACAACATATAAAACCCCCACTTACAAACATATATCCCCCTACATTTTCTAAAACACTCTTGGTTTCACATCTTGGTTGGATGTAAGACCAGCCTAACAAGGCAGAAACACCTGTTTACACAACAATGTCTTCTGGTGCTTAGCAATCGAAATTGAGTGCAAGAGAGTAACAGAGAATGTCTAGCCTCTTAACAAACAGTAAAAGTCTCAAAACCTGAGACCCCTACCAATGAATACAGCCATAAACTACCAAACACAGTTACTAGTTATGTGCTGACCTGGGGAAAAGACAAATTTTCACTCCTAGAATCCTTGTGGCCAATTTGTGATTGCATCTAATCTTCTGGTCTTATTCTTGTTGGTAGATATTCATCATGTAGCTGACTATCCGCTAGAAGGACGCACCCAAAAAAGATATATACCGATCTTGAAGCTAAAGCCGAGGAAAAGGATTGGCATGTTGTGGTTCACTCAGTTCTGTTGGATTGCACACAATTTGTTGCCAAGTCCGTTGCATGTTGTCTTGAATAATTTATTTAGAGAAAAGACCGGCAGGATGAAAAAGTTCTTACTAATACAGCAGAAAGGATCCACTTCCCCTAAAAAGAAATGATTCCACTTCTAGGGTCCCACTTCTAGGGACTCCCGCCAAAAAACAAAAGCCTTTACACACAAACACACACAGCTGGCGGGTTTTGATCAGCTGGCGGATGGCCTGGAGGACATCTTGTGATAAAAAGCTGAAATATCAAGTAACGCTGAGTTTCATTTACATCAAATAACTTCACCCTGAAACCTCAGGGACTGGAACGTCCAGTCCTACTTTTGAGTCCAAATTGAATTTATTTCAGAATGTAAATGGAAAAATCGACTGTACTTACACGAGCATTTCATGACTTCTGGACCAGTTCAAGGTCTTGAAAGCAGAAGCCAGCACAGGAAGTAGAGCATTCATCCTCTATTCAGAAAATCAGCAATCGGGGAGCAATACTAGTGCTTCAGTCGAAATGTTATAGATAAACCCTCGACCTCAATTAGCTCCCGAGTGTTTCTCAGGGACTACTCAATGTCTCCCAGGGACTGGTCAAATTCAGAGAACTAATTTCACATGTTGTCCTGTATGCATACACGGTGTTGACAACATATAGTATCTTGCTCTACAACGGACTGTACTTACAATTTTTCTAGTCTGTTCAACCACTCAACGCGCTCTACTCAAGCACCCATCCATTCAGACATTGATGGTAGAGGCTGCCATGAAAGGCGCCACATGCTCATCAGGAGCGGTAAACATTCACGCAATCATTCACACACCAATTGAACAACCATTGGGATCAACTTGGGGTTCAGTATGTTGCTCAAGGACACTTTGACATGTTGACTGTAGTGGCCAGGGATTGAACCATCGCCATCCAGATAAGCGGACAACTGCTCTACTAATCAAGCCACCATCGCCCTCTAGGACACTTGTAGACTTAAGGGGCCAGGGGAATGAACCACTTGGCTTCAAATATGTGTTCAACAGCTCTACTTCCTGAGCCCGAGCCACAAATGAAGAAAGAAGAAAAAGAAGAAGTCAAAGAAGTCCCACATGGTAATGAATTTACCAAAGGTGTTTCAAGGAGACGATTTAACCAAGTATCATGCCGGACTAAACTACTCACACTTTTAGGGAGTCCTGGAATAATGTGATTAGCTCTTCAACGGTGACATCAGTTAAAATAGAGGAAATAAATGTCTGACGCTTACACGGCTTGCAAGAATATACAACTTTAGAACATTCAATTTACCTATTTACATATAGAAAACCAAATAGAAATCACACTATGTAATTTATATACACTTTAAGAGGTTGTCAACTGAGTATTCATCCTGCACTAGATCAGATACAGCCTGAGTGATTGGGTCTCAATGCATTGTGGGTGCATTCATTGAATGCAATGAGAGATTTATGTTTATACTCCCTTTTCTTTCCTAATTTTGTTTGCACCCATATGTCTTTGTAACAACCCCAAACCCGGGGATGCTTATTTTTTAATTAAAGTTATTACGAGATGTGACAGTTCAGAGTGTAAATGTGATATTCAGCTGGTACTACGTCCCGCGGCTGTTTCCCTCTCTCAGTTGTGCAGCTTTTTACTTTGTACCCTTTTGAAGTGACATTTTCCTAGTTTGGGATTAAAGGAAACTTGACCTTCACTCCTCTATTGTCTTTCAGGGTTCTCAAAGGACAGCGGCTTACCAGAAACAACACAATTAGCCCATAATTGACTGTGTCAACAAGACTTTAATTTGATGTAATGGACACAACTTGAACCTTTTAGAAACACACAGCCTCTGTTAGTGGATTTTATGTGGTTAAGAACTTTATTAGCAAGAAACTGCTTCTGCTGATTGTAAAAAGAAAATTGAATTTTTTTTTTCTGTAGGTAGACTTCCTTCACACAGAGCATTCTGATGCACAATATCTCAACCTAGTTTGGCCTGGAAAATTAGCAAAGTACGGTATGTTCAGGTAATTGAGAAGCTAATCAAAAGATGACAGCCTGACTGTTATTTTCATAGCTGATCAAAAATGCAAATTAAACAAAAATCCCAAGCTGTTATGATGAGATGCTAACCTTGATGTGTAATATTAATTACAGCCGGCTGGTTAATTTATAGCTGTCAGTGTTGTTTTTCCCCATGGTGAACGTGACAATTTGTGCCACTGGCTACTAGTTTAGTATAAATAAATTAAAAAGAAAAATTAACTATTTACTAATATGTATGAAAGGTGTATATAGGTGTGCAAATGAGGGTATACAAATGTACATGTATATGAATACGAGTGTATAAATTTTTATGAGCATGTAAGTAGAGGTATGGATTTACTGAATATGTATATTTGTACATGTATTATTGAAATATATATACATATACATATATAAATATATATATATACATATATAAATATAAATATATATAAATACACATATATACACACATATATATTAATACAGTTAATAGGGTATATTTAGATAAAATCCTCATCAGTCCCATTTTTGTTATGGACTGACATTAGGGACTTTCGGACAGAGGACCCGCCTCTATGCTGCTTCAATGAACTACTACCAGCTTGTTTTGCCGCAGAACTCAAACTTGATAAAATAGGAAAAGGACAAGAAGATGACGCATTGTTGCGCAGATTTTGAGTGTTTGATTAACTGTGTTGCCGTGGCGATACAGCAAAGTATAGTAAACAGGCATCTGTTAACGTGTTAGGGGAACACGGTTTGGGGAAGGTGTTTTGCAAACTGTCTCTGCAGCGCACCCGACAATATATTTTTTCTGAAAGCACTCATTTCCCTGTGGTTTCCCCTAAAATATGAAACTTGAAAAATACGAATGTCTTACCATCACCTAGAAAAAGAATCCTGAAAGACTTACCTAAACCCAAATGAAAGATGGCCTATTTGAGTGTAGTATTCCACCATACTCATCGTAGAAGTTTGATGCAATCAACATGAAATCCGGTAAAAAAAATTCTCAACAAAATGAGGATGTAATGTTATCAATGGATTTTTGATGACTTGAAAGCCTTGGCCATGATGCCACAGCAAATATCGATTACTCGCCATCAAGCGTGTTTGCTCATATTGTCACGTTTTTTAGTCTAATCTAAAACTTTACCCATTGGATAATAGTCCTGCCGTAAATACGTCCATATGACAATATTCAGCTAAAGTAGTAGCAGCGCTACCTGCTGGCAACAGGAGATAAAAAAAAAATCAAATAAATACAATTTGAATAATGCGGACTTTTATGCTGTGGTCAGAACTACATGCAAGTGGTAGTTCAGTTGCGGGTGGTGCACCCCCCAACCGGTGCCCAGCTGTGATCAACAGCGGCATTTTCTATTTTGCACTGCCCCATTTTCTTTGGTTTATTTGTAAGAAAAGTTCAATAGAAACAGTTGAAATATAAATATATATATAATCCATTTTAATTGTACGGTGCGGTTTACCTTGAGAAAGCACCCACTGATTGAGTTTGACGTGGTAGAGGACAGAGCGAAGATTCCAGTGCTGGACGAGGGGATAGCCGGACACCTCGCTGTAGTTCACCATACCTGTAATAACGCACATCAAACACATTAGGTTAGATCAAAGCCTGGTTGGGGGTCTTTCAGCGGCGCACCTGTAATAGATGAAGGGAAAAATGTATGTTAATGTGATATTTCCTCCTGTATGGCGAGGAAATTGTGGTCTTGAGTGCTAGATCAAAGTGAGGCCCTACATCTCATTCATGTTTACCTGAAGAATCAAGAGGAATATTTGATAAATATTAATATTAGATGACAGGAGAGGGAAGTAAGCAAAGTCTGTGGTGTTGGATCAAAGTGAAGCTCTAGGAAATAAACACATGAAATAGCAGTATTAATGTAAAATGTAGTCAGGTAAAGTGATTCAGTCAACAGCGGGCTGAAGTCCTTGGTGTCTGATGATTGTGAAGGAAACTTATTTGAATACACAAACAGACACTCACATTTGTTATTCTTATATATTTTCATATCAAAAGCATACTCCTCAAACTAATACTCTTTGTAGCACAAAGTTACTGCATGAAACCGTGAAACCCTCTCAGTTTATGTACAGAAGGAGAGGAACATTTTTTTTATCTTGAAAATGAAGTTTTGATATCTTGTTGTAGTTTGCAGCACAGTAGCTTACATTTCTGTAAAATGGCATGATGAATCGATTAAGAGGGACAATATTCTGTCACTCAGTCTATTAATGTTTTACCACATGTAAAGCATCCCACTCTGACGATAAGAAAATAAATATGTATGCATATTTTGTCACGATTAGATTGTCCCGCAACAATTGTGTTCATAGGAGCAAGCTGATTAGCAGGGAAGTCCGTCGGCCTGCATCCATCATCAATTCTTTATAAGTGATAATTTATTCATGTGCAGACTGCTGCATGACGCATCAAAAATGTCCATCACAATGTCTAGAACCCCAAAGTGAAATTGATTGTTCTGTCTGAACACTAGTCCGACTCTCAAAAGCATTTAACATCAAATAACCCAACGCTGAGAAAAACGCATTCTTACATTTGAGGGACTGGTATTAGTCATTGTTCATTATTATGACCGAAACTCCGATGCCAATCAATCTCTGTCACCCACTCTCTCTCTGTTTGTCAGTTTACATGACAAACAACAGCAGAAACTGATTTCTCTGAGCATCAGTCTTGGATGAATAAAGATTTGTGGTCTGAATAATCTTTCACACCTGACCAATGTCTCGCCCATCAACATAGTTTTGTGGAAATCATTGCAGTGGATTTTGTAATTTGAGGAAAACCTTGTCAATAATCTTTGTCTAGATTATTATGTCCTCGCTCATAAGGGGAAAGAGAAGCAACAGAGAAATCAGTTGTTTTATGTGAAAATTAAGTTGTATAGTAGTAGACCTCTGCCGTCATACCTGTAAGCAAAGGCATATTCCAAAAAAGCTCCCAATCCCCTGCATTTTACAAGCAATCTGACCGAATCAAATCATAAATTTAAATATGACTCATTAATAATGTCAAGAAGACAAGAAATTTATTCTTAGATCAGATCCCATGCTGACTCAGTAGTGGAGATAGGTCTGTGAAGATTCTCATTCATCTAGGTCCTGTGGGTTGAATCAATGGCAACTGGACTTCCTGTTTTCTAAACACAAGTCCAGTTTCCTTGGCTTCAACCCAAATGGGTTAATAATAAAGACAAATAGTAATCTATTTTTTCCCGAGCTCATTAACAAAGCAAGACAGAATTCCTTGTGTCAATGAATTTAGACTTAAAATTCTTATTTCCATAAAAAGCTCCCCCTAATGAGTAAAATATATGCTATTATAGTCAAAGAATGTACTTCAATATAAATCTCCTTTTGTAGATCAATATGGGCCAATTCTGACATAATCTGACATAATGATTGAATGCAACGGTGAAAAAGTCCCTGTAGTAAGTGAAACAATAATTGTTGTTAGATATGACAAATGCAAGTTAGATCTGCTTGAGGTAGTTCTTATGGGCTCCTTTTGGACTAAATCGTACCATAAGGAAGTGTTTTCATTAACAAAACTCCCCATAGTGAGTTAAATACGAGCTATTAGAGTAAGATATGATATATATACAAGACAAATCCCCATGCGTCGATTCATAAGCACCAATTTTGGACTAAATGGAACCAATGGTTGAGAAATTATTGCTTGAAAAATTTTTGAGATAAAACTCGCCCCTACTTGCGAATATATGCAACAGACCTATAGAAAATGACCCGCAAAATTGTTTTTGAGTTGTTGCGTTAACATGAAGAATCTGAGAAGACTTTTCGGGGTTATAATACTAAACTGGGCTAGTCGGGTTTCTGGCAACTAGAAATATTTTGAAATCACACCAATGTTACCAGCATCTGATGAGGAATTAATCGGACATGTATTTTGTTCGTCTCAGGGTCTGCCATTCACTTTGAACCTACCGTCGGTGAACTGTCCTGACACAACGTTTACCAAATTGCAACATATGACTCAAAATTGGGAATTGTTGAATAGTTTCATTACTCTCAGTTAAGCCTCAATGCATTGGCA
Organism: Lophius americanus; assembly: GCA_037951165.1. Taxonomy (NCBI): domain Eukaryota; kingdom Metazoa; phylum Chordata; class Actinopteri; order Lophiiformes; family Lophiidae; genus Lophius; species Lophius americanus. The sequence goes on along the minus strand of JBBDHG010000020.1, from coordinate 303,798 downwards.
GCCTGTCAAGTTCAGGATTGATTCTGAGATTGGTATAAGGCACTTCATGGCTCTCCTCCGGCTGATGTCTGTGAGCTACTGACACCTCCATCACTCATTTCACCTGAACCCTTGGACAACACCCCAGACCAGACGTAAAACGGAAGGACTCTGAAACAACCTCTCCCCTCCCATCAGATCAGCCAAGTCTGATGACTGTGTCAAAAATCTTTCCTAAACCCTCCTATTAAAAGAACTTTTCCATGATTTGATCGATTATTCTGTTGCAAATGCCCAAGCACTTGTATTTTTCTCCAAAAAAAGGCTACATAAATCAGGCTCTTTATCATGTTTACCACTATTCAGTGTGTCAATTTAGCATTTCACTCGACTGCAACGTTTTGGAATAGTTTTTGTTTTGCAGGTATGGTAATTTGTCTAAACTCTGGACTAATTTGACCTTTAAAGTGTTATTAGAAAACAAATTGTGGCTCACTAAGACAATTTATCAGCAGGGGAAGGTAAATGTGTGTAAACAATTTCATGGCAAATTACCCAATTTGATGCTGATCTAGTTAGTTTACAAGCAAAGTAGTACATTTGGAAGCATTTCTACAGATAAAAGACAAGAAAAGGAAAAATTATGGACCAAAGCCATTATGATTTACTCTCAGGATCATGAATGTCTTTTAAAGAATATAATGGAAATCAATCGGAGGGTTAAAATATTTCAGCCTGGGCCAAAGTGTTGTGTTAACTGAGAGTTTAGACTACAATGCCAAGTTTAGTGTGTTTCTGTAGTGTCTAATCTATAATCCATTTTGATAAACCAGGTATGATGATCTTATAAATTTAACCAGGTTTATGCAAAGATATATCCCCCCAAAAGCCCTCAATTCCAGGCATTGTACAAGCAATCCCCCTGGTTGGACTCTTCATATTAAATGTTAAGTAAAGGCAATGACCGTTTCTTTGGTGAAAAAACCGAAAAAAAAACTACTGGTGTAAAATACTTTATATAAAATATATGTTTCCTCAAGTCGATTCATATGCAACACATTTGGACTAAATCGGACCAATAGTTGAACAATGATCCTGAGCCTGAAAACTTTGAGGTAAATCTTCCATAAGTGCGGAAATATAAAACCGATCTTTCCCAAAATCGATCCAGTTATTCTTCTCACTAAGATCTATGTAAATTTGAATATGACTCATGAGATGGTTTTTGAGTTATCACATTAACACAAAGGAACTGCAGCGGCAGCGTCTGTGGATGCAGTGACAGATAATGATGATATAACGACAATACAGCACAAAGTTGCATAAATTCACCCAAACCTTTAGAGCAGTAACATTATTGCTGAGTATCATTATAACTGATGGCCAGTTTACTACACAATGAGTACTTATACTTTGATACTTTAAGTACATATGCTGATAAATAGTCTTCTGAATGCAGGTATTTTAGTTGCAGTGGAGTATTTTCATACTTACTTTTAATTGACATATTGTACAGTGTTGACATTGTACATCATCGCAATCTCCTCTACGTTCGACTTTAGTTGTTTTATAAATGTTTGTGTAGATTTTAATTCATCCAGGTCATGGTATTCATTGTGTGTTGAATCCAAAGCAACTGGATTCGTGGTTCGGGTGGAAGATGTGGAACTTGAAATGTCTTCAAGGCCTCTCATCTAAGTGGCCAAACTTCTTTTATCCGAAGATGTCAAGTTTGTCAACAAGGCAAAACTATAACAATACCAAAAGGGCAATGACCGACAAATCCAGAACATTTCAAATATTACTAACAAAAACAACAAAACAATCCCATTCCAGAAAGAACAGAACTTAACGGACAGAATCAGGATCAAATCAGCCGACGTCCACAACCATTGGGTAAAGTACTTACCCAAACGACAATTTTGCACAACAGCTACATTTTGTAGACCTCATCCCAGCTACGAACAATGAAAGGAACAACAGTCTAGCTGAATCTGAAGCTGAACAGCTCAGAATGAGTGTTTCGGCAGCCCTTTCTGGTGCTCAGCTACAACTCAACCCCAAGACACTTAAAGGGGATCCAGCCAACATCTGCAAAAAAAGACCATTGACTGCTTACAGAGGTTGGAAAAGGAGCAGGACCTTGACAGCCCACTTTACTACTGGCTTTATGCTGGGGATTCCAGAAAGACACGAGGAAGGAATTCCGATCCGGCCCATTGTAAGCGGTATAATCTCACAGAGAAGATTGCTAAACATCTGGCCACAATCTTAAGATTCATGGTTAGAAAGACCCCACATCACATCCAGAATTCCATTGACTTGAATTGACCTGTGAATAAGGTTTAGAAACTCCAAAAGGCACCGGATGAAACTATGACGTTGCTAAATGTGTTCTCCTAATGTGTATTCCTACTTCGGAAAAAGTGGAAGCTGTCAGGAAAAGTTCCACGGTCTGGAGGATAGGACCACCTCCACATCGAAACAGATTTGTATGCTACTCAAACTCTGCCTGACCACCACCTACTTTAAGTGCAATGACTGCTTTTTCAGGCTAAAACACAATTGCGCCATTGGTTCTCCAGTATCTCCCATCGTGGCAATCCTCCACACGGAGGAAGTGGAACAGAGGGCTTTTACTTCCTTAAACTGGCTCAGGTACGTGGATGACACATGGAACTGGAGTTTCGGTAAAGCTAGGTAGGATTTTCTCCAAACATAATATCCCTGTTCATTTCAGACCCTGCAACACCCCAAGACAAAAACTGTTTCACCCATAAAACCCCAGACACAAACAGACAAACAGAGCAATGTGGTTCATGCAGTTCAATTCAGTGAGGAGTGAACGGATCCGTAAATGATGGTGACCGAACAACAATTTCACATGTGCAGCAGACGATGACCACTCTGTCCCTAACCACTCCTGACGACTCAGTTATGCACGGCCAACTGCCAACGAACTATGTACCAACTGGAATAAAAAATCTATGACTCCCCACCAGGCAGGTAAACTAAAGAAGCCTCTTGGAAGAGAGGTGAAATATCTTCAGACCGATGCAGAAGTCCAGTTTCTTTGGTTTTCACCCACATGGGATGTTTGATAAACTTTTGACTCTTAACTGCCATCTTGTGGAAGCATCAAAGCCAACATAAAGGACACATGTCTGCACTGACAGCCAACCATGCAAAACCAACTTAATTATTTTCCTATGGATTATAAATGAGCCTTTAGTGAACGGGACATGGCGTGAATAAAAAATCCTTTCCATCGTTTCTTATTTGGTTATCGGTGAATACATAATTTGGAATATTGAACATTTTATTTATTAATAAAAGCCTAACCAGTGAAAGTGATAGCCTGCATTGGTTTCTATTAGTGACAGACCCTCCTCAATATTAAATAAGCAGACAGGATTGAACATTAACATCACTTTTATCGGGGCAGAAGCAGGGCTGCAGAGCATAAATCATCTCTTCTCCCATGGCAACTGTCAGCCGTCTCATGCTGCTGCGGTGGGACTATAGCCATACATCACGGTGACTGGCCCATCGTGTTCACGAGCTCTTTCAGAGGTATCTGGATCCAGACACATTTCCTAAAACCACAGACATGGAAGAGGGACACGGGAAAGGCACGGATGAGGGGAAAATACGAGGAGCATGTGTGCGTGTACGACAGACTCCACTGAGAAAGTCTAACAAAGACAGATTGAGACGTGAGAGGAGGTTTCTACGAAGAGAAATGGTAGCAGAGATGAATTTGTACAAATCAAGGAGAGGTAAATGAAAACAAGGAGTCCAATCACCAGCTCAGGTGAAAGGGTGGAGATGTCAGAGCACCGTGAAGACGGATCAGGCAACAAGATGGAGAATTTGAGAAGAACAAAGATCAGCCTAAACAACATTCAAATTAATATTAAATGTTTAATTCAGATTTGTGTTTTGCTCATATTAAGCTGGAGTTCTTCAGACCTTCGAAGAATCCCAAAAACGCATTCAGGAATCCTTTGTCGAATGAAAATGTCTGTTTTACTAAAGCAGTCTTGAGAAAAAAACAATAACTAAAACTCTGCTGTTAACACATTGAGACAAATGCCTCTGAAAGTTAGTTGGAATAAACATGAAAGAAAAAGGAAGGACTAGGTGCTTTTTTAGAGACCCTCACCAGTACTTGGTACTTAGTTCTCTATGTGCCGTCTCTCCTCTTCCCCCGGAGGAGGAGGGGTGGCGACCCCAGAGTGACTGTCAATGCACCACAATGTGGAACAAATTTTAGTACTTGTTACATGTGAGCTTTGGCCTGCAGTTTAAGAGATCACACCATTTTGACACTTCAAGGCCACTGTAAAATGTATAAGTACTGATCCAAAAACCAATATTTGAAGGAGCAGCCCGGCTCCAGAACAGTGGAGTCGTTGAAGGATATCAACTAATAGCCTGTATAGTCTCTTTGAATTGAGAAACTAAGATCTCCTCATTTGTAGACAAAATGATAATTTATTTGATGATACAGTTCAAAAGTGTCCGGAGTAAAATATAAAATGATAATTTTATTAAATAGTACAAATAAGTTAAGCACCTCCAGACATCACAACAACACCACCAGACTGAAGTGTTCCTCCCTCAGCAGCAACAACTGGGACCAAACACTTCCGATAACTTGGGATCAGTCTTCGACATCCCTTTGCTGGAATTTTGGACCACTCTTCTGCTTCAATGCAGCCACGCTGGAAGATATGTGAGCATGAACTGTCCCACCATAGCATCAAAATGAGGTTCAGGTCAAGACTTTGGCTTGACCACGAGAGAATGTAAATTTATTTCTTTAGAACCTTTTTGAGGTGGACTTACGCCACGGCTTGATTAGTCCTACAAGCCAAAATACTGCCTCGGAGACGGTGTATTGAAGTGATGATGTGATGGATCAGGGCTGGTAGTCTGGGGGTGTTTACATGAAACTGTGACTGCGCAATGACTTGACGCCAAAAACTGGAAACTAGGTTTTTTTTAAATATTTTTTTTTCTTCTTTATGCAATAAAAACAAATATGTATTTCCGCAAATATGAAATTTCTTTATGGTAAAGGCATCACTCCTGCGCCTGATTAGTGTGTTTTCCAAGTTTTATGAAAAAATATTCAACTTTTGTTGGGTTAAGCCTCAAAGACAGACAGAAAGAGCGACTGAAGCATCAGCTGGCCCAGTAAAGCTCGGGGGGGATAAAAAAAAACATTAAAGTTTTGCAGTAAATACATCCCAGGTTATATATTTTAAACATAAACATCGCAACTAAAATAAGATGTGACGTACGACGGGCGTTGGGATGCGCGCAAGGTCAGTAACAGTTCCTGCACTAGATTGTGTTGAAAATGCAAGATTTGGCAGAGGCCCGACACCATCGATGAACTTGATGAATAAGCCTCTAAATGTGATGTTCCTGCATTGTCCTCACCTTCAGCTACATCCATTTATCCCCTCTTATGGGAAACGGCTCTCCGGAACAACAGATATATTCCCCGTCAGAGAGAGTGGAGGTGGGAGTACGGCCCATCCCCCACATCCACCTCCTCCATCCTTTGTGAAAATGAATAACAAGCCCAAAACATACACAGCAGCGCAGAGTATTCTTCATGCTGAAAGGCCTTGTCTCCCTTTTAGCCCTGGGGTGTTCTGCTCTCATTGTCTGACAGAATGATTAATTTGGCTGAACTTCACTTTGCAAACATCCCAAGTTCACGTTCTCTCTCCCTCCCTACTCCGTTGGTGTCAGGGCGTTTGAGGGAAGCAGCTCGGTCAGGGCTGCGCTGTGTATTACAGCTGTTTCCTCTTTGGTGAAAAGAATAGGCACAACAATAACTTTCATAGTAGCAGGTTTCTGAAAGCAAATAAATGAACGTTTACTGCCTCGAAGCAGTGATTGGAGGAAACAGGGCTACCATAGAACTCTTCCACGCACGTTCTTACCTTTATGTGTTTATTAAATTCCTAAATTTAATGTTCGATATATGATTTTAACCCTTTGACCCTTGGTGTCATCACCAATAAAAAAAAGATTTCTTTGAATGTATTATTTATTTTATACTTTCAATAATTTAATATCATTGATACTCTTAATTTACCATCAAAAAAATTTTTTTTTTGGTCAGCATTTTTTAGAAGGAAAATCTGAAATATAAAATTATTTCACGGTAAAATTTTGAATTTGTTTCTGAAACATCTATTTGACCATTATTATAATGTTTTTTGTTTATTGAGTTACACAGTTCTATAAAGTATGTCCTCATGTGTTTTTGCTAATAAAAATCATTCTCTTTGGTGGCCCCTCCAGGGCTCCATCCTAGGCCCTTCATGTTCAGAATATACATCCTGCTACTGGGTCATATATAAACAGGTTCAGTCACATTTTTCAATAAGAAATATTGTCTCCAGCGAATTAGCTCAACCAAACAGTGGAAGAGGACATCACAGGGTGGATGAGCAATTTAAACAATATTATGGACATACAACCTGAACAGATCAACAATGCTTTCATGTCGACCTTGTTTGGGCCAGAGTTCCAGACTATTCAGTTTGATGCAGACCAGTTGCAGGTATATGAAACATCCACCGGACCAACATCTGAAGCACGTCGCCAGACTTGAAATGACAAAGTGAGTGGGCCTGGGGGTTATTTCAGGAAACAGGTTAAGGGGAAACTCTTACCCCTGAGGTGATGGAAAATCTGGGTTTTCCATTCGTGAGAGCAGACGTTTCTCACATCCCAGGAAAGTCTTTGTGTTGCTCTGGTTTTTTTTTTTCAAACACAAGCTTAATCTACAACATCAGCGAATGTTTGATATTAAAGCTGCTGAAAAAATAGCCACTGACTGATATCATAGATATGTTTAAATCCAAAGTGATTGATTGAACCAGCATGGATGAGCTGTTCTAGAACCGAAAAATCACTTGTTTCTTATCTCGGGGTTAATCAACACAGAACTCAGGGTAAAATCTCAGTTTGTAAAAACCCACTTCCTGAAATACAACCCTGGTCCGGATCAAACTGGAATATTGATCAGTTTGCTAATAAAGGGAGTGAGCATCTCCGTACTTGGTCTATTTGCATCACTTTACTCATGCAAATCTCTCACTTAGGATCCTTTGCACTGGGTATAAACAGACATTAAGACAACATTTGTTTCCACCCACTTTGTCTCTCTGCTATCAACCATGAGCAAAGTGAATACAACTGCTGCCTTGCACTCGTCTCGGAAGTCACGGATGCTGTATGTCTAAAAACCAAGTGTTGCCAGAGTCAGATGCTCCAATAAGTTTTCTCCACTTCTGCGTCAATGTACTATTGTTGATTGCTTGTTATTTTTGGATTATCTCTACACTGATAAGCGTTTGTGGCATAGTGTCATGCAAATTTTTTTCTCAGGTTGACAGTTCTTAACTCCAGTGAATGTGGCGAATGACGTGACTAACACAAATTTGTGTGACCAACACTTCTCTTGAAAGTTGAGATTACTTCTGTTTCCTCGTGGTCTGGCATTAACTGTGTTTGTTTAACCCCGCCATGTGAAAATTTGCATTTCTTCCAGCGTGAACACGCCATGGCACTTTTTTATAATTGTTTTTATTCTTCTTGAAGCCAGTCCTTTGTTCTAATGCCATAATAATGGAATAGCGCTACGATTTTAGCACAAAAAAAGCCTAAGTCTTTGCCATCAAAAAAAGGAAAACATGAAGACCATACTTATGAAACCGTTTAGAGGTAAAGTGGTGGGGTCCAGTTTATTTTGGGTCACACATTCAGGTGTGAAATCGTTCCATATGCTTGTTTTAGCTGTGCGGTACTGTCTTCAGCTTAAGTCATTACTGTTGATTGCTTTATGTTTATGTGGTTAGTTGGGGGGGTGTCAGTGGGCAATGGTGGATCTTTAAGGGCAAAGTGTAGTCCTAAATATTTTGTCATCTGCAGTAGCGAACAGACCTACTAGACGTTTTTTTTCCACTGCAAAAAAAATTCAATTCAATTCAATTACCAGGATCAATTAATGTAAACATCCCACGCTATTTAATTGGATTTCTCCGGGTTACTCAACAGTCTATGACGTGTTTACAGAATCCATACCAACACCTGACAGACCCAATTCACTATACAGTAGCAATCTACTAAACATACATTATTATGGGTTTCCGCTTAGCAAGCTAATTTAGTTGTTTGTGATCCAGTATGAGTCATGACTGTAAACCAGTGCTGCAGTTGTCCTGGATTATGTTATCACCTCCACAGAGGTTGTTCTACCTGTGTGGGTTAGTATGTTTCCTTATCAACAGGATTTCTAAAAATGTTTTGACCAAATTTCAGGATATTTTGTGATGGGGTTGTTGCTACAGGGACAAATCTATTAAAATGTTCTTAAATCATAGAGTATGTTCTTGCCTTCACTCCCCATGTGTACCAGTGAGCTCTAAGTGCCCATCTCCCTCTCGCTAGTTCACCAGTTGTCCTTCATTTCACTATTTTGGTAGGTACTAACCTATGGAGACCAGGAACACCCAACAAAACCTGCAATTCTGAAAAATGTTCTGACCCAGTTGTATAACCACAACAATTGAGCCCTTCTGAAAGTCTCTACGATCCATACACTTGCCCATTTGTCTTGCTTCCAACATGAACTATGAGAAAAGGTTTACTTGCTGCATAATATATCCCACCCACTGACAGATCATCAGTTGCATACTGACCTACCTATCACTGGTTATAATGTTAATGTAACCCAGGTTATTTTTGTGTGCTTCAACTTTACACAGTGCCCCTGAATTGCCAATGTTAACTACTTTACTATTTGAGTTGAAAGTACATTTCCTCAATCTCCCTAAACGCCTCACATCATCATCATCAACATAAATGATCACATTGTTTTGATTGTCAGGTTTGCTTCATTTACATTTTGATTAACTCACTAAAAGAATAATATTAGCCATAAAAGTTAAAAGACAGAGTCAGCTGGTTTGCAGAACGTCTTTTGATGAGCTGTCAAAAACATATGTGAGCTGATAATGGAATAAAACTCCGACAGGCCGTTCCCCATTCTACCTGGTAAGTATACAGCTGCCATTTGTTGAAAGTTTAGGCTCAGGTTCAGGTTCCTTTATTTGCTATCATTGTTAGAGTCAGTTTGCAGTTCAAGTGTGTGAGGTATATCCATTGGCAGTTTAATATATAACAGGCACCATACGAATACAATATAATACTAAGATAAACTATAAAAACAATAAAAAAAAAACAGCAAAAATGCTCCATTGCTCATCAAAAAAGTTTAGAATTGAAATAAATGCGAATAAGAACAATCACTTTGTGAGATGGTCCAAAAAGAACCAGCTCACACATAAAACTGTATTTTTCTGTAAGAAAATGGCAGTAAGAAAACCTTTAATGGAAGTAGTAAAATACCATCAGATTAAAAATAACAAACCCTGTAATGTACTAAATTACTTGAATCGGGACACCCACACACACACACTCGCACCAAAATACATAGACACCGAAATGTGACATTCTGTTGGTTAAGGCTGTATAAAATGAAAGTTTTGCATCTCTTGTTTCTTGTAATTGTCTCATCACTAATCCCTCCTCTCATTTAAGGCCGTCTTTGGCTTGTTCCTGTTAGCCCTGCTTCCAATTGTATTTAGTCTGTCTTCCCTAACGCTCACAAGCTGCTTCGTGGTGTGGCTTCATGTCATCCTAAGTAAAACCTTTGTCAGTTTAATTTGTTTTTTAATGAGTTGCAATGGTTTTCACTTTGCATGTTTTCTGCCCACTGGCCCTGTCATTACAGAAGTCATTTGGATTTGGATCTGTAAGGTACACACAGACACACAAACACCTATCTGATAGTATGCCTTAAAAAACAAATGTTTCTATTCTCTTATTTTGTGGTTTTCATTTTGCTGTCAAGCACTGGGTTCAACTCTGTGTTGTAGTTGAAATGTACTTTACAAATAAATTACTTCCCTTGACGTAACAAGGATCTGACAGAGGTCACAGCGAGACTATTTCAGGTTAAATGAATAATAGGAGAGGTTGTAGGTATAATGTGGCTCTGTGTGACTTATGTGATATTAAATGTTTATCGGTGGCCCTGTGTTGGGCCTAGGGTTCACAGCAATAACACAAATCAAATAAAATGTAATCAATATTCTAGCTCTGAGAGATTGTGTGAAGCTGTTCACTGGAAGGTTAACTCTCCAGAACTTCTCTGAATCCCTCAATGAGGACTAAAGTTCAATTCACAGTTTCTTGCTCTGTGATCTGTCTTCTTTAGCGTGTCTGTTTTTTCATTGTTTGAGTAGAGGGATGGAAAACCCACGTTAAGGCTGCATGAAGGTAAGGTTGTGCCCCCACAAAAATGTCACACAAATCCAACAAGTTCAATTCAAAGGTTCATTGTGTAAATTATATTCACATCTATCTAGAACGTTCCATAACCAAGCCAAAAAATGGTCACAAGACAGCGTACTTCTATTGCCGGTCCCAAGCCAGGATAAATGGGGAGGGTTGTGTCAGGAAGGGCATCCAAAATAAAACCCATGCCAAATCAATATGCGGAACACAAAACTGACTTCCCTTCTGGATCTGTTGGGGCCCAGGTTGAAAACGACCGCCACTGGATTTGTTAACCAGCAGGGTGCCAGCAAAATCTATGCTACTGTTGGTCAAAGGAAAAGAAGATTGAGTGGGGGGAGACGTTCAAGAAGACAGTGAGAGATGAGGAAAAGCAGCAGTGTGGGGATGAGGTAGGATGACCGAAAAACGTGGAGAGCTAGCTGATATGATGGAGAGAGAGAGGGGAGATATATTGTGTGTCCAAGAAACCAAGCTGAAAGGCAGCAAGGCTAGAAGCATTGGAGGAGAGAGTAAACTGTTCAATCATTGTGTTCAATCAGATGTAAATACAAATGTGGAGGTAGGGGAACGCAGGTGGACTACATCCTATACAGAAGATGCAATCTGAAAGAGTTTGGAGATTGCAAGGCGGTGACATGACCCTGGTTGGTGCGAAAGAGGAAAGGAACAAAGGCAGATCAAAAGGCGGAAGCTGAGGATGGAAGGCTGTGTGAATTTCAAGGAGGAGTTGAAAGGGGCTCTGGGTGGTTGTGAAGAACTATCAGATGATTGGCAACTATAGCAAATGTGATAAAAGAGGAACGTGTTTAGTTTTTCATCTGGACCGAAGAAAGAAAGTAAGGAGACTTTGTGGTGGATGTGGTGGAATTCTGAAGAAAGTTGGCGACAGTATAACGAGATGTGGAATAAGGCAAAGAGGGAGGTACCAAAGGCTAAACAAGAAGCTTAAGAGAAAGAAAGGTTAGATACTAAGGAAGGAGAAAAGGCGTTCTTCTGAATGGCGATATAGAGAGATCGTGGTGGGTAGGATGTGCAGCAGGTTAGGGTGAGGAACGATGAAGATGGAAATCTGCTGACATACAGTATCAGGAGTGTGTGAGGGCAAGATGGAAGGAGTACTTTGAAGAACTAATGAACGGAGAAAATTTGTCGGTTGTGGCACATTGCCCCTGAGGAAATGTGCCCAGCGGCGACCAGCTAGCACTGAACGAGGTCACGGGACGGAATCCTCCCACATCAGGCAGAAACCCGACGCCCGCTGAGGGAAATCCCCTAAGCAGACTGTGTGGACCCACCAATTTTACTCTCATTGGCACAAATGGTTTTACCTTCCTTAAAGTTGAGGTGTAACCGTGAGGTTTTATACTCCATTGCTTTTTTTAGGCTAAATAATAGGTGTTATTCACTATTGGTCAAAATTTGAAGAGAGACTCACACCAGGGAAGGTACGAGGACACAACAAACACTATGTAGTCAGTGATGGGAAGGTGTGAGATATTTTTTTGAATTCAAATCAATAAATTATACACACTGCCCCTTTTTGTGCTTTCATGTCTAAGAGGTCTTCCCAACATTTTCTCTTCTGAGGATGCCATTTTTTAAGACTAAGATAAGCTGCAGTTTAACTGTACCTGGTAGTATCTTTCCGGACCATTCTATATTTTGTCTTTTCAATAAGTATTCCTGAACTTCCTGGACCAGATACATGGAAAGGTACATGAACAATAGGCGGCATGGTCGTTTTGATTTATTGATTGCTCAAAATACTCCGATATTGATATATTTGATCTGATATATCTGGTAAATATTTAGGTAAAATCTTTGTATGTTTGTGCCTTTTTATTGCATCACAAGATTGTATTTAACCTGTGCAGGTGCCTTCATTAATTGCGCCTAATTAGACTTCTTATCACACAGGGTGGTTCTGGTGAAACAGCATTTAATCCCACTCCTTCTGTTGGTTTTAATGCTTTACTTGATCTGGCTTAAATGCATTACCAGGCAAAAGGCGTGGTGGAGTAAAATTACTGAATGTTGAAATGCTGAAGCACTACAATTTTAAATATTCAAATTACTAACTAGATGCACTCAAATAAGGATGGCACTCAATGGAGTGCATACAGAACCCCAGCCAAGGCCAAACAATCCTCAACATGACTGTTTAGCTCGTCTGGCCGACACCACAGGTTCCCACAAGGTTTTCCGCAAACTGTTTCCCCTCATTTTGTTGAATCAAGAATAATGTCAAAACACTGGTGATGTTCATTTATCCCTTCATATGTGGCCCCGGCAACTTTTTATGGGTTCCTCTGTGGCCCACGACCCCTTCTTCTACTCAGATCTATTGGAATCAGTCTGTTCTTATTGTGTAATCCTGATGACCAACAAAGTAACCAAACAAACAACAAGCATCTGTGAAAACAGGACCTTCTTGGTAAAGGGATTAACTCAATATAGAAAAAGGTAGAAAAAGGAATATGATAAATATTCCCAACTACAGTCCAGATTCCAAACAAAACAGAATGTGACCTTTTGACATCTATTTAATTACAAATAGTACAAAGATCCTAAATTTATTGCTGTACTTTATCAAACTCATTGATTTTTGTAAGTATAATCTTATTCTGATTTTGATTCTAGAAACTATTTGTGTTTTGGATCACAGAACTAACTGTTTGGATTGAATAACATTTATAAGTCACATACTGACCATTTTTCAGATCAGGAAACAACAATGAGGTTGCTTTCCATTTATTGTTTAAAATACTTGTTGGACACTTATAGTAAGGAACTATTGCCCAAGGTCATACATGAAAACTTCCAAAATATCTCATGTCTAAGTAAAATCTTAAACTATTTAACACAAATGCTACACTAAACACAAATTCAGAGAGTTTTCCGTTACCCTGGAGGTCCACCCAAACCTGGTGAGACTGACAGGAGGGGCATTGGATAATTCATTGACAGTTTTTGATTCCGTCCTCTTCATAAAGATCTGGTACCATCCTCTGACATTTGCCAGAGAGGGGCTTTTCTAATTTGCCTGAAGCACCTTCAACTTATTAGCAAAACTTTTGTTTTCCACAATGGAGTATGACCTTGTCCTTGTCTTCACAAATAAAAACCCTAACATATTTGGAAATAGCATTAGCCCACTCTGATTCTGCTACCTGGAGCTGCTTGAAGTCGTTATTGCTAGAACTGCCATCATCAGAGTTCTCATTGGGACAATTCCACTAAGCCAAAAGGTTTTTTCCATCACAATTCTTTCGTGATCAGTATAATGAAAGGGGATGCCAGAATGCTCATATTCTTTTGAATTAAATGATGCAAGAGGTTTATCAAGTTCTTCCACTCCTCCAGCATCCAGGACTGAATCGCACTATTGTGAGGACAAAAGAAGGCATGGTCTCCCACGGGATACTTTGAGCGGTGGTCAGGCGAAGGGGCGTGGTTTATCTTGTGGAAGCCAGCTGAGATTAACAGTGAAATGGATAACAGGAGAAGGAACAGAATGGAGCAGAAGGAACTAGATAATTGCGCATTCACAAGATGGGTGGAGTAGTGATGAGACCTAAAAGTTCATGTTAAAGTTATTAGTCTACATGCTTACATTTCTTGTAGATAAGTTGTTCCTGGGGAGCCAACAGAACAAGGCCGGATTATGGAAAAGGGCCCATGGAGCAACATCGAGCTTGCCCAACAGCATACGCCACCAGTAAGATAATTTTCTCTTACCCTGACAGCCAAAAGCCTCGTCACAAACCGCGGAAGGTCTAGACGAGTAGTCTCTAAGTCTAAGCCATGACACCAGTAGACAGAGTTGGTTTGCAAACAGTCACAATTGGTTTTTATATTAACATTTAAGGTCCAGCCCAGAATACCATTGACTGTTGATAAATGGTGACTGTTATGTTATGAAACCTCAATCTGGTGACTTGACAAGCTGAGTCAAGGGCGCCGTCCTTGACTCAGCGTGACCAGGAATGACCACATTCCTGGTCACGCCTGGCGTTCACGCTGATACAACTTTTATGAATATTTGTTTTCAACTTGATGTTTTTTTTTCAATGATTGATTTACAGTACATTCATAAGGCGAACAAAATTGGATTTTTGACAGAGCAGATAACATTTTCTGGAGCAGCTAAATAGGCCAGACTTAAAATCCCAAGCCTACATGGCCCAAATGTCAGTTTGCTGGCTGTGTACATACATTTTTTTATTTCAATAGCTCTTGTGATTTCCATAGAGAGAAACTCAAAAACGTACTAACTCCAAACAAACTGCTTGAGAAATCTAAATTTAGTTTTCTTGTTAACATTTGAGGCTAATCCACTGGAAAAGGGCAGAAAATATCAGAGGAGTGCAGGGCTTGCTTAAGCCTGTCACCGAGAGCACAGAACTGACAGAAACCTGAACCCAAAAGTACCCCAGTAACTTTTCCTTATGGCTGGAAGTGGTTTGTTATTTTAGATCCTCTAAGGAAGATTCATAGAAAAGAGCTCAGGTAGGAAAGCAATCTTATGGCTCATCGAACCCCATTAACTAACATACTCTGTGCTCCATTTCACTCTCAAATAAAGAGAAGCAGGGGCTGATAGAGAGAGGAGGAAGTGAAGGGATTGAGGGTTAGGGCTGCTGTTCAGGAAATCCAACGGGCCCATTCTTGATGTAATATGAAGGTCAATGCAATACAGCACCGCCCTGAGAAAGGGAAGTAGACTTTAGGTCAAAGACTAAACCAGATTCAAGGCAAAGAAAGAAAATATCTGTTAAGAATTATCACAACTCAGCCCTTCACCATCTCCGTTCAGACAGGTGCTCGCCACAAACTGCTTACACTAATCCCAACTTTACTGCTCCCATGGACTATGATGAACCAGAAAATGTCCTCGCTGGCCTCCAAAGTCACATTTAAACCATTTCTAAGGAGGGCCTCGGTTTCACTGTGAACCCATGTGGGTGTAATAAAGAGGGTTTAAGTCATGTCCTGTGAATCCTCTTATTCCACCAGAATGTGTGGTCGTGGCCCATGTGCTTTTTCCTGACTTCTTTTCTCTGGCCACTTCTAATGCCGTTCCTTTTCAACTAGAATGCATTTATATGCTGATGGTTCTATTCAATGGTGTGGAAATGCAGTCGAAGCTAATATATTATGATAAAATTATGTGATGGCTTCAGACTTTTAATATATCCATTTTTGGACAAAATTCATACATAGACTCGGACCACTCATAACATTACAATCAGGGACAGGTGACGTCATAATTTGATAATTTAGTTAATATTGCACCTGTCAGGCAGTAAGTGAATATTTTCATGCTGAAGTTGATGTGCTGGAAGCAAGAAAAATTGATAAAACATACGGATCTGAGAGACTTAAATGAAGGTCAAGATGCTAGATTAATGGATCAGATCAGCACCAGATCGGAAGGCCTTTTTGGTTGTACCCGGGCTTGGGAGGGGTGAGTAACGCAACAAGGGGGTCAAAGGGAAGAAAAAAAGAGAACTACACAACGCTATCTTTATTTTTTCACGTGTATGAATTTACAGTATAAAGCATCATATAAGTGTGTTGTTTTATGCTGGTATTGGACAACACTTTTGCCATATAAAATAAAATGATGATTTAAAAACATTTTGCCTTTTCACTGTAGAAATCCGAAGGGGGTCCCCATAATATCACACAACCCTGGGCGTGTATATACAGCAAATATTATGACAATCCACCTGTCTCATCCGTGCAAAGCAAATATCAGCAATCAAAGATATTGAATATGCTAAACATTACATAAGTTGAACATTTGCATAAAAACATTGTGAAAATCTAACAACTTGCTAGATGCATTCTTTTGCCAACTAAACTTTTTCTTTATGATCCCAATCTTTCACTTACCAGACTCAGTTTTTCTATTCCAGACTCGGCACAGATGACTCATTCTAATTTTGAAATGACAAATGTGAGCGACAACACTAAGCAGGTGTGGCTGTGCCGAAGCCCTTTTTAGCTAATAACTGACAAATCCAACTAGCAGCTTACGAATAAGCCCGAACACGCTGTAATTAGGCTGGCAGATGTAGCTCATGACACCTTCAAGGTGACACGCTTTTCATTTTCGCTGTGCTGAAGGAGGGCTGAAGAGACCGTTACTGCCAGTGATTCAAAATTAGATGGGAAAAAAAAAAAAAATTGAGCCGATAGCTCTGTGCTTGCATGGTCGCAAGGCCATATGCTTAGACTTAATTATGAGGGAATTGGGGAGAGAGGGACTTTGGGTTGAGAGATGAATCAATGCCACTCTGCTTATTATCTGGTTTTAAACACTGCCCACACACATCCTCCCCTTTGTACAAATAAACACACACGTGTTAAACAGAAATCCAACACTGCGTTTTACTTTCATTCACATCTTCTCTGTACCTCATAAAGAATTCCAACCAATTAAAAATATGAAAAATTAAGACCGTTTGCCGGAGTGAGGATTGATAGGCGGACACAAAGCCCTTGAGCTCGTTCAAGAGGGAGCTGTTTCAAACAAAAGTCATCAACCTGTCAAGCTTCTTTAAGTTACATCATATTTTTTTTATTTCTGGACAAATATTTGTAATGTAAAGATACGATTGGGTAAAGGTACCATGCACACAAAATGACATCATAATACATTCATGCGTACGTTTAGCATCTCCATTCTTTGCTTTGCTAGTCGCGAAGGCCAAGTATGCAATCTGTATGAAATTATTTGTTTTTTCCTGAATTGAGGAACAACAAACGTTTGTATTTTATGGAAAATAGTAAATTTTTAATCACACTAGCATAACCTTTCGGTAAAGCATGTTATTAGAAAACGTTAAGACCCTTATTAGAATTATTTTTGTCTTTGTAAAGTTCTGTTCTGTACAAAGTCCACCTGTTTAAATTTTCCCAAATGGAAAAAAATTTCAAATTATGGAATAGAACTCTCTCATAGCTATTGTTAATGACTCCTCCTCCGAGGCCCCTCTGAACTGTGGTACACCAGAGGGCAGCACTCTCGTTCCCTTACTCTTTAGTATATACTGTATATGCTGCCGCTTGGCTACATTTGTGTGCATGCGTGTGCATGCGTGTGTGTGTCTGTATGTGTGTGCATGTGTGTTTCTGATCGAGTCTTGGGGGGCAAATTGAAATAAGTGATGGGCTCCACATGCCCTTCACCAAGCTTTAAAGAGAAACAGCACACCCTCTGTAGCCTCTGATAGAGTGCCTTGCTTCACAGTAGATCAAAGGAGTCATTATTATTTATGGCTCCAGCATTGTCCTGTTGCAGTACTGGAACGGCTGCTGCAGACAAATTATTTCTCAAATATTAAAAATGATGTCCGAGGAAAGACATTCTCAGTGTCATTAGGTCCAAACTGCAGGTTTCTAAAAAGCAGGCAAGTCTCTGTCAGTGGGACCCCCAGGTCTGAACTCCCTCCCACTGGCGACATGATGCCCTCCCCCACCGCTGCATTAATTATCCCATCCAGTGTTGTCGGCTAATTAACTGACGTTTAACACAGGAAATAGCTGCAGCCATTCAATTTAATTAACCAGCACTGGGGAATAAATTAAAGCCCCTTCCTAAACGTGATTACCAATGAGGGTCTGCATGCAAAATTGAATTTTAATCATGCTTCAGATGCTAACTTTGAGGAAAGAGTGAAAAACATAAATGGACGAACAAGCTTCTGGGTTTATTGGGAAAGTTAATTCTAATAGAATCCCTGCAAAAAGAAAAGGCCTTCTGGATGCAGATAAGCGTTCAGACCTGTTGAAGTAACTAATAGAAAATGCAATTAATTCTTGAAGGGCATCATGTGCATATAAAATAAACGCGTAGCACAATAGAGAAAACGTTGGAAGTAAGAAAAAAAAAATTTGCGACTGAATCATACTTTTTGAATTGAACAGTCTTATTCTGATATTATCTCACCTCATCTACACAGTGAGACATTTCCAGAGTCTGTTTATAAACCAGGGTCTAGGTAGTTCCTTAGCCAGGGTTCTTGGCCCCTAGGGGAGTCTTTGTTTTTCCAAATACATTTAAAACAAGTTGGCCTTTTGCAAAACTAGGGATTGGTAATGTTGCTGCTCTAACCCAAGAAAAGAGATGAGCTTCTAAGGAGGCACCCAGTCTTAATTATGGAGCTCTCTATCCCGACTGACAGATATTATATCAGGTCTAATTCCATGACAAACAAGATGCTACACCCAGTCATGCGCCACTTCCACAGATACCTTCCTCTGGGGCGACTTTGATGTCTTTGTTGTCAGCTCTGACTTTAATGTTTTTGATGTTCTTGTCTTCAGTGTATTCTTTGGTAGATGGAGGCGCCAAGGGATTGTGGAAAAAAATCAAACCTAGCTCTACCTTGTCTATCCAGAAGAAAAATATCTATATGGTGAGCATGAATTGCTCCTTACTTGGATCTGCACCAGTCCATCCTGAGCTTCTCTGGTCCAGGTCAACTCTGTGAGTTAACCCTCTTATCCCTATACTGTCGCCGCCGACAGGATTTGGCCTGCGTATTTGTCATTACCGTAACACCCAGACCGTTTGAGGTGTCTCGAAAATTCAAAAACTTCCAGAAAGCAGAGGAATAAAGCTTTCTGCCCATATTCTAGTCATTACTTTGGACCGAAGAGCTTCTCAGTACCGGTTTGTGCAATTCAAAAAATTCAAACGGTTTCTGAAAGTAGAGAGCGAGAGCTTTCCGTTTGTGTATGTGTATGGCATGATACACTAGACATTACGGTAAGGATATGATGCGCGCAGCTTTGAGTTCACTGAGCGCAAAGGAGAATCTGCTTCAGGGTCTACCACACCAGATAAAAAATCCCTGGACATTTATGATAAAAACCGGCAGAAAAAAAACAACTAAAAGGCCTGTACATATACAAAATAGTACAAAGTTCAAATTTTTGATGTGAAATTGTTTGTTCAGGTCATTTCAGAGTTTTTATCCGGTTATTAACATGATGAATCCAAATTCGTTATTTGTCTTTTTTCCCTTTAAACTGTTAATGCACAGTCAAAAACACAGTAATATTGAATAACTGCCAGATATTGAAAGGTGAAGTTATCCTGTAAAAAGGGGCAGAAGCACTCACTCATCGGACATTTTTGGACAATTCTACAGACATGAAATCTAAATAAATCCAGGCGGCCTGAATATAATTATAGTCATAAGAGGGTTAATGTCCACATATCCATTTTCCGTCATGGTGAGCATCTCATCCTGCCCCTATTTGAAGACTGTGTGGGTACTGCTCACTCGTTGCTTCTCTGCACTCCCACAAATGCACCCAGTCTCTATTGGCTCTGTTTCTAGCTCTGCCAGTTTGTGGATGTTTGTCAGAGGAAGTCTCTTGAATTATGTGTTAAGTCTTGGGCAACACGGCAACACAGTATGTAGTACTACTTAGACATATGTTGAGTTTGTATGTGCTCTCTGTGTTGGTTTGGTTTATTTCCTTCCACCGTCCAAAATAATGCATTATAAGTGAACCGGCTGACTGTAATTTGCTTGTAGGTGTATGGTTGTCTAAATTTGTTGGCCCCGTGTTGAACTGGCAAGTCAGGGTGTACCCCGCCTCTCAGTCAATGTCAGCTTTAGTAGGCTCCAGCCCCCATGTGACCTTGAAAAAGTTAAGCAGTTACAGAAATGAATGGGGGAAATTTATGTGTCTTGAGACACTCTAGCACTTGTATAAGTGAGAGATGTTATTTTAGCCAAACACTGAAAAGTTCAACAGATAGGACAATTTTCCAACACAAGAGTATGATATCAAACATGTTTCAGGGAAAGTAAGACATTCTATAGTGAATGAAACCATCTCATATTGTATAAATGTGTTTTATATGATTTATAGGCTTGACTTTTAGTTCCTAATTTAAATTCTAGTGGCCCTATCATTGCAGGAACTTTTCAGTCGGCAAGAAGCTGCATATTTGTGAATACTTAATTAACCTCGCATGACTCAGCAAAGGTTTTAGTAGACATAAGCAAAGAATATTCAAAAGCTATTTAAAAAATGAGTTTGATGTATTGTTTGTATTGTGCACTATATGAAATTGTCATTATTCTATGTGCATTTGTAACCATTTCTTGAAGGCTGAACGATGTCGGCACATTGAAGCCGGTGGCCAACGGAATAAGAGGTGGAGTGAAAAACAGGAAAACACACAGGAAAGGAGGCCCATGGGATGACAAAGCATAGGACCAGTCCAGTACAACGAGCAGTGACAGGAAGTACTTGAGTGTTGCAATCCCCTTGGCGAGGAAGTGTGGCTAAAGTGCAGTACCATCAACGGGTCAAAGCACAGCACAGTGGTCTGCTGTGGTTCTGTGGGTGAAATGTTAAGAGCATTCATGTACGACTCTTCTCTGCCCACGTAGGGCAAAAGGAAAACACAATGGTACACTCGATTTTATGTCAGCATCATTTTCTTTTTCTCAACGCAAAGGGAGGAGGGAAGGGGAAGGAGGTGATGACAAATCTGCTGCAATGATGGGCTGTGAGATGCCCTTCACCGAGCCTCCGGTGATGAACAGCTCAAACGAGCAGCTGCTGATAAAGAGACCTGTTCTATACAGGATCATAAAGGTATTTCATCATTTATTCTCCATATGGCTTGAATTTGTCCTGCAGGTGCCGCCGAGGATGGCTCATCTTTTGTTCTGAGAATTTAATCTCCCAGATTATCTACACCTCTCAAGACTTTCCTACTGAGGCATACTGATCACTGACATGAACTACCTGGAAGAACAAAATTATTGACTATTATATTTAACCGCCACATCAGTCAGAGGAAATTTATATGTGTATGATTGACGCTTTGGCAAACCACAATATCGCCTTCAGGAAGGACATAGTCAGATTCGTACTTTACTGCACAACGCCAACATCTAAAACCATTCTAACTTTATGTCCGATTAGATTAAGACTAGATCTTATAAATTGGAGCCTAGAGACACTGGAGGGTCAAAGGTGAGTGTACTTGCATTTATATAGCACTTCTCACAATACTATATACTTTAGGGAAGTTGTTTTTGGGCTCAGTGACGGTGCATAGGTCAAATGTCATCCAACATCCAAAAATGAAAAAATAAAATAAAATCACATAGAACACACCTACGGACATCATTGCACATGACCACAGATTCCACTTTGGAACAGTATTCCACCATCTTATTAGACTGTGCAGAGGCTTTGCACATAATATTTTGTGCTGAATAAAAAAAACTTCTGGCCCAGTCTACAGCCCGATTCCCACGGAAATAAAATTACCTGATCACCTCAAGTGGTTTATAAACTACACCTCCTGCGTTGTGTGCTGTGTATTGCATGGCATAAGCCAGAGTTTAAATTTTACTTGAATTTACTGACATTTTCCCCCTGACGTTGATGTCAAGGCTCAGCAAGACATTTGCAGTTATTTAAGTCGTCATGGTAGTAGTATAACAGTCAACAGCACATCAATCATAGTCGGAGCATTTGTTGTTGTTTATAAGCTACCGGCCATTTACTTGTCTATAATTAGCCTGATGCTCTGTAGCATAATAAACAGCATTTAAAACAAAAATACTGTCTGCACACTGCATACATGAATACCGCCATGTATATAATGAAACCATTTCACCATTTCATTATATACATCACAGGCCCCGTAATTTGACCAGGAAAGAGGCAGAGATAGCACACAGAAGGAAAAAACCTTACATGACCTTCTTGTTCTGCTAAAAATATGGTGGGTAATTTATAGTGGAATTTTTACTTTAAAAATGACAGGTATGGCAAATTTGCACTGGATTAATATAACATATAATTATAATTGTTTGAATTGGATTAATATCACAGATAATTATTGAATTGCCTGTGGATTTGAACAGGCAATGAAGGTGAAACTACAGATCCCTGTAGATTGTTTGTTTAGGATGCTCATGGAGGAAGGCACAACACGTCTTTGAATTGGCGGAGTCAACATTTTGGCCTCTGTATTATTTGCCAGAGGGTATTAGTTTGAACTCAAAGTAGAGGTGACAGGATGGGCAAGTCAGTATCCTCTGAGGTCCTCTACGTACGTGGGTTGAAGGGACTTTAGAGTGAATGTTCCGTCTTCCCTGTGACCTTCAAATCAGTCCGATGAGCCTGACAGCTTTCCATACATGTCTTTATCTCATATAGACACCTATTCACTGACAGATTCCCTTACTGGTGGCAGAGGCTGTCATGCACGAGGCTAACTTGCTGAGCAGTATTTCCTTTCCAAAGCATCCCATCATATTTTGTATTCAGCCATACACGGATAACACTAGCACACTGATCGAATAATCATCTTGAGTAATTTGGGCTCCAGCATATAGTCCAAGGACACTCTCACAAACAGCCAGAGCTTGAACCATTAACCTTCAGACGGTTGGATGACTGTCTCTGCTTCTCGAGCTTCAGTAGCCCCTAGAGAGAGCAGAGTCATCAAAACCGTCCAACTACTTTGTTACAATATTGTCTTTCAATATGGGCCAAATCTGTATTTCTGTAAAATCAACAATTGCAAATACACCAACCAGAGCAATATCCTAATGTTCCATCATGATCATCTCTGTGGATATAATGAAATGTGACCATCCATAGTTAGTATGCAACGTGTATTTGGAGGCACAAGCCATGAACTTTGGACTGTAGAGAAAACAGGTGTCTTGAATTCATTCATAGTTAGTATATATAGTATAGATGCTAATGTTAACTTCTTTACAACACATCATCTATGCAGCGCTGATTTTCCAACCACAGTGTTAATAAATTATTGCAGAATTCCTCTAAAGATCAGGTAATAACGGCAACCTTACTGCGGACATACCGTACAATCTAGTAGTATCTGTCACACCAAACACATCCTGACATCAAAGGAAACTGTTTTAGTCAGACATGGCTGCTTTAAATAGTATTCTTGGACATAAAGCATGTAAAGCGTCCAAACACAACAAATTTTATCAGGAATATTCCAAAGAGAGCTTTGGAACTGTTTATTCTACAGGATCCCAGGAATTTCAACACGAGAAGAACATGGTTCCAATAGTTAGAAAAACACTTGAATTGCAAGATCAAGTCGAACAAGTAATCCTTCTGATTGAACTCCTCAAAAACTTAAAGTTAGTCCCCAGCACTTTTTTTTATAGAAAAGCACTTCTAGTCCGCAAAATATGAACTGTTGGAGTAAAATATGATATAAACAAGATGGATTCATATGCACCATATCTGGATTAAATCAGATCAACACTTAGAAAGTTATTTCCGAATTACTTTGGGGGATTTACTTAAATCGCTTGTTATGTAAATACCCCCCCAAGTGAGAGAAATAGTACTATTAAGAGTAGAATATAATATAGATTAAATTGAATGGATCTACTTAAGTAGTAGAAGTAGAATTTGGACTAAAGCAGTCCAAAGTTACGTGTGAAAAACAGTATTTTTCATTAGAAGCTCCCCCGACGGGAGAAATAACCTGGTCTCTATAGACAGCTCAGACCTAGAATAATGTTTTTCCAGTCCCAGTAATATTATGCAACATCTTAACTTTCTAAATGGGACAGAGAATCAACAAAATATTGGCTGATGAAGTAGAAATAAAGGAAACAGAATAAAAAAAAAAAACATTTCTGTCTCGTAAATTATACATGTTCTTCTTAATATCATTTAACTTTGGTAAAATCATTTTTAAGATCTGAAAATCTAACATGGAAGGGACTAGAAATTGAGGGAAAAATTAACAGTTTTGTTTTAAGTCCAGTCAAATAACTGTGCTAACAATTATGATGCTGTAGAGAGGACAGACAAGACCCACCCCAAAATAATTTTACTTTTCATTAAAGAAAAAGATAAAACACAAACGTGGGTAACACCTCTACATTCCAGCAAACTAAAAGATTGCATATGTTCTTGTTATATTCGGAGGTATTAATATAGGCTGACCCAAATATTTCATCTTGACATTGATCTTACCAGTACACCACCAGCATACATTCAAATAAACTTTATTTTACCGATGCTGACTCTGAATGAGCTCTACGAGCCGTGACTGTTGTTTCGGAATGTGACTCGGTGTTGAATTATTTATGGCCCCCGCCTGTTTTTCAAAGTAAATACATGCTGAATAATTGCTGCGCCCCAGCGCACTATGCATCTCCACTCCCCTCAAAACCATGACTGCGTACTCGCTGCCTCCTCTTGTCCAATCGACATCTTGAGTAGAGGGGCCGCTGTATGAAGAGTTTTCTTTAAACCAATTGTGGGAAAGGCGAGAGCCCCCCGAAGGCATGACCTTCCATCACTGCCACCAATTATATCAAGGCCTTATAAAATATAGATTATGTGCCATCTTGATGCTGACATATCTAAAGGCTTGTTGTGCGGGGAGTGTGAGGTTGCGGGCAGACCCCGAGGGGAGGCCGAGTTGAGGATGACAAGACAAGGGGAACCCAGCAACACAATAGATGACCTTGATGAGGAAACCTCAGTGGACTCTGGCTAAGGAGAGAAAAAATAAATACAAACAGGCTCTTTTCCAGAAGAAGGAGCGTGCGATCAATTCAAATCGAATCAAGGCTCCTGATATTAAAATGCACTGATTGCACTGACAGAGATTAGGTTCGACCACAACCGGACCAATAAGCATGTATTATTAATGGATAGGACCTGGGTTTGGAACAATTGGCATTTAACTTCCAGTCTTAACCTTTCAGCATAAATGTCAAGACAGATTCTAATAGAAAAAGTTTGACGCTCAGCCGAAAGGGATTTTTAATGCATTTTAGCTGAAGCGAGCATCTTCATATTCAAACTGTGAAAGGTGATCAGAGATGTTGGGGTTCCACCAGAGGTGGAAAAAGTTACACATATCCGACCCTCAAGTACAAGTAAAGTTACTTTTGTAAAAGTAAATACGTTCTCTTGTATAAGTAGAGGATTTAATTCCCTATGCCGGTTAAAGTGAAAAAGTACAGAAATAATTAAATATATGCAAAGTACAGAAGTAGAAAGTTGACTTCGTCCTGCGGTCGTTCCTACACAGACAAACATAGTAACACACAGAAACACTCATACACACACACACACACACAAAACACTCATACACAGACACACACTCACACACAGACAAAAACACATATACACCCGCCACCAAAGACACGTACACTCACCTAAACACACACATATACTCATACACACACGTACACTCACCCAAACACACAAACACAAATATACACACACACGCACAATATGTATCAGGGGACAAAATATATGCCAGCGGCAGCATTATCCTCTGATGGATTCAGAAGCAGTGCATGAAGACAAAATGTGTCATTAAAGAAAGAAACGTATTTGAAGGGAGTTTCATGGTGGTTTAAATAAATCATGTGGTTCTGCTATCAACATACACAATAACCTTCCATGTGGTTGTGTGAGAGTTTTGGGACATGTCAGGGGTATAAAAGATACCATATTGATGAATTTTGGAAAACAAATATAAAAGAAAGAATAGTCCAAATGAAATATGGTTAAAAAGAAAAAGAAAAAGAAAGAGATGCAATTACTTCTAGACTCCAGTTTTCTGCTGTAAGAAATTGTCAAGATATTCAATTAAATTGTATGCCTACCCATTTTTTTGAAATTTAATTTAATATTCTTCTTCTTTCATATTGTGTATCTATTGCCAATATTTTATTAAATCGAAAGTATCTGCACATTGTAAGTCCAGGATGGTTAAGGTCAGAGGAACGTAATGTTAAATAAAACATTTATCATCTAAATTCAAGTCTTTTACTAAAACAAAATTCCCCCCGGCATTAATTCAAACTCACTGTACACCCACATACCGACCACCCCTACTTCCACACCCACCTATCCTCCACCCTGGCCTCGATACCTAAATGCATAAAGGGGTAAAAAGCCCGGTTCTGAAACATTAGACATGGCTAAAGATCTAAATCACAAGTTAATACTGGACTTCTTACAACTGTAATGTATAAGGGCATCATTAAAATTCAAAACTGCCCGAGGGCAAATTATCCATGAGCCCCTCTGAGAGCCAACAAACACACACAAGCCCCTGTATTAAAATACAAACGCAGGCTGCATGTCTGTTGGTGCGTTATTACAACTGTATCCGAGATGATGCACCAATGGGCAATTATAACATTTACTTAAAAACTGAAGGAACCAGAATTACATTTTATCAGTATGCCTACGCTGCCGTCCCTGACAACAATGCTTCATATCTAGAGGAGGGATCAGATCAGGAAGGCCGACCCCATCATTGGCTGCAAAGCTGACACCTTTGAAAAGTCGGTGTAAAAGAGGACATTGTACAAACTGTTATCCATCATGGATAATCATGAACGTCTTCTCCAGCGCCTCCTGGACACACAGAGGACCTCCTTGTCCAACATACTCATCTAGCTCACCATCACACAACAAGGTCCGAATCAAAAAAGATTTCCTGCCTCAAGCAATAATCATTACAATAACTCACATTTCTCCACTTGCACAGTAATAATTTTGCACATACGTGTGTTACACCAGATTCCATTTATCCACCTCCTTGTTCTTTTTAACAACATGCAACTTGCCCAGTGTCCCTGTATATAACTCTATTTCTCTCTAGGCTAATATTTATACTTCATCTCATCCTTGTGTGAGCGCGTGTAATACAAACCTGCTGCTGTAACAAGTACATTTCCCAGTATGGGAGTTATAAAGTATGACTCAGTCTCAATATAAGAAGGGTATATCGACAAAAAGCCCCCAATCCCCTGTGTTGTACAAGCAATTCCCTTGACGGAATTCCTCGAATTAGAAGTGAAGATATGTCCATGAAGCAGTGTTTTACATAAAGCAGCTCCCCTAGTGAGTAAAGTATGAACTATTAATATAAAGTAAAACATGATAAACATATGGTAGATCTCCTTGAAATAATTCATATGCACTGAATTTGGACCAAATTGGACTAACGGTTAGGAAGTTCTGTCCGAAAAACCATGTTTTTTTTGGTAAAAAATGAGCATTTATAGATGCATCTATGAGCATTCATAGATGCATCTATGAGCATTCATAGATCCTGAACCTTTGGACCATGTTTCATGTGGTTAATGGGATCTGGCTCACAGCGTGTAATTTCACTGCCCTGCTAAACAATGCATGTGATGCCAATAACACCCCAGTGTGGTTAGACAGCCCTGATTATAATGGGGCTCATCCCAACAAGCGAAGCTGACAGCAAATTAGCGGCGCTTGCATTAGCGGCCGTGGAAACGGATGAGCAGTCACTTCAGAGGATGAACAGGGCAAAGAGCCTCATAGATTTATAATGATAGATGGAACAAAACCGTACAGGTGATTTAGCCAGGCTGTTTCATTCAACAAGGAAGGCATTACTTTCTTTACATGGAAGATGGATTATGAGATAAACTAAGAAAAATAAGACTTTTATTGCCCACGTATAGAAATTACCTCTGAGCTCCATTCAACTATGACTTTTCAGAACACACGAGAGAGAGCATGCGATTGATTTCAACGAAATCAAGTTCTTATTTTACGTCAATCAATCAATGAGAGTATATATATAAAGCACATTTAAACAAATAAAATGTTGTCCAGTGTGCTTTTGATTGACAAACAGAAGAGAAAAGCTAAAACGAAGAAATTGAAGTGAAATAAAAATTATCGAGATGAATTTGGAGAGCGACACAAAGTTTGTGGGGATTAGAAAGTAAATGGGATGGTAACATAATAAAAAATAAAACAAAAAAAAGAAAAATATATCAAAATTATATATAAATAAAATGAAATAAAAGTAATTGAAAAAAAAGAAATAACATCTGGATCGAAAATAGCACGATACAATCAAGTAAATATTTATAAAAATTAATAAATAATACGAATGAAATCATATATTATCAAACCCTACATAAAAGCCAGACTAAATTAGTGAGTTTTAACTTCTTAACGGCTGAAAGCTGCATCACCAGAAGTTTTTGACCTGATTAGTGGAAGAACGTAAAGAAAAGAACCAGAGCTTCAAGAGGAGATCCTGGTTCCTAAATTCCAATCGTGTCTGGCAGATAGTCTGCTGCAATGCAAGGCAATGCCTAATTGTAGTGACTTTAACGTACATAGGTGTAATGTGTGCTCTCCTATTTGTTAGTCGTGTAGCACCTTTCAGACCAGCTCTGTTTGAATCTGGTAGTGTAAAACCAGGTCTTTTCTAGGTTTTAGCAAGAATACCTCTCTATGACATAAAAATAGCCTCATGGAACGTATAACTTCCCCCCAAAAAACACCAGAAACAATATTCCTCTGAGCACCTTAACTTCTGTGTCAGCTATTTCTCCCAACCCATGAGCATTACTCCGTGGGTTTGATGATAAAGGTCCGGAGCTAAGGTGACTTTTTCTCATCTGGCTTCTCTGCAGTGTCACATCTGTCTGAATTTAGACGTGCGGACAGCCATTCAAAGACACTGATGCAAGGTGGGTGTTAGAGATAGCGGAGACGGCGTTGTTACTTTGCTGCTAGCAGGGGATGAGAAAAGTTCAAGGCCCTCCTGCTCCAGCTACCAATAGATTCCGTTGTACTGGTTCTTCTCAGGCCTTGTACCTGGGCTCATCAGAGAGACGACTTCCATTCATTTCTGTAAACTTTTATTGTATTCTCTCCCTCTTTCGTGCTTCCTCTGTCTCTTTTTCTCCTCCATTTTTCTTTGTCTGTGTCTTGGTTAACTCTCTGGTTCCATCTTAGGGGAAATCTGCTTAGCAGCCTTGAGCATTCTTGCTTTCCAATTAAATCAAGATGTATTTGCCTTTCAAAAGCCTCCCTTTCTTCACTCTTTCTCCCTTTGGAATAATTGATGGGGCTCTCTGGCCTCATGATGAATGACTTCCAAGCCCGAAGATGAATAGAAAGATGAATAATTTTACTCCTGTGCGGGCCCTAGAGCGGCGCAACAAGGAGTGCTGACATTGTGACAAATACCCTGACCATAGCAACAAAACCTGTCTCAATCAGCAAGGGACCAAAGGTTGGCATGTGTTCATCGTGGCTCAACAGACCGTCCTCTTATGGACTTCATCTTGGATACGTTTTTATTACTAGTGAATCACTGATAATATCACAAAATGTTCTGCGCTGAAAACGTTTCAAAAAAACAAAAAAAGATGTCCTCGACCAATTAATTTGGTTCAACTGATAATCTAATATAAAAGTAAAAA
Source organism: Lophius americanus (assembly GCA_037951165.1). Taxonomy (NCBI): domain Eukaryota; kingdom Metazoa; phylum Chordata; class Actinopteri; order Lophiiformes; family Lophiidae; genus Lophius; species Lophius americanus. The sequence goes on along the minus strand of JBBDHG010000020.1, from coordinate 274,135 downwards.
ATGAAAAGAAGGAAAGGTCTGCCACCTCTAATGGAAAAACTCAATTTGTTCAGATGGGATATCCACATTCTCTATCACAAATGAACATGAACGAGTTTGAATGGGCCTAGAAATACAAAAATAAACAAACTGGAGAGAAAATAGTTACCAAAGGCACATTTTTATAGCTCTAAAAAGCGCAGAGAAGACCTCCTCTGCTGCTTCCCAGGACGGCTTACTGAGTAAGATGGCCAGGTCATCTGCATAACCGTACCTGTTTGACTGGGTTGCAGGCAGGTCTAGGATGTAGATCATCATCTTTTGAGTAGATGTAGCTAGACCAGAAGGACTGAATGGGCGCAAAATGATTTGCAAATCCGTTCAAATGTGTCTAAAATGTAAAAATAAACCATTTGAAATGAGATGCACTCCTTTCAGAGAAATACAAAGGACTAAAATTTCAATGAAAGCTGCACAGCAGAGTGTAGAGGAAAGACAAGCTGCTTCGGAAGGGCTTTCTCCTGTTATGCACGGATGTACAAAATGGACAAACCCTTTAAATCCCCTTCTTTGATGGGAACCTAATATGGAATTGTCACTGATAGATTCTGCATGAAACTAGGCAGGAACATTCAGGCCAGGAATTTGGGGACCCAGGTTAAATCTTTTATTATTTTAATAATGTTGGTCTTTTCTAGTGCTACCACCTTTCAATCCCTTTGTATGGTCTATTTATTTTCAGCTCACATGAAATCTATTAAAAACAACATAATAATAATAATAGTATAGTATAATAGTTTTTTTGTCACAAAATCAGGTAAAAACGTGCTTTATATTATAATACCATTATTAACAATCAATCAAACAAGGAATAGAATAGGAAGTGCATTCAAAAGGCTTAAATAGTGATGTAACAGAAACAACTCTAATAAAATCCCCCCACTCATGTTGTAAAAGCGCTTTGAGTAGTCAAGTAGACTAGAAAAGTACTGTATAAGTACAGTCCATTTACAATTTACCATTTACCCTTTAAATGTGCTTAAATATATAAAGTATTTTAAAAGCGGTGGATAAGGATCTTTCCAGTTTGATCTCCAGAATTCAAAAGTTATCATTGATCATTCAATCAGTCATTATCAATCCTAAAATCAATGAAGAGAGCGTAAAACAGGAGGGATTTGCTCTCTCTCTTCGGTTCTGGTCAGGAGTCCGGCTGTCGTATTTTGGACCAGCCATAATTATATCCCTAAAAAGTCGAGGATATTATAGAATCCTTCATATCCACGTGTTTTCTCAAATAAATACTTCTTGGATCATTTCAAATTTTATATCCATATAAACCTTTGTGAGAGGAGGAACTGGAGTCATTTTGGGAAAGGTCAGTTGTATATTTCTGAAACTAGGGGGAGCTTTATCTCCAAACATTTTCTCTCATAATTTCTCAAACAACGGTCCAATTTTTCTATTCAAATTTGGTAAATAAGAATCAAATATAAGGTGAATAGTAGCCTGCATATCCCCACAGAACAGGGTTTGGTAACACTGACCTGAAAATGCACGTATATTTGGTCACATGAAAAGCAATTACAAAAACATGAGGTAAATAATGATCAAATGCGCTTTATTACACATAACAATTTTGACAGTAAGAAAAATGTGTCTGTCAGAGTCAATTTATTTTAACTCTTGTCTAAAAACTAAACCAAATCTTGTCTAAACATTACTAAAATAAACATATAATCTAAAACCAATTTATTCTATAGTTTTATTACAATTGTATTGCCTATCGTTTCTTTCCTCTCTTTCATAACTGTGTGCATGACTTGGTACTTTGTTTTGGAGAGAGCTTTTTTAAAAACGTTTTTAATGATTATAGTGACATTAAATGTAATATATTCCCCCTCTGTGAATCAAAACAGGTTGGTGAGTCATGCTGAACTGAAACTGAATTAACAGCATGTGTCACCCATAATAGAGAGCTTAAAGTCATTATTTCTTAAATGTGTTTTAACATAAAACTAAAATGTTATCATCGTCACAGCGGCAGGTGCATTAGTTAACGCTGAAATTTTTTTAAGGGTGAATATTTGAAGAAAGTCAAGTAAAAGTGCCAAGCATAGAAACATCGGTTTAAAAGATGATCAGTGAATAAATAACTCACAGCAGTATAAAAGAGAAAAAAGGTGCAGCGTTATAACTTTTCCATGGCTCCATTATAGAATAAGCTATTTTTTCCCTGAAATGCCGGGGATATCATGGAATAGCTTCGCATCGCTGCGTTCTCGGCATCCTCTGCGTCCACGGCCATAGATCCATCATGAAAATTGTGTACCCACATAGACCTTAGTGGGGGGAAGAGCTGGAATCATTTTGGGAAAGTTTGAATGTATATTTGTGGCACTAGGGGGAGCTTTACCTCCAAAATTGTCAGGCCATAATTTCTCAACCGTTGGTCCAATTTAGGCCAAACTTATAAATATATATCAACTCAAGGAGATCTATCTCATAAACACGTGATTTATCCTTATAAACCATATTTTACTGACTCTGGGAGGCATTTCCTTAAAAAACACAACTTTCCGGACATAACCCATAAAAATATTTCATTTTGGAGCTTTATACCTGAAGTTATTGGGCCATAATAAACAGCTGGTCCCATTCAGCCCAACTTTGGTGCGTATGAATCAAGGCAAGGAGCTCTATGGTGTATCTCGTTATTTACTCTAAAATTTGATATTTTACTCCCTATGGGGAGCTTTTAACAAAAAAACACAGTTTTTCGAACATAATTTTCTAACCGTTGGTTCAATTTAGTCCGAATTGTGTATATAGGAATTAACTATCTATCTTGTATATCATATTTTACCCTCAAAGTTCCTATTTTACTCACTCTTTCTTTTCTAGTATCACTGTATATAACAGACATAACGTCACATTTAGTTTGAGGAGTACAATCAGGAGGGTTGCTGATACAACGCAGTGGACTGTATCGGGGACTTTAAGGTGATATATCCTCGCTTTTGTGGACGACAGCGTAGGTCTGGTTTGTTCAGCTGCTATAAAAAAAATGGTCAAATTGCGCATTCATCTATGTAACACATTGCACTGCCAGAAGCACCAATGGGTGCACTGAGGGACTGTGTGTCAGCTCTCATGAGATATTTATGTGATACTTTCTGACTTACTTTTTCTGACAGTGCAGCGGACCAGTGTCAGTTTAAAGCGAAATGTTTTAAATATGAAGACGCTGGAGGGCAGTGCCATCTTTACTCACACCACCCAGCACCTTGGTCTGTGAGATTCAGTTAGAAAATGAATGTATGATATGCAAACTAAAGGTGGGGAACACATTGGCTCTAAATAAATTACTGTGCTGCTGCTAACTCTTCCTAAGGGTTCAACCGGAGATCACGACACCGTGGAGTATCGCTGGTACGAGCTTGTTCCATCAGAGTTAGAGCACACTTCATGAAAATGTGAAACTTGACTGCAATTCAAAGCTTAAACATGCAGGAATGTGAAGCTATACTTGAATAAATGCAGTTCAAAACTCATAACTATATTATGGTTAGTGTAAAATGAGCTGAAAACATGAATGTTTATTTTTCATTCATCATTATGATAGCATCTTGGTATCTATAGAGGGAGCAGGACCTTCTCTGTTGTGCAGCAATGTTTGTCTAGTAGCTTGAATGGACAAACAACACAACTGAACATCTTTTTAGGTTGACGTGGAAGAGAGAGATGAAACCTTTTGCTTCTAAATGTCAACAAAGAATATTATATGTAAGATCTTTGAGAAACCTAATTTGAACTAATACAGGATCATACTTACGGTTTAGACCAACAAATAACAAGAAAGCATGGATCTCTGTCGTCAATGAAGGAAATAATTTAGAAGTAAACCAGTGGGGTCTGTCCAGTCTACCTGGGGGATTCATCTTGATGGACAAACAATGGCTGCACGGTGTGGAAAAATCCCCTTGTGGGACCTCTCCATGGGACTGGCCAGCCCCTGCTGGGTTCATTTCTACTGCAGCGAAGCTCTGAGAACGGCTCTGGGTGACTTCTAAAGGTGCTTAATGGCTCTAGCTGCAAATTTTAGAATCCCCCATTGCCCGGATGTTAGCTCACCATGCTCCTGGTCGTCTGTCGATCACCTGGGCGGGGTTATGTCACTCAATTTATTTGTACAACATGCTATGAATATCGCGTTACTTCAGAGAGCTTCAGTTGGGGTCAAAACATATATATTGAGAGAATCTTGAATGAGGGACATTTTCACAATTAATTGTCAGTGTTGCTGTTTTTCTCAAATAATGTGCTTCCGTTCATATATGTAAGAACACATAGTCAGGGCTGCCCCGTGCCAAATGTGTGCCCTAAATGGAAGTTGGTCTTGGTGCAATCCAAAAAACCCAATAATAGGCAAATATAAAAGTTTGACCATATATTCGAAATTATGGAGTGGTGGTCATGTGACCAATGGATTGCCCTCAGTTGATTGCGTCCCGAAGCGTGTAGTCTGCATATACGAAGGCAGTGTGTCTGCACTTATTCGTATAGTGTGTGAATTTCTACAGTTTTCTATTGTCTCAAATCAAACACAGCTGCAGAGCATTTAATGAAAACGTTGTCAGCAACATTTGTCTATTTGTCTATAAAAGTCACATCATTTTCAAAAATATCTACTGGCTGTTTCATTTGATGAAAAATTAATAAATGGTTTGCTGTGCAGCATTTTTCTTGCAGAATAGAAATTCCTTTATATGTTTTCATTCTCCACTGTCACCATCAGGTACACAATTTTCATAAACTTTAAGTCTCATAAGCTTTGCCTCCCTTCCAGAAGATATAAACGTTTAGCATAGTGTACTTATAGGAAACCTGTAAGTGTGAACGCACTGATGGACTCAAACTGGCATGGTTCATTTTATCCCCGAAAAGTAGGGAATATTATGAATTGTTCATCGTCCGCTCGATAGAATGAGAGTACTGCCATCTTTTAGTGAGTCTTGATAAACATCCCAGGACAACTACTTTGCAAGGGTCCCGGATAAAAAAGAAAAATCTGGTTCACTTGGCTATCATCTAACTGTTTCTGTGCAAACACCAAGCTTTTTTATTACCCAGTAAGTAACACCGGATAGTCCTCGTTAGAACTCATTGCCACTTCAGTTGTCAGCAACCACTTCTCATCACGGCCACATTGCACGTGACAAGTAACCCCGTTCACTATTTCTACCAGACAAATCATTGGGTCATTATGAAAAATAGAAAACTTGAACAGCAGATTTTCCATCATTTAAAATTTTGGAGCGTACTCTGGTGCACAAGGACAGGAACTACTGAATCAAACAGGGAGTGTGTACAACTGTGTACTCAACACAACAACAACAAAGCCTCAGGAAATAGATCAATGATGCAAATAACTTACTACAACATGTGCATTTTCGTTCACTCTATACTGCATGGAATGGAATGTTGGATAAAAAAATGTGCGTATAAATTAATGAACAGGCAGTGGTCATGGCAAGAACCTGATGATTCAGACCGCTTTAGGTCAAATACATCTGTTTTGGATGAAATAAACGGATGTATTGATTGTTATTATTACAATAAAAAATTTAGAGGGGAATTTCAGATCTTAAGGGAATGTGTTTCAGCTTAATCGAGTTTATGCAGCAGGGTTTTTGTGCAACAATTTAGAGCTGAAAGAAAAGGGAAGTTATGACGTCTGTTCTTGAAACAAGACATTTGCGCCGACACATTTGTGCTGTTACAAAATAATCCGGTCTGGTGACCGTAACCCTGCTCAGCAGAATAAATGCCACTCCTTTCATTTGTCTTGACAAGCACAGAGCAAGAAGAAGAAGAAAGAAAAACTTCAGGTTGGTTCATATTTGTGGTTTTTAGGAGACTTTAAAGTAGCGACCTGACATTTAAGAGTTTATTTTTATCTTTTAACACAAGCAAGCTGGCTGTATTACCTTGCCTCCAGACTGTGTGTTAAAATAATCACTTGCTGGCTCTTGTATGGCTGGACCATCGCCCACCCTGGAACCTCTCTCTCCTGGGTTTCATTGTCTCAGATGTTGGATCTGGATCGGGCTCCTTTGGCGCTCCATTATGGACCGTTGCTCTTTTATGTAACACAATCTAAATATATTTGCATTCTTTGTCATCAAAGTGCATATATGTTCTTATTCTATTGCTAATTGTCTGTGTGCAGCATGTCCTCCTGAAGGTCACTGCGGTGCAATGTGCTGCTCATATGTGCTCCATGAACTACATTATTCATAGATTTTATCATCCTCCCGTGTCAGTAACATTCAACATTCAACATGTAACATTCTTTATATTCTGCTCTGCAGCATCACAGGACATCTGTCTGACCCGGGAGACTTAAACATCCTCTGAGGGGTTCCTTCTCACCTTTGAAAAAGTTTTTGGGGGAATTTTTTTCTGAATCCAACGCTCTCAGAAACTTTACATGTTATAAAGCCTGCTGAAGATTCATTATTATTACTATTATTAGAATATCTGACTAAATATAGATATAAATATGAATAAAAATGTCTCGCTTTTGATCTTTTTGTTTGAAAAGTCACAAGTTTGAGTGACAAGGATGAGATAGGTAGCTCCACAGGTGTATAGATCTGTAGTTGTGATGGTAGGTAGGTAGTTAGGTAGGTAGGCAGATATGTAGGTGAATAGGTAGGTAAGTAGGTGGATAAGGGTGTAGATATGTCGGTAGTTAAGTAGATAGGTTAGTAGATGGCTAGGTGGGTAGACAGGTAGTTAGGTAGGGAAGGAGGGAGTTAGGTAGGTAAGTTGGTAAAAATCCAGTGTAGCAAGTGTGTTTGGATGAAATAATTACACATCAATATTTGTGCTTCCACTTTGAGGGAACTCATAGAAACTGCTTTTTTATGACCACAACCCGATTGTTTCAACAGTAAGTACATTTGCACCGGAGTCAGTAGATGGACAATAGCCCAGATGTGACGTCAGGCCCTCAGCTCTCTATATGCAGGATTGTCAAAGCCTCTCACATCCCCTTCCTTTGGACCACCATATCGCACCTTCCATGCAGCTTCTAGCCTCAGGCACCAGTTCACTCCAAACATTGGAAACCTACACCAATGTTGGCCAGATTATGCTGTGTGCTTCTGTGGCACCCTGCTGGCTGCTTTGAAACGCTCTCCCAAATCATGATATAACACTTCAATAAAAGCTGCAGCTCAGGCCCAACACGGAGGAGGAGGGCTGCGGTGACGGTCTTTGTTCTGGCCCGGTGCAATGTGAGCCCCGGGGCGATGTAGGAATAAAAAAGGTTTGAGGTGTGCAGAGAGAGGGAGGGGGGGGCGCGTAGGGGGTGGGGAGGAGAGGGGTGAGAAGGGGTCAGAAAAATGGCAACAGAAGATCCTTATGGATTAGTTGGTTTTTAATATCCTTGGACTTACCTATAAACAGCGGTTGGCACCACTAAGGTTCTTTCGTGTTTGATTGGCTCTCACCTCAGATGTAACCTTGGTTGATGTGGTTTTGTATTGCTGCCCCGACTGGCCTCGTATCGCCGCTTTTATATCAATGGCAAGCAATAAACCCATGCTGCAATCTGCTGCTTTCAACACTGTGAGGCAATTCAGATGCGGTTTCGCAGGTGCAGGGGGTAAGCTGGGCCAGCAGGCTGCCTGAATGAGGCTTTTCCGGGAAATATGTTGAAATGTAATTATGAATTTTACTCTCTCTGCTGCACTCCTAACATGAAGAAAAGACCATTACTAACATATGCAGGCGGAGGAGGGAAGGAAATTATCTCCATTACAGATCTCACTTAAAACTCCTTAATGTTACACTTCTTGAACAGCAGCCAGAGACGAATTACATTCTGCTTCTGACAAAATGGAGGCTTTCTTTACGGAGTTTCTGGCGAGATAACAACTCAAGCACTCCTGCCTACCATTTGTCGGCATCGGTTTAAACATTTGGAGCTGGAAATTGTAAAGCCAAGCAAAATAAGTGAGGTCAAACTCGATGGATAATGAGGCAACCAGTTGGATGGATCCAAATCTCGGCATTGTGCTGGAGCCGCTCGATATTTAGCGAGCCAAGATTTTATGCTTCTGCTTGTTTCTGCGGAAATGGCAGCTGTTTCACGTAGGACTGCTGTCTGCTATGGAAACACCACCGGTTGCACTGGTTATGGAGAGAGCGGCAAACCTCTGATGCCACTTACTAAAGAACTCTGACACTGATGGTCCATAACTGACTGCCCTCTCTCCCTCATACAACTCCCCAATGAAGAAATGCCTCCACTGATGTCTGGGCTATTCTGCTTTAGTGCTCATTATTGAGTCAGATGGTGGGCTGAGGAATGTGGGCGCTCGGTGCGTCGTATTGTTAGAACCAGCGACCAGACTATACTTCAGTACGTGATTGTTGGTGTTTCTTGCCTGGGTTTGACAACACATACATCATGTATTATTCCCCATATAAAGGAAAAACATTCACTCTATGCAAGAATTATGATAATGAAGCTTTTGCAAAAGCTCCGTTATGAAAACTGTCCCCTGGCACACTCGGGCTACAATCACTTCTCATACCGCTCTGTCATTCTCAACTTCACTTCTATCATGAGCAAATCATCTCGCTGCTGTCTTTCTAAACAGGAATCTCCATTCATTTAGTTCTTTCATGCAGCTGATACATGCACCCTTCATCACCCAATTTTCCAAACAGTCCATCTACAGCCATTCAATTTCATAATTTGTCAGTCTCCGCAGAGTCATCAGTCACCACCACCACCACCACCACCACTATCCAGACTGATACCCACAATCTCGCTTCAGAGTTTGAGCGCCAAAGACTTTCTTGTGGACTAATTATCATATATCCTCTGTTGTAATAAACATTTGTCTGTAAGCAATCCTACGTCTCTCCTTACTGAATAGGATATTTTATAGGATATCTGCTGGTACTGCACTAAAACGGCATTTTGCCTGACGCAGGAGAAAAGTACGTTAATGGTTCAAAGCTATGAGATATAGATTTGAACACATTCGCATTATGAGGTTGAATTTTATGTTGTTCTCCTCATTTTTATTATTCTTCCATTTTGGGGAAAGCTAAAATCTAGAAAAAATGTATCCTGACACAGTACTTGACTGTACAAACCAAATGTTTTAAGGAATGTGTGAAAATTACTTTAAAAAATAATGGCGGGGCATTATTTATGTCAGATTTTTCAGGACAGTTTCGATGACCTACAGGTTGGGACAGTCATTCGTTTGAGATCCAGCAACTCCTTTGCTGCAATCGAAAATCTTTAAATACATATGTGTGTGATTTTGGGCTATCTGTTCAGTCACTCTTTCAGTTCCTGTTTATGTTGCATATAAAGTGATTGCTTAGATGCAAATTTGATTATTTAAAAATCAGAATCAGGATAATCTCACATCTTTGTGTTTGTGCTGTGGAGTGCAGAAATGAGTACAGCTAAATGAAAATGGTGGATGTTTAGGCGTAGAGAACCCTGAAACCTCACAAATATACGAAAGCTCTGATTAACAAACGATGAAGTGTTTTTATTCTGATGAAAGCTTGGATTTTTTAACAGTCTAAACCTCCAGCGCCTAGCGGTTGTCCGCCGTCCTCCAGGCGCTCCTGATATTTTATTGTAAATGGACTGTACTTATATAGCACTTTTCTAGTCTCCTCGACCACTCAAAGCGCTTCTACAACACGAGTCAGCATTCACCCATTCACACCAACATTCATACAGTGATAATAGAGGCTGCCAGGCAAGGCGCCACATGCTCATCAGGAGCGGTAACCATTCACGCCATCATTCACACACCAATTGAACAACCATTGGGAGCAACTTCGGGTTCATTATCTGGCTCAAGTACACTGCGACATGTGGACTGCATTGGCCGGGGATCGAACCACCTTCCTTCAGATAAGTGGACAACCGCTCTACCAACTGAGCCACCTGTCCGTTGTCAGTCGCTTAGTTATGTTAGATTCTGTGGCAACAATGTTTTGATTATTGCTGTGTTCAAATGGAATAAAACACAGATATTTCAAGCATTGCAATATATAATACATACATACATCACTGCAAAGCCAAGTAGTCACGGAATTGTGCTGAGGGACCTGAACGCCGCAGCATGAATGGAGCAGTGCAAGTGACGCAAATTTATGTTGAGTTGAATAATTAAAAAATTTGCTTGATATTGTAACGTGAATGCCAATCTGCATGAAATTCTACAAATGTCAGAGATCCGGATGTCAGTAGGACCTTGATGCAGAAGTGATGGAAACTTCATCCGGATACTGTTGTTATCTCAGTCAGTAACTTAATATTCAGACGTATCTGTGACTTCACAACAAATAGGAAACAACAGTTGTGTTAACTTAAGTAGCGGTTGATAACAGGGCAAAATAATTGCGTGGGAAACTTTTATATTGTACCTGAATGACAATGTTATCCTTTTACTCTAATTGATTACTCACAAATGTTTCTTGTGATCAGCGTGAACGCAGCCTTAGGAATATTCTACCTATATTTTTCCTCAAAGAATTGAGAAGGCATCCATATTAAGTACATGTCTGTAATTCAGGATCTTAATTTCCAGGGGTGGTTTAGGTCCCGGCAAGAAAACAACCAAGATATTGTTTTGGTTAAATGACTGAAAAGCACACAGACGCACCCAAAAACACAAATGTTGTATGTACTCACACAACATTAATATTTGATTGATGGTTATTATGATTCAATTGTATTATTTCATGTCAGACTAGATACATTTTTATTATCTTATCTTATACCAGTCATATTACTGTATTATGTTTCTTTAGTTCATGTTTTTGTCCGGATGGATGCTTTGTATAAGCCCACTGGGCTTTTTGCCTCTTCCTGCACTATGTACTGATACTATTTGTTTTCCATGTACTTCAATTTGTGCAAATAAAACCTAAAATCTCACCTTAAGCATTGCAGACATGCCCAGACAGTCCGTGTATGTTTGGACTTTTGGGAATACCGGCCCAAGCTCCCAGATTTTATTTATTTATTAAGGAGAAATAAGGATTTCTGACAGGCCAGTGATAAAGTACTAGGGCACAGCTGTGAGTTAGCAGAGAGAATTATGAAATATGGTTTCCCACCTGTGAGGTATTCTGGGTCGGGCACGGGGTCCGACAGCTCCTCGTGGCACTGAACCTCTGTTGGCACCGATGCCACCACCATGCCATCTGGAAGCTGCTGCTCGATGCCTCGGGCAAAGTTCTTCTGCCTGGTGTTGAGAGACAGGATAAAATAGGATTAAAGACAGAGGCACTCAGTCATCCAACTTAGGGGCGAGAGAAAAAAGGGAGTGGAGTCACAAAAAACTTTAAAAAGGATGTTCAGTCAAAGGAGGCAAAACGAAGTACGGCGAGATAGAAGGTCAAAATAAACAAACTTGTTTTTCAAATTGATGTAAAAAAAAAAAGAGGCAAGAGTATTTCTATGTTTCTTAATAACTACTCTACTAGTGTAAACTCTCTCTAGTGTACAGTCAGGAGATTTAGTGTTTTTTCTTCTAATTATTCTTAATTAACCTTTTCACCTCTGGCCACCTCTCGGCCAATGGCCGAGGCCCAATTTCGGAAATGTTATAGCATAATTGAATTGCGTATGTCTCTGTAATGACACGGACTATGTGAATATAATGAAGGTAAAACTTTGTGATATTTTTGTTGTGGTGTAAGAATGAGTCTGGATGTTACTGTGAGGCAGTTCATGAATATGGAACACAGAATAAATGATAGACATTCAATTCCACCTAATATGGTATAAACTTCTAGACTGAATATCTCCTCTAAAATCATGATGTTGCAGCCCAAAAGCTCAAAATGTCCAACAGAGCATCTTAACGTCACGTGGGTCATGTTTGATGCGGATACAAGGAAGCAGAGCAAAGTTACAGTTTTGTATAGAGACATGTTTTCTTTTCATTTTTATGCAGTTTTGAAATGGCATATTCAAACTAAAGTTTCTAAGTTTCATCATGTTTTCAAAGGGAAATATTTTAGGCTGTTGCAGCAAAACCGCCTTCCTAAATCAGCATGCAAATGGCATGGAACAAAATAAATGAAAAGGATGAATGAAGATGGAGGGTGGAGGAGATGAAAGATAGATGTTAGTGTGTTAATAAGTGGGCTTTTCATACGGAACAAATTGACAGGCGATTTTTCGGCACATCATTAAGGCCGAATCAATACATTAACAATTGTGCAGGACTGTATGATGCAGTGAAAACACAAAGACACAAATGAATGTCGCTTTTCATCATGGAGATTGCTCGGCTGCAACGTGACTCATCTTCAGTCAGAGAGTTGATGGGCTCATTTGTCTGTTGCTGCGAGTGACTCTTGGCTGAACTCAGTGATTTTTTTCCACTCCATTATTCTTTGTCTCAATGCCAGTTCGGTTCACAACAAGAACAAGGTTCCAAAACACAATGACTCCAATAAATCAGCAACTTAATGCAACCTGCTGTCTGGGGTCCAGAAATGATGAAGATTTATTGTTTGTTTTTGGTGTGCAGATCCATGGTCCTCTGACTATGTGACTCCAGTATGCATACTTTCAAATGTGTCCATTAGTAGCTTCATTAGGAGGCCAGGAATTATTGTTTTATTAAAAGCAGTCACATAAAGGTAAGAGCGAGTTGGGGGTTAATTAATCTCCAAGCATAACCCATTCATTACTTTTGGTATCTGACAGGACTGTACATTTGATGATCACCAAAATGCTGGCAATTATTTCCCTTCCTTTAGACAACCTGCTGACTGGTGGCAAAATTATCATTGATTAAAATGATTAATTTTTCTTTCACCTCTGTTTTGGTCTCCACCTACTCCAGCAAGGAAAGGTTTATTGCAAGTCATATGCATAATTGTTTTCATTATAAATCTTCTCAGCAACAGAAACAAATGTATAAACCAATTGAGTTGCAGACTTTTTTTTAAAAAAAGCCCCATTTTTATAGAAATCTGTAGTTTTTGTTTAGTCCTGCTGACAAAATAACTAACCAGAATAAAAAGATAAATAAAAAAATCTACCAATGTGAGAACATGACTGTCAAGGCAGAAGCAATCACAGTAAAAAAGTTCTGTATGGAGCTGAGAGGGGGGAAAAAAGTATTTACTGTAATGTGCAGAGTTTTACTTGTCCTTCCTAACATTTTTGTCTTGCTAATTCTTTCTGAAGATGTGCTAACTGCCAGTGCTACAGTGGACTGAGGCAGACGTAAGACTGCTCGTATTATCATCAAAAGTCGATGGTTCCATCGTCGGACTATAGACTAAACATTGTAGTGCCCCTGAGCAAGACAATGCAGGGTTCATTGTTTTCTCACAGAGCGAGCCTCTGCTCTATAAGTAGGTGTAAAATACAGAGATCTCATTTCCCTTAATTGTACAATGTATGACTATATGGAATAATAAAGACGATGGGTTATTATTAACAATAATAATGATCACACAGGTTGTGAACAATCCAAATTAACTGGATTATCTAAACCACTTTAGAAGTGAAATTCGTCAATTAAATAATTACAGATTAAATTTTGGCAATTGTGATGGAATAATTTTTGCAGTTTGGGCTGTGTTTTAAACCTTCTTTTCCGACTCTGTGTACAATTAAAAGTTAAGATCAAAGGCATGACTTGTTCACACTTGGCAAGTTTTGTTTGATTAAGCTCTTTTAGTGAGGTTCATTTGACACATCTACCTCGGTGTGAACTAAAACAACCTGACTAGGACCCCTGAACAGTTGGGTTTTGGTCTGGAGAAGTCCAACTGACATAGGACATTGTCTGGGTCAAAGGGCTGAGTCGGAGAGCATTGCTGGGGAGATGGTAATCTGGAGCACCCTGCTTCGCCCGCTATCAGCGCGACCCAGCAATGCAGAACGAATGTTTAAATAATAGTCTTGAATCACATTTTAAAATGTAAATTTTATTGTGCTCATTGCAATTCTAAGAAAAGAGTTTCATTGAAATGTCGGTGTTTTATAAAAACGTTTAATCTGTTGTGACTGGGGAATCAACGTCATTTTGTGCTGCCATTAGATAAAAATTGAAATGATTTCAAATCGTCAACTCTGAGTTAAGTGCACATATAAGTCTGTGGAAATCCAACCATGTGTGCCTCTGATCTTTATCCTGGTCAGAATTTATCTTCAATTCTGTGCATTTTTATACTCAGAAATGAGGTAAAATTTCAGTGAGTTGAAAAGTTGGCTACAAAGTAATTTGGAGTTGGTTTAGTCTTACTATTCAATAAGAAACCAAGTCAATTCTGACCCAGGGGGACAAAAGTGACATGGTCAACGGGAAGCCAAAAACATCCAAAGTGATGCAAAAAACCAAATGACATGTGAAGGCATCAATGCTTAAGTACTAAAATAAATCTTTTACATGATATCAATACTTCACCCAGTGCACTTAGGCTACCAGCATGGCTGGATGAATGTCTAATTTGCTGGCCCCGTCCTTTACTTTACTCTGACATTTTAAATGCCGTCTTCCTACACGCTGAACAAAAAGTATTTACAGGCATTGACGATATCTGAGCAGCTTTGAAATGAAGAACAAAATGTTAGTGAAACTAATGTTTCTCTCGGATGGAAAACCTCTTAGGAAAACAAAAGATGCATAAAAGCTGTCATTAAACACGCAAGACATTTTATATTTTGGACAAACGACTCGTAGTCTGACATTTGATCAATGTAGGGATCTGTTAAATAAAAACAACAACAATAACAGAAAAACCTAAGATATATTTGTAAATCCCAGACTGTTGCCTTGGGGAAAGTCACAGCTTGAGAACAGCAGCAGCCACTAAAATGAGCGTAAAATACCACCCATCAAACGACGCGGCCAGGGGTGTAACGCTAATTAGAAGGAAATCGGGCTCATAAAAACAATGACAAGGTAGCTGCTGGCGATGTGAAACAAAGATTATCTTTTCTGTGGGTGGGTGGGCGGTAGGGAACAAAATTGGGATTAGAGTTCCTCGTGTATGGTAAGCCTCTGGAGGAAAAATATACTTGAAAACAGTCTGTCACAAATGCGACAAATACCTCCACTTGTGCTGACACAAACATCGTTTGGCTTTTACTAGATTAGTGCTGCAGATTGAAGGAAAAAAAGTTGGTTTGGATTTTAGACATTTTCAGCTTTCAGTAAAAGCATTAATGTAAATCAATCAGCTAATAGAGATAATTCTGTCCACAGTGCATCTCTAGATCTGCTGATATTTTAGAAGTCATCATCTGGAACAATCAGTGTAGGAGCCATTTCACATGTTGGCCCACAGCTATCCAGTAGGCGTCACTAGTGGGTAGGTAGAAACCTTTCGCCAGGAATCAGGTGCTGCAAGGTGCAATACAATTTTTTGACCGCAGCCAAGGATTGTTTTTTACGTGTGAATGGTGCAGTATTTGTTCCTATGGTGATTGTTACAAGATGTATGGAATCGGACACATTAGTTGGTATTTGAAATAAGTAAATGATTAATTAGCCGCTACACTCAGTACCTACGTAAAGTAAGTCTATGGCTGCATTCACTCATCAATTATAGGTATTGCTTAGAAAGATTTCCTTGAGCATCCACTTCTCTTCTTGGGATTAGGCATACAATTCATTCCACTCTTCTAATCCGTTATCAAGTAAACACAATCGCTGCTTTGCTGACAACTCTTGAATAGACTTTGGGTGAAATCACACTGCACAAAACCTTTGTGACGCCTTTAGTGACTCTTCTTATGGAACTACCACTGGTGAAACAGTGACAGGGTCATAGGTCATGGGAGCCCAAGAAAGATACCGTATGAGGTGTGAATAAAAAATTATCGGACACATTACAATAACCGTTGAAACTTTTTTGATTTGTCCCATTGGAACATTTGTATATATGGGGAGTGTAAGCTACCCCGTGTTGTCTTAACCAACAGAAGAGACCCCTGCCCCTGTAGACCCTTGTAGTGGAAGAAGTGAATTGATTTTTGGAAAGGGCGGTTGTAAATTCCTGACACTAGGGGAAGCTTTATCTACGATTTCGGTCTTGGTTCAACATTCTTTGGTTTGGTCCAATTTAGTCCACATTTGTTGGATCTGAAATGATTCAAGCAGAACAATCTTGTAAATAGAACATTTTAATCTTATATTTCGTGTTTTACTCAATAGCTGGATTTAGTGGGAGCTTTTTTTTTTCTTCTTTTTTTTTTTCCGAAAAACACTGCTTTGCGGACAGAACTGAAAAACTGTTTGGTGGATCATTTTCAAATGTTATAATAAAAATAATGGCAACTTGTTATACTTTTATAGTGCTTTAAACGGAACTCAAAGACAATTTACGGGGTATAGTCTGGTCGGAGAAGCAGCCAAAACGCAACGCCAGCGTCCTCTCCAATTACGTATATGTAATAATATTCATTTATTAGAGAGACAGACAACCATTCACACTCTCATTCACTCTTACGGGCACTTTCAGGGTTAAGGTAACCAATTCACCTACATTAGATTGCATATATTTTTGGACTGTCGGAAGAAGCCGGGCTCCCCGGAGAGAAACCACGCCGACACAGGGAGAACATGCAAAGTCCGAACAGAAAGGCCGGTGGAGGTGAATTTCAATCCCACTACCTTTTTGCTGTGAGGCAGCAGCACTGTTTTAAAAAAATAAATAAATACTGTGGACATACTTTCATATTTATTTTGAGGAGCTCAATCGGGGGATTGCTTGTGCGACGCAGGGGATCGGGGACCTTTCAGGGATAAACCTTTACGTTCGAGGAGGACGGCGAAAGTCTAGTTTTTATTGGTGACTTTGTGAAGGGAACTAACTATTAGGGTGATCACCTTGATTCCGATATTGTCCTCGGGATATAATTTCTTAAAACATCTGTGTTGAAGTGGTCACCTGGTTGATCAATAATTTATGAATTAAAACCATTAAAAGAAACTTTTAATTAACAATCGTTCCTCAGAGAACGATGCTGAAAGCTTTCACTGGAAACCAATCAGGGCCACCAACCATCCATTCCCCAATCCCACTGGACACATTTGATATTTTAATTAAATGAGCCGCTGAAGGGATTCTTAAAGAGGGATTTTGGAGTGTGGTGGCAGCTGAGGTGAGCTGATTGAGCAAGAGGGACAGAAATGACTGCACAGTAGTCAGTAGTTTGGAGGGAGGGTGCCATGTCAGGTGGGAATGTGGCCGTAATCATCGATCCCAAGAGGCCACCAGAATGAGAACAAAGGGCAGTAAAATATTCATTAAAACCCGCTCTGAGCTGGTCGTGTGAGAGGAATAGAGCGGAGGAGGAGAGGGAGGACAGTTTAAGGAGTAATGAGAAGAGGTTAGCTTTTTAGCATCTCATTACTGGAGTATCTTGGCCGCCACAGAGACAGGAAGACGGAGACCCTGTCACAGAGCTCCGCAATGTAACAGCAGATGGTATCCTGTCCGCTTTTCCAGAGATGTCGCGTGATACCACCTCCTTCCTGAGCGAGGACGCTCATGTATCATTTGGTTTTGTGATCAAAATCATGTGGTTTCCACGCCCCTCTGCTGCCAACGACCGCTGCTTGACCTTATAGCAAATAAAGACATACGGCCCACATTTTATAATTGATACTACCAGCAGTATCTATGATGAGAGAAGGTTTAAACATAGAGAGAGAATCAAAGATGCTCTGTCTGTGACGGGATGATACTCTCACCAGATTCGGTTGAACAGGCCTGGCTGCCCCGTAAATGGGGAGTCCGCACAGCCACTGCGACCGTGTTTGTTTGAGTTAAAGTGAGTGAGCATTCGCTCAAAAGCCTACATCAGTATGATGGGATTTTCTCTTCCCGTCCATGTTTCACTGTTAGGAACCTGCTCCTACCACTTGCCGTTTCCTAATCGTTTTCCCTCGCTCCTAACAGTCAACATAGAAAAAAAAAAACCTGGAATGTAAATGCTAAAATACCCTGTAATGACACATTGCACCCATTCGGGGCGGGATTCTAAATCACAACCGTGAACAAAGTGCAAATTTAAAATCACAGGCTGATCCAGTGGGTGGCAACTCATAATGTGTCTCAGTGGTGTGTTTAACCCCCATGTGCGGTCGTCTCTACCGTCGACGTCTGGGCAGATCCGCAACTGATGTTACCGAAATATTAGAGATTTACCAAATGGAATTGCATTTGAGAAAATAACTTAGAAGTGTCTGGTTCAAGGAGACTCTTCTCTCTTAGCTTACGGCTTTGGTAAGAGAAAGATTCATTTTCTAATCCTCGCCTCCAACAGTCACCATCTTGGCTCCATGGCCGACACCCAGCCATCTCCTGGGAACATGATCAATGATCACAAACTGCTTGGAAAATTCCTAATTAAAACCATTTTTGAAGTAGAAATCTTCATTGTGGCAAATACGCCAAATTAAATAGGATACACCCCAGGTAATGTAAGCGGAAATCAAGAATTCAATTAATTATATTCATTTATATAAATGCCTATCCACTAGCTTCTTAGTTTCAGCTGTATGGATGTCATTTTAAGTTTGTTTTATTTTTAACATGCTTTTTCAGTGGATACGGAGAATGTTGCTCAATTCGTTAAAGTGGAATTATTATGTATACACTTAGTTACATGCAATAACCAAAATAGGATTTGAAAAAAAATTTGAATTCAAGGTATTTCATACTTAAGTTTTGGAAACCTGATGTCAGACCTAAACCCTAGCCATAATGCAGCGTCTTTTTTAGATCCTCTCCGTAGTACTCCCAACAACCTTTAACCGTTCGCTCACTGAATGAGAAACTCGTACCATATGATTGCAACATGTTGCAGAGCTAAGTTGGATACAGAGAGCTTCTATTTCTCTACTGCAGGGATTTTGAAAAACATGATCTTTAATTGAACGTTGAACTGTCTCAGCATCCATTGGAGAGGCGTAATCTGTCTTTCATGCACAAACTGTCCTCAGTATGATCTAAATGGATGCTTCAATGACTTCCAACCCTGAAAAGATGTCCTATATGTTCCTGCAATACTCTCTTCCAATAACTTATTTTTTCTTTTTTCTTTCACATTCAAATATCCAACTGTTCCAATTAGGTTCAATTTCAGCACACTGGCTCTTGGTCGGTTTTAATTTATTTGCAGATGTCTCTTATAATTATGCCTTGCATTAACCTTGCTTCCCTAAAGAGCAGCCCTTCCTCCTCCACCCTCTCATCTCAACAGGAAGCATCTGGCGCTCTACGTTCTTCCTCGGAGCGTGCTCACCATTGACTAGAATTTTAAAAAGAGAGCAGAGAATTAGAGGTTTAGCTTCTTGATGATTAACTTTAGTGCTTCACCTGCCCCTCCCCTCGGCATGACTCCACCAGCGGATCCCTGAGAGGATGAGTTGCCTCCGGGCAACAGGATCCGTGCACGGCCCCAAATTGAATTCCAAGGGCCGCTGCAGACATTTCTGACCTCTTTGCTTCCTGAGTTGAGTGGAGATGATTGCAGCATACGGACATCGATAATTAAGCACGTTCAAAGTACTATATAAGCCACTTCCAACACTGAAAAAATCATGAAAGGAGCTCCGCATCTCTTTGGAGTCATGTGGCCAATATTAACCTCACCAAAGAGTGATGGAGGATATGGAGGAGAACCCGCACAGTGGCTTGCTTCACTCTCACCTGATGTGCTTTTACAACCTGGGGGAGAACATTTATCTCCTGATCATTAATGCACCACGACCATTTCCATTTTACTGCTGTAAGAGGGCAATACAACTTTATTTTATAAGAAAAGGGATTTGGAGCCACATCTGTAGGCAGAGCTGCAGATAATCAATCTTAAATCAGAGTTTATGAAGGTTGTATCAAGTACCGGTGGGAACCAGCAAGACCAGTAGGACCAAGGCCCCACCTTCTTTTTTAATACATTTCATCTCTTAGTCCACACTCACAATTTGAGAAACTACACTGTTCCAACAAAAGAAAAACAAAATTATAACAGCATAACAAAGGGTCAGTTAAACTTCTGGGATATGGATTTGTCCAGTTAGGAAACTTAGGCGACAGTGAGTCATTTTCTGCTGCACTGCTGCAAATGAAAGGGACTACAAGTGGACAGGAGAGGCAACAGCAGGACAATCCCCCAAACAAAGAATGATTTTGCAGGCTGTGGCCACAGTCCATATCTCTCTTCTCATCCTTCCTGACTTCCAGTTGTTTGTCCAGTTTTAATTTTGCTGGTGTCCTTGTCTCTACTGGTCTTTTAGGATGGAACATCTATACGTGGCACCACAAGAAGGTTTGCTGGGCCTCCCAGCACTGACTCAAAAGCACGGAGGAGATACCAGGAGGTAGGATGTTACACAAGGAGAACTGAACAGGGCCGAAGAAGGGCAGGACTGGTATCTGCCAGAGTCCTATTAAATTACCTTTTGGAACGTCAAACAAGAAATGAGTCAAGAAATGAAGAAGAAGGTCTACTCTAATGATTAATGCACAATAAGCACGGTAGATACTTTGACATTTCAGAAGACTAAAATCGGGTGTATTAAAGAGAAACCAGTTCTGTATCTTTGGTAGAAATGTGCAAATCAACAGTGTTGGACATCCTTTCACCTCGTCTCTGTTCCTGCCCCTATTTCACTTCGTCTGGAGGAATAAATGTTGACTTTAGTGTTATTATTTCAAACTACAGATCACCTCTCACCCAGCTCAGCTAACAGAGTTGTTCTGGTTCCAAAATACGAACAAACACCTTCTTATTGTGACCTTCCCTCGCATTAACTGCATTCCAAAAACAGTTTTTAGTCTTAACATATAAAGTTTTGAACAGAAAGTGCAAACTATATTATTTCCTGTACTTTCAAAACAGAGGCTGAGTCAGAAGTAAGAAAAAAAACCCCAGCAAAACAAGGAGGTGCTGATCAAATAGTTTGTTTGTTACCTAAAAAACCTTCAAACACACTCAGTAACCAGTAACGAGCTGTAATCCTAGATTATTGCCACACTATGTCCTGTATCTGATAGAGTAGTTATGTTTCTGGTGCTAATTCTAACCCATTCCGGACCTACGAGCCTGTGCAGGCTTGAAACGGAAAATGCGACATTGTCGGCCATGATATGAGTACACTGAACAAAGGATACTTATGTGAAACAAAAACTATATCGAATAAACTGCTTTATCTTCTCTTGAGTTTATTGTGAAAAGTTGGCATTAATAGATTATTTACGTTGGTAAAACCCAATTGCAGTTGAACTTGAGTTGACCCTTGGGGTTTACGGAGCTTTTCAGGGACGATCATCTAACATTCACTCTATAGTATAAAACATCTTTCATGCTTTTCTTCAAGAAAAATGTGATGGACAGAAAGGTTGTTAATCTGTTCTAGTTAGCACAGTGCTGTAGTGAGCCTATTAACTGCCGCGTTTGCGATTTTGGGCCGTTCTGTGGCTCAGGGCATAGAGCAGTCATCGGAGTTAGTTATCGCAAGTTATTGGAAGGTCGGTGGTTTGATCCCCACTTCTTGCAGTTTACATTCTGAAGTGTCGCTGAGCAAGATACTGAAACCCTAGTTCCTCCGGATGACAGCTCCGTTGGTGCCCCAGCAGTTCTTGAATTCTGGCTTGTGCTTTGAGTGGATGAGCGGACTACAAAGGTGCTATAAAAGTACAATTCACAAAACTCAAAAGTTGAAATTTCATACATATTACATAATTTCATAAAATGATGTCTTACCTTTATATTTCTTTTATCTTTATTGTCTTTTTCAATCCACTACATCCCACACAAAGCATTGGACTGTGAGAAACAGCATTTTGATTATGCTCTATGTCAATACAGGTCAATAGACATACAGACAATAAAGATGCCCCAGTCCGGTTCAGGATTGATTTTGAAATTTTATTACTTTTTTTTAAAGTATTTAAATTGTTTGGACCTATCCTTTTTGGCAGACCTTCAACATTTTAAAACTCCTGAAAGAGAAATTAGGTTTTTACATTACATCAACTTTTTTATTTCCTTTTTGGTGAGAAATTGTTTTGTTTTTGTTGTTTCTGCCTGTCATGCTTTCTGTTTAATCCTCTGTTCTTTTTCCTTCTGTCTGTTCAGCACTTTTACTGTGGTTGTTGTAGATGTGCTCTATAAATAAAATTCACATTGACAATAAAGTTGACGTTGACATGACTTTGATATTGAGGATAAACTGTCTAATTAAAGAATAATGAGTTTGTCCAATGTATGTGATTTTCTTATAAATGTAGTAGTTGGGCATCAAAACTCAAAAATTAAGTAAAGCAAGTTGCGTTGAAAGTCCTAGATGTCTATACTTTTCTTTTAAATTTTTTTTCCTTTTTACGTGGTATAGGAAGCGGGGATGCCTCACAGAGGAACAATTCTTAGGTTAACTGGTAAACAGAGCTTCAGCTGGTTAAGATTTTTTATAACTTTAAAATATTTTCCAACCATTTATGGTCATTTTCAGGAAATCAAGAAATAATATGACTAAGACTTCTCAAGACCTGCAGATACACTCCTGAATCTAATCAGCGTGCTAGACATCAACACTTGAGTTGAGCCTCCAGTTGCATTGCTAAATCCACTCTAACACGTGAGGTAACCAACAGGCACTTCGCATTTAACGGACATCAACACAAGGAGAGCCAAAGGACCCAACCCGGCCCGGCCGTTTCCCCTCGTAAGACACAAATGGCTCAAAAATGTTGCACACTTCCCACCTCACAGCTTGTGCGATTACCTGAACGTGGCCTTGAGGATCTGTCCCACGGTGCTCTCTTTGGTGTGGTTGTTGTATCCGTAGAAAAGGTCTCCAAACACAGTCTGGTTAGCGGGGATGTCTGCGGCTTCTGCACAGTCTATCCCTTCAGTGCAGGCCTCAGACAGCGGCAGGCAGGACCTCCCATCAGGACCACGCTTGTAGTCTTCAATGCACCTAAGGAGACATCAGTTTAGGTCATGTCACTGAGTCGTGCAGTATATTCCCTTATGTCTCTCCGTCCTTTTCTAAATCCTGTGATACCAGTTTACTTCTATTAATCCTTTTTGGTTACTTTTCTGCTATTGAACACTTAATTTCTTGCTTCTCCTTTTAAATTTCCCAATCTCCAAATGATGTAGTTTCCTAGTGAGAAGAAAACAGTTCATTTCAAGCTTAAAGTTGTTGATGTTTAGAATTTTGACGGGCCGTCCGACTCATACAATTCATACATGCAAGCAGTGGTTTAAATAATCATCTATATTAGATGGAGCTGCTCTCTCTCGGTGAGTTCTTAACGATTATGTAGGAGTTAAAAAAAGATCAATATGATGGTGACTCTGATGCACACAACAAAATGTTATTTAGACCTGGTTGACGAAAAGGTGACTGTTCAGAATTCCAAGCACCTTCTCTGAGTTTAGACTCTATCACTGTTTTGGTGCAAATAAATATGAATGATAGCCAGCTTTAATTGATCTTCAAGTCAAAATTGAAGTTCTTTGTCAAGACACATTTGAATGTCACAAGTGTAGTTTGAACTAACAACATAGATAAAAATGATTCACCGGGGATTAAATACGAATGATACGAAACTAAGATCCTCTAAAAGTTTTCACTTTTCATTTTAAAAATTTCCCAACTTCATAAGACAATGTTTTGAAAGTCATTTGTGCACCTGAAACTGCACAAAGCTTTCGTGTGAATTGCAGGACAGTAGTTGGTGGTGTAACATTTCGTAATCAACACCACAGACTTAAACCATATTCCAGCGTACACACAAGACAGACCACCAATATTTTCTGTTGCTCAGTATGGATAGGCTGAAAACATAATAGAAACGCAAGTGTGTCGTCCAGTTTTTGTTTTCCAAAATGTTTTCATGAAGCTAAAGATTTTGTACTACATTAAATAATGCTCAACAGGCCAATGTGAAATGTCCCCTCTATGACCTGCTAATTATTATTTGTACTTTAACAATCTGTATTCGCCTACTGAACCCACATACATGAAGGGTTAGGATCATTAGAAAAAAGGAATATTTTCATTTTCATATATCCTGGAGGGTCTTTAAAGGGGCAAAGTAACAGGTGCACTCTAGAATATTTTAAGATTGAATTAATACGTTTTCTGAAAAAATCTCCAGACATGTAATTGAGATTACAGTCTGGAGATGTCTTTCAAAAGTTTGTATTTCCAGGCCTCTAAAACATCTAGGGTGTAACAGAAGGTCATCATTTTATACAAAAAAACAGGACACCTAAAGGATTGGGGGGGTCACAAAACGAGCTTTGGACAAACAAAGATGCCTCTAAAAGAAAAAAAGAAAAAGAAAACAATTATATATGTTCTGAGCTCTGCAATTGGGCATTACGTCCTATTCTGTAGGTCGCAATCATACATCGATCCATTTCTTTCCGATTAATCCGGGGTGGAGTCGCGGCGGCAGCACACTAAGTAGGGCATTCCAGACTTCCTTGTTCTCGACAACACTCTCCAGCTCATCCTGGGTGATCGCAAGGCATTCCCAGGCCAGATGAAGTACATCGAACAGAACACAACAGAACTTGTTTTAAAATGCGGACAGTGGGACACATGCTTACCCACTGTGTCCAACTGACCGCTTGTTCAGATTTTGTTGCTGCCTACATCACTTCCGCTACAAAGTCAAAGGGCGTAGTTCGTAGTTATCATTCACGTTGTGCTAGCTAGCACAGGCTTCCTAATAACATGAAGATGCATCAAGAGCTAATATACATGTACTGACCATTCAGACTGACGGGACAAAGTGATTTGTGACTTGTTAAAGAGCCCGGCACGTTAGAAAAGCAGTGGCTTTTTCAACCAGTCGTGGGCTTCCGCCAAAACAACCACCACATCCAGCACCGATGACGTGTTTTCCTGTTACGTCTTTGTTGGATGCGCATCAGGACAAATTGACGTTTACACTACAAAACATATTTGGTCAAATGCGTCCAAGAAAAAAAATCGTCAAGTGCTTTGAATGATCAGATCACAATGCATCCTGAAGGTTGATTAGATTTGTATTTAGCGGTGTGTTTCGTCTACTAGTGAGAGAAAGGGAGGCCTCCTGGAGGCATAGGACGCCTGAACCAACTCAAGTGACCCCTTTCAACACGAAGAAATAGCGACCATACTCCACTATATTTCTGGAGGCTGAGCTCCGTATCTTAAAGGTTGAGCACACTGTCTATGAATATCCTGAATATTTATCAAATGACCAACAGAAAAATGTGTCTGTGAACATGACAGGTTAAAATGTTAAAGGACGCAATAAAGTCATGTCAACGAGGGACACATCCAGTTGTTACATGACCTGTGTGGACTGAAATGACCAGTTTGATATCTCAAAGCTTTGCCAAATGAGAGTATAGGTGAAAAGAATGATGAATAATAGAGTTCAGTATTAAACCGGGTATTGAACATGGATAAAATCATAATACTTCCTAACAGGCAGTCGAAGTCCTGCTCAAGATGTTTTAATGCAGGTATTGATTGAAACAATGTGATTTGTTTATTCTGAGATGTAGTTTACATTTTCACTGGGTCCAAAATGTGCAGAACGCAAAAACCTGTAAGATTGGGTAAAATCAATTCTACTCAGCTGGCACAAAATTTTTCACCTGAAAGAAGAAGTGAGAATCCAAACACTTAGAGTCCTCTCACGACTCGTTCATATTGATGATGTTTTGACATCTCGGTGTATAATGCACTCCGTGAAATGAGTCAGAGGCAAAGTCGTGGGAGAGAAACGTGGATAAAGAACGCAGAGATAGATAATCCGTCAGGGATTTACGGTGAAAGGAGCGCTCTCCTGGATGGTGGATGTCGCAAAGCCAATGCATCTCCAGTGGGACCAGCAGAGGATTAGTGACTTCCGCACTGTATAAAACAACAACAACAAAACGGCCTCGCTGAGAATGAAATGAAACACAATGGTTCATGTAAAGATGAAAGAAACAATATTGCTCTATTCAATTAGAAGCTGCTGCTGTCGGGATCTGGAAATGTTTTCGCAGCAGACAGAGACGACTATAAATTATTCATATATTGTTTCACATCTCTTGTAAATATCAAAGACATTGGTGCGGACGTACACATTTATACAATACTTATTTGTACATCCAGTGAAGCTGTATGACTAGATAGAAACGTAAGACATGCTCGTCTCTTGTCTTTCGTTTAGGCCCTGTTTACACAACATGGTTCTTTTTGCCAAAGATGTTTTCTTTCATTTTGATTTCAGCATTTTTAAAAATGCTCTGTATTCATACGACAAAATTATCTTATGTACAAAAGGATTAAAATGACTGAGAACACTGTAGTTGGCAGTGTGACTTTTCAAAATGGAGACAACAGAAGAAGACCAATAAGGAAGTGCACATGATCTTTGATTGTACCTGTAGCGTAGCAGCAACTATAAAGGTTGTATGACAAGCGTTAAGAATTTACAGAATTTGCAGCAGAAACAAAACACAATGGTTTGACAATGTTTCTGTTGCTGTTTTGTCTATTTGTGGCTATTAGGCTCGAACCATAACTGCCATGAGTGATGTGGGAATAAATGGCATCTTAAAACTGGTTGGTGACCTATTGGTAGAATTAACATGAGGTCACCAGACTAAGGCCCAATGACAACGGATTGCTAAAAAATCGGAGAGTGCAAACCTCCGCCATGGACCCAAACCTACCTCTGAACCCACTGTTAAACAGACATTGTGTTGTCGTTTGTTATTTTCCTCTCTATTATAAATAATTCAAGTAACGAGGTAGAATAGTACCTTATATATATAAAAATGTCTCCATTAATGAGTAATATAATGAGTTATTTCCAGCCTCTAAATTCACCGACAACTCCAACAAACTCTGAGTGTCTCTCAAATACTCTGTAGCCGGTCACCTCCTACGTCTTCCATTTCAGCATCTCTTTTTAGCCCAGACTACCCAGTTCCACCCCTAACGTAACATCAAAGGAATCGAATGAAAAAAGGCATCAATAATGAACGCAGTTCGAAGAGAGCAGGACCTCACTTCTCCAAATGGCTTATTTTTATTTTATTTTAAATGCTGCCAAACACGCATCATCACCACAATGTAATCATCTCTGGGATATGCCAAAAGATAACTCTGGGTCAAAGTTCATGCAAATTCAGTGATTTGGTTTTATGTAATCTTGCTGTTTAAAAGAAAGACAGACAGAAAATGTCAAGGTCAATTAACTCCTCATTGTTCCATCTACGTATCTGGTTGTTCACTCGTGAGATTTCTTTTAATTCTTGTGTTTTTGACTGACCTGACTAGCGCCAACTCCCTATGCCCCAGGTCCACTAGCCGCACTCAGCTCTTCGTGACTCAGCCATCTCTCAGTCAGTAAAAGCAAAGCTCCAGACAGTAATCTGCTCCTCTCAGCCATCTCTAAATCCAAGTCTGACAAAAAGCCACTCCTCTCCAAAGACTGCTGTTCATAGCCACTTTTAATAAACTGTAAAACCTGTCTGGGTTCTGCTAGGGGGGGTTTTATTAAAGAACAGACAGACAGAGAGACAGACAAACAGGAGTGAAAACATAACCTCCTTCCATAGCAAATGTAAACAGCAGTTTGTGTAGATGAAAGTGAGGATTGTTTCCTGATATTTTCAATCTTAAATTCCGATAATCAATGCTTCACTCAGGAGCTCATACGTGTCAAAGCATTTGAGGTCAAGTGTAGTTTCCAAAAGAGAGAAAAAAAACAAAAACAAAAAAACAAAACTTTAATTCAAGGTTTCTTAACTTTTTGTTCATGTCCTGATGATGGATTTACATTTAGGAATGAAGAACTTTATACCTAAGAAAGTCAACAGCAGTATGGACTAACTGGTCAATTAGCAGACGATTGACGGCCGTGAAGGTCCAGGTCTGAAAACCTCCTCAATCATGATCTCAGTCTTCTCAACTAGTCAAGGGAAAACCTAAAACTTTATTGCCCACACTGAAAACTGAATAACTCACTGTCAATTATCCTCCATCCATGCAGGAGAACACCCACCCCTTCCAAAAACATTCCTCTATTGTACCTAGCCATCAGCAGGGAATATAATGACATTGTTACACAATGCTGTGCAACAGTCAATGTTTTTGCATCTATTTGATTGTCGAGGATTATTTATATTTACCTGCTGTTTAATGAAGATGTTTCACATCGACACAACGGCAGAGCACAAAGTGAATATATATTTATGTTTATCTAATAATCATACAAAAAGAAAACGCTTATAATTCCTGTCTTCACTGCACAATCCATCCTCTTCCTCATACTCGTCAAAATGGTTGCAAATATGTTGCATAAAATGTTAAAATCGAGCATTTCCACGACATGAGCTCTAAATGAAACAACAAAAGAGTTGAAGATGGTCATCTTGACTGAGTATTAAAAGTTCCAGGAAAGAAGAAAAGAAGTAAACTTGAGGACCTGCCACTTCTCTCCTTCACTTTCTACTCTCATCGGCGAACCACGTCTATGCAGCATCATGGAGACACACCTCCATCCTGAGCCCATCATCCCACTAACTTCTTCTCAAATGCGATTCTCCCCATCCATCCAATTCCTTCATGCTGCTGTTGTGCTCGCCCTCAACCTTCCCATCTCCACCTAGTCCTCACAGGACTATCAGCGTCATCACTCATTAGTCCGAGCAAAGTCATCAGCCACCACCACCAGTATCCAGAGAACAAAGGGAGTATACCTTTTTGACTCACATCATCTGTTGTAATAAAAATTTGTCTTCACTTCATGTCTCTTCGGATTGAAATGCCCTTATTTTATCCACGAAGAATTTGCATAACTTAAAAACTTTGCCATAGATCATTTTTTATTCATAGACTTTGGTGTGAGGAAGAACTGGATTGATTTTTGGAATGGTTGGTTGTATATTTTTGACACTAGAGGGGGCTCCAATGCCAAAAGTTTATGGATTACAAATTCTCAAGCATTGGTCCGATTTTGTCCAAACCTGGTGCATTTGAATTGACTCGAGGATATCTATCTTGCTTACATTGTTTTTTTACTTTAGAAGTTCATATTTCACTGACCGGGGGGAGCTTTTTACAGAAAACAGTATGTTACGGACATAGCTTTCTAACCCTGGGTCCAATTTAGTCCAGATTTGCCCACTATGAATCAACTCAAGAACATTTAAATTTTATCTATCACATTTTACTCTAAAAGTTCATATTTCACTCACTGGTTAGAGTTTTTTCATGACATACCTTCAAATTTATTTTAGGAGCTCGATCAGGAGAATTGTTTGTACAATGCAAGGGATTGGGGTTTTTTTCGGGGAAATACCATTGCTGCTTAGCATCGGCCTTGTTGTGAGGAAGAACTGGATTGATTTTGGGAAAGATCCGTTTTATATATCTGACACTGGGGGGATGTTTGTTTTGTGGACCATAATTTCTCAACCATTGGTCAGATTTAGACCAAACTTGAAAGGGATTCATCTAGCATTTAGCATCGTGTTTTACTGTAAAAGTTCACATTTTACCCACTAGGGGGGGCTTTATCCGGAAAAACACAATTTATTTGACTGAGGTTTATCTAGAAATGTTTGGTGTCAAAGTTTCATAACCGTTGGATTAAGTTCAAACTTAGTGCATATGAGTCAAATCAAGGAGATCTGTCTTCTATCACATTTCACTTTAAAAGTTTATATCTTACTCATTTCTGGGAGATTTTGACCAAAGCTCTATCTTGTCTACATTATGTTTTATTCATGTTTTACTGAATACTGGGACCATTTTTTATGAAAAATAGCGCGGACATAACTACACATTTAATTTGAGAGGTTGAATCAGGGGGAGTACAAAGCAGGTGATTTGGGACTCTTAGGGGATACAGCCTTGCTGTCTGGGACGACAGCATAGGCCTAGTTATTATATTTAGTTAACTTTGTCCTGTTTTGTTTTTGTTGACTAAAAGTCTGTTTAAGTGGAAAGTGAAATGTGGCAGGTTCTAATAAATATTTCAGTCAATCTAGGTGAGCCAAAACCACATTATTTCGATTTAATTTTACTATAATTTCACTTATTTCAAGTGTGATGATCCCTATCTGATGACAAACAAGCTGTATGATTCAGAATGCAGCTTTGCATAGAGGGTCTGGTCTGACGACATAACTTCAAGGAAAACATTCAGGCATGGAACATATTTGATTTACATATTTATGTTGAGCCGCCCGACTTATTATTTTAAAGTAAAACAACATTTTGAGATTGAAGACCTCTAATCTTTGGTTTTACCAGATAAAACGGTGAGACTCTGTACTCCAGCCAACCTGCAGGAAATTTAGCTGGGAATCAGCTACAGTCAGCTTCACCATGAAGCACAGAAGCTCACCATGTGTTGGGTCTTATTGAACATGCTCACACTTCATGTCTCAGACAGAGTTGGTAAGAGATGAGGCGAGAGGTCAGTGGTGGTGATCCTATATTAGCTGGCCCTACATTGGGAAACCAGTACAGAGATTGATGTAAATAATTACATTTGATTCATTATTTTCTTTTTTTTTAGTACATTTTGGATTGGGTTTGATGTCAACAAAACTGGACATTGCCTTAATCACAGTTAGTGTTAAATTTCATCCTTTTCATCTCATTATCATGTTTGGATTGGAAACTAATACTTTTGAGATAGGGGCTAATATGGAAGTTGAATTATTTTATAGAGTTATCTGGCCATAATAACCACATGCACAACTGCAGTTACATCAAACACAAAGCTTTTCCCCTATTCAACCAACTTCTTTCAAACCAATAGTCTTTTAGCCGATTCTGCTGTGATACATTTTCTGCCCTGTTTCAATGGGCCTAAATTGGGCTTGGCTGTGCTCTAACCAAGCAAATCCATTTCATTTGTTTTTCTAAGGAACCCAGAGAGTAAATAGAAGTTTTACTTCACAATATATGGATCTCTGTATTGAATCACTCATGCGGGGAGGGGACTGAGATTGCTATACACCAAGGCCCCAGATGCTGACAACACTCGTCTTTCAATTCTTCAAGGTTCACTTGTCACGCCGACTGGGAAAACCATTGACGCTCTGGTGGAAAATCTGAATTACACTTAGGTCTTGTGTGTACCATACTATCAATTAGATGGAGCTGAGTCCAGGTTTCGGTGTTGATTTTGGGGTGAATAGATAGCAAGTCATCTTTTCATTACAGAAAAAAAGGTCATGTGTTTTGGAATAACTTTGAACTATTTCATTACAGTTGTAGGTGAAAAGGAGCACTGGATGATCAACAGTTCTCATAAAAAAAAGTTTTTTACTTTGATTTGTCCAATTGTAAAAAGATATATTAAAATTTGAACATATTTGAACATATGTATAGTAATTATATGCCCAAAAAGTAGGGGATATTATGGTATTATATGGCCGTCACTAAAGCCACTGCCGATGCAGATCCGTCATGTTGATGCTAAAACTCAAAAACGATGTCATGGATAATTTTAAATTTTTTATATGACTTACTAATATATATATATCTATATATCTATATATATTTATATATATAAATATAGATATATCTATATTTATTTATATATAGATATATCTATATCTATATATAGATATATAGATATAGATATTTATCTATAGATATAGATATTTATCTATCTATATATATATATATATATATATATATATATATATATATATTCTTTTTTTTTCTTCTTCAATAGTTCATCCGATTTAGTCCAAATTTGGTGCATATGAATTAACATAAGGACTTTTTTTTCTCTAATAGTATACATTTCACTCAATAGGGGGAGCTTTTTCACAAAAATATTGTTTTGGAGACATAGTTTCACATGAATCGTCTTATCTTGTGAAGATCTGTCTCATATACATAATATTTCACTCACATGGAGTAGCGTTTTTACAAATAATACAGTGAACATAACTTCATATTTAATTTGAGGAGTTCAATTAAGGCACTTTTTGTAGAACACAGGGTTATTGGGGACTATTCGGGAATATACACTTGCTGTCTGGGATGATAGCACAAATCTCGTTTTAATTTGGAAATGTTATTTCTTGGGTGGAAAAAGCAATGACAATGGTCATTGCACGAGAAAACAAGTGGCTGAAAATGTGGACATCAAACCTGAAGAGAAAAAAATCTTGTGCTAATAATTGTTTTCATGTGTGGGAATTTTGAGAAATAATGGGCCGAAAACTTTTGAAGCTGAAGGTCCCCCTAGTGTCAGATATATACAACTGACCTTTCCCAAAATCAATTCAGTCCTCCCTCGAACTA
This sequence comes from Lophius americanus, assembly GCA_037951165.1. Lineage (NCBI taxonomy): Eukaryota > Metazoa > Chordata > Actinopteri > Lophiiformes > Lophiidae > Lophius > Lophius americanus. The sequence continues at coordinate 241,772 of JBBDHG010000020.1, read as the reverse complement.
AGATCAATGTGCATATAAAATTGCACAATGTTCCATGACAACTTTTTAAATTATGTCTATAAAATAGTCTTTTTCAAAAGAGAGATCCCTCTAGTGAATAAAATATGGACTACTAGAGTAAAATACGATATTTAGAAGATAAATCTTTTTGACTTTGATTGAAATTCACCAAATGTGGACTAAATGGGACCGAAGGTTGAGAAATAACGGCTCATAAACTATCAGAGATAAAGCTCTCCCTAGTGTCACAACTATACATCAGATCTTACATCAGATATTTCCCAAAATCAACCCAGTTTTTCCTCACACTAAGCTCTATTTAGGTTTTGAAATTTGAAAATGATCCATGAAAATTTTTTTACTTATATATGGAAAACATGTTTTAATTAAAAAAAAAAAAAGCTCCCAATGGTGAGTAAAATATGAACTACTAGAGTAAAACACAATATTCACTAAATAGATCTCATTAAGTGATTCATATGCACCAAATTTGGCATAAAGAGAACAATGGTTGGGCGGTTATGTTCAAAAACTGTTTTGCATTCAAAGCTCCTCATAGTAAGTAAGATATTAAGTATAAGAGTTAATCACAATATATAAAATAAAGATCTTCTTGAGTTGATTCATACGCACCAAATCTGGACTTAATCGGAACAACGCTTAAGAAATTATGGCCTGACAATTTTGGAGATTAAACTCCCCGCTGTCTCAGAACTGTACAACAGAGGTTTCCCAGAAACACTCCAGTTCTTCCTCGGACTAAGGTCTATGACAATATATCAACACACTATCAATTGTGTTGCATTCACATTATTTATGTTCACATGTTGACATTGTAATTCATGAATGAAAATAGGTAGTGCAAAAGCAGTTTAGTTGTCCTACTTTCATTCCACTGGTTTAATAGGGGTTATGGGGTAATTAACCAAAACAGCATTGTTTTTCTAGTGCTTTATATATAATGTTATTAAATTAGAAGAATAGTGAACTTCAGTCAGAGATATTGAACTAATTTTAGCAAACAAACATCACATATGTTGGTAATTAGACCACTACAAGAACACTGACAAGATAACAGGAGTCAGAGACAAAATAATTAAAGGGATATAGAATAGAAACAACTGAATGTGTATTTTCTTACCCACAGAACATCTGGATATTGTAGAGCGTCGGGTCATCCTCCAGGGGAGCCAGCTGCTGGAGACACAGCTGCTCACATCCTCCATTGAAACCATCGGAGCAGTCAATGCCAATGTGGTGGTCATAACACCCGGTCCCATCCTTCATGGGACTCAAGCCTGGTGGGCACTGTGAGAGATACAAGTGTTTTGTATGACTTAATTTAGCAAATAAAGATTTTTACTGCATATAGGGAAATAATCTTTGTACTGCCTGAATAATGAGAAGCTGGCATAGTAACGTTAACCACAGGCGAGACAGTTAAACAGACAAGATAACATCTGTATCAGATTTTGTTCTGATTAGTGCAGCCTGTGTGAGCACTGAGCTCAGCCTGTAACACTGCACAAGGCAAGATGTTTTACATGAAATTATCACACTTCACAAGTCAAAAAAACCCTGAAAAAACGGTCAGCAAAAAAAGAAAAAATCCAAATCCCAAATGTACTTTACTACAATACTGTATTATAGTACTGTAGTACTATTTACAACAGCCCTTCCTGCTGAGCCCTTCCCCAAAGTTTAATAACTATAATTATAATTATGTTTACTTTAATTTAAAGTTTCTCCGAAACATTTGATACCATAACATGGTGGGGGGACTTGTAAACAACTTCTAGTATTTCCGACGAAATGGGATCTCAGGGGAGGGGGGTCAGACTAGGAGTGATTCGATGACAGCAATGTAATCGGAACCAAAAAAGTTGTGACACCAGGGCCGGAGTAGGGAGACGGGGGCAGCCTTTTGGAGCCACACCTGGGAGAGGAGCTCGTCGGAGAGCGTCCAGTGGCTTGGCCTTTTTGATGGGACTTGGTCAGGTTCAGCCCGAACAGGCTTCATGGAGCCACTGCCATGTGGGCTCACCACACGCAGGTATGGGCATTGAGGTTGGATGCCGGTTACAGAAGGCACCTGGACATGCTGATTTCTCATATAGCTGACTGGTTCTGGGTAAGTGGAATGCCACTTCAATGGCTTGGAAAGAACCAGAGCTTATGCGGGAGACGGAGCAGTTCCATCTAGATTTAGTTGGACTCCCCTTTACGAACAACATTGGTTCTCAAAGCAAAATCCTCGAGAGGGGCTGGACTTAACCTTTACTAATGGCGAGAGGCCTAGAAATACTCACAAGTCCCTGTCTGGGTGCTTCTGTCTTGGTGTTCATCCCGGAGAACAAGAGGATCGCCTACCTGTGACTTTACATTACAAGAGGGGAGGCTCTGACTATTGTCTTTCAAATCAAACAGCAGTTCAGAGGATACAGCCTTCTTGGAGTCTCTGGGTGGGGTCCTAAAAAGGGCTCCAATAAGGGACAAACCTTGACGTGCCCAACTGGGAGGAGCGGTCTGCCCTATCTGAGCTTCTTTTTCATTAGAACGCTGTGCTAGTCATGGACTGTCAATAAAAAATGCCATTCTTGGTACCAGGCCACCTTAGGGCAAAGATCAATCATCGACTTTATGATCGTATCATCAAATCTACGGTCGTATGTCTTGGCGACTCAGGTGAAGAGAGGAGCGAAGCTGTCAACTGATCACAACCTAATGATGAGTTGGATCAGATAGCGGGGCAGCAAGAAAGACCTGATTAACCGAGTCAGGATGAAATGAAAAATCTAGAACAGGCCCCTTTCAATTGGATCTTCACACCTCAGGAGGAACATATGCTGGGGGATGTCAGGGACATGGAATTTGAGAAGGTTATATTGAGGTCCTCCATTGCGGAGGCAGTTTGTTGCAGCAGTGGCCATAAAGTGTCCATAAAGTTATTATATTTATTATTATATAAATCCACTTGTTGGTGGATACAAGCAGTGAAAGAAGACACCAAGCTGAAGCATTTCTGGACTGGATTTTGGTGCGGTATCTGCAGTTGATGCAGGTATTGTATTAGGGCGGCTGAAGCTCAGTCGGCTGTAGCTCAGTGGGCAGAGCGGCCGTCTCCCGATCGGAAGATTTGAAGGTAGCTTATTCAAACCACAGCACATTTGCATGTTGTTAGGTCCTTAAGCAAGACCCTGAGCCCATCATGCTCCCAGGGCGCTTCAAATGAGCCAATTAATCAGTCCTGGCTGGGCTCAGTCTTAAAGACAATGTGAGGAGCTCAAACATCCGGAGTGAACTCGGAGGGTCGTTGCTCCTTCATATCGACAGGTGCCAGTGGAGGTGGTTCAGTTATTTAATTAGGATGTTTCCTGGATGCCTCCCTTTGGAGGTTTTCCATGCATTATCAACTTGGAGGAGATCCTGTCCTGACCTCGGGATCAAAAATTCTGATAAAATTGATCTAGAAGTCGATCCAGACCTGCAACTAAATGTACTGGGTGCGTTCCTGGCAAGATCCTACACTTCCAGTAATGTTCCTCCAACCCAAAGAAACAAACAACAATCCTCCATGGAGGAGAACATGCATATATTACACATTAATTAAATTATGATTGGATGTTGGACTGGTTAGATGTTAAGATGTAACTTAATCTAGAACTGAAGAAGGATAATCTCAGTCCTCTTCAAAAGGATGTAGGGTATGGTCCTAGGAACAATCCATCATATTCTAGAGACAATCCAGATCTTCATCCGAATTCAAATGTCTTATAGAGTAAGGGAAATGACAACACTGCTGTTTCTTAAATTCATGGATACTGTTAATAATGCTTGGACATAATGACTAGACGGCATCATCAAAAAAAACTGATTCATCAAGTCTGATCTGGGTCCAAGAATTATTCCAGATAGATTGGAGTTCCAGAAAATTCACTGCTGTGAAATAACACATGATGATGCAAGAGACTAAATTGTATCTGTGCTGATTTGGTTCAGGGTCATATCTTATATAGTTATATTTTATCTACTGAGCTAGACCATGAAGAAAAACAAACTAGTTAAAAACTGTTTGTTTTACTGTTGACAACTGTTGAACTGTTGAAAACAAAATAATACTGTTAGCAATGTTTGAACAAATGCTATCGCTAGGTTTTCATGGTGAGGCTGTCGCACCATGAGGGTCAAACTATCATGGGGTTGCTACTTTTAGTTGCCACAACGAAGGTGCGCGAGTGCTGGAAAGGAGTAATATTGTTTTGTAGGGATTTGTTCATAAAAAATGATGGTAAATTGTAATTTGCTTAAGATAGCACAATTAATCTTCTTGGAAACATTAACTCATATAATATTATGAAATAATTCAAATCAAAACCACAGATTCACGGGGCTCCAGGCAGAAAAGTGAGGTAATCAATCCTCTTGAATCACTGCACAAAATCTAAGAGCTGCTTTTCTGCTTTCTGCTTCCACGTGCATTTCCGCTTCCCCTAATTAACTCATTATACATTCATCCACAGTTGGTAAAAAACGCCCAGCATAATCAATAAAGCTTATAAAGGGAGTTTTAAAATCTTATCTCGACCACATTAGAAATAAAAAAAATCTTGTATGGCACTACCACTCGATTATTTATCGCAGCACAGGGAATTACAAGAACAGTGATGAAATAGCAACCATCTCAATGAAAGCCTTTACGGATAATCCCTCATCTTGTGCATAGGGACAGGAAATCTGCAGGTATATATTTCAACTTTCATGCAATCCATGGAGTACCATCTTCACATTTAGTGAGAGAAATAAAATATCAATGAATACATTTAGAAACGGCTGCAAGACCCGACTTCACCCTGGTTCTTCCTTCTACAGTCTTGTTAAGTATTTTCCAGCCAGTTCTGCAGAGATCTGTCCAGTCAAATTCACATAATGCTTTCAGTCAGCGACTACTTCAAAAGAAACTTTGATGGATTGCATTTTAACAAGGCAGAGCTACTTCCAGACGGTAACTAGACAGCTGGTTTCTTCTTAGCACAGACGGATCTGCAACAGCTTATTTTTATTAATTAGTCTTACTGTATACATCCGAACGACCAGGTGGATCATGAGGCTACTAAAGCCCACATTCTTATTGTGAGATCCAGATTAATTGAGATGGTATTGTCTTTTGAGGTCGAGGTTATGCTATAAAGAATACACCATGTGACAAGAAAACATCTGTCAAATGGCAAAAATGCCACCTCTACTGGACAAATTCAATTCCATATTCTTACAAATACTCAGTTCATTGTTTTAATTCAAACCGATGAAACATAGTCCATGTATCAGGCAACAGTAAAAATATGAGGAAGGCCAATAACGGGATATATCCAGTTAGAGAGGTAAAGACAGCATTCAGGCAGACAAAAGGGTTCAGTACTCATATGAACAATGGTCCAGGCTAATAGTCCACAACAGGAGAATCCAAAGAACCAACTATATATAGCAATACTAGAATAAACATATGCTCGGATCAGACGACACAGCATTTTTGTCTTTCAACCTTCAAGATTTGCAGGTCACATTAGGCGATGAGAACGCCACAAATTCTTGCATTGCATTGTTTGTAAATTTGGCAACACTACAAGATAGAAATGAAGAGTTAAACTAGGCTCCCACTGCTGTGCCAGGCAGAAGAGTTTATACCCGAAAAGCTCTAAATCTCCCGGTTGAATTCCTCAAATTAAATGTGAAGCTATGAAAGAAAAACTTTTTGTTGGAAAAAAGCACCCCCTACTGAGTAAAATTTGAACTGTTAGAATAAAATCTCTCATCGTTCTAAGCTCTATGTTGGTATAAATTTAAAAAAGGTTCCATGAAAGAGTTTCAGGCCCTAATCTCATGTGAAGTCACGTGACATTGATGAGTAGGCCGGCCAGTCATGGCTTACCATCTTTCCAACTAGTACCAGTAACATCACTGGTTCTACCCGCTGCCTTTTTTTGTCCTGTTGGTCAACTTCTAAACAGGTTGTAAGCCATTTGATTTTTTTTTTTTGATTCTGGCGAATGTGGTGGAGCGTCCCAGACAAGTCATCGCTGTTGATAATGTCATACTACATCAGTCACTGCCTCAGTATTTAGCCCCAACACAGGAACACTCCAAAGGATCACATAGAGTGGGAAAACTAGGGATAAAATTGCTGGGATGTGTGATACATGGATCAAAAATGAATTGGACCAGAAGTACATCCTTAAATACACTGAGTAACAAGACAATGAGAAACAGATATAGGAAGAAGGAGCAGGAGAAACAAGTAGATCAATCAGAGGAGGACAACTGTGTGAAGCATCGGAGACAGACGGAGAGAGGGAACACAATAACGGGGCGAAATAGGTGACGGGAAAACAATGGCAGGAGGAAGACACTTTCAAAAATAAAACTGAAAATGACGCTGAACAATGAGATTGAACCCTCCAATTAAAAGACAAAGCAAAACAATGAACCAAGAAAGGTACCAGAAAACATCATCCCACAGTCATCGCCCATTCCCCGTATCAGAGATGAAAGAATGTGAGCAACATGACATGAAAATTGCCAGTTGTCATGTCAAATATGGCAAAAAAAAGAAAAACAGTATGTCGCCTGGTCGATATTCCTCTCATATCAGTATCCGTTAACACAGAAGGAAAAACCAATGCACTTTAACGACTGTCGGACTAGACAGACTCCAGCATGTCACATGTTATTCCCATAAGCTCACATCTAGTTCATGGGACACATAGTTCTGCATATAATGGAGACTTTGTTGTGTATCTTTTGGACATTAACTTAGCAACAGAGGCATTTAGGTACAGAGAAACGTTATGTATTGAAATTTCTGCAGACATATGGTGGAAAAATTCCTCCACAGACGTACGGATGGATACGGGTACCCTTAAATGCTGCTTTGGCAAGGCAAAAAAAAAGTTTTTTAGCCATCTTACAAGTTTCCATTTTCTCGAATTTAACTAATCCGGGAAAAATGTAGGTTCTTGTTAATGTTTGTTTCATCGCTATACTTGTCACTGTACTTTATCACACTATAAAACAGTGGATTCACCCTCACACAATGACTCTACAGAATCTGATCAATAGTTATTTACTAACAGCATTACATCACATCCCTTCTCCTGGCTATCACAAAGAGAGTGCAACTTTAATGGTTAGACAGCAGAATGGATATGGCCATGCTCCTCTTAGCATTATTGTTGTTTTGTTTTAGTTTAAATTTGCTTAGGATTTACTACTATAAGAAGGGAATCCACATCAGCCACAACATTAAAACCACGTGCCATCATATTTTGTAAGTCCCTTTTTTGCAGCCGTGATGCATTGTGTTCCGAGTCATTTCTATTAAAACCAGAATTGACTGTTTTATCAATGTCTTTTTATCATAAGATCCTCAAGAATGAAATTATTATTTGATTGTATTTCTCCAATTTCTTTCTGTCATGCACAGAGCATTTGTTTACCTATCAGTATACCACTTGAAGCAGCATTGAAAAACTGGCAACATCAGACCGTTTGGCTAAAGGAGAGTTCTCAGTAATTTACAGGAAATTGGCAAATGCATCCACAGAACCCTCAAGTGATATAATAATTGCATGGGCTGAGGATTTTTAGATTGAAATCATAGAGCAGGTATGAGTTTGTTATCAAGTGAAAACACTATTTTTTCATATCAAATTTAAATTGATCAAGTTTATGAGAAAATATTTAACTCCTGAAAAACTCAATACTTTCAACCTTAATATCCTACACAGGTGCAAAGTATGTAGAGCACAGAAAGGAACACTACTTCAATAAATTTGAAAGTATCAATACTTGGGCAGAAACAATTAATAGAAGTTCAAAATCATTTCAGAGATAACTGTATTCAAGAAGCACTGGTCGTGAGAACAACAAAAGACTCATATTTAACTACATTTCCCTGAAAGAAATCCCCCTGATAATCTAAGTGCTTTAGTCTTTTTAAATTGTATTTATTTTATTTTGTTTTCCAAATTTGGTGATTATGATTCGACTCGAGGAGATGAATTTGTAAATATCATATTTTAGTGCAGGGATTCTAATTTTTCTCACTAGGGGGACCTTCTTTTTAAAAGAAAAAGACAATTTGCTGGATATAATTCATAAAATATCTTATGGATCCTTTTGAAACTTTACTGTATACCCATATAGACCTTAGTGCGAGGAAGAACCCGATTGATTTGGGGAAAGATCGGTTTTGCAGTTGACACTAGAGGGAGTTTTATCCCCAAACCACATATGATTTTCTCCAGTCTTGTAGTTTCTTTGTGCTTTTGTAACGTGCGCCCTCCTACATTCATAAGTCTCAGCAGAGTCATCAGCCGCCACCAACACCAGTATCCACCACAAGGTAGCATATACTCTGTGGCTTCTGAAGTCCGGATACCCTTTGATCAAAATCTCTCTCTCTAGAGTCTGAGTGCCAACAACTTTCAGACAAACTAAATATTACCAATCATCTGTTGTAATAAACAGTCATCTTTACTTAATTCTCTGTCTCTCTTGATTGAACTAAAATAAAAAAACTGTCCAGTAACTCAATCCTGTACCCTGCCTACCCTGTTTAATTATTTTGATAGATATATTTATAATGGCTTAGAGTTCAGGGGTGTTGGGACGGTGGTGAGATTCAAGGAAGTCTTAAAATATGCAATAAATCCATTTTGGAAAAATGGATTTAAAGTCAGCAAAGATATTTGGTACAAATAAATTTGGTCTCTACTGAACTAAAATATCCAACAACATGATCATTGAAATATTCTTTTTTTTTTTACATAAGCCATTGGAATTCATTGGAACTGAAAATGTTTACTTGTGTGGCTGATGTTATACAATATTTTATGTGGCATGATTTTAAGTCTCCAGCCATGTTACTAATAGTGGAAATGATTTAAAGGTGTGAAAAGTGCTGAGGAGTAATAAACTGCTGATGACACAGCATTTCCGTTGCCTCCTTATAGACATTTTTGGTTCCGTGAAGAAGAGCTCAACAAAACATTTCGTAGAGTTTAAAGGGAATTCTGATTACTTTTAGCTTTGCATAAGAAGGAGGAGAAAGGGACTGTAGAAGAAGCAAGGCTGCTTTTTAAATGCATCTGGTTTTATGCAGCGTAATTATGACTTATGAATTTATGTTAATTAGAGAGCAACGCAATACAGCCTGCAAGGTTTAACTTAAAAAGAACAGGCAAGGCTTTGGAGACAAAATTAAAGAACAGCTGTCAACTAGACAGTCCAGGATGATCTGGAATATTGAGACTAAATAGCAGGCAACATAATAGAATGAATTAATTTCCTTTAGAGCAAGAGTGTGTGGGGATCAGGTGATTAGGTACAGCACAGAAAAACACTTTGAGAGCATCTGCTAAGACAAAAAATTAACCATAGTCTGTACAGTTCAAAGCAAATCCAGGGTCAGGGGAAAGGAGAGTTTGTGAGGCTGACAGGGAATGAAATGAGGACAGGGCAAGTGTCAGTATGCCGCTGATATTTGGCTGGTGTTGGGTTTGATTATCCTTACAGACCAAAAGTCAGCCCCGGGCTTAGCAAGGTGACGGCTGAAGGGGGAAAATAACTGTTCCTGAGCCTGCTGGTCCTGGGGTGGAAGGTCCTTTCGGAGGTGATGTGAAAAAAGTCAAACATTCTGCGACTGGGGCGAAGTGAGTCTTGGGGACTCTGAGGATGCTGCACACCCACCATCCTCAGACACGGCTAGAGGCCAGTGGTGAGCTCTCTGCACTGTTATTTGGTCGGATACAGAGATGCTGTTGGTGGGAATTCTCTCAATTGTGCAGTCCACCGGGATCTGAGCCTGAGTCTCCTCAATAGGAGAGATGACAGTGAACCTTTTTGAACATGGAGATTTTGCAGCCAAGGAAATATCCTCAGTGATGTGGGGACACCAACGTGTAATGCTGGAGACACATTCCACCTCCATCCCATTGATATGGATAAATGTGTGTCCCACCTTTGGTCCTCCTGAAGTCCAGGATGATTTACATAGTTTTTTGAGATTTTGGCTCCGACAGTAAAGATGATGAAAAAGTGTCAAAGTGAGTAGCATTAATTAGTATTTGCTCAAAAGGTAGTGAATCCTAAAACGTTTCTGAAAAGTAGTTTAATAATGGATGTCCTCAATGTTTTATACCTACAAATGACTTTGTCACTTAGCAATATATTCTTATTTTACTCCTGATGAAACTTGACTCACAGTGTAATATGGAAGATCAATTCCCCCCCCCCCCAAAAAAAGCTCAAGAATGCTGTGAAATGACGATGAACACCTTCAAAGTAAGAATTGTATAACTCAATTAAATTAGTGACTGTTAATAGTTTTGTATTAATAGGATTAAATAAACTTTTTCTCAAAATAATGATGTAGTAATGATATATTAGGGCTAAAGTAACGAGAATAATGACCATTTATATTTAAAAATACTAATTAATTATTTCACATTGGTTATTAAAGTTTTATATATATATATATATATGCACAATGCAAATCAACAAAGCGAAAAACGATGTTGTCAAAGAAAGTAAGTATAAAGTCCAATTCTAAGACTGATTGACAAGTATGGGCATGAAGTCCAGTTCATCCAGGGAAACTTGATGAGTAACTGACAGCTGCTGCTGGAATGATCGCACCCCAGGAGGAGAATTGGTACAGTCAGCACTCAGTTCATAATCCCAGGAAGCAGCAGGGTTCTGGCGGGAATTTAGGCTCTCGAAAGCAGGTGGCGAAAGCAATAGGGAAGTGAACACTCAGCACTGTACCGCTGTCAGTCGCATGCCGAGTTGAATCCCCCTGGTGGACTGTAGGGACCCTACCTTTGAACGGTTTCATGGGTCAGGTTCCTGTTTGCTTTGACAGAGGGTTGATGCTTTATTGCTTTTTCTTGTGCCGACTAATGAGATGGTCCTCTATTTCTCAAAAACACAAAATGACAAAAATTCCTCTCTAACTCGGTATGGCAGCCTCCATGGAATAAGACACATTCCCTATAGAGATTATAGAGCGCTTATTCCAGACCTTTTCCAGTTAATGATACACTAAATAAACGTATTTATGAATATTAGAATCAATTAATTCAAAGTGATTTTAGCTAATTTTACACACCAACTATTATATCCCATTTACAGCCTGAAGATTCATTTTGGCTTCAGTACTGGGACGAAGCTAATATATATTTGTAAATCTATAAACCAAAGATTTCCACAGCAGCTATAGATTAGTTGTGGCACCAGTGCAGAATGGGGACACGTGTTGAATGAGTGGTCCTGGTCTTGCTGCCTTGATGAACTGATATTGATTTTGTCACCTCGTGAGGGGCCGTTGTAGCAAATGATGTATTACCTGTGATGGAAAGAGCACACGTGACATTGAATCTCCTCACAAATCTGTAGAACGGAGTCTTTAAATCAATTGGACCACGAGCAGTCGATAGATGTGGGGATATGTGGTGTGGCTTAGAGAAAATTTGTATTGATGGGTCGCTGCAATAGAGCTTGCCAGCCAGATAGCTCTAGTCATTGAGTGCAATAATAGGCTCCACACAAGCTGGAATAGAGATAACTGCACTCAATTTTATTGCTGTCCATCTGAAAATAATGATATTTTCAAGGGACAAAATGTTGCCTTATAATCCAGGATAAATCATTGATAATCCTCTGTTTAAAACCACAATCCAAGTCAGCAGTGCCTCAATCTTCAAAATGTTATCCGACAAAAAACTTCTCCTGCTTGTTTTGCTTGGTTTGGGAGATGATGGTGAAAGGTGGAGCACTTTGACCCAACAAGGCTGGTGTAATGACAAATTAATGCAAGATCCCGACAAAAGTTCTATAAGGCTCAGGGAGAGGGCAAGCATTCATGTGCTTTCTACAATTTACCCTCTAGGTCCAAACAAAACAACTGGCAGAATTGACTTTAGTCAGTTACTTTGCATTTTAAAGTCAAATCTAAAATAAGAATAACAAATCGATGTTGACATTTTAGGACAAAAGATACTTAACCCTCGAATGCAAGGTTAGGAGCATTACCATCAGGCAGATTGAGTTCGTCAGATGTGATCTTTGGTAGGGTTTGTTATTGCAGTTTTTGTATCGCAATATTTTGTGGTGAAAGTAGCAAATTTCATATTTTGACATTACCTGCACAGAAAGTGTAATAAACATTCTGTATATCCAATTTAGAAATTTATATATTTTTTTAGGATGTCAAAAAATGGCAATACATATACATTACAATGGCAGAAATAATTTTTATGTCATTAAGAGAAATATATTCTATTCTTAAAGGTTATACATCACTTCAACAGGAGCTGACCTTTGACCTTAATCCGACAGCAGAAATAACTTGAGAGCATATCCGATTGTGGTCAGTACAAAATACTCTTTCTAGACAAGTTAACCAAGTTAATTAATTCCATGTTAATTAATAGTGAGTAATGACTCTGCTCCACATCATATTCTATGTAGGTTTTAGTTTTGTTCTGAGATGCCATGTTTTTATCAACTTCATCATATTTTCGGAACTTCTTGATACACACTCAATTCAAGTCCAAAGAAAATCTGTATTCCCTTGTACAGATTTTTATAACGCAACCTTACTCTGAAAATCATTAATATGCACTTAGTACCACGGCCCCGCTCAACATGTTCCGCCATCAGGTCCTCATAAGGGAGTCAAATGGATCTCATGGAAATGAAAGGACCTTTATAACCGTGATTGATCTGTAGGTCCGTTTAACCTTTTTAGAAACTGAAATGGTACAACCAATTTACGTTTACAACACACACATACAACTATCTGTAAAAAGATCATATATCATATATAAAATGTACCCAAGCCAGCAGGTAATAAACATCCGACGACACCAGCAAAGATTCTTAGAAGGCAGAGTCATCACCATTTATCTTGGACCGTTTACTAACTGGACAGTGAGTGAGAGTTCTGCACATCCTCCAGTAGAAGCTACCGGCACATAGTATGCTACAGGAAAAACCCCTTGAACCACCATGCCTTTTAATCCTGTTTTTAATGGAGATAAACCCCTGCAGTGCTTTTGGGGCTTAAAGGAATAAGTACTGTGCCTTTGCCAAACAGAAATAAATCCCTTCAAGAGCAATTGGATAAGCTTATGCACTTTTCCAGAACAATGTGGACTTAAATAAAAAAAAAAAAAAGTCTTAGAGATGAATATATGTTTTAAATGACGTGACTATAACAATATATAATAATTGATACATTATTCATCCCAAGGAAAATTCTTTCTCTGCATTTGACCCATTCCTGAGTGAGAAGTGTGAAGCCACTTTGAAGCGGCTGGGGATGATATTGAGTTCAGGGTTTTGCTCAAGGTCTGTAGGACAGGTAGACTTGCTGGGGCTAGAAGTGACCATCTTCTGATTCTCGCTCTAACCACTGAGCTAGAGCCGCCCAAATAATTAGATGGACAGCTAGTTGAGAGTTTCTAGGTAAAAAGTATTATGTATATATTTGTGTATAACATGTGTGGTTGATTTTAACCTCCTCTAGATGTCTTTTTGACATCTCTCTTGACTGGATAACGTGTATGAGATTTGAAAAGGTCATATCAGAATTAGCATTTCAGGGCTCGACTGGATAGCAGTGCTTTATTATGTTTTCGTGAGCATGCAAGGATCCAGCCGTTTATGTTGTTGTTTTATTTCATTCAGAGTCGGGTCTCACCACTGAAGTGACAGCAGTGGTTATTCGCTCAAAAGGCCCAAAGCGACATGAGTTTAAGTTGAGCTGTCAAGGACCTTTTGTGGCTGTGCAAATATTGAATGTTTGTCTATCAACGGGGAAGAGAAAGCCCTATGACATTGTTCGGCTCTGTGTTTACTTTCAAACTTTCAAGCGTACTTTGAAAGCCTTTTTTGTACTGAACTATCCCTGGTACCCTGATCCATCTTTGAAAAAAAAAGAATATTTTGCATGTCTTTGTAGAATCAACAAGCTAAATCTTACAGATGGGGATAATAGGGCACAATTCAGTTCTTCTTTGAAGGTATTTACGGTGTACTACTCCGAATACTCCATCTCTTCCGGGTAAAGAAATGGAAGAACATAAAGAAGAAAAAGAGGAGACATTCTGCCTGCTTCCATATATCTTAAGTCATTACTGTAGAAAGCGTGAATAGCTGTAGGCTTCAAATGTTTTTCTTTGATGCATGCAGGGATGTTTAAAGCACCACCAATCTTCTCAGGGATGGTGCATGGTATAAAATAATTTGTTTGTATGATATGTAATCCAAACATGTTGAAAAGAATCAATGTTGATAAGTGAAATGAGAAAGTTAATGTAAAATGAGATGAGTTGTTTATTTTTCTCTGGAGTTTATCATGGCAGTGGTTTGGGGTTGATTTCTTGGGCTTTTGGTTCCAATGCTTGTGATGTGACCCGGACAATGCTTGAGGTAGAGCCCCTGCTCATTTGTGTCAAAAAGAACCAGTTGATTTGGGTTTGGCCTCTGATTTAGATTCTTCAAGGACAGCTCCATTTAGAAGTTTCCCAGACACGTCCAGTTGGAAGGAGATCTCTTAATAGAACCAAAATGTACTAAAAAAATTGCTTATCTGAAAATACCTCTGTATCCCCCAGGCCGAGCTGGAGAATTTTGCTGGAGAAACAGCAATATTTGGAATACTGTGCTTGGCCTGCTGCCACTCACACCAATCAGCAGCACATCTTCCAGCTAATCATGAGTTTTCCTTGGCGTCACGGGACAAAATCTCTGTGCATGGCTAAAGAATCAGTCCTTGTCTACACATGGACCTTCTTTGACCTTCTTTGACACACTTAGAGTCCCCATTGCACACAAATCTTGATTCTTATTCTTGTTATTATTGTTACATGCTGGTGAGTCCCATTAATAATACACTCAATAGAAACTCCAGTGGCATGTAAATCCCCGAAAAGTTGGGGTCATAATGGAATCGTCATTGCTGTGTCCAACGGAGATAATTTGTGTTAACGCAAAAAACAATAAAGTTACTTCATTGATCATTTTCAAATTTTGTACCCACATAGACCTCAGTGCGAGGAAGAACTGGAGTATTTTGGGAAAGCTAAGTTGTAAAGTTGACACTAAGGGGTGTTTCATCTCCAACAATGGTCAGCCCATAATTTCTCAATCATTGGTTGGATTTAGTCAAAATTTGGTGCATTTGAATCTAGTTGACTGGATCCATCTTGTATAAATCGTGGTTTACCAAATATTTAATAATTGACTCACTAGAAGGGAATTGTTTTTTTTTTAACATAACTTCATAACTGTTGTTTAGTCCAAATTAGTGCATAAGAATTCACTCATTGAGCTCGATTTCGTACAATCATATTTTACGTACTACAGGGAGAATTTATTTTTAATTAAAAAAACTGTTTTCTGGATACAATGCAAAAAGTAATTCCTAAGTTTACAGAGGAAGTGTGAGGAAGAACTGGATTGATTATGGGCTAGGTTGGTGTCATATTTATCACAGTAGGGGGGAGCTTTAGCTTTTTGAAGTTTTCCAACCAGTTTTCCTAACCACTAATCAGATTTTTTTCCAAATTGAGTGCATATTGATAGACCTGCAGATATCTATATTATATTTGTCATAACTTGTAATTGAATAGTTGATATTTTAACACTAGGAGGAGCTTTTTTTGGCGATTCCTTGTTCACAGTAGGGAATTGGGGACTTTTCGGGGATATATCCTTGCTGTCAGGGACAACAGCTGTATCCTAGTTATGTGGCTTACTCGGTACCCTCTGCATTAAGGGTTTTTGGTCTCTGTTGCTCATACTGGGCCTTTTCTTTTTTAGCCGGGTATCAGTTTTTCCAGCATCGTTGCCATCGGGACTTTCCTGGAAGTGAAAATTTTCCAAGAGTGTATGGGTGAGAAGAGATCAAACAAAAACAACTGTAGTCTGTATAGATCCACAGCTGTAACATACATTTTTGGTGATTAGAATCGTTAATAATCCATTCTGCTTTGTGTTGTGAGTTGAGCATTGTTGCTTTCTGTCTGATTGAT
The DNA here is from genome assembly GCA_037951165.1 of Lophius americanus. Lineage (NCBI taxonomy): Eukaryota > Metazoa > Chordata > Actinopteri > Lophiiformes > Lophiidae > Lophius > Lophius americanus. Next base: position 225,678 of record JBBDHG010000020.1, on the reverse strand, counting down.
ATGCTTTCATGTCAGAAGAAGTAAGACCTGTCTAGTAGGTCTAGTCTGTGAGTCCTGGCTAGAGTTGTTGCTTTTGGTCTAACATCAACGCAAGCAGAAAGAATCAATAGAGAAGGATAAAGAAACTGTCGGACAAAGCCCCAAACCAATTTTGATCCTGACAGTTATGCGGGATGCTTCAGACATCTGACAAGTACTTCTTGTCTTAACCCAGATTTTAAAAAGGACAGATGTTTAAAGTATTAGACTTTGACATATCCTTTCAACAAGTCTACATGGGGTGATGCCAAATACTTTAACTTGGCAATAATAAATCCAACATTGTTTCTTTGGTTGAAAAAGGATTTATAGATAATTTATCTAACTGTCATGACTGTAACAAGATAATCTGTTATAATCTGACTTCAACTGTCAGTGGTTAGAATGTTATGACTGATCAGAATTTACAGACAAGCATACAGTATGCAAGCAAACGTTTTAACCCTTTAATCCCACTCCAAGAAAAAAAGCTCTGAAAGAAATATAATATTTTTAATTTATTTTATTTCTTCAGGGCAGTTTATCAATTTAACATCTTAGATGCTCTGAATTTATCATAAGGTATTCTTCCTAATACTATGAAATGGCTAAGGTAATTCTGAGGTTTCAAGAATGGAGACAAGCACCATATCGAGAACTATAGGCCAGTAGCCCTTCTTACCCAGTTTTCAAAAATATTACAGAAACTATTCGTAGAGCAATTAGACTAGTTTATTGATAAATATAAACTATTCAGTGAACATCAGTGTGGATTTAGGAAAAATAGAACAACTACTTATGCATAACTAGGTAGTAGAAAATCATGAATATTCTGTTGGTGTTTTTATATTGATTTACCGAAAGCTTTTGATCCAATAAATCACGGTCAGTAGAGTGCCCCAGGGACAATGGATTGGTCCAAAACTCTTTGTACTTAACATGAATAATATTTGCAATGTTACTGTTTTTTATATTTTGTAATTTTTGCAGAAGATACAAAAATATTTTTTTTAAGGGAAAAATTTGAAAAAGATTTTGTCTGCAGATGAAATGGAGCTGTAAATTCTTAAAACATGATTTGATGTTAATTAATTGTGTCTCGACGTTGAGAAAAAGAAAATTCATGGTGTTTGGCAATTGAAAAGAAGTTGATGGAAATATTGACTTAAAAATCATTCCTGTCAATATTGTAAAAGTTAATGAAACGAAATTCTTAGCGGTTGCCATCGATCATAAATTAACATGGAAACAACTTACTGACTATGTAAGAGGCAAAGTCTCAAAGTCAATAGAAATACTTCATGAATCTGAGGATGTATTAAATTATAAGGCCTTGAATGTTATTTATTTTTCAGTTATACAACCTAACATGTCTTATTGTGAGTAGTGCTGGGAATCAATCTATAAAACAGCAATAAATTCAATACTGCTACTGCAAAAATGAACCGTACAAATTATCAACAAAGCTGGTCATTATGACAACACTAACCACCTGTTCCTCAAATTTAATGATTTGGTGTACTATAAAATAATGCAACTCATGTTCAGAGCAAAACTCAATGTCACTCCCAGACTGCATACAAAGGTTTCTCTAAATACAGCAAATATGATTTGAGAGATATTTATACATTTTTTGTACAAAAAGCCAAAAAGGGGATAAAAAGGAATGTATTTTGGTTGTTGGTGTGACTCTTTGGAATAATTCTAATCCAAACTTAAAAATGTGTAATTCCCTTTTGATTTTCAAAAGAATAATTTGTACAATAATTTTTGACAGTTACAAGTCTGTATGATTTTTAGGTATTTGTTGGCTAGCTTAGACAGACACTTAGATGGGCGGGGCTCACATAAGCATTGTTGCTTCTACCTTAACCTCTCAGTCACATATATATGCAAACGGTTTGTTTGTTTTGTACATATTGTTTACAGATACTGTATTATGTATATATATATGTTGACTGAAGAAAAGAAACAGAACTGTGCTTAACATGCTTAGAAATGCCAAAAGAAGTCCTAAGTATCAAATAGGATTTTTTAAATATCTATGATTAATGCCTCCCCTTTGACCTGGGGTGTCCCTCGGGGCTCCATCTTTGGCCCCTTGCTCTTTAGCGTATATATGCTGCTACTGGGTCAACACAAGATGCAATTGGCAAACATTTGTCAATCAGAAAAACTGACTCAAAATGTGTTGATGTAAACATTTTAGCAGGGCTTTAAAGGGTTTAAAGCTATCATGAAACATCAAATTTACTGATAAAACAAATAGGACAACAGTCAAACCCAATCATTTCAAGTTCACAGACAAAAACATTTCTACTGAAGAAGTCTAATAGAGAATTCACAATTTATAGATTCAATACCTATTCCAATGTTTTGACGTGTATTTCAAGGTCGTATGTTGTCAAATTCATGTTGTGAGAGTTCAAACTCCAATGGTGAAATAAGCAACATGTTAAAGGTCAACCTAACCCAGTGTGCTATGCTTTTCATTGTGGCTTCCTCTGGATGATATAGAGGGAAATTTCAGCGCAGACAATCCCATGTCACCTCCTTCAGGGTTAAATGCAAAAACCTAATAAGGGTGGCACTGGAGGTCAAATGAAAGGAGAAAGATCACGTTTGTTGACTCTTTCACTGATCGGCTGCAGTGGCTAATAGCATCCTTTATCAGATTCTATCTTATTATAATAGTATCACAATTGATGTCAACCCACAAAGCCTGTTTAAATGGAATTTTTTTTAAAGGACATAAAGAACATAAGCTTTCAAAGGTTCCCCCATGGCAAATTAGTCCTAAAAACTTTATTTTCCGTCTTAAAAGAAACCTAGTGAGCTACTAAAGCTACAGCACATATTTTTAAGAAAAAGGCACAAGCATTATTTATACCGTGTGGCAAGAGTCTGCTGCAGTCTGAGCTAAAGTTTGAAGTTTTGTGATGCATTGAAGTGGGGTAAATTTTCTCTGCTGTTTCCAGAGGCTCTTTGGTCTACAAGGAGACACATTTCAGCAGGATTATCTGAAGTTAAACACAAGGGCAGCAGTCTCAAATTGAAAAATGACTTGATGATTTAATTGACTTCAGGAGCTAGGAATGTTTGCACTATCAATTTCACAAATTGTTATTTTGCTTAATATTTGCTAATCCTCCAAAACAATGATCCGCTCCGTCTGTGATTGACAGCTTCGAGCTTGTTAAACGATTGTGTTGACAACAAAATTATTGTGTTCACACTGTGTTAGCGTTGGGTACCTCAAGTTACTATAACCCCCCCGCTGTTAAAAACATGCAACATAGCAAATGTAGATGAAGAGATACCTCCCATAGGTGTTGATGTGAGTGTGAATGCTTGTCTGCTCTATGTGTAGGACTTGTGATGAGCTGGCAACTAGTCCAAGGTGTATCCCACCTCCTACGCCCCATGTTTGGATAGGTTCCAGCCCCACAGTGATCCTGCAGAGGATAAGCCTTTACGGAAAGTAGGATGGCTGGATATTTAACCACATATATTTTCTCTCCATTTTTTTTTTTTTTTACAAAATTATTCTGTATGGTGTATTATATTAAGATAAAATTATTAACCTACTTGAAATTATTTGGTTCTTTAAAATATTCTGGTTTCCATCATTGATATAATAAATATTAATCCAGCCTCGTTTTGTGATCCAGCTTCTTATGCTTCTGGAGAAGCATAACAAGCTCTCAGAGAAAGATTAAAAGAGGATTTGTATATATTGGTTTCTCTGAACAAGAAACAAGGGTTGGGATTGGCTTTGTGTAGCTGGTCACGAATACAGTTTCAGGTTTGAACTCTTGGGTCAGCACTCATGGTCAGTTGCTATTTTTTTTGAAATGTCATGTATTATTTAAATTTAGAAGGACTAGAGCAAAGTCACTATATGTTGGAGTAATGGACAACAATACCAGTAAACTGTGTCTTAAAACTGAAAGAGAATATTAAGTTGATGTCAGGCAAAGGAAATCCCAGGGGGGCAGGGGGAAAACGCCACCCCCTTCCACAGAGTGTAACAGATAACTATATAATATAGTATAATAGCTGATCATGTAATTTGTATTGAAAGCACTTCATAATAATAATCCACGCAAACAAAAGACGAACAATTGGATCCCTCCCTGTGAATATAGTATCGGTGGTTTAGTCCAAACAGGAAGAAAACAGCTACTTTGCAAGGCAATGTGTAATTGATGGAGCTCCAAATGTGCAATAAGGACTTACGAAATGCAGATTGAAAGGGCAGCCTGGGGATTGAACCGCCAACCTTCCAATTAGTGAACAACCACTCGCACTCCTGAGTGACAGCTGTCCCAATGATTATCAATGACAATGGTTCAACTTCCTCAAATTGACTGCAATTTTTTTTTGATTTAGCCTTTGCGTGGAACTGCAACCTTCATGCTTATGAAAATAGTCCCTCTATGGTGATCAGGTCCGGGTTTGTCTGGTCCAGCTGCAACCAGAAATGAATGCAGTTTGGTAGTTCTTTTGTAATAAGTCTCTAACGGTGGCAAACTATTTTTCACATGTTAGGTATTTGATAATATTTATGTTAAGCCTCATTACATAAAATGAGAATTTTAAACGTATATCTTGAGCTCACTCAGGTTTCATAGTTTAGTATGCTATACACACAGAAATAGGAGAAATCCACCCTGGAGGGGCTTATCTTCAGAAAGGAGCTTTAGAGGACCCTCTGAGTAGAACTACACTCGCTCACATTAATCCAGTGACCTGAGGAGAAGAAAACATTATCAGTGACAATCTAATGTGCTCCCATTTCTCTGTAGGGCTGGGGTCAAGTGATAGATCTCTGCCAGGTATTGACTCCACTCAACACTGCTTAGTGTCCCAAAATGTGATCCCAGTCAAGATTGGTTTTTGCTGCCTGAGGGGCATCTTTACTAATATAAAACAGTGAGATGACCTGCTGTGGCCTGCGGCAGGCGGTCTGGTGCTCTCCACCGTTCATATAAAAAAACATACATTTAAAAAAAAAACAGCCAGCTGCTCGGAGCGGTGCTAGATGTCCAATTGTTTTGTTGTAAGTACTAACTGTTGTGTAAAGTCCGTCCTTCATACTGTGGATTTCTGACAAGCTTGATGCTGTGTGTGTGGGCGTTAATAAAAAAAAAAGGATATGAACCGGTTTGAACTTTCACTGCTGAAAATTGCTGAAAAGTGGCGGAGAGGCTAGATGGATATATGGATGGATAGAAAGAAACTTTATTATTCCTCAAAGGAGACATTTTGTCGTTACAGCAGGTCCTATAGACAGACATTCTGAAGTTCACTAAAAATGAAGACATACTATATAATTGGACTTCATATAGACACACAGATTATATACACATATACATTCAAATAAAGGAAAAACTTGCATGCAAATATAAAGAAAAGGGAAAGACTCTGATCTTCAATGGCATTTATATATATATATATATAAGAAAATTAAAATAGTCCGGTCGCAGGTGTGCAATAGCACAATTAGAGGAACACAGATGGTGTGTAGTCAGTTCCTGATTATCAGATACGTATATGGTGCGTAGTGAGGTAGCAGAGTTCTGGGTTTCAGACACAACACAGTCTTTTGTTGTAGATTCTAACTGCAGACGGGAAAAAGGACATGCAGTAGCACTCTGTCTCACACTGTGGGTATCATAGTCGGCTGCTGAACCCAAACCCTACAGTCTCATGTGGGGGTTGAGAGGTGGATGTCAGCTTGGTTAACATTCTCCTCACACTCACCTCCTACACAGAGTCCAGAGGGCAGTCCAGGACAGAGCTGGACCTCCTGACCCGCCTTTGTATCTTTGTCATGAGACTACCCTTCCACTCTGTGTTTGTAGGTGTCTGTTTATGTGGGTCACACCACAGGCGGAATTTGTGGTGGAGAAAATGGATAATAGTTCCAGATAGATATAATACCATTGTGTTACCACGGTGGAAGCTGTGTGTTTAATCTGCCATAGCTTTCACTCATACAAAAGTTTCACCTTTTGATGTATGAGTGACAAAATCTAGTTCATAGAAACACATTGGGCCGTACTTGACTATAAATCTTGAATTATACAAGTGCATTTTGCGAAAATGATGTGCAATTTTCAGCTGTGGATATTTGCGTCACTCGCCCAACTCTTTAAATAGGAGACTACACACCCTTCTGTGCTTGGAACATTAAATACCTTTCATGCTGAAACCATCGATGACTGAAATACACTTAAATTGTGCTTTGTGTCAGTTGTGGGCGTCAACAGAAAACCAAACACCGCCAAGTCTGAGTTCAATACCTTATGAGGAGGCGGACGCAGACAACTTCGAAAAGCTTCCTTCCCTCTGGCATCAATGTATTAATTACATCCAGACGTGTGACGTTTGGAGATTCTCAACAGTTTTTTCATGTGTAATTTTTCACTCGAGTTCAAAATTTTCATGAAATCAATGCAAGTTTACGTCATTCGTCTCTGATCAACTTGCTGGTTTACACTGACTTTACATGTTATAGTAACACACAAAACATTTGAATTGTGTTAGGTTTGAAGACAGCCTTCTATTTTTGCAGATTTTTAATTTAAATACACAAATTGTGATAAATAAATAAATTGTCTATTCCTTATTTTTTCCACCCTTAAAGTATAAATGTAAACACAGTGTTTAAAATATGCCTTTTCAATGTGTGCCATTTATCTGATGATCTATTAATCTATACTATATATAGACTAGTGCCTGAAAGCTTCAGAAATAGTCCAGTGGTCAATCTGGCAAAGTTCAGCGAAGCTGGTGAAGCGACTGGATTTATAGAGAGTTTGTTAGATCTACGGTATTTGCAGTTTTGACCACTACTGATCTTTTTGAAAGTGTGACAATATTCATCATTGTCTTAACTCCATTATCATTTGTCCTAATAGCAACCTGTAGCCAAACTGATGCTGTGGTGTTTGGCTTTGTGACTAGATGATCGATGATGAAAACTTCAACAGAAGCTCTTTGAAAAGTTAAAGTTCTCAAGAGCTGAACAGTCGCTGGTCCTATAAGATGGTAATTCTCCACTCATGGCAGAACCAACACAACAAGATGACATCATTAACGGGGACCTGTCAAACATCAAATTGGTGGAAAATGAGTATGAAATAGAAATGTAATATGACGCTTTTGTTTCAACCTGGTGATGAATGGCAGCCATTCTGAAAAATACGCAATACAATTATGGTTAATCCATATAATAATAATAATAATCTTTCCTTTATTTATCCTATGTAACACATTACATACTTACAGTTTAACTTCATAAACTTTATTTAATTTATGAAGATAGGAATCTGTGATTGGATATCTTAATAATGTTATGGAATCAAACAAAAGGTGGTCATGATGTTTTGAACTCTACACTTTCAGAAAATAGATTTATGTGTGATATTTATTTATATTCAAAGAGTTAATCTCCAACTTCTATTTTGAAATTTCATGTTTTTATGCTCAGCTTGGTCTTGTCTTTGATTAGATAAGAAGGGACGACATTACATAAATTAAGATGATATAAGTTGATATAAGATAAAATAAAATAAGATGAAATCCAATAAAAAACGAGATCATTAATGAAAAAAATGAGATTAAAATGAGATTAGATGAGAATTAGATAGGATATTCTGAGTGAACAGAAATATTCACTCTGAAATATGAAAAAAATTATGAGATGACATAAAAGACAATAGGCAAGACAATTAAAACAATTAGATTAGATGGTAATATGAGATTGGTGTGTTACAGCAGCATACATTGAAGCAGAAACCCACACATTCACCATAGACAAAAAATAGAGGAGAAATAAACTATGAAGCCCAACATGTAGCAGAATTCTCATACAATGCCAACTGTAAAACCTATTTCCATAATATTCATGGAGAACAATAACTCAACCATTCAGTATTTCATGCTTTCACACTGTCTAGTTGAGGTAATTCATTATTTACGTAAGATGCAGCAGCTGCCAGTCTGCTGGGACACAATGCAGCAGCAAGGATTCTTACAAATATTACGTATGGTGTGGGGATTGTATCAACCTGTAGTGCTAGATTTACAGCGGCCCGCCAGCTGTTATAGAATCAATTTGAAGATACCATTGATTACTCTGAATCCCTACATGTTCCGGCTCCGCTGTACGTTTCAGAATTTGTAATATTTCACACTGATCCAAGACCCTTCAGATCTAAAAATCAAACGAAGCTAGGATTTTCCCATATGCAGGGCTTAAAACAGGGGATCAGATTCAGCACCAACTTCCTTTAGTACTGAATCTGTCAGTAAAATCACAGCCTTGTAGCAGCCCACTGAGCCACGGTAGAGCGCCCATCGTAGGGGTCCTTGAGCAAGACCTGAAACCCCAGCTCCCCGGGTGCTTCACAGGCGCTGCCCACTGCTCCCTCAGGGATGGGTCAAATGCAAATAATTCATTTCACTATGTTGTACTGTGTATGGCTGTATTTGACTAATAAAGGATTCTTCAAAAACGCTTTTACAAAGACAGCAGCAGACTCACTTAATTTAACCAAATGTTATCATGGCGTACTTTGACATTTTGTTTTACTTCCATATGCTTTCATTTTGATGGATTTATCTTCCTAAACCTTGTTTGAATTGCATTTCATTTTGCATTAGACTATCTTTGGAGCTATGCTGGATAGTGATTTGCTTTGTGAAACACATTTTTACAGTCACAAGGTTACTAATAAAGGCTTATTAATATTAAAGAAGGAACTGAAGGGTAGTTTGGATAGAATCCATTCATGGCCCTGTTAGTGCTAACATTACGACAAACTCACCCGACCACAGGGTCGATCTGCCTGCCTACAGATAAATGAGGGCGAGGTTTTCTAGTTCAGGCAGACGACTGGAGTGTGCTGCTTCAGACTCACATACGCACATTTCATGCCTCATCGACCACTGAGCACACATGTTCCTAATTGGAGGCCTATTTAAGCCGCAAAAACTGCCAATATCTCCCTCTGCCTGCGTTCCAGCTGCTACTGCCCTGCCTGTACTTCAAGCCTCACCACCACCCCGGCATCAACCTGTAGGCTCCCATAAATGGGGTTCAGTAGTTTTTCTCAATACTCCCCCAAACAATCTCTGAGTGAAAATATATCAGTGGGGAGTGATGAAGTCGGAGCCAAGACGCTGAACTTAAACTACGTGAAATTGCTATAATAGTATTAATAAACATGTCGTATCAGCATCCGATGAAAAAAGTCAAGCATCTGGGATCTTGACAATAAACGACTCTAATGCCAACAGATTTGGAAAATGTATCACGGGTATGTAAAATACATGAAAAAAAAACAGAATGCCATTTTGTTATGCTTTCCAACCTTGGGCCCAGAGGAGTATGCAGTGTCTCTGGATATTGCTGATATTTGTTGTGTGAGTCCCATGGTAGAAATCTGACTTGATTTGTGGATTAAGTGATGAGCTGTGTTTACTGGCAACAGTTTTGCGAAGTTTTCCTGATCCCTTGTAGTCCTACACGTCATGGAACCATGTTCCTGCTTACTCCTTATGGACAGGCATCCCTTAATTTTCTGAATCTTTTGAGGATCTTATGGACTGCAGATGGTAAAATCTTAAACACATTAAAACATTGTTTTTACACATTTACATAATGTGTAAAAAAGCTCAGTGAGACTTTACTGCATTTTGATGTCATCTAAGGTCGCTCTAAGGTCGCTCTAATTTCTCACCTCTCAACTGCTCTTCACACACACACACATGCACGTACACAAACTCACACACACCCACAGACAGAGTAAAGAGGTCAAGCCTCAGCCACAGTTTCTCCCCTCCCTGAAATCAGTTATCATACACAAACAAGAACAAACTTGGCAGAGCAACAAAAACACTTTCTTTGAGCCAAATGTCTGACAAAGAATCTATTTTACCATACTAAGATAAATGCATTTTTCTTTATTACCAATTCCAATTAATCCTACTGACACATTCTAACTTTCTCTGTAAGTGTTTTTTACCCATCACGTTAAAGAAAAGAAAGGCTATTTGACTCTTTTACCTGTGTCCATATCGTGTCCAATCCATCATTTAGAAAACAAGTTTGATTATAAATTTAATTTAATACCCATTTTATATGCATACTTGCAAAAAGGTCTGCCGGATATAATGTGTATCACTTAAAGCTAACTACCAGGATTGTAAATACACAAGAGAGTGTGTGTAAATTTAGAAAATGTGGTCATTTTTATGTATATGACGGCAAAGTACACAAGCATTTAAATTAGCATGGTTGCAGTGGCATTAAATTAACTTTAACATATGTAAAACCTGTCTGGGCATACTCAATACCTCCTACTTAATACCTCAGTATATCTACCAATTTGAATTATTCCGAAAATATGGCATGAATAGAACTAGCCTATGCATACAATGCATGTCATTGCACCCAGCTTTAATCATCTACACAGTATCTATAAAACAATGCTTACCACAGAAGTGCAGAAAAAGTCTTAATGGTTCAAACATTATAGATTAAATACCCTAAAATACTGTATGAGTTGTTTGGATGGCACCATATGATGCCTCTTTTCCACCCTACAGGCAATCTGCTCAACAACAGTCCTTGTTTTGACCGTTTTTCGGGAGAGATAAGTGACAAGATGCAGTTAATTAATCTCATAATCATCTTGTGATTATTGTGCTCTGACATCCAGAGGCGCTGCTAAACGCCTCTCCCCACGAGTGCAATATATCAGTTAGATGGAGCGGGTCGGTCAGTGTAGACCGCAAGCATCAGCCAACTCCCTTGCACATGGAAAAGATATTAAGTGCAGAAAGGACGGCTTCTGACAGCGCAGGATCCGACAAGGTGTTAAATGATTAGGGTGGAATCAGAGCGCTGGGGCCCAGCCAGTTTACCACCCTGATTAGACGGACTAGAGACGCATCTAGAAGCTTGATGGTAGCAGGATAATTACTAACACACACAGTAATATATGAGAAAGCAGCTTGAAGCGATGCTGCGCCGTGATGGACAGGGCTGAGTGGGATGTAGGCATGTGCGGGTGAAGATCATTGACTTTGCAGCTCGCTATGATGCTAAGAGGTGATTGCTTGATAAACAGTGTAATAATGGGATGTCACTTTCAAACCAAACACTAATCCAATTGGGAATAGAGATGAGCTCCTCTTCATGCACCGGATACAAAAATTCTATTGAATCGTGAAACTGTGCAACAAATTCTACTTCGTCCGTCAAAATAATGCCGCAGCCACCCAGCATCTTGATTCTTTAAACTCACCTGCCTTACCTCGTCTTTATCTCCTTAATGATTCATAATTTTTGTACATGCAGCACCAGCTTTGTGGAGACAAAAGTGTACAGCAAATTTATGCTGCCTCTTTCATTCAATTTGTGCGGGCAATCTGTGCGTAATTACAGTCTGATTTACCAAGGCACCATCGCCGCTGGGGTCTGACTTTAGGTAGTGTCATGAAGAATGGAAAGAGATCACCGAGCTTAAAGATGCCACAAAGAAGTAACCACTAAGGAAATGGCTTCATTTGAAAGCACCCAGATACTGTCTATGGCTCAGCAAGTAAGTGGAACGGCTGGGGGCCAATTTACTTTATATTATTTATGGAATGGGAACTAATAACAGGAAAAAATAATGAGGGAGAACACAGTCAATTCAAATTGGATAGAGATACAAATAGTGGATGGAGTTTGAGAGAAGCAAGAAGTCTACAAGAAGATCAGCGTGGAGGAGATGCAGCTGATGGGCCGTTTTTGAATGATATCTCTATAGAATACAGGGGTAAAGGAAACCAAAGTGATGGGTTTCAAAAAATGACAGCCTGTCTGCTGGTCTTAAAGGTGAAGTAGAAATCAAACGCTGAGCACGAAACAGCAACTTTTTGTCACTTCCCTTTTACAATTATCAGTTCAACGACATACTATGGTTTGTTGGTTCAGTTAGTGGTGGGTTTACACAAAGTTTTATCAGAGATAGATTAAACGATTACAGCCTGAGTTCCTGGTCGCAGTTATGACTTTGGTCAGTTGTATTGGTCACTGGAGTGGTCTGCTATGGATTGATGTTTTATGTAATGACAACCCTCTCTCCTCAACTCCTCAGAATAGCTGTATGTATAATAGCGAAGAAAACGTGGGGATAATATGGAATCACCTTCACTGTTACAGATGCTCTGTGTTAACGTGATAATTAAAAACTTTTTTATGGATCATTTTTCAAATTTTTTACCCACATAACCTTTAATCTGAGGAAGAACTGGAGTGATTTTGGGAAAGATTGATTTTGTGCATCCGACAGTAGGAGGAACTTTATCGGCAAAACTACTTTTTGGACCATAAATTTACAAACATTGCAGCAGCCGTGTTATTGGATCTGCCAGAGTAGTGTTGAGTGTGTTGTTATCTTGCTAAGAGTGCAGTTTGTTAAGTTAATAATATCCCTGAAGTGTCGAGGATATTCTGTGTGTCTTTTTGTAGATCCTTTGTTTTAACACAAAATCTCAAAATCTATCTCATGGATCATTTTCAAATATTAAATTTACATAGACTTTGAAACAAAAAAGGAACTGGATTGATTTTGGGAAAGGTTGGTTCCTCAATTGTTTGCCCAATATAGTTCAGAGGGTCCTCAATCTTAAAATTTTCAACTCCAATTAAGTGAACAGACTGCTAGCATAACACAGAGTGCTATAGTTGACACGATTGACCCGCCTCTACAATGACATCACACAACTTGACGTAAAAGAATGATTGGCGTAAAACTCATAGTGTTGCCAGTTTTGGCAAGGATAAATGGTTCAATGATCTCCCACTGTGCCAGGTTAAACTTGAAAGACCATCGTGGAAGACAAAAATATTGTGTAGCCTGAACACAGCATTAATCACAACTACCTGTCATTAGCAAGACAGAAGATACACAGGTCTTGTATATTCTGGTATTTTCCTACCTCGCATATTGCAACCAGGGATGATAGATGCGACAGTTCATATTAAGAACTATGTGTGTAGGGTCAATGCATTGTTTATTTTGTGTATCTACTGTGGCTAAAAGTCAATTTGGAAATTGAAAAATTTCTAAATATATTTTTATATTTCTAGATTTTAATTTTCTTCATTTAGTTTGAAAATGAAAGATAGAGCATTGGACACTAATGTGTGGGATTTATGGGGATAGTTGAAAAAATAAGAATAAAAAGTCACACAGTGTAATATTCATAACGTAGGTATATGCGTTGATGTGTCATTATTACTGTAGAATGAGTTTTTGCTTGTGTCAGCCTACAGTACTAGTGATTGTTTTTTAAAACTGTGTTGTGATTGAATGGTTATGGTTTCTCTGCCTGAAGAGTTTGGCTTTCATTATTGACCTTAAACCTATTAATGCCCACACAAGAAAGCTTTGAAATGTGCCGTAGCCACTCTGACAGTACATCGGCCAGTGACTAGTGTCTAAACGCGCCAAAACTCTAAGCAGTCATTACTGCTTTTATAAGCATAATGGTCTGTTCTTATCAGTTGGCCATTTCTATCCAGTATCACAAGATAATTTCTTCATCATCATCTTGCTGCTGTCATTTTGAATATGACTCTCCCCTTAAATATAATTCTCACACACCTTCCCATCTCTGCCCAGTCGCCACAGATCTATCAACTTCAACATTCATCAGTACCAGGTGAGTCATCAACCACCACCAGTGGCCAGACTCAACAGGGGATATGCCTGCAGCTGCTCAGTGCAGATACTCTTAGATCACAATCTCACCGACGGCCTGAGCACAGAGAACTACGGACTTATTTTCACCTCTGTTGTGATAAACGTTAATCTTTAGTTCCTTCTCCGTCTCTCCTGAATTTACGAAAATCCAAAGAGGTCCAGTAAGGTCAATCCTCCACCGCTGATGAGGTCCGAGTCTAAGGACTGAGGTACCTAACTAACCCCAACAGCATGAATTAAAATACAATAAAATAACATTAATACCACATAAACAATGCCATCCTCAATTAGGTTTGTATAGCACTTTTAACAGATTTAAAATACAAACAGAAAAGGACAATACAAGAAAACAATTAAAGATTATAGACTATTTACAATGAAAAACTCAGTTTGAGTCTTTCATTGTAAAAAGCTAATGTGAGTAGGTGGGTCTTCAGTATTGATTTAAGACTCGATGGGGTCTCAGCGGTTCTTATTTAAATAGGTAAGCTATTCCAAAGCAAGGGAGCAGCCACTGCAAAGGCACGGTCGCCTCGGGTAAGCTCTTGGACTTGAACTCAGTTGACCAACATCATCATTATACAAGTTGTCTTGATACAATTCTTCGATGAAAAGTGCTGACACTAAAACCAGCGAAGTGCTATTAAATGTGTGCAAGTTAATATTAAGCTTAGCTTTTTTTCCCCTGTTAAGTCCAAAGGCCCCCTGCTCTGATTGGAAGCCTGTTGGGTTTCTGATTTGGCCTTTGGGAAGCCAGGGTGGCACCACTGGTGCAGGGGGTTGAGTTATGGGCATTCCCAAATGACCAGAAAAAAGTATAGATTTAAGGAAGAAGTACTGTAAGAAAGTAACAACATTTATTTTTTTTATTTTCAAATGTTTTGTAGAAAAATATCACACATCCTCAAAATGCTCATGGGATGAAGAAAATAACAGGACATTAAATAATTAATAGAATACAGAGGGAGCGTCTCATTACACCTCTGAGAGTTGGCAAAGAATCTTTTCACTCTTTCTTTTTTGATCAAAGTGAGTTTAATTTTAGGGAGAAGGAATTAAAACACAGAAGTTTCCCTCTAGATGTTACTGAAAACAAACCGTTTCTTAACATACTCCGTAATTACCTGAGGAAGGCTTGTCAAAATACCTGGACTATTTTTGCCACATTTTTTCCCACATGAAGGAAATGTAGGATGGAAAAATAACTAAATGTGTTCACTGAATACCGGGCTTCATCATTTTGTGATAAAAGATGGAAATGAGTTTTTTTCAATTTGTGATATACCAGTTGACTGTTGCTGAAACTCAGTGGGTCTAATTCATATCTACGGAAAAGATATAGTGACGCGTGAGAAAAGTGTCTAAAGACGTGATAAGTGGAACATAAGCATCATCTAAAATTAATTAGCTGGTGGCAGTTCTTTCAAGGAACAAATTTGGTTTCCATTGAATAGAGACACTACAGCATTGTTATTTTGTCACAGAGGCACTAGAGCCACATGAGTGTTTCACTAAGGCAGTAGCGGAATATCATTACATCAAAGAGGACCTAGAGCCATGCCCTTATATCACATAAATACTAGAGATATATTGTTATATCACAGAGGCACTATATTCACATAACTATGTCAGAGAGGCACTAGAGACATATCATTTCATCAGAGAGGCACTGCAGACATAATTTTGTCACAGAGGCAATAAAGCCATGTCATAATGCCACATAGCACTAGAACCTTGAATTTATGTCAGAGGCACTAGAGCCACAACGATGTCTTAGCTACTTCATTATGTCACAGAGGCACTATAGCCACATAATTACGTCAAAATGGCCCTAGGGCGACATCATTATATCACAGAAGCACCAGCGACATATCCCATTATCAAAGAAGCAAAAGAGACATATATCATTGTCACCGAGGGATGTGAGCCATGTCATTATGCAACAGAGGCACTAAAGCCATAATATTATGCCTAAATTGCCCCAAGACCAAAACAACATGTCAGAGAGGGACTAAATCCACAACATCAAATCACAGAGGCAATAGGGCAGTGTCCTTAGATATAAGTAGGTACTAGAGCCATGAGATTATGTTACAGATGTACTAGAGATATGTTATTAGATCAGATGCCGTTAAAAATATTGCATCATTTGGAAGCATTTAAACTTATTTACTTTTTCTTCTCTGTCTTAGACGTAGACTGGCTTTGGGTCTGTGGCTCAGGTGGTAGATTGGTCAACTGTTTATGTCAGGGTCAATGGTTAAATCTCGGCCCTTCCGGTCTTCATGTCAAAGTGTCTTTGAACAAAAAAACTTAAACCCAAGCTGCTCCCAATGGCTGTTCCATTGGTGTGTGAAAGATGGCTTGAATGGAAACCGCTCCTGATTACCAGGTGGCCTTGCATGGTAGCCTTGGTCACCAGTGTATGAATGTTTGTGCGAATGGGTGAATGCTGACTCATGTTGCAAAACGCGTTAAGTGGTAGGGCAGACTGGAAAAGCGCTAAATAAATAAAGTTCCTTTGACATGCATTGCTTTGATTAGGACTTTACTGCCTCAAATGATTTCTGCTGGCACAGAAGTGTTTTGTCCATAATCTTCATATAAAAGTTTACAAATCAAGATTACAATGAATACATGATATGTAAGAAAAAGAAAGGCATATCTTCGATTATAGTGTTTGGTTATGATTATCCTGTTCCAGGCCACTTATGTAACAAGTTCTTGTTTCTAGCCAGCCGGATTTTTGCTCCATTCTGGGACCATTTGCTGGCAGAGAACCCGGTCGAGGGTGGCGGAAAGCAAAGAATCTGTTTTATATAAGTAGATTCTTAAAACCGACACATTCTTTACTAACGAAGAAGTATATTACTTTTGTCATGTTTGTGACTCTCGGAAAAGTATTGATTCATCTTATTTACTTGAATAAGAAAGAAAAAGTACAGGCTCTTTAATTTGAAACTTGCTCTTTGAAGGGATTTTTCCTCTTTTTCCGCAGGTCAGTGACAACTACAGGTCAACGGAAAACCAACATTTAACTTCTTTTTTTTTTACTTCTTACAGTAAAGTAAGAGGTCAAACACAAAGTGGTATGTTGTAAGGGATGGAAATGTCCATTGAGCCATCGGTTGGTTCGATGTATTGGTTGAGAACGGAATCTAGTATCGCTGCATCTATAGGGACAGGAGATCCACTGTCACCAAAAATAAATAAAGACTTTTGGGACCATTGAGGAGCGAAGCCAGCGAGCTAGAGGGTTTCAACTTCAGCTGCACAACTATACACACATGTGTTGTCCCTGTGTGAATTGGCACCATCTCTGGTTCATTGTACCATCCAAAAATATGCTATATATTGTATAACCAAAAGTTCAGTATTGGGTGTGTGAATCTGTATCTGAAGCTGTTTGACACCTGAATTCCCCTCGTGAATCCATAAAAGATCTATCCATCTGTCCACCCATCCGTCAATCTCCTCCATCGTCACCATATATATTCTCCCAATTAGGTAGTCAAAGTGCAAAAACAATTGTCGATGTGTCTGGTTCTTTTCCCATGTTTTGCTGCCTGCTCTTTCTTCCGACCACCACAGCGTCATCCGGAGTCTCTGGTTTAAGGAGTTTGAGATGTTTCCACAACACCTCAGTGTGAACATATTCATGGGTAGGATATGAGATCAGAGCCTAGAGGCCAAATTCCGACTATGCTCTGATGAACATCAGTTCCTTGACATAAAGCTGTATCATCAGATTAAAACATTTTTCCAATACTTTGTGAATGAATATGGAGTACCAAATTGACATCTTCGTTAGAATCAGCTGCACTCCGGTTTTGTTGCTAATTGGCAGTCAGATATTAATTCAAATCTAGAGGACTAGTGTATCAGTTACATCCACTTGAATGTTGGTTTTCAGCTCCCCCAGTGAAAAATGTATAATTATTAGGGTGCTTTGACACTCATCAAAAGAATACTTCAGATTTGTTGTTGCTGAATTTTCCTGGATACCACGCTACACAAATTCAGCTTCATGTTTATGTCATAATAGCTGTTGGCTGTCGGGTTGAAGGCAGGAGTGGGTGCAATACAGTGAGGACCAGACTTTCCTCTATCAGATTTTTCATTTCAAATTCTCTCTCACTTTTTATTAAGTCTACATTCATATTTTGTATTGCATCAGCAACAGAAATGGCTGTCATATTGTGAAATATGTCTCTTGATTTCTCTGAAGCAAAGACACTTTGGGGTCTTAGATAAATGTTTTTCTGTGAATTGCACCATCCTCTAAAAATATCATATGAAACTGTGGGTGTTAAAATATTTTATATTTTTGTCTTTGAGATAGCAGTTTAAGCAGAAATTGGCACTGTATAACACCTAATTTGACAAAGTATATGGTAAATAAGGAGATTCATATTTTATTTCTTATTTCTATAATTGTAAATAATTTTAGCTGCTACCATGTGAATATTAAATGTTCCTTCTGTGCCACAATATAAACCTTAACTGAAATTAGGTTGGAAAATATGAAAATACCAGATCTAACTTCAGGTAATCAATAATTCAGATAAAATGTAGTACAAAATTAAGTAAAAAGGCTGCTCTCAGTGACTCTGACCGGGAGACCGTGCAAATTGGACAATTGCCAGTTCATCACAGGGCCAGCAAATAGGGAAAAACAACCACACACACTCTTTTTCGAACCTAGAGGCAACTTTAAGTCACCAATTCACCTATATTATATGTTCTTGGATTGGAAAGATTAAGAACCTTCTTAATCTAAAATTGGTTCTGATTAAGAAGGTTCAGGGTTCTAATCCACCTCTGGACGGGAAGCTTTTCTGTGTGGCGTTTGCTTGTTGCATGGGTTGTTTCCAGGTACATCTCAAAAATATGCGATATAAGTGAATTGGAGATTCTAAATTGCCCATTGGTGTGAATGTGAGAGTTAATAGCTACCTCTAAATGTCCGCCCTGTGATGAACAGGTAACCTGTCCATCACCTCTCATCCAATATCAGGGCTCCAGGCCCTGCCAACATTCTGAACAGGATAAGTGGTTACATTAAATCAATGTTGATTGAAATAAGGTTCACAGGTGCGTGTTAGTGATAAAATTTATTATATTTCTCTGAAAATGATATAGTATCATCATCATATCAATTTTTCTATTTTTTTTAAAAATACCAACAATATTCATGTCTTTCCTTAGGAAACTAGATACCAATCAGAGAGCACAACATCTCCTCCAAGGTATCTCAATGTATGTCATCACACCAAAATTAAACTGAGGTAGTTAATAACTCCTAATATCACTGCTTGACTGCAAAAGTGGAGCCACATCAGTATCATGACTAGTTTCTCAGTAATTAATTAAGTTTTCTTCCGGACCAAACAAAATTGGATGATTCATGAAAAATCTCATGCCCCATCCATCCAAACAGTATCCTAATAATCCATCAAGTATGTTATGCCTAATTGACAAAGCTCTCCGAAAGAGCAATAGGTTGTTCACATACCTCAGGTAGTTTTTTTGTGTAATCCTGATAAAAAGGAAGAAAAACAAACCCAGACAGACAATAGCAGGTGAAAATAATAACCACCATGTCGGAGGTTATAAAAGTATGATTGTCTTCCTCATTATAGGTTCACTAGATTTAAGCCAAACCAGAAAAGACTGCAAAGTCCGAAAATCAAAGACATGACCACTATTAAATAATGTGAGCTCCGTACACCATGGTGAGAATTTAAAAAGCAATATACAAATATACGAATAATATGAAATGTTATAACTGCCTGTGTGTTATAAACACAGCTACAGACACACACAGACACACACACACACAATGCTCTGTTACTAGGCAACAGACTGCATGCACTCACCTGTCTCATCATCAAACTGTGAGCCTCATGCACAACTAAGTCCTGAATGAAGTCTGTGTTTACAATTGTAGTTTTGTCCTCTTGGTCCCAACAAAAGCAGACATTTGACCAGAAAAACATTTTCAGTTCCTGGTCACGGAGCATTCACAATGTCAATTTTAATATTCAACCAGAAGATACAAGACAAAAAGCAAATTGACAAGGTCGATGCATAATTTTTAGGGTTGCATCTTGTAATGTCAAATCCTGTTTTTGGTCTGTGCTGCATTTGCACTGCATGAAAAGATTAAGGTACCACCTAAATCAAACGTCGGATCTGATTCTATCAAGAATGGCCAATGGAATGGCCATCATAAATTATGTCTCAACCAAAACTCAACTCAGCTGTTATCACAGGCTGATCCATGTTGTGAATTTCATCAGGGCAACTGATAATGGGGCTCAGAAGTGTATTTGGCCCATTCATCCCTGTAGACACTCCTGACAACACCAGGTCATGCTCCTGATGAGACACAGGATTTTGTTCCTGGGGGATGTCCTCCCAGAGGTGGGTCAGGGCATCAGTGAACTTCCACACAGTCCGTGGTGCTACTCGGTTACGTTGGAGGCACCGATTCCTAACTTCCCAGAGGTTCGGAGTTGGATTGAGGTCTGGACAATGTGAGGGATACCGGTAGTGTACTGGAGGGTTCTGCAGCTGAATGTGAAGCAGCTGGTATGAGAGTGAGCAACTCCAAATCTGAGGCCATGGTTCTCTGCCAGAACATGCTGGACTGTCCCCTTCAGATTGGGGGTTGAGTTCCTGCCTCTAGCGAATGAGCTTAAGTATCTTGGTGATGTGATTTCAAAATGGAATGTGAGATGCACTGGCGCTTCTGTTCAGTATCAGCAGTAAAGCAGGCGTTTTATCGGTCTGTTGTGCTGAAGAAAAAGCTGAGTTGTGTGGCACAGCGCTCAATTTACCGGTAAAGCATGAAAGCCAATGAAATGAGCTTCTTTCGAAGGGTGGGTGGGCTCAGCCTTAGAGATAAAATGAAGAGTTAGGACATCCGGAGTAAAGTTAAGGTGGATGGCGCATCTGATCAGACCTATTGAGGTTTTTCAGGCACGTCCAACTTGGAAGACAACCTGAAATCTTCCGAAAGTTTGGTCAGCTGAGCTGGAGGTCCTTTTTTGGGGCTCTGGCAGTGCTCCTCCTCTTCCTCCTTTGTGCGAGGGGGAGCAGGTGAAACTCTGTTTTGATGTGAACCAGGTTGTGAGCGGCAGTTCACAGTTGAAATTAACCAAGCTCTCAGAGGTAGAGATTGTTTTAATCAACACCTCAAAAAAGTATCCTGACTATCCTCAGTGTATTTCATCTGTTGCTACACTTATCAAACTCTAAGTAGGTGCTAATGCATTCTGGTGGCAGGTACAGGTTCCCTCTATGTGAGGAAAAACGCTACAAACTGCCATTTGTCACTTCGTCAACGAAACTTAATGGACAGCTAGACCAGGACTTGAGCCATTTCAGGTCCACTTACTGCTTGTGTGGATCTCGGTATGAGAGTGAGTGTGTGTACTGATGTCAGAGGAACCTTTCACATCTATATTGTGTGTAACAATAGTACCTAAACCTAACCTATATTTTAATTCATTCATTCATTCAGAGTTCACTCATCCTCTCTGTCCCACTGAGCTCCGCGAACCTTTCACACTCTGAGCTGAAGGAGGCTCCGCTGTCAAAGCTTTGATGTAAACAGTGAGAAACAACAGAGAAGCCTTTGAATATTAGCTGGTAGCATTGAAATGCAGCAAATGAAGAATCATTTTTAAATTTTAGACTCTAACCAGACCAAGCTTGGTAAAATCAAGGCGTGATTGATTTACGTCACTAATGCATTTATCAAGGTTCATTTATATTGCACTATTCAGATATAAGGGGATTGAAATCGCTTTACAGAGGCTTGGAGTGAATTGATAACAATGCTTTAAGTACATTAAAAAACAAATAATACATTAGCGTCTTCTCTGTGTGGTGCATTTAATGTCTGAAGAATGTTTCTACTCTTTAGCTAATGCAAACTAAACAAATTAAGTAAAAAAAAAAGGATGCATGATCATAGCTCAAATACTCAATGCTGCTACTAAAATATAGGCTGATTATAATAAAGTGCAGGCTTTGACTTCTTTGCATAGGTCTATCAAGAGATCTTAAAGACCGGTTGGCATGAAGCAAACAAAGGACATTTAGTGCAACTATCAGAGTTGCAAAATAAAAATAACTTACAGTACAACCTACATACAGCATATATACTGCTCGGAATTATGAGTACGCTCTAATCTATAAACGGAACGTTGTTCGCCAATATAACTTATCCTGCGCCGTTTCCTACTCCTCTGCTCTCCTCGAAGTGCATTGAAAGAGATAAGATGAAGCACAATGGACTGCAAGAATAGCATCTCCTCAGCCCACCTCAAAGGCATCACTGTACTTCAAAAGAAATCACATTGTAAGCACGACGATGGTGCGTGAGTGACAGCTTGTCAATAGAGCATGGGGTGGGAGGGATTTCGGTGAAGCGAAGCCCTAGCAGACGACGCAGAGATTCAGTTGATAATAAGAATAGCCCTGGCCTGGTGTTACTAAGCACCACATGGAGGTACTGAATGTGTTAAAGTCAAATTGTTTACCCAGGTATGACAGAGTGGATGTCCGCTGCTTGTCCTTGATATGGGTGTTCTGGCCTGCAGATATGCCCAGGAATAGTTATGTAGGTAGCTCTTAAACAATAATGGCCATAAAAGGATATTTAAACAAAATTTAAGAATGATTCAACAGTACAAAGGTCATCTGAGTTGTCAAAAGATAAAAAATCCCTACGGCTTGGAGCTGCAGAGACTTGAACTCAGTACTAGCAGACATACTGTATGAATCAGAAAAGGATGAGCACATCGTAAAGAACGTTGGATTCATGTCAAGTCATATCACTGAAAGGTCACTTCCTGTTGCTACAGCTCAAATAACACGGCTTCCAAGTAAACAATGACTCACCACACATCCGGTTGAGTCCAGCTTTCGGTCGGATATGCAGCGGAAGTTGCGGCTGCAGCCTCCGTTGTCTTTGGTGCAGTCTCTGACGGGCCCGAAAGAGTCCAGCAGAACCTCCAAAGAGTCAAATGATGAACTGATCATCAACTCCTCTCTGTAAAAGAAAATGGAGTGACAAAAGATGAGGACATTTTTTAGTTGTGTCAAGCTGTTTGTTTGTTATTAGTACTGCTGCATGTGACTGCATGAGTAAAGTTTAAATACTGGCATCCGTTTGTATGGTTTTCAATTCTACCTATTTATAATTTCATAGAATCAGCAATACTATGTGTATTATTAACAATACAATTAACTTAAGTGAACAAGTTATAAATATGTTTCACTGTAGAACAAGCAGGATTCAATTAGTTAAAACTTGAGATTGGTTTACATATCATTTTCAGGAAATGTCATTGTATGAATGGAAAAAGTAATTTAAAACATAAAATATACTAGTAGTAATAAATAAATGTAATTGTCACTCATTTCATTCATAATCGAATGATATAAAATGCATTAAGTTAAGTTTCTTAGTTTATGTGAATTTCACATGTAAGTAAAAAACATAAATCTTAAATATTAGGAAAGAATATGAAGACATAGTTAAGTGACACGGTAGAGTAAATCTGTCCATCAAACGAGAGCTTTTGCTCGTCACACGTCGCCAACAAGCATATATCACAGCTCAATGCACTTTAAGTCTATGGACAAATAACCAGACGATTTCCCTAGATCCAAAGTCTCCAACGGGCTCCTGGTCGCAAAATGAATACTACAAAAATTAAGTTACGGAGCAGGAAAAGAAACACCTAGTGATTTAATGTCATTGAAGGAAAACGCCAATATACTGTCTTACATTTCTACCGAAAATGTCTGATATTGTTTGTGAGTATCTGTTTGAGTTAGTTCCCCGATGAGCAACAATATAAATACCATTAACAACAACATTAATTATCTTCTCATGCTGGCATCTATCAGTGGGTGAGATATTTTGCGTAGAAACAAGGAGAAATGGGCAACAAGCTGGATCTGAGCAGCACTTCCTAACTATGATGGTGCACTGAACTCGCAACAGGGTTCAACCCCACAGCAGAACTACTATAGCACACATTACTAAAAGGTAAATGAGACACAGAGCATCACTTAGCTTATTTGGCGACAAAAAAGGGAGACTTACATAAATTTAAACAGTGGTTATAATGTTATGGCATATCGGCAGCCCGAATAAGCTGGTCTGCAAGAACACCACAAATATTAAGTCAATAGGCAGAACAAAAAGGCTGATTCTTGAGTTGGTGTTTAACTCAAGAACCAACGATGAGTTAAACACCAACAAAAAAATGACCTAATGCTTTTATTAAAAGCAATCAAAGTCAAATTTAGGAAAGGACATCCAAGCCATAACAGATTGAAAGGCTGGGGAAAAAAACTGTTTTGTTAAGTGAAAAAAGGACCCGGAACCGCTTAGTTGGATCTTCTCCAAAATTAAATGTCTTTTTCTATGTGACAAGCAACACACGCCCACCAAGAGTCAAATACATATTTTAAGATGGCAAGGAGGTTGTTTTAACCTTGGTTTATCTATCTGTTTGTCTGTTTCTTGGCTGGATCAGGGAAAAACATTTTTTAACCAGATGTAGGTTTAAGCATATCGTAGAGATGATTAAGGTTTGCTGACTTCCCGTCTTGACCTCATGTCATCATATAATAATAACCTTTTCTTAACCAATATTAGAAAGGGGAAAAAAATATAGAAAAAAAACATCCTTTTTTTTCCCATCTTTGCAAAACAATGACAGCTATTTTGTTATCAAATGATTTTTCATCCTATGAAGTAACAGAAAAAGGGGGACAGGGTAAGGGTGGGTGGATGTAGCTTGGGGCTGAATGCGCTGATCAGAGATGCTGAAGTGGAGACAATGATAGAGTTTGCTGGAGTTCTTGGTAGATTTCGGGGCTGACGATTACTCCAATAAATGGAGGAATCTGCATGAAATTATCCTGAATAAAGCAATCTAACTGATTACGATCATCCCTTTTTGACGACGGGCCACTCGACATATTTAATCTGAGGTGGGATTAAATATAGATTTCCCACTGTAGACATATGCATGTAACTATCTTCTCCCCTTGTATATTTTAAATATTTAACCCTTTAATGTCCCGCAACTATCTGGTTGAGCACATTTGAGTCTATTTATTGTTGAAAATGTGCGAAACATGACTGAACCTGTTTATAATATCTGCCTGTGGCAGCATGTATATTGTAAAGAGTAAGGGGCCAAGGATGGAGCCCTGGGGGGCATCATATGAAAAAAAATAAAATATGGGAAGAAATTGTTTTCCATATTTTTTTGTTTATTGTGGGGACATTAAAGTATAAAACCTGTCTGGTATTATAACTTATTTAGCTAGCAACTGTTTTATATAACTAATATTTTGTGTCTGATGTTTCGGAGGTAAAACGCGGCTAACCACCACACTTTGTTTATTGGCTGTTTTTTCACCAGCATATGAACTAATCCATTCTGATACAGAACTAATTATATGTGGATAAACAAGAGCAGCATGCGTGTAAATATGTGTTCAAAGCAATGATCCATCCTTCAGTTCTGAAAAACAAAATCTTAATCCAACAAAAAAAGGAATGATCTTGAAACTTTTTTCACCAAGACCAAGCATTTTTCTTTCTTTTTTTCCCCCACTAGTACAAAGAGAAAATCACAGGAGAAAAAAAAGGATGTAGTTCAGACTTAAAGTGCTCTGAGGGTTTCTTAACCATTTTTTAACACGTGGTGTCAGTTTGTGTGTGGTACATTAATCACTAAGCACTGTTTAATTCAGCTATTTATCAATGTCGGTCAAGTTTGTAATCACTAATGTTGTTTGATGATAAGCGAGCAGAAATATCACCTTCAAACGGGCTGATGAGCCTGAATGAGATTCAGCTGTGACTCAGTTCTGCCTCGCTGTCAGTAATACGCAATTAGCTCTCATTAAAGTGGATTAATACATCCTAATATTCCCTCAGACCATGTTCAAATGTGTCACGTGTGTGAAGAAGCATCACACAGGAACTTAATTATTGTTCTTCGCAGGAAAAGCCCCGCTCCCGTTTACATAATGGAGAGGTATCCACATTCACTTCTCACCTGAATGTTTAATTCCTCCCGAGAAAAAATCTAAGACTTTTTATTTCACAATTCCTATGCAAAGCAACATGAAACCATTGATCCGCCCCTCCTTTGAGAATCTGCTTTATGTTTCTCTGACTTCTTTTATTCTTCAAAAGCCTTTGGAAAAGGTCAATAAACAGGTAATCCAACAGTAGGACAGCGGTATTTGACAGGAGCCCAGGTGACGATCGAAGCAGAGAGCAACTCAAAGTTTTCTTACAGAAACTCAATCTGCAGAGTTATAGCTATACTGCTGTTTGTGGAACGGAATCTTCCAATACCTAATAACAAAGGAAAAAGAAGAGACAATCCCTCAGGGACTCTGAAAACTGTTTTTCTCTCTCCCCATACTCTCCTTCTCCCATGTGAGGCGACACTGTGTTACCTTAGAAACCATTTTTTCTTTTATAATTGTACATCGCTTTATCATTCTGATTTCATGAAGGGCCTACAGCTGATGACAAAACTCTCAGGAAGTAAGGATGCTAAAATATTTGGCAAGTGCGAATAAAGTGACCACACATCCAATAATTATGTTTAGAAGGATTTACCTACTGATGTCACACGAGGCAAATAAACCGAGGCGTTTATAGTTGTGCGTGGTGACTCTTTGAGGCTATAACAATATTCATTGATTCCGAAAATATAGAAGAACGGAGAGATCGATGTTCAAACTGGTTTAACAAGACACACTTCTCAGGATGTTAAAAGTCGTTTGAAAATGATAAAACATGGGTTGGGTATGTAATCAATAGGAAGTAATACGTTTTTCTACAAGAGGATGAATTTACAAGTGCGATTTAATGGAAAGGACTGGGCAGCCATAAAGGGGTCACAGGTCATTGTATTTCTAGTGCCGGTTCCAAAGCCCGGGTATATGGTGAGGGTTGTCTCAATAAGGTCAGCCGACGAGAACATATACCCAATGCCGATGGAAACTGAGATACTGTTGGTTGGAGAACAGGAAGATTGAGAGGGAGGAGACGTGCCTGGAGACAGCTAAAGATGAAAAAAGGAAAATATTTCCATTCTAAATTTTTCAGGATGTTTTTATCAGTATTTTGAATGGCTAGATTGTACATGAACGCAGCAACTGATCAGTAAGGCGGGAGTGATGATCTTCACAGATTATGCAACCATTGTCAGATAAAATAATCACTTGATCAAAGCACTGGAGCAACGTTATTGAATCTTTTAAAAAGTGAAATACGATGGAAAAATTATAATATCAACAAGCACAAAACAATCCTTAACTCAAGTTAATTAAACTACCTGAATGTGAGCATGTACAGTACAGAGGAAATGTTATGATGACGATGATGATGATTATTAGTGGTATTCTTATTATTTTGATTATTATTATTATCATCATTATAAGTGATATTATTTTATCGTCATTTTTAGTGTCACTATTATTGCTATTATTATATAAAACAGTTTCACTGTGGTGTGGTTGTAAGCAAAGGCGCCTCAAATGGGTTGAGGGTTTGAATCCATGCCTTTGTCCTTTCTTTCTGTACTTTGTTCTCCAGAGCTGGGTTAACATGGACAAACGCAGGCGATTGGGGACTTTTCCTCAATTCACCCTGGCTGTCGGGGACGGCTGCATATACTTAGTTTGTTTATTGCATATAAACCCATAAACCAGATATAGAACCAATTTAAAATTATTTTCAATTTCATTATGTCATTTTAAATTATTTCCTGTTCTAAATTGTAAACACTACTCCACCGCTCTCTTAAACATCTTTATAAAACTGCTCTTGCATCAGATGCCCTCTTTTTCTGTGACATCTGAACTCGATTGTATTCTTCTGTCAGCAGAACTGAAGTTGTCTTTGCTGATTAAGGAACTTCTCCCACACGTCTTATTTGCCTTGAATGCATTCTGTCTGAGCATGCAATTTTAACTCTGCCACTCTGTGTTTACACATTTCATTCCCATTTGGCAGCTTTCTCCATGATGCTGTGTAAATAACTCATTGCTGTCTGATCTGTCATCTGATAAGCATGTTCTCAGCTCTCCTGAGAGGCAAAAGGGAAACACTGCTGCTGACACTTCTTGACGCTGCTGATTTACCCTGCTTTTGGGCTCCGTTCTCCCCCGTTCCATCATCACTTACCACTCCGTCTTACTCCCTGCTAGAGGGATAAATAGCGATGAGCTCTGATCCACTGCCTGTTGTTGATTAAGTGACTTCATGACAGTTATGACTATATGAAGGATCAGTCGGATGTATTTCTTGCATATTTTAAAGCAATGATCAAAGACAAGAAAACCCTGAAAAAACACATACTAAATCCAAGATAGTCCATTCATTTGCACGAAATTTGAACTAAATCAAACCAGATGGGCCAGATGGGCCGAAAACTATTGAAACTAAAGCCCCCCCTATTGTTTGTTATTGTTGTTGTTTGTTATTGAAAGTATACCGCCAAGCTTTCCAATAAAAACATCGAAGTTCTTTCTATCTATGTAGGTATAAAATTTTCTCACTTTTACAAGTGAGTAAAAATGAACTGCTCAAGTGAAATATAATAAGACAAGATTGATCTCTTTTGAGTTGATTCATATGCCCCGAATTTGAAGTAAATCAGACCAACAGTAAGGAGGTTATGTGGGAAAAACTGTGTTGTAAATTCATAAACTGCTCATATTGAGTAAAATATGAACTATTAGAGTAAATCAGGATGTAGACAAGATATATTTCTCCGATTCAATTCATATGCACCGTTTTGGACTAAATCAAACCAACAGTTGGGGAATAATAGCCTGACAATTTTGGAGATAAAGCTCTTTCTCATAACCATTCCAGTTGTTTCCCGCCGTAAGCTATACATGTTTACAAAATTAGAAAATGTTGCAAAATATAGGTTTTGATTTATCCTGTTACCACGAAGGATGTGTGGCTGGTGATTCCATAATAATTAATAATAATAATAATAATATCCCAAACTTTCATTTTTAATCTTTTTGGGATTTGCCTTTCATTTACTCTTTGGATTTGTATGTTATATAGTGATCTGGTAGAAACCGACCATAAAACATAGGAAACAAAAACAAACCTGAGCAAACCTCATTGCTATGGATACGGGCATCATTATCTCAAAAAAACAATTATGTTTGTCTTCTCAGTATAATTGGAAAAACAGTTCAACTCCCGATGTATACAAGATATGTATTCTGTGCCAGAATGTAAACCCAATCTGATGAGTTGGATACAGAGTTACAATTCACCCATGACAGGAGTCTGCTGTTTCTAATCTGCAAGATGACAGCAGCTACCAAATCCTGGATTAATGCTCTTCTGCTGCTATCCCAACACAACGCACACTAAGTACAAGTTCTTTTGTGTTTTAATCTCCCGGTTGCTTTAGTGGCTTAAATTTACAGTAAAATTCATCTACAAGGATTTCTGTCACACTATCTTTGAAATATGTATCTTA
Source organism: Lophius americanus (assembly GCA_037951165.1). NCBI lineage: Eukaryota > Metazoa > Chordata > Actinopteri > Lophiiformes > Lophiidae > Lophius > Lophius americanus. The sequence continues at coordinate 196,319 of JBBDHG010000020.1, read as the reverse complement.
TTTCTCTTTAACTCAAATACAAGTCATATAATTAGAAAAGTAGGTTGAGCTTCAACAGTGGGATCCTCAGCCGAGTGCATCACCAAATATCTAGTGAGCTCATTCCAAAAAATTACATCCTGGTATGTATATTACTCTGATGAAGGTGCCGAAACAAAAATACCTTCGTACATTCTGATCTGAGCCAAATAAAAAAGTGAAATCCCAAAATCCTCCCAAATTTAAAGACTTGAGATTTGCTACCGTTTTAAATTTTTTTGGAACAAATCATATATTATATCCCTGAAAAGTTTGGGATTTCACTGAATTGTTGTTAGTGCTGCTACATCTACCCATATATCCTCAAAAAAGATTGCATGGATCATTTTCAAATTTTATACTGACATAGACCTTAGTGCAAGGAACAACTGGATTGATTTTGGATTTTGTACTTCCGACTCTCAGGGGACCTTTTCGGGCCATAATTTCTATATCATTATTCCTTTGGTGCTTTTGGGAATATAACCAGGCTTGGGGAATAAGGGAATACATGTAACGGCGTTACATAATTAGTATAGACAAATTAGGTTACTGCATTCCATTAAAGTTACAGAAAAATACATGTAAACGGGTTACAGTTACATTCATTAAAATGTTAAATTACTAGCAAGATTACTATTTTTAAATAGACCAATGCTGGCGTCACCGATAGCAAGGTTATATCCCCGAATAGTCGCCAATCCCTTCATTATACAGTGCGTCCGGAAAGTATTCACAGCGCTTCACTTTTTCCTCATTTTGTTATGTTACAGCATTATTCCAAAATGGATGAAATTAATTTTTGCCTCAAAATTCTACACACAATATCCCATAATGACGAAGCGAAAAAAGTTTGTTTAACATTTTTGCAAATTTATTAAAAATAAAGAACGAAAATATTGCATGTTATTACGTATTCACAGCCTTTTCTCAATACTTTGTTGAAGCACCTTCTGCACAAACTACAGCTACAAATCTTTTTGAGTATGATGCTACAAGCTTGGCAAACCTATTTATGGGCAATTTCTCCCATTCTTTTTTGCAGGATCTCTCAAGCTCCATCCGGTTGGATGGAGAGCACAGCCTTTTTACGGTCTCTCCAGAGATGTTAAATCGGGTTCAAGTCTGGGCTCTGGCTGGGCCACTCAAGGACATTGACAGAGTTGTCCCGTAGTCACTCTTTTGTTATCTTGGCTTTGTGCTTAGGGTTGTTGTCCTGTTGGAAGATGAACCTTGATGAACCCAGGCCAAAGAGTCTAATCTTTGTTTCATCAGACCAGAGAATTTTGTTTCTCAGGGTCGAGAGTCCTTCATGTGACTTTTGGCAAACTCCAGACGGGATGTCATGTGCCTTTTACTGAGGATTGTCTTCCGTCTCCGTCTGGCTAGTCTACAATACAGGCCTGATTGATGGAGTGCTGCAGAGATGGTTGTCCTTCTGGAGAGGACTGGTTTCTCCTCTCTCCGCTGACAAACGCTGGAGCCCTGTCAGAGTGACCATCAGGTTCTTGGTCACCTCCCTGACGTAGGCCCTTCTCCCCCGATCGCCCAGTTTGGGAAGGCGGCCAGGTCTAAGAAGAGTCCAGATGGTTCCAAACTTCTTCCATTTATGTATGATGGAGGCCACTGTGCTCATTGGGACCTTCAATGCTGCAGAATATTTTCTGTACCCTTGCCCAGATCTGTGCCTCGATACAATCCTGTCTTGGAGGTCTACAGACAATTCCTTGGACTTCATGGCTTGTTTTGTGCTGACATGCACTGTCAACTGTAGGAACTTATATAGACAGGTGCGTGCCTTTCCAAATCATGTCCAATCAACTGAATTTACCACAGATGGACTCCAATCAAGATGTAGAAACATCTCATGGGTGATCAGTGGAAACAGGATGCCCAATTTTGAGTGTCATGGCAAAGGCTGTGAATACTTATGTATATGTATTTTTTCGTTCTTTATTTATATTAAATTTGCAAATATTTCAAGCAAACTTTTTTCACTTTCACATTATGGGGGATTGTGTGTAGAATTTTGAGGAAGAAATTAATTTAATCCATTTTGGAATAATGCTCTAACATAAAAAAGGTTCCCCAAAGTGAGTATAAAATAAACTATTAGATTAAAATATAATATATGACATAAACAAGTTGATCCGCTCAAGTTGATTAATAGATCATAGTGTCAGAAATACACAAACAATCTTTCAAAAAAATAAAAGGTCAGATCTTCTTCGCACTAAAGTCTATTATTGTATAAAGTTTGTAAATGATCCATGAGACGTAAAGATTATTACGAGATAAATCCCTTGGAGTCGATGTATATGCACTTACATAAAAATAGACAAAGGCACATCATAACATCCTTAACGTAGGTAATAAATATTAAAAACAACATAAAAGAGCCTTACCGTGCCTGCTAAACTGAAATTAGGCCGATGCTACACAGCAAGGATCCCTGAAAAGACTCCAATCCCTTGCATTGTACAAACAATTCTCCTGATTGAGCTCCTAAAATAAATTTGAAGTTATGTCGTGTCGGAACTCTAACTAGCGAGTGAAATATGAACTTTTAGAGTAAAATGTGATATATAAAAGTTAGATGTTAGTCAGTCGGTCAGTTGATAGTTGGCAAATCTGGACTAAATTGGACCGACGGTTAGAAAGTTATGTCGGTAACATACTGTTTTCTGTAAAATCTCCCCCCGGTCAGTGAAATATGGACTTCCCCCTATTGTCAAAAATATACAACCAACCTTTCCTAAAATCAATTCAGTTCTTCCACGCACTAATGTCTATATCACCGTGAATTTGAAAATGATCTATGAAATATTTTGCGAGTTATAATGTCCAAACAAAGTATCTGGGGTGGCGGCGGATGTGGTGGAGCTTGGTTTCGGGGATATAAATAGAGAATGATACTAAGATGCGTCATACACATGCAACCACTTTACAACACAACAAAGACCACAACCACGCTCAAGCTAGCTATTGTTTTGGTACAGTTCATTGCCATTGTATTTAATCAGAAAAGGGGAAAAAAGCCAAAGTGCAGTAAAAGTTAGCTATAAAAAAGTTCTGTTTTTAACCAAGTACTCAACATCGAGTTTAAAAAAGTATTTACAGGTAAAGCCAACCGCTAATTGTAGATACAAAAACATCCACTAAGCTAAAGTTAATGTTAGCCAGCTTAGCTAACTTCTCAACACTACTGCTATTGCTGAAAATGTAATAATAATAATGCCAGAAAGATACCTTCCTCCAAAATCAAATTGTTTATATAGTTTATGCTTACAGATCTATCTCTCCGGTTCAAACTTTCATAACGTGCAGAAAAACATCAACAACACCCTTATTGCATGATTTTTAATTTGTGCTATGTATTTTTCAGATACATCGAGCAAGCAGCCGAGTAGATCTCAACATGGAAAAGGACAAGAAGCTTTACCTCCGCCTTCAAACAAGCAAAACCTGAACTTGGACTCAGAACATCCCAGATTGCAGTCAGCAGACTAATATTTGAATTTGTATTCTTTGAGGATGTTTGATGTTTCTCGTTGGTTGAGCAGCCTTCATTCAAAGAGCTTGTAGAGGGAATCAGTGGTGGCAGAAGATGGACAGCCCACATCGCATCGGTTTGGAAAAAAGTGTTTTTTCAATTCATAAACTAAAACAGAACATTTTCTGTTTGCCTTTTATTTTTTGCTTTCTAAACTGTACTACAGTATGTGGTCTTTCATTAAGCACTTTAATTTCACTGTAAGACTATAAGTTACTGCTTGATTTTCTCTTTAAGTTGCACTGAGCAGAAGACACGTCTTTTAAGCTGTCTTGGCTTTATTTTCACTTTTTACTGAAGTAACATTACTGTTATTTCGTGATACTTGGATTAAATTACTGATAACATTTTTAACAAGTAACTAGTAACTGTTAACGATTACATTTTAAAAGTAACCCGCCCAACCCAAGAAATGCCCTACCTTCTTTACAGAGTCATGACGGTTTTAGTATGTTGGATCCAAACGTGATGAATAAGCGCTGGAGCCTATCCCAGCTGACACATAAACAAATTCTCAGTTGTCCGTATGCTGTATTTTTATTTAAAAAAAAAATTCACTTTAGATTTAAACTTAATAAATGTAAGTTGAACTCGTAGTTTCTATTAAGATCTCTGCTATTATTATTAGTCAGTCAATAATAATAACTCATAAATAGTTTTAAAAAAATGCAAAAGGTATATTTTGGTAAAAACAATTATAGAAATGTTCATGTCTTAGCCTGAATATCTCAAAAAGGCTTTTGTAATTTTCACTTGGATGGTTGGATGATTTTGTCTCTACTGTGAGTTGTGGACCAAATGTGACCTCAGAACAAAGGTCATAGGGGCGGGCAGGCGGGCGAGCGAGCGAGCGAGAGAGTGAGTCATTGCTGTGATTGAGATGATGGGATTGATACCTCCTACACTATGGGGCTATGCGTTCTCCATTAACCTGTCTGTACCGCATGGAGCTCTTCCCTCGTATGTTGATTGATGTTCATAGTGTTTATTGCTATTTCCAGATTTTTCGATGATTTATGGTGTCTGCACCACTGCTCTATGGTCTCATAATAGATTAATGTGTTTTGAAGTCAAATTCCATGTAAACGGTCATCATGTCAGTATTGCTAAAACACGCCGAGCCCTTGATAATATCTTGTTGGATCATAAGTGCTGTATTTTACTGCAGAGTCATCACATTTGCAGTTGCTATAAAATCCTGGGAGAAGACATACGGCTACAAAATTATTCATAATCTAATAACCGTCATAATGGCGAAACTGCCTTTGAAATTTAAATCTTATGGTTGGTGAGGATGAAAATGTTTTGCTTTATAGCAGGACGGAAATGTTTTGCTTTATAGCATCTTTTCCAGACTGGAATGGTAATGAGAATAGGTTTTGTAACAACTGATACATAAGATAACATGAACATATTTCTTAATGTCTTTCAAATGAGATTTGAACCAGACACATAAGCTTTAGGGTTGAGGCAACACCTGATTAATCTTGGGGAATTTATTTTGTATTTTTATGGGGGTCTATTTTTGTCTTCATAAGACATAAGAATCTACAGTGGCCTTAAGGTGTGAAGATGATGTCATTGAGTAGCCTGTAGAGGAGTTTCCTGTCGCTAGATATACCAAGGAAATGGATGATTTTAGTTCTTTATCAGTTAAAAGTATAGGTCAAAGCTCACATGTACGATAACATGTACTATCATTTGTTCCGCTTTGTCGTAGCTTTGGGGGGGCACTGTAAAGCCCACAACATCTCCGAGCAAACCTGGAGCCAGTCTTGGGCAGCTGCCTTGGAAGAAATGTATCCAGTGGGGGCCGGCCAGCGCCTGGGAGAGTTCCTGCGAAGCGATTCCCCATTTAGAGCCGCAGAGCTTTATTGGCATTGCCCAAGATAATTCAGCATAATTCCCTGTGCATTGCCTGCAATAAAGATACATATGTACACACATTTACACAAACACAGCCACAATTAAAAAAAGGCACTCAGAGAGCGCAAACCTCTGCCATGGCCCAACAGGACACTGGTTTGAGGAAAAATGTATGTCTATTCCTACTAATGTCTGAGTTATGCCAACCTCTAAATCTACAGACAACTCCAACGCACTCTCTGATTATCTCTCAAATACTCAGTAGCTGTGCGTCTCCTGCGTCTTCACTCTTCAGCGTCTCTATTCAGCCCGCTGAGCCCCAAACTCCGCCCCCATTTAAACATCAGATGAACAAAGGCAGCAAAAACCAATATTAGTATCATATTTTAATTTATTTTAAATGCAGTGAAACACACACTGCACAAAAATTAACTCTAGTATTTGCCAAAACTTACACCTGGGTATAATTTCATGCTAATCTCTCCAATAGAATTTAGCTCATCTGTCCAATAGAATTTAGGAAATGCTTCTCACAAACACAAAGGCTTGAAAACATAAGCTCGTTGGCGGAGGTAATTAATCTAAATAATGTAAAGGAGCTAGAGAAGAAAAAAACAAATTTTAAATCAAGAAATTTGCAGCCTTCCCTTGGCCACTGAGTTAAACTAGGGATAAGCCCCCAATCCCATGCATTATACAAACAATTTTATTGATTGAACTACTTAAATTAAATGTGAAGTAATCTCCAAAAAAACAGTGTTTTGAGTGAAACAACTCTCCCTAGTGAGTAAAATATGATAAAAACAAGTTAGATCTCCTTTATTTGATTCATATGCACCAAAGTTGGACTAAATTGGACAAACGGTAGAGACATTATGGCCAAAAAGACTTTTGGAAATAGAGCTCAATCTAGTGTTGGAAATATACAAGTGACTTTTCTCGAAATCAATCCAGTTCCTCCTCAAACTAAGATCTATTCTGGTTTACATGTGAAAGTTATCTATGGAACAGTTTTTGAGTTATCACATTAAAACGAAGGATCTGCCAAGACAGCAGCGAGGACGATTCCATAATATGGAATAATAACTATTTATATCCCAAAAAACTCTGGGATATAAATAGTTAGCAAGCACCCCTTATATATTATCTTTTTCCTCTTCTTCGTTCGTTTTCATAGACCAAGCTTTACTTCATTGTCTTCTTGCTACTCCAACTTAAAATGTGAAAAATCCTCTCTAGAGCCGGTGTCTGTCTGTCCATGTACTGCACTAACATGGATGCCTCCATGAGGGAGGACTAGTCCTTCTGTCTCATAAATTACTGGACTCATATCTGAGGAAACATCAATATCACACATATATAATCTCTATGTATTGACGACAGCACCTGTTGCTACTTGATGAATCATTCCACCACTTTGGACTAGACGTTAGTGATTCTCAGTGATTTTATTGTAGAATATCAACATAGGACGGATTTATAATGGCTTGTCACAATACTTGTTGGGATTCCATTGATGATAAATTTCTCAGAGTTCATCAAGTGGACAAACACCCTGATGGATGTTTCATCAATTTTTCATCACTAATTTAATTTTCGCCTCTAATTTAAACCTGTCCTTCCCCGCTTGCAATCCATCCACACAGGACGCTGTTTTCTCTGGAGGCCCATTTACGTTCTTACCAATCCAGTCCATACAAACCTGCACAGACAAGTGAATATTTACACCTACACATAAATAGTTCCTATTACCCCCATCTACACATCTACACCGATTTGGACTCTTTTTGTTTTGTCTGCCAGCAGTATATATCGATACCACGAAACAGATTTCATTGAATATTGGTGGGATGATGGGTCTTGGTCAAACCCCACAAAATAATGCCATGGATCATGATAAAGTGGCAGATCCAGGATTTAAGTATTTACCTTACTTAAAAATTGTGAGATTGAGCGTTTTACTCTGCAGGGCTGTGAGTTTGCTATGGATAAAGCTTGACTGATGTCGCTTCCACACCAGCGCTGTTTGGCCAGCATAAACGAACCAGGGTTTGTTTCCTCGGATAGTCCGGTACGTTTGGGCTGGCGACAGCTCCTGATAACACGGCTTTGGACCAAACAAGCAAACTCTGGTCCACTTCAAAATGGGGGTTTCGTTTGTGGGTTGCAAGCAAAGTGGACCAGGTTATTAACTAGATGTAGGAATTGGAAGAAAACACAGTGCATCGGGGGACATATATGTAATCTTCTTTGTTCAAACCCATGTCAGTTCCCCGCTGGCCGTTTGCGTAACCATGACAACATATTGTATGCCTTATTCGTAAGGGACTAGTATTACCTGAGGACCTCTTGTGATTTAGAGATTACACCCCCACGTCTGTGCTTGATATGGTGCATTCATTCAAACAAGTGAGGTCTGTATTAAATTTTAACTTAATGAGATGATCGGCTATATATCAAAAGCTCTGATTAACACCCGCTGCTGCAACCAGGTCATCTGTCAGTGAGTGGAAGTGCGTCTGTGACAGACGCACCGGGGTATTAGCAGGCAGGCTAGGGAGTTTGGAAAGACAGGCAGGCAGGTGGAAATAACCGGCAATTAGATGTCCCCAACCAGACGTGAGCCCACCAGCTGGACCTAAACTAAGGGGGAATGTTGTACCCTGGCAAAGGCTACAAGAGGATCATCCGATTATTATTTCCTTTGGCAAAGTTTTCGGTTTAATATGGAAGGACATGGAACTGGACAAATGGCCGGATTGTTGTTTTTTTTCTATTTACAATTGAGGGCTATTTCAAAAAAATTTCTATCAACAACATAAGAAACTTCTTTGTCTTCCCCTTCGGAGTAACCACATTGGATAATCTCTCTCAATCCACAGTTACGGCCGGGACCCAAATGACTAAAGAGAAATCAGTTTTGTGTCGTGCATATTGATTTGGCATAGGTTTTACACTGGACGCCCTTCATGACACAACCCGACGCGTTTATGCAGGCTTGGGCCCGGTACTAGAAGAATAGGATTACAGGAAAACTAAATGATGGACTTTGATGAAGCATATTAGAAGGGTAGCGAGGATCCCATTACATTAAAATAAGGTGGACAGATTCAGGGAGACCACTCTTTAGAACATTTGTGATACGTTTGTTCTTAAATTATAATTTTTTTTGTTTATTTGTCAGTTATACTTGACATAATGTTGGAATGAGATTAGAGTTTGGGGCTGTTCCAAATAAGAAACCATGGAAATGGTAGATCCTGATAAAGATATTTATTTAACACTGCCAGAACCATGAGGGCAGCCTTTTTTGTATGTATATGGTGACTGTTGAGTGTACTGAGTGCCTTTGTAGTTTTTCTTTCTTTTTTCTAATCTTTAACTATTGTTGATTTTTCCAAGTTCATATAAAGTGTTTACAGAGTGTGTTACCTCTTTTGTGCACCGGGGCATCCCTGCAGATACGTGTAACAGCCATAGTCTCCGAACTTGGCATCAAAATGGACAGTATTTTTACGGTTAAGGGTTATATATTGCAATTATTTGTTTGAAAATCTTATAAATGCTTTTAGAACAAGCTGTCTGAACTACTGTAATGACTTTTATATTGCCGTGAGCACGACCTCCCTCCATTATCTACAGCTGTTTCCAAAACATTGCTCAGCTTTTAACAGGCACATATAAGACATAACATTTCCCAGATTTTGGTTCCCTTCCACTGTCTCCCTGTATGTTTTAGGTTTGTTTTAAGATTGTATCTATTGCTGTGAAATAATTGAACATGCAAGCTCCACCTCACATCTCTGAGCTCTTACAAACTTATACCCCTTAAGGTCACTGAAGTCTGAGCCCAATTGTTTTTCATTGTACTTAGGACCAGGGTCGAACAAACTTTTTCTGTTGCAGAGGTTCCTCCTAGAGAACTAGTGAGGTCAGCCCGTCCGTCACTGCCCGTTTCTAAATCACACCTTAAAACGTATATATTTTTCTTGGATTACAACCAAGAAAGAATTGTGTAGTTTATTTTGTTAATTTTTTCATTTCCTGTTTTGTTTTGTTGTGTGACGTTTGACTCTGCTATTTGCTTGCTGTCCAGCAATTTGTTTTGAATATGCTTACAAATAAAGTTGAGCCCATGTCTCTTGGAAGGCCCAAAAAACTATTTATATAATAATAATAATTAAAAAAGAGTAAGAAGGAATGAGAGTAATAGATGCACCAGGTGGTGGAAGCGGCATTAATTAGACCCACGCTGTCGTCACTGACAGCAAGGGTACGGTATATAACCGAAAAGTCCCTGCGTTGTATAAGCAATCCACCTGATTGAACTCCTCAAATTAAGTGTTACATTATATAAAACACTGTTTTTCATAAAGAAAGCTCCCCTTATGAGTAGAACATGAACTTTTAGAGTTAAATATGACATAAAAGATAGATATCCTCGACTCGATTTGTATGTACCAAAGTTGGACAAAAATATAACAACAGTTAGGAGGTTATGGCCGTGTTATTCATATTAAAGAAAAAAATAAACAAAAAGAAACAAAAAGAAAAGAAAAGCTCCCCCTAGTGAGTAAAATATAAATAACCAAAGTAAATTATAATGTATATACTAAATTTAGTCGCAGTATGGTCTATTTGGGTACAAAATTTGAAAAAGATACTTGAGATAGTTTTTGAGTTATTGCGTTAGAATGAAGGATCTGCAGAGGCAGCAGTGGCGATAACGATTCCATTTATTTTTTCCATTGTCAGGGATATAAGGAGAAAAGTAAACTATCACAGTATACATAATAATAATCAAAGAAAAAAGAAGTACAAGGTCGAGAAGTGTATCTTTGCATTGACCCGACCCTGAGGGAGTAGTAGGCGGCCCATATGAAGCGCCCAGGGAGCTAAGGTTTCAGGGTCTTGCTCAAGGACTCATGGCTTGTTGCCTCAGGGGCTGGGCTTGTACCCGGGTCTCCTGGTTGAGGGACGACTGCTTTACCCACTGAGCTAAAACCACGTAAGACATAATTAAGTATAATGTAGCAACTTCAAATTACAAGAAAAATGACATACTTAAAACTACAGCTAAAAGTTTCTCAAAGTCATTTCATGTCGCCTAATGGAGGCTATAATTGCCCCTGCAAACTCACTACTTTCCGGGACCATGTCAGACGTGTGAACGTCTCCGCTGGGAGATCTCACACGCTATTTTGGATAAGGACGCCAGCTGACACATCATGCTTTGACAGTTGCATTCAATGTTGTTCCTTTAACCAATTTCATTTTGTAATAATTTTGCCATAGGCCTGCTTCATATCTCATGCCTCTGAGGGGCATCAAATTAGCTGCTGACAGGCAGGGAATATCCCCGTAACATGCTCCGAAAGAAAAACGATGGGTTTGTTCATTTGAGCGAGACTAATTTTACCTGACATCATTCTCACAGGGCAAATAACCCTCGGCAAATGATGGCCGGTTGTGACACAGCTGTGCAAACTTACCTCTTGACAGGGCGTGTTCCAGCATGTATATTCAGAAAAAGAATTCCCCCTACTAAAAATATTAACCTATTTCTTCTCCCAAACACTTCCTGTTCAAACAGACATGGTCACATTAAGGCTCTTGGTGATTCATAAAGGTGATGAACAAAGTGTAACGGTTTTTCCTCACCAAGTTTACCAGAACAGAGGAGCGAGAATCTAATTTTAGATGGGGGGGGGAAAGGAAAACACGATAGAAGAGGATTTTGTCATATTTGTGGCCCAAAAACGTCGGGGATATTACGGAATCGTCATCGCTGCCGCCACTTTTGCGTCCATAATTCCTTCGTGTTAGCACAAAAACGCAAAAAGTTGTTCGTCGATCGTTCAAATGTAATGCTCGAATAGGCTTTAGTGGGAAGGAGAACTTGATTTATTTTGGGAGGTGTGGGTTCAATCAACCTCAAACACTAGGGAGAGCTTTATTTCCAAAAGTGTTTGTGTCATAATTTCTCAACTGTTGGTTTGATTTAGTCCAACATAGCATCTAAATTGACTTGAGAAGATCTATCTTATATATATATATATAGATATATACATTGTTTTTTACACCAATAGTTATTATTTTATTCCCTATATATTTTCTGAGAAAAACTTTTTTGGACAAAACTTAAAATTTAATTTGAAGAGTTAAATCAGTGGTTTGCTTGTACGAAGTAGGGGGATTCGCGGGGATATACTCTTGCCGTTGGGGACGACGGCATAGGAATACTTTCCTGGAATGGAGCAGCATGTTGGCGCACTGGTTAGCACAGTTGCCTCACAGCAGACCCTTTTGGGTTCAAATCCCCCTCGTTCCACCTCTGTGGCCTTTCTTTGGGTTTGCATGTTTCTCCGGGTCCTCCAGCTTCCCCCCAAAGTGAATAGGTGATTCTAAATACCTCTACCATTTGAATGAGAACATGGATGGCTGTTTATGTCAGCCCTGTGACATACTCTCTCCAAAACCGGCAGGATAACACGATAAGCAGTTGCAAAAAATGACTGGATGGACGCTCTCCTGGAGTCCTACTTTCTAAATCACATCTGTTGTTTTGTAGATTTACCTTGACTCAACTTTCTGTCAATAATTTACTAATATACTGATATGAAAAATGAAACATTAAATAAAACACATTTGAATAGATATTTGCAATTAATATGTTAATTCCAGATTTAATTGCACTTTCAGATATGAGATATCATACCAACAGATAAAGTCGCCCCTTCAGCTGTTGCAGAAGAATAATTTGCCACGTCCTCTCAACAATTTCCTCATCCATGCTCATTTTTTTCTTTTCACACCACAGAATAGGCTGGTCGCTATGGCAGCTCCACCCGCAATTTCGCTATTACACAGCTGCCTCTCTAGGGATAACATGAGGCGGTGAAATTGTTTGTCTCTTTGTCCCGAGACTATTGATGAAATCTGTGGTGTGTGACGAAACATTAATTTTGAATCTCGCAGTGTCTGCATGTTTGAGATCTGAAGAAGCCTGAAATCTCCTGGGAATGTGGATGAATGTAATGTAAATAAAAGTTTGTCTATTCATTGATTCAACAAACAACATGCTGAAGAACATGTGGAGAATGAAGTGAAGTTTGGGTGGAAGAACCAAAGCTCAGAATCATCTCACCTTGTCTGTCAAGCTTGGTCAACCCACTGTGATCTATCACAGTGGGTTGACTGTGACTGTGGGTCGCTGTGATCTATTAGAATAATGTTAATTTAACAAAGCAGTAAGGGGCCTTTAAACATTTCTTTTACACCTGAATTTGTTTTGATGGCCATGTTTGACGCAGATTGTGTTTTGTTGTATGTTCAGACACAACACACAATTCACTTTTTGGTTAATGAATGCATTAGAAATTCAGCTAAATATAATTTTAATTCATAATTTTTGTTGTAATAATCTGCATTGGGAACTTTTCAACAGTATTTAAACTCCAAACCTATTTGTTTGGGTTAAAATGCACTCTGCTCAAACTTAAATCATCATCCAAATAGATAATTAAAGTTCAGGACCAGATTGTGATGACTGGAGGACTACGTTGGAACATCTCCAGAACTGCATGTCTTGTTGAGTGTTACTGAACATATTAATTTGAAATGAAAACCAAAAAACCTTAAGGGTCAAATCATTTTTCTTAAAACATGCTTTACCAAAGAAGTTGAGCTCATATAATTAAAATATCTTGTTTTCCATGAAATACAAAAATGACTGTCATTTTGGATCAACACTGTAGCATCACCGGCCTCAGGCCCCGCCCCTCTACTATCAGAGTAGAATAGCTAAATAATTCTCTTGTGTCTCAGCTGTCGGCTAAGAGCAGTTTAATGCTGCAGCATTGTTCTGGCTCAGATGGCTCTCTCTGCAGCCCACACACAAACAATCATTGCTTACAGAGCAGATCGTCTCTGGAGGAGTTATGAGGCATTCAACAACCAAAAAACTCTTTATGGCTTCAAATTGTAAAGTCATTCTTTTTGGACTTTTTTTTCTTCCTGCGTCGTTATTATTGATTTCTGTCTTAGATGTTAAGAGTTTTATTATCTACTGAATGATGGCTGCTAAGAAAGTGGCATCAAACCCACAGGCTGCTTGAGATTCCAAGTACAGTGGAAGTAAATGAAACAGCAGCAGCTTATTCAAACGATAACAGTGAGACCATCAGAGAGTCGTCAGCTTCAATGCCGGGGATGACGGATGCAAGAGAAAGAAATATTTCTAAAAAGAGTCAACATTTACTTCAGGGGTGAAAAGCTTCATCAGATAGCATCAAACACAAAGTGGACAAAGAGTCCTTCTGGTTATACTTCGGCGCCACAGTTAAGAGAAACTAGAGCTGAAGTCTGTGTCTCCATGTCTGTGCAGCATCGCCACTATGAAGTAACAGCGGAGTAAAGCGGGGCGTCATCATTCCTCACCGTACGTCCACCGCGTCCTCCATGACGGTCATGTCCGTCTTGCACTTGGCGGAAGGGTTGATGGCGAGCTCAGCGGGAGGGATAACAAAGCTTTTACTCAGCGGCAGCCACATTCCTTCTCCTAAGGTGTACGTGAATCTGCAGAGGACAGCAAAGAGTATAACATTAGGTTTTCAAGCCATCAATACTTTCTGATAATGATGGATTTGTCATTTGCACAACGTACATTACAGTCAATTCTTTGATTTCGTATAAACTAAAGATGAATAAAACCTTGATTTTGATCTCAGGGCCAGGATTAAGACAAGAGGAATAGAGATGCATGTCTGTGTGGATGCTCTAAGGCAGAGCTTTGGTTTTGATTGCAGGATTATTTCTCCCTCTGCGCAATGTAAGCTCAATAATACAAATAAACAAACCAAAAGAACATGAGAATGCTGGATCATTGGAACATTTTATGACCTTTGAGTCTGTGTTAATGTGGCATCGCTCTAGTCTAGAACAACATCATGTAACGATGATCAAGAAAGAAGAGGGGGAGTCGCTCAACGGAAGGCTCCGGCGCTTTTCTTTAAGTGTTTTGTTAACATATATAATATGTAACCCTAACCCTCTCGGACATGAAATGGGATGCAAATTGGACGCATACAATATTTTTCTTCAACCACAATACATTTAATCTTATGATAGAATACTTCATCATCTCCCATCTGGCAACTCTGCCCTGAGTTAATCGCAAAAGTCAAATATGCTTTTACAGCCATAATGCTGACAAGCTGATGTTTAGCAGGTGGAATGCTCAACATGCACCACAACTCAGTTTGTCATGTTAGGATGATGCTATTAGTCTATAAGTATAAACAAGAAGCACAGCAGAGGCAGGTAAAAATGTTATTAAGAATATCTGACTAATTGTGATTTTGATCTGATGAGAAGCCAGAGAAACAACAAACCAGCAGTAGAATTTTATCTTAGATTTTAAGGTTTTATTATTTGACCACATGCTGCACTGCTCTCTTTATCCTTATCTATTATTATTATTATTATTATTATTATTAATTGCTTAAATATTTAACCCAGCCACAAAGGGGTCAAAAGCCAGTGTCCTTCTAGTGTCGGTCCCCCGCCCCGATAAATGGGGAGCTTTGTATCAACCGGCAAGGGAAACCGGCATAAAACCTGTGCCAAATCCATATAAATAACCGATTTTACAAACCGGATTGGTTGGATCCCGAGTTATTAAATATTCTGTCACTGGTACAGTTAGCCACCAGGGTACCCACCTATGGTCGGACACAGTTGATCGGCAGTGGCGACCCCGAAAGGGAGCAGCCGATAGACGAAGAAGAAGATTAATTGCTCATTTTTTTATTTTTTTATTTTTTTATGACAACAGGAACTCAGTTAATGCAGTTTGTTTCTTTGTAATGCATTTATGGAATCGTCATCGCCGCCGCTGCGTCCGCTGCTGCAGCAGATCCTTCATGGATCATTTTACAATTTTATACCTCTATAGACCTTAGTGCGAGGATAAACTGGGTTAATATTGGGAATGTCAAACTTATGAATCGACTCAAGTCAATATATCCTTTATATATCATATTTAACTCCAAAAGTTCATATTTAACTCACCAGGGGGAGATTTTTTACAATAAAAATACATCACTTTCTAATCGCTGGTCTGATTTACTCCAGATTTGCTTATTATGAATTGAAGAGATCTGTCTTGTATATCATGTTTCCTGCATATGTTTCTATTTTACTCACTATTTCTAGGGACATTTTTGGGGACAACATTTCACATTCAACCCTTTAATGTTCTTGCCAAGAAGAAAACAAATAGGAAAAATATTCCTTTGCATATATTCATTTGAAAGCATAGACACTCTAAATTTACCGTAAAATTACATTGTTTGGTCAAGAATGTTTTAAACGGTAAAATATAACACAGACTTTTATATTTCAATGTATGTATTTAAATTGGCTATTTTTAATCTAACTAAAGCATGTTAGGGTTAGCAGCATGTTTTTAGAAAACTGTTTGACCCTAAATAGACTTTTTCGGTTGTACCAAGCTACATTATTCTGTTAACTAAGTCCTCCAACAGCCATGTTTGTCCTCACTGGTGGTCCCTTTGGTGTCCACCAGGGCTCCATCTTTGGCTTCTTACCTTTTAGCATAAACATGCTGCCACTGAGTGATATTATAAACAGGTTCAGTCACATTTTTTAATTAGTATAACTCAAACGGTGCCTTTGACTAACCGGTTGAGCAAGACATTAAAGTGTTAATTTGAGAAGATCAATCAGGGGGATTGCTGTCGTGGACAAAAGCGTAGGCATCGTTAATTATCTGCAGATGGAGCAACCAGCCAAATTTGCAATCATAAGTTATCAAAATTAGAAACTGATTTATGTGTGAAAAATGTTGCTGCGGCCCTTTAAGTTAACACTCCATCAAGGTTGTGTGTTTGTGGTGTGAGTGTGCAATCAAAATGTCTCCTCGTGATTTGGAGAAACAGCATCAGTTGGGTTAGACGTTATTTATTTCACCTTTCAGCGGAGAAGTCTTTTTTGCATAATTCTTACCCCAGCAGAAGGACACTGTGTGCTAATGGACATAATGCATATCAGACGAGAAACCCTGACAGAGACGGGCCAATAAGAGTTTCCCCTGAGACAAAGCAGGGCGCTATAAATCTGTAAACAACAGATGTCTGGAATACAGGCTTTAAAGTCAGTGAATATCATCAATCTTTAAGCATTCTGCAGATGAAACATAATACTTCCGACTTGAAGTTAAAGAGCGCTGGCTGATTAGCATCCGATGCATTATTAGCGCTGATTAACTATGCATGGAGACTTGTAACACAAAGAGGTGTATTTGTTGATTAAATAGTTAACAAAGCGTTTTAGTGCCGACTCCATACATTTCCTCATTCACTAGTGTTTAATTTGCATTTCATAAAATGATAACTTAGCATAAGGAAAGGGCAGTGGCTGGGGAAGGGTGTGTTACATCACTTCAAGAGGGGAGTGATGAAACCATTGTTAAAGCGAACATTAAATTACTTCCCTCTAATTACTCCCTTAGTATCAAAGTCAAGTCGTCGGGAGATCAAAGCGCTCTTGTTCCACTTCCTGTAAAAGATTGCTTTCAACTACGTTATTATCAGGTTTATTAATTCTATTAAAATGCTCATAGTTTTGCATTATTTATCAGGGGGAGCTGTTGGCTCCTCTCTCACGAGTCATCTCCTCATCTCTTGTGGGACCGCGTTTAGCAGGAATTCCCCGCGATGCAGTGTGACGCATGTGGTTGACAAACGGACAAATTAGCAGCCACTTAACAAGCGCTGCTCTATGATGGACATCTGGGGAGCCGTGTGCTGCAACGCGAGCTACTTGGTTCATGGTAAGAGAAA
Source organism: Lophius americanus (assembly GCA_037951165.1). Taxonomy (NCBI): domain Eukaryota; kingdom Metazoa; phylum Chordata; class Actinopteri; order Lophiiformes; family Lophiidae; genus Lophius; species Lophius americanus. The sequence goes on along the minus strand of JBBDHG010000020.1, from coordinate 179,018 downwards.
CTGGAGGTGGAAAACACCGAGAGTTCCTGTTAGGAAACAGTTGTGGAGAGGACAACACGTTTGCAGTCCTCAGATGAACCCTGAGGCGGGTGACTAAACGCAGCTGACTCTCAGCATTTGCATCCTCCGACTCCCAGCAGGATCCTGAATGCACCCTTTGTTTTGAGACGCTTCCGTCCCCGCACCACTTGGATTGCCATCACCTCATTTGCTTCTGTATTCGGCAAAATCAAAGATACATGATTCTGCAAGTGCTTGATGATCTCAAAGGCTTTTTTAAAAATTTGTTATTTTAGACATCCTGTTCCGACAAAGTTCAAAGCGAAAGCCTGAAACATTTTTACAGGAGAATGGACGGGCTGGTGGGAGTGGAGCGAAGACAAAGAGATTTAAAGGGCAGCTCTGGACGGGCGTGCAGAGAAAGTAGTCTTGCAGAAAACACGCCAGCAGGGAGAGCGACGTGTCAAAGAGCCTCAAGAGGAGATAAGTGTAGAGGCAGCCTCGTCTGGGTGTGAAGGCATGGCTGACTGCTGTTCCGTCATGGAAGGAGTCACAGAGTCGTAATGAAGACAGGAACACATCTCCTGTTAGAGGGGCTCCTTTTCAAGTAAATGAATCATATAGGGAAGAAAGGCTGTGCAGTTAGGTTCTTCTGTCACAGACGAGTGCTCTCCTCTACATTTCTTTGAAATGAAATGTGAAATAGCTGCCAGCATACACAAGGGACGTCTTGTAACAGCAGTTACTTTGGGGTTTCTATAGTTTTCAACCCATTTAAGACATTTAAGACTTTTTAAGACTATTCTAAACCAAATTTATGATCTGTTTTCATGTCCATAATGGTGAAAAACACGCTGGATAGGAAAAACTGTCTGAGTAAAAGCTAACTGTAAAGTAATAATTTGATGGAATCGTCTTCGCCGCCATCTCCCCAGCAGATCGGTCCTGTTAACGCAAAACTCAAAAAGTGGTTGATTGATCAATCTCAAATTTCAATTTTATACCTAAATAGACCTTAGTGGGATGAGGGACAGAATTGATTTTGGGAGAGGTCCGTTTTTAATTTCTGAGACAAGGAGAGGCTTTGTCTCTAAAGGTTTTCAGGCCAAAAATGTTAATATCAGTGTATAAATTAGTCCAAATTTGATCTATGATAGTCATTTGGAGGAGATAGTCATTTGGAGGAGATAGTCATTTGGAGGAGATTGGGGACCTTTGAGGGATATACCCTTGCTGCCTTACAAAAGTGTATAAACAATAGTGTGTGTGTTTTAATGTCTTATGTGTACAGAGAATGTCCTACATAGACAGAAAAAAACATTAACAAATCAATATTCTAGCTCATTTTGAAGCAGAATACAAGCATTCAAATGAGTGTTGTTGAAGTACAAAGTATTTGACAAACAACCTAAATATAAATGCAAAGTGCTCTATTTAAAAAACTGCAAATTAAAAAAAAAGAGAAAAATATGCTTGGTTAGATTTCTTGAAATAGGATGCGATTTTTAGGTTAAAGACTTCTTGATTCATTTTTTCAAGTTTTGCGTCTCACAATCAGCCACAAATACCTAAAATGTAGTTTTTCCCACCTATTTTCCATGCCAGATTGCGCAATATCAATTTTGTGGTTTGGTTTTTATTGTAAAATGTGCATTTGTGTAGGTTTTTAAAGCACCTCATTTTCACTCGTGTGGATTTACAAAGTTTTTAATCTATTTAGTAGTGACACTGCTCTAGATTTAAGACCATTCCGACTCTTAAATAAAGTTAGAAAATAATATTTAAGCATTCTAAGATTAAATTTCCCCCTAGTTAGCTGCAAATCTGGATTCTGAGCATATGCAATATTTTCAAAACTCTGAACAGACAAGATGTTCTGCTACCTAAAAAAAGATCCCTATCTCTCAGTGAAATGGTACTTATTCAGTGATTGTGTCTTAAATCCAGTGCAATAAGATATTTTCGCAAGAAAGTAGACGAATACTCCAGGTAAAATTTTGAGCTTTTGCAGTGTGTGCTTTTTTTCCGGTCGTGGTGACAGAGGACATGTAGTTGGTTATTGGACAGAGGACCTGGCAAGATGGTAACAGGTGATCTACTGTGGTGACCCCTAAAGGGAACAGCTGAAAGAAGAGATTTATTGGCGTTTCTTCCCATTAATTGGCCATGCTACATGTTGTTAAGTAAAGGTCAAAGGAAGGTCATTCACACTCCTTTGAAGATTTCTGTATTTAGTTCAAATCAATGTGTCTCACATACTTGGTGTAGAAATGATAAAAACAATTCCAACATTTTGTAGTATTTTTGTTTGAACCTGTAGTGTAGAACACATTCTGAATGATTGTGTTCTACGTGAAGAGGAAGGGAGAAAATCAAAGCCTTTGATGTGAATAAAAAAAGCCAACGGTTTAGATCTACATCATTTTGCCAAGCTATAATCATTCGGCATCACAGCAAATGGTATTTGGATAAATAAAGATTTGTGAAGTTCTGCTTACCTGAAAATGCGATCAGAGGGCTGTTCTCCCATCACCAGATCAAAACCGCGCTGGAAGATGGTGTAAGGCCAGGGACTGGCATGAAAAGGAGAGCAGATCAGAGGGAGACACAACATGAGTCAACTGATCATTTTTAAATCAAAATCCATGTTTAAATTTTTGTCTTCAAGACATCTCCCCCTCTCAGAGCCCTCCCAGATCATGAGGTGCATCACAATGTCTGCCGTGTGTAAACACGCTGATTGAAAAATGTGTTCGGCGGCAGCTGACACGCAATGTGACTTTGGCTCATATCTATTTACCAGGGGAGGGGATGAGAGGAGTGGGGGTGACGGAATGACTCCAAATTGAGGGGGGTCACAGAGAAGGAAGAAAGCAGACGGTGGAAAGGGGAGACAAAACGAGCGAGGGAAACGGCGAGCAGAGGAGACAGGTGCCAAGAGGCAGGAGTGAGAGAGAGGGTGAATGATGGAGATTAATGGGGAGTGGCAGATCGGGGACTGAAGAGTCTGCAAAGTGCTAGTGCAAGGAGGGGAAGTGGCAGGCACCCGATGTTATTCTGAATAAAGCCGCTACATCACTGTAAGCAAAGAAAAAAAGAAAAGAACATCAACAAAGATATTCCAAGGCAAAGGCTTGGTCATTAAATATTGAAGTTACCCCAAGGGTGCCCACTCTGTCACGCAGTGACAGTGACACAAAGAAAACTCTGGGGAAATAAAGACACAGAGGTTTTCCGTTGGGTAGACTGAGGAGAATTCAGATGACTCATATAATATAAAGAGCAAAACATCTACATATTGACCTCGAGCAGAGCCGGGTTTCTGAGATAAAAGAAAAAAAAAGGAATGGCGATATCTGTCTGCTGCAGGTCTTACACTAGAATTTGCTTGTATTAGCATTCAATTGTTAATGGATGATTAGCTATTTTAAGGTGGAAAAGCATTTCAATGAGGAATGACGTGTAGTTGAAATGGAAGTAGACAGCCAAGGGGAAATGGCAATTTTTTTTAAATCACAGCTGGCTATTGTGTTAACTTGATTTAATTTATATTAAATTATTTAACAATCCACTATATTTAATCAGATAGTTATTTATTTTGTAAATTACCTGCCTGCATCACTTTATACAAATAAACTATTTAAATGACATAACAGAAATTGATGCCACCGTTGTAAAGATGTATTTGATTTATGTTGATTTGAAAGTAATAGTTTTTTCATCTAAACAATAAATGTATCTTTGACTTTTGAATTTAAACATTTTGTTGTTTAATTTACTGATACACCTGTCTATCACATCACATCTCACTATTTGGTAGTTTCGTGATATAGTTTTTTTTGATTTCTGACTCACATATTTTGCAGAGGTCTTGTACTTGATCAAGCGTATCACAATATACTGATTTATTGTGACTTATTATTCTAGGGTCACACCCCCAATACAAAGCGTGATTATTCCAAGTAGAAAACAAAAGCTGTTAAAAATCCCAACCATCCCTCCATCCATTTTCCATCATCTCTTAAGTCTTTCACCGTATGAGCTCAGATTACCACACGATCTTCATGCACGACTCAAGTGCTCACACTCTACGGGTCGGCGGCTCCTGCAGGCCGTTGTCGTTGCATATAATTGTCAATGAAGTTTTGTTTGAAATTTCAATGGCAAGAATAATTTGTTTGCTGTCGACATGCTACCATAACAAGCTGTCTTTATCTTTTTTCCCATCTTGCGTGCCAATTTGCCATTTCTCAAAAAATTATATCGTACTCCACCTCGTAGGTAGCAAAAACGACATGACCGGTGTGGCTCGTCTATTTTTCATAGGGAACTGGAGGTAAGCGAGGTACCGTTGACTTTACAAAGTGTTGACTTGAGAGCTAGAATGTACCTTTCTTTTTCTTCATTGCTGTGCTGTTGCTACCAGCCATAAATTTGCATTTCCCTCTTCATGACTACTTATTTGTTGTCCACACGACTCATCGTGTCGCCAAGGTAACTCAGACCCTCATAAACCACTTCAAACAGGCACAGTGACAAAATTAGACGCTGATGATAGAGTCAGGGCTTTCTTTAAGTTTTTGAAAACCTGAGAAAGCTGACCAAAATTTCTGACATGTAAAAAGACCAACGACTGTCCTGTGATACCTGTGACGGTCTAACGGTTGCCCAGGAGCTGCTAATCAGTAGCCGCCTCAACGTACTCAAAACCCCCAAAAAATCAGCCCGGCGGACAATAGGCTCAAGATCAGGCCCAAAACAGACTCAAATCATAGAGGGTACGGCAAACTTTATTTTCATCAGGGTTGTCGGGGGGCAGGACCGTATCCCACCTGACATTAGGTGAGAGGCGGGGGTACACCTTAGAGAAGTCACATGTTCATCACACGTACAGCCTTTAGGTTAACCCATAAAACGTGTGTTTGGACTTTGGGTAGGAGATGGAGTACATGGAGTTAAACCATACCCACTATGCCAATGTGTGTACATCACTTAAAAAGCCCTCAGATTGTGTACATATGATCACATATATTTGAAATAACTGACTTGGAGAAAACCCATGAGATATTTCATATATCGTATATGTTGCCCAAAAAACATATTTTAGAGGGAAATGATTTCACTCGCTCTTTACTTCTGGTTAATTTTTCCACTTTCTTAATTTGAACTGTGTGAACACTTTTTTTTAACATTAGTTAATTTCAACATGTTTACAGACAAAATATTTATACGCTCCAAAAGTCGGGGCTATTATAGAATCGTTTTTGATGCGCCCACCGCCGCAGATCCTTTTTTGGTTAACAGGGTAACTCAAAAACTATTCCGACAATCATTTTTCAAAGGTAATAACGACATAGACCTTAGTAAGAGGAAGAACTGGATTGATTTGGGGAAAGGTCAGTTGTATATTTCCAACACTATGGGGAGCTGTATCTCCAAATGTTTTTCGGCATTTCAGTTTTCAGTACGTAACTGCCTAACCGTTGTGTGTCTTAATCCAGCTTCAGTGCAATTTAATCAGCTCGAGGAGATCTATGTTGCTCATATCGTATTTCACCGATTTTCTAATCTAATAGTTCATAATCTACTCATTTCGAGGAGCTTTTTTTCCCTTTCATTTTGTGGAAAAATCTCAGGGTGAAAGCCTTTACGACAGTAATCTACTTTTAATACAAGCATATAATAACGGCATAAATTAGTAGCAGGACAAAGTTAGAAAAATTAGCAGACTCGGCAAAAATTTTTGATTTGGCTTTAGAAGTTGTAGGAATCACAAAACAAACTAATGTGTAAACCGAGACCGTGTTCTCTGATGTGGGGAACGCTATCACCATTACCGTGCACCCTAAGTGGTCAGCGGGCCTTTGGCACTGTGGCTGTTATGTTAGCCAAATGTCAAGGACGTTTTAGCAAGCAGATGTGAACCCAATTAAACCTGAGCCTGACTTCCTGGGATGGGACCAGACACAGCATTTATCCATGCCAAAAGATAAAGTTAATTTTTACAATCTTTATTTTAATACAAATGAAGTGACCTTGCGTTTAAAAAAAAAAAAAAAGATTTCCCAACACTGACCGGACTGAGCTAACTTTTTCCCTAAAAGGGACTTAATGATAATGCTAATATTCATGGGGTTAATTAGAGAACAAGAACCAGAACTGTTTTTGGTTTGGTTGACCCTGCGTAGAGAAGGTGAAGGAGTTGAAGTGAGATGAATTGTTTCAGCTCAAAGACAACAAAATTAGAAAAATTAGGAAAAGAAATCTGTATTACATAACCGTGTTTGTGCCGGGGAGTCCATGGGGGTGCACTATTAAATATCTGAAGGGCATTGGTTTTGTTCGGTGGCTTGGTGTTCAGCTCTGTCGCCTCCTAACAGTGAGAACACTACTGGGTTTGAATCAGGATCTTTGGAAAATTCTGTCTACATGTCCTCCCGGTGATAGCGTAGGCGCTCCCTTCAATTTCCCCCGTCACACCAAAAACATACAATAATGAATGGGTGACTCTAATGGCGCGTTCACTCCTGTAGATTGGTTTTCATATTATAACCTTTATTTTAACAGGTACTGACATTTTGAAAATAATTATGCGCTGGGCGTATTCTAGAGCTATGCTGCCACATAATTTGATTTAACAACACGGTTTGTTCAGTTCATGGTTCTGAGTGTTGTGTTACTACTTCCCATTTATGTCTTTGTGCTGTTTGTCACGTCGTTTATGGATGTAGATGTTTTGTTGTTTTCATGGATCACTTCATGGATTTATTATGATCTGGTCTCTTTCCCTTGTGTTCCTAGTGTCTTTCCAACTTCACTAGAATTTTCCTTAGTTTGACTACTTTTAAACTTCCTGGACTTCCTGCTGATTCCAATCTATTATTTGGATTGGATGCTCAGTTCGTAGGACCTCACTAAAACCTTGCCTATATTTTGGACTATATTTTGTCTACATTAAATGGAGATTGTTTGCCATAAATGTTTAGACATAAACTACTTGGTCTCTGCCTCATGTCTACATCTGACCAGTTGAGAAGCCTGTTGCCTGTGACACCAGAGGCCCATCCTGTGGCATCACATAGTGATTTTAGTCTACTACGTGTTGCATTCATATTTCTAATCTAAACCAAACAAGAGTTCATTTGGAAGTGGATGGAGATCTACCCGTTTAAGGGGTCTTTTTCCAATTGTTTGGTGCTAACATGGTTTCAAGAGGCAGGGTTCATATTTGCTACTATGAGCAAGATGTTTTTGTCAAATTTTATGTCAAGAATGATTCTCACAAATATTGGTTTGAAAAAAGGGGCCTTTGAAAAGGAGACTCCACTGAATCTGCTCAAAACGTGTAATCGGTGTGTGGTTTGATTTGAAATGCATGTGTCTTTATTTATTGATCTAAATTCTTGTTTTAAGAGATTTACTTTACTCTGTATCTGTAAAGCGACTTTGGGTATTTCTGAAAAGCGCTCTATAAATAAAATGTATTATTATTATTATTATTATTATTATCATATTTATCATATCTGCAACTACCAACAAGATGTTTTTGTAAAATTTTATGTCAAGAATCATCCTCAAAAATTAAATACATATGAAAACAATGACTTTTCAGGACAAAAAACACGAAAAGGGCATCAATATTTAATTCTACTGTGCACATTTTTGTAAAAACAGAAAATATTTATGAATGAAGTGAAATAATGATGGAATATAAAATAAAAGTGTCTTGGTGAATGTTTATACAGCATGGAGGCAATTGATGCTCTGAAAAAGCTTCAATGGTTAATAAGTACAGAATTTGCACAAAGGGCCAGTCTCCAGTAAAAGCTGTTTTGCCGTCAATCATTTTAAATCTCAATTGAGAGCAAACAAAAGCTGTCTGCAAAACATTCCATCTCAAACTGTAAATGAATGCTCCTACTAATTATGTGCCAAGCACAACTTCTAACTCCAGGGTCAGAGTTATTTTAGAAAAATGTGTTGTGAATCCTGTGACCCTGAACAGGATACGTGGTTGTAGAGTGCAAATTGAAATGCTAATACGATAGATTCCCCTGAATGTGTTTCTGTATAAATATGAAATGTGTTGCAGTAAAGTGCAAGTGCTGAAGAGTACATAAAAACTAAAACTAGGCTCCCGGCTGCAGTGCTCAATCTCAGTCTACGAAAGTATATTAAATAGTCAAGCCAAATTTAAGTAAATTAAGCATGGCGGCAACTCACAACCAGTTTTTCTCAAAGTTACTTCCAAAAGGAGTTTTCCTTAAAAAGATTTCCCCGATCTTTTAACACATTAAGAAGAATGTTGTTAATGTTATATGAGCAGAAACGTATTTAGGGATATAGACTCATGTCTGATATTTAGTTTAATTGCTAACTCAGAAAAAAAAAACTTTTTAGCACTCTCTAAGGTTGACAAGTCTGTGTTTCATGTCAACAACTAATCTGCAGCATATAACTCTGCTCAGCTGTTCTACTGTGGTTTATCTCAGAACATCAATCATTGTGGGAAACATCATTGCCCTTCGATTTATCTCACACCTAATGATGTGCAATCTGAATTTCTTGTTGTGATATTTTGCCATTGGTTGCTCATTATCAGCGATGTTGAACCACCATATGGGGTGTCGTCACAACCTACCCCTGATTGGGCCCCCACTCGCTGCGGATGCAGAGGTGCTTGTGGACCGGGTCCTTCATGTATCCGTCGAGGCAGAGGCATTCTCCTGCAAACGGAGAGAGGAGCAGCCATTCAATCACGTGTTCATTACAGCAAAATCTCATTAAGTTTTACCGGACACGCACTTTCTTTCTGCTCTTTCAGTGCAAAACAGGTGCTCTAAAGATGGTAACCAGTGGCCAGTGGGAATGAATGACAGTGATGATGCTCCCTGCTGTGCATCATGTCCGCAGACGGTTTCCTGGTACATTGATAAGGACACAGTGTGAAAAATTGGTTCAGTGCCACACTACCATCCATCAGAAGCCTTACTCTACTGCTAGATTTACTGCTAGGTTTTAGATTGATGGCCTGGGACGTGCATGATGAATTTTCGGAATAGACAGCTTTGTTTGGTGGCGTATTGACCTTTTTTTTTATCAAGAAAGCAAACCAAACAGCGGTTCCAGTGGATGCTGCGATGCCTACGTCTGATACAAGAGAAACACAAACAAATTCACCTCTTTCTTCACGCTTCAGTTCACAGTATGGAGTTATTAGACCTCAAGGCAATTATAATATGCTAAATATATTTTTGACAGCAATGAGCTGACATGTCCTTATCTAGTTCCCTTTGGAAAAGAAGCTACATTTGTTATTTCTTCACTTTTGGTCAAACCTGCGCCTGTGTATCTAGCTCAATGATTTATCGTCGCTGTTAGTAAAGTTCACCTGCAAAATGTCAGCTAGAATGCCGGCTATCTTATTGGATAGTAACTAACTTGCATGTACTCAAGCACTGTGGTTGAGTAGACATTTGAAGAGCTTGTACTTTATAGAAGTTTTTGGGTTTTTAAGATATTTTATACTACTGTATTTGTCTGACAGCTGTAGTTACCAGTTACTTTTCAGATTACAAATTTCCATGCATCTCCACATATGTCGATTTTGTATGTTTGTAATAAACTGAAGGGCCTCTTAATTGGAAGAAGAAATTCTCTTAAGAATTTAGATAATTAAGATTTCTCAAATATTAAGTAATAGTAATTCAAATATAACTAATATAAATATAACAAAATATAACACTATGAGGGACTTTCTCCCAGCACAATAAGTGATTTACCCATGATCCTTGACGTTTGATGATAATACTTTTAGCTTTATTTCATTAGTGTTTGGAACTCAGGCCTTTTACTGTTGTATGAATTTTTTCTACTTTCTTTTTGACCTCCACCATGGAGGTTATGTTTATCCCTTTTTTGGTTGGTTTGTTTGTTAGCAAGATTACAGAAAATCTTATGGATGGATTTTGCCCAGATGTAGGGAACGTGATGCGATGACAACATTTTCTTAACCACTGTGAGATAGGGCACTTTAGAATAGAATAGCTTCATAGTCATTGTTTTAAAAACAATGAAACACCGTTTGGCAGCCCTACTTAAGGCCAAAATCAATCTTGCAATAACACCTTTTCTTACAATAACTTTGGCATTAACCATTAGAATCAAACTATGAAATCTCTTGTCTGATGGAAAGTGTTGTGACATTTCAAATAAAATTTGAAATAAGTCGGTTGGAGGCGTGACAACACCGTGTGGTGAAGGTTTTGCCTGAAAGTATGTTTTCAGTTAGTTTTGGTTCGGCGTCGAGTGACAAATTAAATCCAGAGATATCACGTTATAAAGTTGATCCAAACATCGTCTCTGCGCCGGTGCAAAAACAATGACAACTGGAAATACTATCATCATCTTCATTATTTTTCATCATATGAAGACACGGAGAAAAGAAAACTGCAGAGTTTGCTGATAAGGGACTGCAGGTTGAATTTAGCTAGGAGGTCGGGGAGTTGTGGGATGGAGGGATCAGTGCGCTGAGCAGAGACACTGAAGTGGAGGGCATCGAGACGAATGGTTCCAGAGTATTTGAGAGATACTGAGAGTATTTTCTCGAGTTTTTTGGTGGATTTAGAGGTTGGCAATAACTCAGATTAGTGGAAGAATCTGCATGAAATGTTTCTACATAAAATTATCTAATTGATTCTGATCAGAATATTGTCGACCTTAGTCACTGTTGTGCCATTGAGGAGGTTTATGCTTTATACTACTTTTATTATCACTTTTATTCTACACAGCACATTACGGGAAATTAATTCTCTGTAAACGACCTATTCCTGAGAAGCAGTGGTTTGACCCAGTGAAGTTCCTGGGAGCAAACTGGGTTTCAGGGTCTAGCTCAAGGCCCTTTTAATGTCCTCCAAGTAGAAGACTGTCGATCTTCCAACTGGGGGATGACTACTCTACCTATTGATCTAAAGCCGCCCGTGAAACACACAGGAACACACAAAACAACCATATTGACCTGTTACTCTGCAAGAGAGTGAACGGGGACCAAAACGATGACTGACTGTCAATAAAGTATCTGAGTACTTTGTTCTGCGCTGAACATTAGGGCTGCAAATTACAGTATAGTAAAATAAAACAAAAATATGACAATTTCTCAAATATTGTTTCGAGAGCAGCACGTTTCACCAAAGACATCTGCATGTCAAACATCATGGTCATGTTTGTATTTTCTTAGTCTGAACTACAGTCTGTGAAGCGTCTTTGAGTTTCGTGTAAATCGCAATATGGGCATAACGTATTATTAATATTATTATTAAATTAATCATCAAGTTGTATTTATTTTATAGATTCTGAAATGCATTAAATACGCACAGAAATACATACTTTGAGTTTTTTTGTCAGCTGTAAACCTGTTTAAAAGCTAAAGCTTCATTACACCATGGGATAGAACCAGACAGGTGAATAATGACAAAAACTTTAATTGTCTAGATTTAATTGATGGGGTTTCTCTTAGCGTTGCTCACTTATCGGACTTCTGAACAACACCCCGACCTGAATGGAAAGTGATTAGATCAGTGCTTAGTCTAATGAATAGACACTTGGCACTTTCATTAGTTACTGAAGAGAGGCCTGTCTGGGACAGTGATTTCTCAGAGATCCACTCAGAAGCAGCCGGGCCAGAGGCAAAGTTCTGGGGAATAATCAATAGGAGCAGAAGAAACAATGCTCAACTGTAACACCTACAAAGAAGAACCTCTGTGTTTGTCTACATCCGTGCATAAACCCCAGGACCACGACCCTTATGGACCTTAAGTACATTTTAGATGTTTCAGTCCTTTATTTCGAATAGATCAAAAAAAATGAAAATCAAGTGTTAAACAACATACTTTCAAAATAAAAAAATCTCACATACAATAATTTAATTAATGAATCATATGTGGCCAAAAGGAGCAGGAGGAAGCAAAAGCTTATAAATTCCCACCCCCTCATTCAAGCGCTGATAATTGCCTTTACATATTTAGCAGTTATCAACACCTTTTTGTAACATGTACACCAATGATTTACAATTGTACAACTAATTTAATATAATCAAAATAATAAATACTATACATTCACTACATCCATGAAAATAGGGTGATGGGTCTTCTAAAGAACTAAGAGTCATTATAATATCCCACTCACAAAATCAATTATCTTCATCCCAATATGTTTTAAAAAAAAGTGTTTTGGTACATCTTTTCAAACTGTTTTATGTTTGTTCTGTGTTTAGCTCCTTCTGAAATTATACCAACTCTGCCTATCCATAAAAGTGGTTTTGTATATTTCCCAGAAGTTGATTATTTCTTGCTTTGTACATGATTTGAAGTACAAATGTCCACACCTCACCTGTGGTGAAAAATCTTCATTTGCATACTGATAAGAGGAGCTTTCTATTAAAAGACACCCTAAAGCATCAGCCGTTTTTTTTTCCAGCTCTCTGGAAAGATGTCGACCTTGAATCGGCTCGCTGTGATTGGTGTGTTCGCACCTTTGGTTTAGAGTATTACTCAGGAGTAACAGGTACACACTGCTCTCTTCATGGTCAACAGAGGGCGAGTGAAGGTCACGGAAGCTGAGCTTTGTTATACCAGTGCTGATGGAAAATATCACGCGCTAGCACCGACAGAGCAACAGGAAGACATATTTACCGATTTCCTTGATCATGTTTCCAAAATAAAAGGAACTTACTAAGGCTTTGATGTTGTAATTCATTGGATTGCCCATTTATTTATAGTAGTGTGCTCTTGGAGGGTATCTCCAGGTTTCCACAAGTCAAATTTAAGACTTTTTAAGACCATTATGACTGGAATTTAAGACCCATTTCACATCTTTTTAAGAACACTATGAACGCAATTTAAGAGCTATTTCACGTCCATACTGGTAAAAAGTACTAAGAATATGAAAGAAATTCAGAACCCCAGGATTACCTTAGAAGTAAATCAATGTATTCAGTAAAACACATCCTTCCAGCAGTTTTTGCAGTGTTCCAAAGTTCACCAATGTCGTCATTGCTGACATATTACTGAAAGTTTGCAACGGTGTGTTAAGCACCTCAGCATCTAGCGCTGTCTGGAGGTCGATTTGTGTTGATGCTCTAGGTCCAGACATGGAACAAAACGCACTGATTGCAGGCTTTTGTTGCTGGTTGTTTAAAACCACTTTATAATAATAATACATTTAATTTATACTTTATGCTTTTTCCGATTTGGCATGCGTCTCCAGTGAAATGATGACAAATGTTCGAAGTTTCAGATTTTTTAGCAGATGTTGCAACAGGTTTCAAAAGAGATTTTCCAGTCACCGGCTTATACCGACTGTTATCTAACCAAAGATTATTGAATTTGCATTTACCCATTTTCCGGTTTAATTACTGTGACTTACAGTTTGAGGAAATGTTAGGAACATTAGCTTTTCACTCTCAACAAAGTTTCTCCAAAAGACACCAGCACACACATATACCCAGACATACCCACACACATATACACCCACACACACATACACACCCACACCACACCCCTTGACTAGAGGTGAATGGGTGTTTAAACAAATTCTATCCAGAGAGCAAAGCTCTTGCCTTTTGGTTCCGTCTAAAACAGAACTAAGCACTTTAACAAACCGTAACTGATCAACTGATAATTATAGTTTTATAACGGCGAACTTAAAATCGAAATACTTAAAATAAAGACAATTAATTTATTTTATTAAAAGTACGATTAATTCATTTTTTGCACCTGCCAGAGTATTTTTTGAGACGTTTCATTAAAACTTAAGACTTTTTAAGGCCTTAAATTCAGGTTATTGGATTTTAGACTTTTACCTACCCTCTCCCTCTCTCTTGAAATATGTCCATGTCAGTTCAAACACTTGCTCCCTCGTGTTTCAAGTCCAAACAGAGAGTTAGTGTGGACTCTTCTACAATTAATATTCCTGCAAAGGGAAGCCTTAACTCGCTCTTCTCTACAAGTAATGTGGTTTTAATCTAGTTTGTTATTCTTTTTCTTTTTTTTATCGAACAAAATACTAGATTTTAGTACAAATTGCATGTATATACATCTCCCTCGACCTGACAGGGTTTTTATTTTGCATTCAAAATTTTGGTAAATGGGCTAACAGACTGTGCAAAATGTAGTCATCCCGCACAAGCTACAAAAATATGTAGCTTGTGGCATTTTTCCCTCAAATATGATCTAGTCTTTATCAAATTGTTACAGAGCAAATGGTTTTGCATGTTCGTACTGTAATATAATGATGCTAGGCTTTGTTTTTATCCCAAAAAAATCAGAGGACAGTAACGTTGTGTGATGAATCACACATTGCTCATACAGGAAATAAAATGGGTACAATCTTACAGACATTCAAAATAAGTATCGTAATTCTTACCTGTACATAGTCACCGGGGTTATATAATACACCTGATAGTTGTGGAGCTAAGTTTGAGATAGTTTCTAAGATAGATAGATATTGTTTATAATTCGAAGGAGGATTACCTTAAAAATAAGCCATGAATACGCCAACTACAAAAAAAAAAAAAACTCATTAAAAACCCATTTCTTGTTTATTTGTCTGAGCGTAATTGGCTGAGGTGACTCAAAATACATTTCATCAGTCCAGCTTTCAGTCATAACACCTTGTTGTTCCCTCTCGTCACACTTCCCTTTCCTCAGACATGTATTACCGTTCTACATTTTTCAACCAGATGCCAAAAAACTTTCCCTCTTTTTGGCATCACCAGACAGCAACACCCAATTACCTACCCGTTCTCACTTACTCTACAGTTACCCATGCTATCCTGCCTACTCTCACTGGTTTCCACTTCCCCTCATCAGCCCTGCAGAAAACCTCCCAAGACAATTTCCACTCACACCTTCAATCTTCTCCTGCCATGTGCTTCATATCTTAGATCTCCAACCTCTGTGATTTATTCTGTTTACCTAGATCAGTTTCGGCCTTCCCGCCCTGGTTGTTTGACATTCTGCCTGGTGTAAAATGTTGGTTGCCCATTTTCGAGCTTGTGTGCCTCTGCTGGACTGCTGACATCCGGTTCTGATTCTCGTCTGCCTCACCATCGTGCATTATATCTGTATTTCTTTCCTTTCTTTTTTTCTTCCAGGCTTTTTCATTAAATTATTGGACTTCACCAGATTTGCCTCAGTATTTTGCATCTAGGTCCTTCCTCTGGCCTCTCTGGCACCAGGCAATGATGACCTCCTGGTAAGATGATTGCTTCTGGCCGAGGCCAGAGTGGCTCATTCATCTGAGTTGATTCACAGGCAGTCCAAATATGAAACCGCCTGACTACCAAACATTACGCAGCTCACTGGATTTTTGCTGGGTCGACCACATCATCATGGTATGATTCAATTATAATGACCAAATCAATAAATCACAGAGTAAAAATCTCTTACTGGGACAGGGTCAATGCAGAAGTTTAGACACATCATGGTGGTGGATGAAATATTGTTATTCTTTACTCCTATTCTTTGCCCGAGTAAGAGTACTATTACTACAATCTAAAAATAATCCACTACAAGAAAAAGACATGCTTTCAAAAACTTTCAAAACTTAACCAAACGTATTTATGCATTTTGAGTTAAAGGTACTGAAAATATCAAAGTGAAAATCATCATTGAATTATCGTGTTAAAATGAAAGATCAGCAGCAGCAGCAGCAATGATGATCCCATAATATGCCCGACATTTGGGGTATATTAATAACACGAACAGAGCTTATGGGTGAGAAATGGGTGAGAACGTCAGATGGTGACCTCACCTTTAAGAGAGGAGAGCGCTGTAAAATAGTCTAAAAACCTCAAATAAATTGTTCTGAATTCTGCAAATGCAAGATCATACTGTATAAAAATGGATTTGAGTTTGCTGCAGAACGGTATTACAGCAGCAATAAGCCACACAAGAAGTTCAACCAGCATCTTATAAGCCGAAATTTTAACTTGGTCAGGAAGAGCAGGTGGTTACAGTTCTCTCTTGCACTAGAGTTAATATATCTAACTTTATGCATACTCTTTAGGGTGCTGACAGTGTGGTTATTTTAACAATACAACCTGGTAGTCTCACCGAGTCATGCTTCAGGCACTGCCTCACTGTCTGCCTCACTGGGAGAAGACACCTGGACCTTTAGCTGAGAATAGACATGGAATATGGAACAACTGCTCTTAATACTCCTATCGAAGTATTTACTGGTCAGTAAATAAGTAATACTATGAGTCCTTCCGTGTTAATTTCATAGGGCAATTAACGTCTTTCGTTCAGCTACTATGCACCAAGCATCAAAGAAACAAAATATTGTCAACATTTTATTATTTATTTCTTCCATTTTTCTTCTTTCTTTCGGAGCTTATGTAAAATACATTAGCTGAAATAAAAACTACCCCTTCAAATACTCTTCACTATTAGCCGTCTCCTTTTCCAACACTCCATTTGGAAGCAGTCCTAACAGTCAGTTAGCAAGAATAGGATAGATCAGCATGGAACAAAACTAGTCTTAGGCTGTCACCCCGACAGCGAGGGGTTTATCCATGAAAGGTCCCAAATCCTTCAATTCCCCCCGATAGAACCCCTCAGATTAAATGTGGTTATTTTCAAAGTATTTCTGAAGAAGAAAGAGAAGAAGCTCCCTGAAGTAAGTTAATAAAAACTATTAGATCAAATTATATGTGAAATATGACATAAACAAGGTTCATAGATAGATTAATATGCACTGATTCTGGACTAAATTTGACAAACTGTTTAGAAGTTATATAAACAGGGTTTTCAGTACAAAGTGCCTCCTAGTGAGTAAGATATGAACTTTTAAAGGAAAACATGATGGATACAAGATAAATGTCCTCCAGTGGATTCATATACACCAAATTTGGACAAAACCGGACACATGCTTGAGAATCAATGGCCGGAAAAGTTTTGGCTATAAGCTCCCCCTTGTGTCAGAAACATATGACTGAAATAAACTACATCGTGTGACATAACTCACACTACAGTGTATGTTGGTATGAAATTTGAAAATGATCCGTGAAATAGTTTTTGAGTTATATCCAGAAAAGTGTGTTTTCATGAAAAATCCAAACAGTGATTGAAATGGGACGACGGGAGCCTCTCATATGGATTTATTAACAGCTGAAGAATGTGTGAGGACTAATCTCCCTTTAATTGCCGTCTTATCGCACTCTAAGGTCAGTGCACTCGGCTTGAACTTGTTTTACACTACAAAGGTGTTGGATTCCATTAATACTCAACATACAGGCAGAGAGCCAATTTACAAGCTTACCCTCCATGTTCAGTACATCCCACTGAGCTATTTGTCATCCCTTTAAAGGGCCATGAAACAGAGCTGTATTCAAAAGAACCAGTCGTAGCAAACATGACCTTAAATAACCTGGAACTCTTGATCTGTAGCGTGGGAGGAAACAGAAAGTTGTTTTTTTACCCCTTTACGTGCTGTTGTCACTTGTGAACATAGAATATTCAGCTAATCCGCCTCACAGAGATTAATTACACAGTTATTACTCATGTACATTATGAAACAAAGTGGCGACACTTCTCTAGGGACACAAAATGTCTGTTTTATTAAAGTCCAACACAGATTCTAGTTAACGGTGAGCACTCAAGCCCAGAGGTTTTGGTCTGTGCAGGAAGTGAAGAACCTTGCATTACAACACCTACCATCTTTTTTAAATGTCTGCAGGAGCAGCAGAGATATTGTCCGAGCCCATTTCAGTTTTCATCAGTAGCTCCTCCAGCAGAAATCAGGATTGGATGTAAGCTATCTATAGCACCTTTGCAATCTCCCCAGAGCCCCCACAATCTAGCGGTCCGTCTTTGGACGGCCCCACCGGGCGTACGCAACAGCTTCATTACAAATGCATCATAAGAAAAATACAATAAGCTGAAGCCGGGCTGCCTCTCCTGCTGCTCAATATATCATCTTTAAGGAATGGTACAGTGTCCTCTCAGGTGTGTGGGTGAGAATCATATTCTTTTTTTTATTTTCCAATAAAGACGGAGATAAGACATACTGGCCCTGGTTTTTGATTCAATTAAAGCTCTTCAAACTCTTTTGGCATTGCCAAGAGAGGAGTTAACCTGCTGAATAATGGATGGAGAGCGAGGAGGATACTTTTGAATTCAAAAGATCTTCCCACTTTCATAATCTGAGTGATAACCTGGAGACATTAAGAAGGTTTAACCTATATAAGGCATTCTGGTCACTTTCTTCCTCTCGCATCTGGGATATATAAAATAAATACACCATTCATGACATCAAAACTCCTGCCTACTAATTTCTTATGTATTACTGAAGTTAATACAGGTTAACCATTGCAATGCAAGCACTTCAGTGGGGCCTGGGTTCACACAATCCTGTCAATCATTCATCAGTTGTCCCCACCATTTTGGTGGGTCCGAACCTCTGCCGACCAGGAACACCAAGAACACTTCCAGTTCTGGAGATGTTCTGATCCAGTCATCTACTCATCACATATTAGCCCCGTTTAAGTCTCCTGTGAGATTTAATGCCATGGCTGAATATTGTGACATGAACAGGTAATATTTGAGGTAATATTCATGACCTCTTCTCGTTGTACTGACCCAACACTTGATACATCGTCCTAACCCAAATCAAAATGCAATATCAAAACTTCTGTAAAGACGTTTGCTGTTCATCAGGTAAAGGTCCTCATAACTCACGATCCAGTAAATGTTATATGATACATACCAAAATGTAAATTTCTTTATTTGTAGAGCGGTGGGATCTAATTGATTTATATATAACAGATTTTTTTCATATTTTGTGAGCACTTATAAGTTATGAGTGTTAGTAGCCATTGAAAATATCTATTGTGATGTTTAAACTAGGTCATTATTCATTTCTGGCATAAATTCAGCCACAACACTTTCATTATACATTGCAATGAAAAAGTATTTGACTTCCTCCTTGTCTCATCCATTGTTGTTTAATAATTTAACATAAAATTGAGTCATAACGTGAAGAGACAATTTGCAAGTTTTAAATCATAGTTGTTGCTGTTGAACATAAAGGTTTATCTGATACCAACTGGTCCTGAGGGAAAGGATTTGCATTCCTTACAATCCCCCGCCACTTGAACTGTTTAGAGTGCAGTGGTCCCGTTACATCTGGCCTAAACCAAACAGCATTTCACTATGAGTACCTCATGCCTACGGTCAAACATGGAGCTGTCGGTGTCATGCTGTGGAGATGCTTTGCTGCTTTGGGACCAGGACGACTCGCCATAATTGAGGGAAACATGAATTTTCTCTACCAGAACATAAAGAAGGAGAATGTAAGGTCACCAGTTTGTGAGGTGAAACTCAGAAATAACTGGATCATGCAGAGAGAAGAGAGAGACCACCTCTGAATGGCTCAAAAGAAATAGAATTAAATTGAGGAGTGGTCTAGTCAAAGTCTGAACCTGATCGCTATTGAGATGCTGTGGTGGGACCTGAAAAGATCCGTTCACGCTCACAAACCAGACAAAAAATAAAATATCTCAGTACTTAAAAAAGAGGGAAAACATGATGGGGGTTTGGGGCTGCACTAAAGCACCTCTGCAAAAAAGAATGGGGTAAAATTCCACCACGTTTGAGGTTTTGGATAATATTTTGCTTAATGAAATAAAATAGCCATTGTAAAAAGACGCATTTATGTTACTGGTAGAAGACGACAGAAGGACCTTGAACAATAAAAGGAGGGTTTTGTTGTAAATATGGCACGTCTAGAATGTGTAATAATAATAATAAATTGGACTTATATAGCGCTTTTCTGTGAACCCAAGGACGCTTGTGTAGACAAATTGATTGTGTAATGGGAAACTTTTCCTCCATAAATTGCTCCTAATTTCTTAAAACAACTTGATGTACTATAGCATCCAGTCTTACGGGCCTTCACTTTCTCTGGAGTGTATTTAGATACCGGATCTGTCAGAAAGCTAAGGGATCAAGCGCAGGTCAAAGTACAAAATGTTCCAAAATTGTCCGTCAGTCAGCAGTTAGCAGTCACAGTCACGTCACTGCAGTAAAATAACAGCTTCGTATTACATCCTCCATATGACACATTTAGCTATTCGGCTGACAGCCTCGGTATGAAACAGGATATAAACAGTAAGCAGTGGCACCATCACAGGGGAGGAGTGAAAAACCAGCAATTACTCTTGAGTGTGCACTTTTACAATTTCCAAAGGTCGCACCAGGGAAAAAAATCACAACCTAGAATCAACCAGTCGCTGCTGTATTCTCCCCTACCCTCAATTTGCCATTACATCTATGCTTTAATAAACATTTATGCTGATGAACAGAACAAACTAATTGCAGATCAACTGACGAATGAAAGAGGAAATGCACTGACTACAGAAACAGGAGGCTAACTGGGGATGAATGGAAATTATCGGGTAAATCACAATGGTGCTCGGCAAAAAAGACAGGAAGTGAAAAACAAAATGACCGCGGACCCTACCAGCAGTACATTGTGATTAAACCCTTAACCTTCATACAATTTCCCATAACAGGACTTGTGTGCATTGGCTGCTGTTCTTTATCCAGATCCGTCGCAACATTAAGTGGTTCCTTCTTTGACGAATGATCCACTCTTCGATCACAATTAATGAAAATATGAAAGGTAGTTTAAAAGTAATTAATGATTATATTGAAAACCTCCACTTACAATTAACATTTTGATTGTTTTTTCCCGACTTGTTAAAGATTTGAAATATTCTATACTTCATCATTTCAGCAATACCGGAGGCTTCTTCAACTTTGACAGTTTTAATTAATATTTATAGCTTGATTCCCAAGGTTAGGTGACATTTATAGCCATTATATGTGTTTCTGTTGCTTTTCATTTTGGCAGTTGTTTTCTATGAGAGTGCCGATGGAGAAATATAGAAAAAGAGAACCAGAAGGAGTTGCGTACTGACTTGATGGATTTACAGAAAGAATATGATAGAGTACCGCAGGAGGAACAGTGGTATTGTGTGTAAGTATGTCTAAATATGTTCGAGCAGGACAGGATATGTGTGACAGCAGTGAAGTTTACAGTAAGAGTGATGGATCATTTCAAGTTGAGGGTGGGACTGCATCAAGGTTAAGCTTTGAACCCCTTCCTGTTAGCAATGGTGATAGACAGATGGACAGACTGGGTCAGGCAGACGTTTTATTGGACTATGATGTAAATGTTGAACGCAGTGAGAGCAGGAAACATGTGGAAGAAAGGGCTGAAAAGGTGGCTGTATATGCTGGAGAAAAGAGGAATGAACAAGAGTTACATCAAGACAGAATGCACATGTGTGGATGAAAGACAGGCAGGTGGAGCGGTGAGGATGAAAGAGTATAGGTGGAGAATCTGCAGGAGTTTATGAACTTAGGGTACACTGTTCAAGCGAAGGGGAGAGTGGAAAAGACGTGAAGAAGCGAGTGCAGACAGTGTGGAGTGAATGGAGAAGAGTTTCAGGAGTTATCTGTGACAGAAGAGTAGCAGCGAGAGTGACGGGAAAGGTTTACAAGACGGCAGTGAGAGCAGTTTAGAGACTGTGACAAAGGCAAAGTCAGAGCATCCAGACTGAGACGGTATAGACTTGTGGGGCGGAGGAGTAGTGGATCTATTGGTAGAATGATGTTGGTAGAAACTGATATGAGATTCCCAGTCTTGAGGAACTACCTATGTTTCACGACTCTGGGAAAAAGCTGCCTGTTGGATAGAAATTCTGACTTCAGCTTCAAAGTTTCATCTGATGAAGACTTTGCTCGGTGAAGCTCTGACATGTACCTTTTTTCTTTTTTTTTTTAAATTTTGATTAAAAAATTCATCCAGTTTAAACCAGATGCTGCAGACTCCTTGCTGTAGGAGTACAAAGTGAAATTGGCAGTGCAGACACGTAGACTAATCGATGCGGTCTACAGACATGGAAAAAACCAGGTCAAGCTCGTCAGGGAATTTGTTTTTCCATTTCAGTGTGCCATATGGTCCAGCAATATCCTGGTCACACCTCTAGACGTTTTAGAATACTCTCTCATATAGTTTTTGGTCAGTACACAGAAGGAAATAACTAGAATCCTAACAATCTTAGTTTCATACCAGTAACAATCAGTTCTCAGTGTTCTGTGCAAACAGCACGCTGTATTGATTTTATTCAGAAACAGCCTCTTTGATACTGATGCTACTTTCAAGTTAAAAACCTCAAAAATCTGTATGAGAACATCAACCGGAGGGACGCAGGAGTCTGATGCTGTGCCTAATTATCTGGTTTGATGATATGAAGAATGGCTGTATTATTTCCAGAAGCAAAACTAAAGGAGGAAAAAAAAAACCCTATAAAGTATGTACTGTATGTGCACACATCTCAGTGTTTCCCGTATCATTAAATCAGGGCGGTTTGTATCGCGCATGACGGAGTTCCGCCCCGATTCGCTCACACACACACAGACACGCACGCATGAACACATAGGTGAACACACTCCCACCAGCGGACAGAGAGAGCGCGTCGGAAACTATGTCGCATCAACCACCTGAAAGTGTCCTTTTCTGTTCTGTCACAAACACAGGAAATAAAAGAAACCATTGCACCTTATACCCAGAAGTTTTGACAGAGTATTTTCCTGAAGATCAAATAATATAAACCTTTATTTGTGCTTCATTAGCAAAGAGCAAGAATTTATACTAAGTAGAAAAAGAAAATATGAGCAGAGTATAAATATATGATCACCTGTGTAGAGATAACATGAATAAAGCAGAGTTGTATGAGGATAATCAGAAACGTCCACACAGACTCTGAAGAATATTTTTTCTACGGACCTCAGGAAGAAACAAATTTAATAAGATATGAATTCTATCAGTACCAAAAATATCCTAACCAAGAAAATGATCGTCGCATAAACACTTTTATCTTTCTGCTTTCCCCTGAACCTACTTAAAGCTTTCATTGATAATCACCTGTGTCGTGGTCACACTGGTGCTCACAGGGGTCAAGGAGGCGTCGCCCACACAACTCGTTGACCCAGGGTCCGCTGGCGTTCTGCTGGTGGTACAACAAGATCTGGGCAGGATTCAGCCAGTCTGAGGCCTCCAAATGGCTCCCATGCAGCAAAATGAACCTTGACCCTGTGGACGGGGGGAGGAGGGAAAAATTCAGATGGAGAGATGGGCAATGAAAGTGTGAACAGAAGGAAGAAAGGGGAAATGGAAGGTGCAGAGACACAACACAAACAATTGTCTATGGATTTTTAACTTTAAAAAAAGTGATGGAGGAGTTTGGGACCTTTCAGCCATATGGAAGCACATTGCTTTACCAAAAAAATAAAATAAAATCCAGCCAATTTATCTCGTAATCACAAGACAAGTTATCGCAATAATGAGGGATATGTTTGTTTGTTTGCACATGCCCGGTGTTGTTTATCAGGCATCTTTAACTTTATCTGTCCTTCCATCCGATGTATGACACAGTGGTGTTTGGAAAAGTTTAAACATAATTAAATATGCTTGGCAGTTAGTATGTGCTTCGAAAAGCTCATCCTCTTCAAGTTTATGTGACAAATTGGGTGAACCCTCCTTATTAATCCCCACCTCTCCCTTTCACTTAATCCATCAAATTACACCTTATTAATTGACTTGTTTTCATTTTGTTTAACTTACAATTGCTAAAATAACATTGCTTCAGTTATTATCCCGGGTTCATTTTTGTTTGCAATAAGTTACAATTCACATCATAGCAGTAAGTTGAAGTAAAACATATTCAAGTTATTTTCATTCCTTTTTATTGTGTTTCATGTATGATTATGGAATGTTTTTGCCCAATACTCACATTTGTTTGTCCCTTTGTTCACACCAGGAAGAGCTTTTGTTTGAGAGGGAACCGCCCACAATTTGCCATTTATGGGTTTTGTTGAGGTCATCCATGACATCACTGGTTACATCCAAGTGCAGGATTTTTATTTTCTATTGTATGCTAAGTTGGGTTTGTATAATGAGGTAGAGTAATTGATGATCATTAATTTCCCTCTGCCAAAGCAATACAAATATTTAAAGGTCATATTTGGGACTTTTTATCCTTTTAACTTCTAGTATTGATAGGAGTGAGGGAACTTACCTACCCATTTTGATTTTGGTATTGCTTAATTTATTCCAAAGTGTGAAATTGATCACCTATATAAACAGTGGAAAATAAGTCTCTCAGGAGAGGGGGGAATAGTAGTGAAGGATGTGCTGCTCTGAACAAGAGCTTTGTTTTTTTTGGAGTTAAATTAGAGATTTTTTCTCATTTTCCTTTTGTTTTGTATTTTTGCCTGAGTCAATGGAGCACTGTAAATAAAAATCCACTTTGGAGAAATCAAATGCCTACGGAATCTGCCTTCACATCATCCTCCTTGACACTTGAGTAAAACTATTTTACAGTTTATAGTAAACAAAACGTTACAAAAAGTCGATTTCCCAACATAAGTGGAGAAAGTTCCGCTCACGGTGGAAAACACTAAGTAAACATAACATTGCCAAACGTACAATGCACAAAGCGGTTGAAATGACAGATACAGTTTCAGATGCGTGATGAACATTACGGGGCATGTGCAAACCAACAATCATCTCCTCCTTATCCCTTGATTAGGTCATCAGGATCTCGTAACGTCTGTATTTTTTATTATTTGGTGAATGCGATGTGCTTCTGTACACCTGAAAAGACCAGGAAACTCAAAAACGTCAGGCACAAGATTTGAAAGTTAAAATCAGCAGTGATGTTTTAAAGGCTAGAAAAGAATCCAAGTCATGTCAGACGTTATTAAGACAAAATGGTTGAAATTACATGTTTCATAAATGAAATACCAGCCGAGGATTTAACTAAAGAACACGTATTAATGAGAATGACTAAAGTAGGGGTTGAAATTCAACTGAATTGTTACTTATTAGACACTTTTAATGGAACGACACCCATGATGACACCACTAACGCTTCTGTTTATTTCCACAGGCAGACAGCTGAAGCTTCCACAATGTTGCCCTGCAGCCAAACACATGCGCCAAGAGAACGGAGGTGACAGTGAAGCAGAAAATAGAATTATTTTGCACATATTTTCCCTGGTGTTTGAATATATTCTGTATCTTGTTAGGGTTCCGAGAATGTCATGGATAAACGGATGATGTATTAGTGCGGATTGTTTCATGTATGCAAAGGGAAGGATATCAGCGTGCGTTTGTGTAGCTGCAGGTTTAATGAAAATCCTCGTCTTCTCTGTCCTTCTCGTGGCCGCAGAGAGGAGGTGTATTTTGGGGTTCTTTTCAAGTATTTTTCGACTGAACCGATGACCTGACATTCAACTCAAATATGTCCTGGATGATGTCAACAATGCTTTAATTGGCCGCATGGTCTGGCCACTGTAAATGGATATTATATATACTCTGACAATGTCTTCTCTGACCAATCCCTCTAAAAGTAACAACGTCATTTAAAGGTGCAGTTTGTTAATGTAACACAGACAGATTGGAAGCTGAGCTCACATCTCCGTATCCAAGAATCTATGGTGTCTAACTGATGGAGTCTGTAAAATTGTAGGTCCAAAAATATCCCTGCAAGACAACTAAGAGGCAGTTGCAGGGCTCCCACAGCCACGTTTTCATCGTTTTCTACCTAATATATTTACTCCTTGTTTGTTTTCAGAGGTGAGGCATTTCTTCATCTGCAAACTTCAACCTAAAAACACAAAAAGTCCAAATAATAATAATACTTAGGCTGACGCCGTCATCCCCAACAGCAAGGGAAAATCCCTTTAAAGTTGTAAAAAAAACTCCCACAAGTGAGTAAAATATGAACTATTAGAGTAAAATATATGTACACGATAGATGTTCTCGACTTGATTCATGTTTATCGAAAAAGCAAATTTGCCAGACATCAGCTCCTAACCAAGTCCAAAGTCCAAATTTGGTACAAATGAATCAAATCTATTTTGTAAATGTGCAAAATATTTTACTCTAGAAGTTCATATTTCACTTACTAGGGGGAGTTGGTTTTGTTCAAAAAACACTATATTCTGATTGAAACTCTGATTGAAATTTTTTTTCATGCAACATTTCCAAAGTTATTCCTGCACAGAACTTAGGGCGTGGAAGAAATTGAGTGATTGGAGGTTTAAACATTTCTGACATTAGGTGGCGCTTCATCTCCAAAGGTTTTTGGGCTATAATTTGTCACCCATGTGTCTGAATCAGTATTCATTTGGTGGATATGAATTAACTGGAGAATATTTATCTTGCACATATATTATACTCTAATAGTTCATACTTTACTCACTAGGGGTACCTTATTAATTAAAGGTAAAATACTGTGGACATTACATCACTTTAATTTAATTTGTATAGTTAGAAAGTACTGTTTGGGAATATACGTTTGCTGTCCGGGACAACAGCGTAGGCCTAGCTGGTTCTGAAATTAGTATTCAATTAGTTTGTTTAAGTTAATATCGATATTTCACATTGAAAAACTCTTGTTGACAGCGGTCTCTCGAGCTCTGCAGCTCATTCAGTAGAAGGAGTCAGGTGTAAGTTACAGTTACAGCATGGTCACCTGGAATAGGCAGGTGTTATCGAAGTAGCTGACAGTGAGTGCTAACCACTGTGTGATCTCTGCATCACTCACTGATCATAGAAATGTACGTTTGCAATCAGGGGATGCAAAGGGCATTTTCTATCCCAAGCGTATTTGATGAGTTCTTGGCAGGCTGTGTTTGCCCTAGTTAGAGCCAACCCCTCTGATGATGCCGTTAGAACTAGAGCGCCCTCGCCGCAAACGGACACATCTTGTTTGAACTGGTCAGACCTACAAGATTACAAAGATTCCAATCAGCAATGTTTCTCTGTTTACGGCACACTTTATGTGGTATTCACTGTCTGTTTCTCAGCGTCATAAAACAGATTCTATCATCCGATATAACTGATTTGTTGACATGTTCACAAATGTACTGAGAGATCTGGACCTGAGAGGAAAACTATTGATCAGAGTTTAAAACTGGAGCAAACTCAACTTAATAAATCTACTTAAGCTGCTCGTTAAATTCCCATCTCTGTCATAGCAAATAACTATTTAGTGTCTGAAGCAAACTAAAATTATTCTTTGTTAGTTTTTGGACAGGAAATGCATCAGTCCTTCAGCAGCTCGTATTTCTCACAGAAAGACTGTTTTAATGTCCATGTTATGTTTAATATTACATCAACTTAAGAGGAAGAGTACTTCCTCTGATACGGGGATGTTTTATAGTGTATCGAGTTTGGAGGGTTTACCAGCACGTGGATTTATTTTCCACTCAGGGTGGAATGTATTAACTTTCAGACTTTGAAAGTAGGCATGGATCATCTCAATATTTCTCTTTACTCAAATGTATGTTTGTTTTGCATATGTTCAAAATCTGAATTGGGAACATTTCCATTTCCCCCGCTTCATCCGTAGCAAGCATTCAGTTCATAGAAGTTACAGCTGATAGTTGACCGGTGAAATATCGGCACTGACAGCTATTTTAAGCACGTTCAATGATGATTCTAGCATTAGCTTGACATGCCTGCAGTATAACTTTTCACTTTTTCCTTTGATTCAATTAAAGATGCTATGATCGGATTATGTGTTCTAAATCAAGGCAACCCTATTGACCGTAGCACAGGGGCTAGTAATGACAAACAATGTAGTCAAAAGGGCGTGTTAGGCCCCTCACGAGTCGGCCAAGGACCCATAGACGTAGTCGAGATCTACTTTTGACTTATTTCAGACCAGACACAGATAGCAGCAGTGATCCTCTTCACACTAAATACAGTTTTAGATGATAAATATCAGACAAGTCATATTTTAGAGTCTGTAGTTGAGGGCTCTTCACCTGACACCCTCCACACTTTCATCTGACGTCATTAGTTGGTTGAATATTGAAAGGTGCGGCCTCACATCCCATCATCATGATAATATCGTGAACTTGGGTAACATTATCTAAGCTGCCTGCTGCCTGGTGGTCTTTAGCTGGCTGACTAGTCGATAGCTGCACGTTTTTTTATTACTGTCCAAACATTCATTTTTAATTCATTTTTATGTAACTAGCTGGAAAAGCAGTTGGAAATGGGGGAAACATTAGAAGGATAGAACTGCAGCCACAGAGACGGCAGTCTCCAGGATGGCAGCCATATTATAGGGAAAGATCGATGTACACGTAGAAGTGAATCACACTGAGTTTTGGACAAGACGCTGCTCTGCCTAGCCTCTAATGTCTAGCTGTAAATGACAAACTCATATTAATGTGTCATGGAGTTAGACGCATGATTCTTCATGTGACTTAAATATGTAATGCATATACAAATCTTATAAATCAAAGAATTATTAAATAACAGAAAAGAAAAGTTAAGTACTTTTGTTTGGTGACCCAAAAAAACCTCATGTGTCCAAACTTTGGGTTTGACCCAGTCCTTCGGAATCACAGTTTTAGAATCCAAGTCATTTAAATTAAAATGGTTATACTCTGTAAATAAGAAAATCTCTCTGGGTAATGACTTTCCCTGGTGTGAAGGGTGTGACTCTACATTTGTGAGCTTTTCTTCACTCTATCAAAGGCCATTACATGCTCAGCTGTAGGCATAAATAGCTGCTTTCCCTAGTGGTTAAATCCAGATTTTCATCTGATTCGCCATGAAATCAAATCAAGTCAGATGTGATTGCGGAGATATTTATGGAAACATCCTAAATCGATCCCACTTTAGTAATTCAACATGTGAATTCCCCATCTTTCGTCTCTCCTTTCAGAGTTGCATCCCTGGCTGCCTCGCTGGAATTTTATTATCTCCTTGGACGGACGGCGTGTACCTCCGCAAAGCAGCAGTACTCCGAATCAAATCAAACCTCCAGGTGATAGATGAGTTAGCCCAGTCACAGTCTATAATACATTTGGACTGCCGGTTTAATCCTGCGACAGCTGAGAATTGCCAATGCACCAGCAGGAGGCAGTGCCAGGACCCGCAGCGCTTTTTTCCCTTTATTCTGCTGGAGCTAGATTGAAATTCATTAGCTAGGTGGGTCAACAAATCAGAAAGTACAAGGGAAAGAGAGATGGAAGGTTTGCTGCAGGTAGTCACTGCGACCTGGCCTCAATGTGTTCTGATCCTTTGAGGGCACGTTTGCTATGAGCACTCGCATGGGGAACCTGCGGAGAGGGTGGTGAACCTGGCATTTACCGATTTCTTTGAGCAAGTAAAGCAAATCAGTGGCCTGACTGCAGCACACAGGCTCTCGCTTTTTGAGAGTTATAGCCAGCTGAGCTCCTGGTGAGCGGCAGAAAAACAGCAGCTCAGGCCCACCGGGACTCTGGGTGACCAAAGATGTGAGTGTGGAAGTGTGCGGTTTGTGTAAAGCCTTACCATCAGCAATGAGGTGCTCCGGGACATGTAGGATTACCCGGACTGAGAGGTTGCAGGAGAGGTGAGAGGCGTACACCAGGCCGATCACGCAGCTGATGACACTGATCAGAGTCAGGGTGGTCTTACAGATGGGGCTCCGCGGAGAACCTGCTGCTGAAAACAAATGCATAGGGAGGGAATGGGACGTGGTGGGGACAACAAAGGGCGTAGATATGTGAAGAAGTGCCTGCGTTTGATCCCCCCCACACCAAATCTTTATGTACAATAAACGTACATGCACACAAACACAGGGTGACATTTTACACTCATGCCAAGAAAATGGGCATAAAAAGGTGCATTGGGTCAAAGACCTCAAGTCTTTGGGAGGTCTAGTTCAGCGGCACAGAAATAAGTTTTACCTTTGAACGGTATTAATGTTGGGATGTGGCAAAAACTTAAATTGAATAGTTCCCTATTTACTGTCTGCCTGAGCGAGAAGATATCCCCTCATCTCTTTAAGTCCAACACATGAGGTGTTAAACGTGACATCACACCCAAAAACACACGCACACATACACACACACACAAACAAATACTAGTGACCTTGACTAAAAGGACTCACAGTTACTCCAGGTTACATTGTCACTTTTAAATTACTCTGGCAGAACTTTCTTCTTCAGACGTGGCCCGAGGTGATCCTTTAAACAGAACCAAAAGCAGAATCTTGACCTCTCCTCTCCTGTTAGACGTAAAACTAGTTTATTCAATCATGCAGCCTCCGCACAAAGTTGAACGGAGGCTATAGTGTCACCTTTATGACAATCTATGCAGTTTTACCCGTAAATAACGCAAAATTTCAATCGTCACTTTGAACCAGAAAAAACAGTTTGGTCACGCCTCATGAATCATCCCTTCCTCTGGATCTGAACAGCGTAGTTAGGGCAGCACAGCAGACACATTATTCTATTCTTAAGCCTCGCTCTAATTAAAGGTGTTGGCTGCACTTCTGGAGGGTTTGCTGTGTTTGCGACACCTGTGCACATGACGGGAGGATAATTGGCTCGGAGGCGTAGTGAAGGCTTGGAACACCTTCTGACAGCAGCTATTATTTTGAGGGCATTGTCTCATTTATTTATTTATCTTTACTTTTTTTGTGTGTGTGTTGCTTTTTCTCTCTTTCAAAAATCATTACTGTACATGGAAGCTGCACGGACACGGCATGCGGACAGATAAAGCATGCTGCACCGATTCACTGTGACAACACTTGCATTTGATCCCCCTCAGAAATAATATCGGTGAGGAGTATTATTTCGGAATTTTTCATGTGTGAGATGCAATCGATTCAATACCCGGCTCTGGGGAGGCTTCTGATCTCATGGTCTTGTTTGATTTCCGGTCAACAAGATAGTATGCGGATGCACTGAGATCAGTGTTGCATGCTCACAACCACGCACACACACTGAGGTACACGTATGTGTGTGAACAGCATCGTATGCAAAGAGTCATCATCAATCTGCTGTATGCACTGTAAAGGTCACTTGTCATGCGACGTGGCGATGGTGATGCCATCAGACGGCGGAATAAACTGTCTGTAGGTGTAGAAATCCTCCTTACCCCCTGAGCCCCACGCGCTGTTGGCGTTACCGTTTCTCATACCTCGACTCCGGCGACGACTGCGGTTTGGGTCGGTGTAAAACGCCAGTTGAGGCTCGCTGTCTGCCTCTGTCCCAGAGTCCCCGTCTGGGTTCAAGAAAGTTGAACCCGCTGTTGGATTCACATATAAAGAAATAAAAAAGAATTCACCTACAATGAGAGAACAAAAAGCTCTTCACCAATAATAGGGATTTTGCACCAACCAAGATGGCCGACATACCCAGAGGGGATGACGAGATTAAGATTCATCTCAGTCAATACTCGACATGAAGGGTAGCGGATATAAAAAACTCAAGGAGAAAAAGCTTTTTTCCTTGGGTAGACTTCTTTGACATTAAAACACAGCAGGTCCTTGAAAAAATTAAAGAAACCTGGCACCAGATGTAGCTGAATAGTGAACTAGAAGCGATTGGATGATCACAGTTTGAGCAACACAGACCACACCTTGAGTTATTTATTAAAATCTTATAAAGGGAACCGTTCACAGTGGAGAGCCAAAGACAGCGGTCGCATAATTGAGTAAAGGATGTGATTTAAAAAAAGATTCCTTCCTATTGAAAACTGAAGACACACGAGGAAAGAGGAAGCCAGTTGTTCACTCTGTCTACATTACAATGTCACACTTTTGAAATGTTGCATAAAATCAGTGGTTCAAATTTAATTGACTGCACAAATTGCTAGAGTTTATCTTTGTAAAATAATTTTAAAACAGCTTCATATCCGCTTGAGGCTGAACCACAGCAGCAAATAAATAAAGCTGACTTTGATTTGTGAAAAAAGACTGAAACCAATTTTTACTTAATTTTCAGAACTACAGTTTATTCATTTTATAAGAATTCTGGAAAGATTAACCCACAATAACCCAGACCAATTTCTCCTTAAGTGAAAATGATCAGGATATTAAATCGACCAAAAGAACATCTTTGTGAAGTTATTTTCGGAATACTTTCTGTAATATTACAACTGGCTTTAATGGTATTTTTGTCCTCATTTGAAAATAAATCATTGTGATGGTCTATTATTTTAATTTTATTCTAATAGGGAACACATTTTTCCCTTTTAATTTGCAATTCCACAACATGTATCTACGTTGTAACTGAATTGAAAGTACATTAATTTCAATAAAAATCAGCTGTATTATATGAAATTGTTCGAAACATGTTATCAGATGTGGTTCCTTGTAATTAATATGATATGAAGGTTTTATAATTCAAAGCTGGATGAAACCATCATTAAGTAACTTTAATGGTTAAAGATAAAGGACAAAACTGTATAAGTAACCTTCCTTATGTTTCCTAGTGGTTACGCTGCTTTCAGGCAGAGATTAAATGTTGTTGACCTCTGAAATACAAACTAACGCCAATTAACTCTAATTGGATTGAAGAAAAGTGAAATTCTTTAGAAGATACTTTATCACATTATATATATATCCAGTGTATTCTCCAAGAAAGGCATGGATGATACAAATTTAATGGCATAAATTTATATTGGTTTGTTGTTTTCAAGACCGAGGAGAAAAGCAGTCATCCACAAGAACTTTATTGCAAGAAGTACTGCAGTTAAAATTAGTTTCATAGTCAAACTTCTAGTAAGAAGTCCCCTTCGTCATTATGCAGTGTGCTCAGGTATATTCCTTTATCTATATGTATATATTTTTATGAAAACTTTTCTGTGATTTCAACGTAATATGGATGTTTGCTGCCACCAATTTCAAACACAGCACCGTATAAAATATACTATATCATCATATATATTTCAGATTGGATGACCGTGGCTACATGAATCTACATATTGAAGTGTCCTTCAACAAGATAGAGGAATATATTTTTGCTCCTGATGGCTTTGTAAATGGGTGAATGCGGCCTCATGTCATGTAAGTGCCTCGACTGGTAAAAGCAGACAAGAAAGACACCATATTTTCCTGCAGCCAAACTTTCCAGTCATTATAAATACTATATTTATGCTGCTTGAATGCCGTGTTATTGTCATTTTTAAGTAACAAAGATGTGTTAAAAATTATGGTTATTGAATTTAGCTGTTACAACAGCAACTCATTTGATCCAAATCGAAACACTGAAATGTTTCCATGGAAACACATGCCCTTCACCTGAAATAAAAATATTCATTTAAATTTAGATGTTTTGGATTGAGTTCATTAAATTTAATTATTATATGGAAGGAAATCATTTGGAGGAGTGCTACTTGTTTATCACGAATTGGTAATAACAAACAACTTGTCCACGCAGGTGGCATGCCTTAGGTCAGAGAATGACTCTGTGGTCTTTAAGAGAGGAGCCAAACTCCCAACTATTAACCATCCGGCGGTGAGTAGACCAGTTGTTCACTTTTCAAGGACCTGCTGTGTTTTAGATGGTGAAGATGCCACACAGACAGACCTGGTAAACCAGATAAGTGATGAGGGTGAACTTGCTACATAAGGCTGAGGCTCTAGTTCGTCAGGTCTCCAAATACCAAGTCTCGGTACGAGGCTGGGGACATAAAATACAAGAGGGCCAGGTTTTCGATGTTATACGGCCGGAGGGCTATTGGTGCATGCTCAGCGCAAGAGCTAAGAAGCTATCGAGCTAACGTCCTTGTGGGCTCGGCTGGTCTGAGCATTGAAGGAAAGCCTCGAAGAAGGAGAAGGAGGAGTCAAGGGCTATGGAGAAAGGCTTTCAATTGGCCATATGAAATTCAGGACAGGAAAGTCTTGCTTGGGATTGTTTCAGTCTTGGTGGCGAGCAACTGACCTGGAAAGGGGAGATTGTCTGGTAGTGGAAAGAGCTCTTTGCTAAACACATGAACCCATAGAGAAGGCAGGGTCTGAAGTGTCAGGTAGCGGAAATGTCCATATTTCTGGCCTCAGCCGTTGAGGGAGTCACAAAGCTCTCATGTGGACAATGTGCCAGGTGTGGATGAGATTGCCCTAAGCATCTCATTTATCAGGGTTTCACACTGCTATCCCAGGAAAGTGTATTCCAGGATGCTGGAGAGGGGGCCTGAACTAACTGTCGAACCTCGTGATCTATATGATACTTCTGGGTATTGACTGCAGGAGCTATTTAATCTAGTTGCGTCGCGCACATGAGGAGAATCTTAGTAGATTAATTTTTTCTCTATTCTCCAGCATGTAGGCAGGAAATGATTTGAAACTAATGATGCATTACACACATCCAGATGTTAAGATCGTGTCAGAGGAAGCGACGCACCATTTAACACGTTCCATGAGGGGTCAGATGTTAAGGAAACGGAGACTTATATGTGCAATGCTTTAATGTGAGAAACACAGGTGAAGAAGCCAAAACACCTTCAGCGAGAGCTGGAGGGGAAATCAGGTTGGAGTTAGATGTGGAGCTAGCGTTAGTCTGACAGGCTAATGTGTTTACTTTAGTTTAGCAGCACCTTTGACCGGACTTCTCTCTTATTGTGGATCTGCTCAGGAAGAAGTGATGTAATCACATGGAATAAACAAGTTTGATATGTAATATAGGCTTAACTCTAGATCTTTAAATGCTTCACAACCTTAACCTGCAAGAAGATGTTATATGGGGATTTCATAACAACATTTTCATTTGGACATAAATCATCTTGACAGTTTTTGCCGAGGGCAATCCACTTAATTTAATTTCTAAAGTGTACATCAAAATTGTTACCCTATAGGTTCTTTTAGAAGAAAAAATATGAAAATACAACACTTTAATCAATTTGTTTAAAATATTTGGTATAAGAACTTTTTTAATGTAATTTTGGACATGATATCAAAGCAGGGAATTTGTTAAATAGGTTGAAATCAAAGCCAAGCTAAAAATCTTCACTTATGAGCTTCATGAGTTAAAAAAAAAAAAAAAAAAAAAAAGCTGTTTGAAGAACTTTCCACAGCATTTTAAACAGCTTGTGAGATTTGGTTTCTTATAGTTAAAAACCTGTGCTGAACAGATGTTTCCTGCCATTGTCACAAGGAGTGAACCAGGATTAAATTGTCATAAAAATCCTTCGCAGCAATAATAAATGTCCAAGCATTGAACATTTTAAAATAAAAAGCATTCAAATTAAATTGAATTGCAAAAAGGAGCATTTTGGAAATGGATTTAATTTCTAGTGTGAAAAAGATCTCAACGACAACGTGCAGTTTGGGCGGCTTGAGTATTTATAGCAAACAGGAGGCAGTGCTGCTTGTCTGAAGTCATATTTTTTCCTATCTCCAAGAACTGAGGGATTTATGGGAATTGTCATGGGCTGCAGATCCTTATTTTTAACCCAAAAGTTTTTTATGGCTCTTTTTAAAGTTTTATAAGCCCATAGACTTTAGTTGATTTTGGGAAAGGCCAATTTCATATTGCTGACACTAGGGGGAGCTTCTTGATGAAAAAAAAACCCACATTTTTTTTTACAGAACTTCCGAACTGTTGGTCCTATTTAGTCTAAATTTGAAACATATGAATCAAATCGAGGAGTTCTATCTGGTAAGTATAACATTTTACTCTCACAGATCATATTTTACCCGCTGGAAAGTTTATTTTCTTAAGAACTGTGTTTTCTGATATCGCAAAAGAAACGTCTTCCGGCTCTTCCCTTTTTAGGGGTCGCAACCGCGGATCGTCTCCTTCTGCATATATTGATAAACCATAGGTTCCGGACATAACCTCCCTATTTATCCGAGTTTGGGTTCAGTACTAAATGTGGCTGCGTGGGCGGGCAGAACAGGCATTGCCTAAGTGGCCACACTGGATTTCTGCCACGCCCTCTTTTGACTGGGATTGGAACCCCAGTCTCCTGCAACAAAGTCAGTGGTGTAACCTACGGCGTGTTTTTCTGGTATAACTTCAAATATCATTTGAGGAATTCATACAAGGTGATTGTACATTGCAGGGGATTGCTTTCGGAGGATATAACCTTTCTGCTGGAGATGACAGTATAGGCTTAATTTCTGTTTTGGAATATTTTGGATATTGAATGGAGTTTGGCATTTTAAGCATGACTGCTGATGCACCAAATGGGTGCAGACTGCTTTGATAAACAAACTGCTCTTACGATACTACTGACTGTGTTTTAGTGGAGGCTTTAACTGTAATTAGAGGCCATGTATTGAAGCTTGTTTTACAAGTGTTGGCAGATTGTGTATCACAAAGTGAGAGGGTAAATCCATTAGACCGGCACAGCTTTGCAGGCTCCAAAGGTTCTACAGTATGTGCAGTGAAATAAAATGCATGCTAATGTTGCTCAGTAACAAGAGCTTTGAAAATCTACAACCAAGACTCAGTGTTTGGAAGAAAATGGAGGAAGGAAATCAGACTTGACAGCAATATGAATTTGACAAACTAATGAAAGGACTTGCTGATGGCGGCGGCTCCATCAGCCTTTCATTTTGTTGGTTTTTAGTATGACATGAATGCAGAGTTTAAATATTATTGACAGCCATGACTATCTGACAGCACAGATGCTGGCGTCCCCCCACTTCGTGAGTGAGGAGGCTTTTTGATGAAACCATTGTTTCACATTTCACACAACTGATTTAATAATATAGCAGTATTCAACTCGACCTTTTTCCCTCCAGAAATGTGTTCAATGTGCTCAGCAGTGACATAAAAACAAATTAAACATGTCAGCGGAGCAAATGGGTGATTTCCAAAGAAACTGTTGGCTTCAATGACTTAAAAACAAGAATAACCGAGCAGACTCCAGTTGAACGTCCATCATGGAGACAAAATTGGGTCATGTTCTGAATGATGGTGTCATGTTTGATTCGTGGTAATTTAGTTGCTGTCAATTTAACTGGCATGCTGTTCTACTGTTAATACTACATCACTTTTTCAAACACTGAAGCCAGACAAGAATGAAACTAAATGAAATTTGGGGGAAAAAAATTTAATCTGGTAACATTTGTTCATTTCAGCGTTACATGTAGGTCCTGAAAGTACATCATGACCTGAACCCTCGATGATGTGTCCCTGAAAACCCACCTCACTTACACTAACATGTCATTTAAAGCACAAGATCAAAGTCAAATGATTTGCTTTTGAATATCAAACAGGGACATGAATAAACAAGGTTTAAAAAAATCTTTAAAGATATACTCGATTTGAAGCGGGATTAAAAAGGCCAGCAAAAAAAAGTAAGAATGGTTAGAAAGAATTTATCAGAGTTAAGTTAATAATCATTATTCATTGAATACCTCCCATCCTTAAAAAAAATAGAAACAATTAAGAAAAGAAAACCCTCTTTAGTAGATGTGTACATGGATTTTCAAGAAAATAAATCATTATACAAATGTTTCGGCTACTTCACATCAATCCCACATAAAAATATGGGGTATGTATAATGATATAATAATATTCATATAAAATATATCTTGAAACAATCGATGGAACAAAGCAAATACAAATGATGAAAGGTCTACAAACACCACACAGTACTTGGTTGTTTTAATTAGAAAGTTAGGTGAAAAAACACCAAAAATATTTAAGCTCTGCTCTGGAAATAAACGTAACCACCGGTAATAAGCCTGAATCCAACTAAAGCTCATCCAACCAGACTTTGTAGAAGCAGGCCAAGCAGGGCATTTCAGATGTCCCTCTACTTGGCAATGGTTTCCAGCTCGACCTGCAGTATCCCCGCTCAGATGAGTCACTGACTCCCTCCAGCGACTTCCTGGTCTACCCGGGTTTTTCCCCAGTAGGAAGTCTTAATCAGATGCCCTCCCTCCCGAGGAGAGCTCCTTCCCAATGTCAGAGCATCACACCCTGTCTATAAGGCTGAGCACAGTCACTCCATTAAAGAAACTCATTTCAGCCACAGGTGATGTTTGGTGCATAGATCAACTGGTTACTTGACAGCTTTTCCTTATGACTCAGAACTCCCTTTCTGAGACAATCTCTCTTCCTGATGTCGGACCGATACGAACTTC
Organism: Lophius americanus; assembly: GCA_037951165.1. Lineage (NCBI taxonomy): Eukaryota > Metazoa > Chordata > Actinopteri > Lophiiformes > Lophiidae > Lophius > Lophius americanus. The sequence continues at coordinate 141,056 of JBBDHG010000020.1, read as the reverse complement.
CGTCAGCTCTTCCCTTTTTAGCGGTCACCAAAGCGGCTCACCTTGTTCCACATATTGATTTGTCGTGAGTTTTTACAACGGACGCATATCCTGGCTAAACGCACCTCTTTTTTAACAGCTGGGTTGCTGTTGGTAGAAAAACAGACCATTTCATCTCCAGTAATGCTCTAGAAATGAAAATGTGACAGACAGATAGGTGGGACAGACAGGAGGGGCTCTTCCCTGTGTTCCCCTCTTAGTCTGGTCATGGTGTGGAATAAAAAAAGAGGAGTATAAAGGTGTCTAAGACAACATCTCATAAAGCAGGTAATCTTCTGGCTTCATGAAAAAGTGGGAGCCAAAATATGCTCTCTTCCTCTCTGCTCTGAGGACAAGGCAGGTCTTTCTGAATATTCACTGCAGGACGTTTATCTCAGCAGGAACACCAAACTGAAGTCGCCAAAAAAGGATATAATGTCCAGAAGCTCTACTATCAGAACGTGTGAGAGAGAGTAACGGTACCAGAGTCACAAACTATCCGGATAGAGGAAATAGAAACGATAAGCGGGTCAAAACAACATAAATAAGGGTTGCATAAGAAAATACTGTTACCGAGAGAAACACCAGGACTACTACTTATTTGATGATCACACCAAAAATAAATGTCAAAGTTGAACAACAGTTTTCAGACCCTCCCGTCTCCTTCTCACTGAGAGCCCTTTACAAAAAGCCAAAAGTAGCTGCAGGAAATGGACAGATGTGACCTATAATTTTACTGTTATTCTTAGATAAAGGTAATGGGTCTTAAGGTCAGCTCAATAAACAGAAAGAAAGAGAAATTACTAACTGTATGTAAGTTTTTCTTAATTAACTGAACTACTCTTGCTAATTTTTGGGATTTTGTCTGGTTTTGAAGCCAATTCCGGTAATGGGGTGGTGAGACTTTTACGCTTGTTTTAACAATTGCAGCCAAGTTACATTGTTTTAACCCAAAGATAGATTCTTTACAAATGATTGATTATATTCAAGAATATCTGGCTTCTTTCTAGAAGGTTGCTTTGGTGGCTCTGGGTTTTTTTCTTCACTCCGTGTTTTCTTCACAGAAGTGTGCAATGGCCATAATTCTTACGTATCACCCCCTATGGTTCGGGATGCGCATGAACCGGATATATCCTGCAAGGTTTAATGGTATGAAAAACAGCCATATTAAAAGAATTGGGTAGGGTGCCAAGTTGAAGTGCCCACTTTGTAAAAAAACAACACTGAATCTGAATTTAATTGCCTTAATCTTGGTGAAGACTTTCAGAGAAAACAAACAAATCAGTTTTGAGGTCATCGTGTGAAACAAGCACAATAAAATGTAACTGACAAGCAATCTTGAATACTTGAGAAGGGTAGCAACTTCAAAAGCCTCCCGCAAGTCACAACAGCAAACGTCGCAGTTACCACGAGCAATGATAAGAACCTAGTGGGCTGCTTTGACCCAACACAATGTTTACATCCTTTTCTCTTTGAAAATGAATCCGGAATTATACACAATTATATTGTGCAGGTTCCTTTTGTGCTGCCATAAAATCTCTTTGCTGCACTGTGTCTGACACCATTCTATCATAACCAGTATCAACTTTTTGTGCAATACTAAGAGAGATACTATGATTATTTAACTGTTTCAAACTCAACGGCCTAATTTTTTGTGCTCAGTTTTAATAAATTAAACAATATCCTTTCACTTCAGCTTTAATGATGAGGCTACCCCTACTTGATCACTGATTACTTGGGAGCAGCTACCGTGGAAACATGAACAGGAAATTGATCTCTCCGAGACTCGCTGATCACCTGAATACAGGCGGGCTGTCAGGGATAGATTTGAGGCAGTAGAGCTTCAGAGAGTAGGAAACATAAAAGACGTTTTCGCTGCAGTATAATAACCCGACACTGGAATATTCTGAAGTGGTTGAAAGTCCACAGAATTTCTCTCAATGTGATGAACAAAAGGAAAAGTATTTTCTTACAGGCCGCTAGAATCTTTCTCAAAGCCTCCAAGGTGACTGCAAGCCAGCCCATTACAGAGAGAGATGCAATAAAAAAGAAAAATGAAATATCATTTAAAGAGCAAAAATAAAGTCAAATGCTTTGTTTCTGTATATCAAAAGGTGAAAGTACAAAGGGTTCACTAGAAAAAGGTCCACTCATTCTTTTCAAGGCAGAGGAGAAGAAAAGTGTTTTTTGGAAAATATTAAGACTAAATCCCAAACGGGAGGTATTCTCCTGGCTTCACTGTTGGACAGGAGACAAGATGCTCTCTGGGTATTCAGGACAGGACAATCATAATTATTCAAGAGTATAAGGAAGTCACAACAACATAAATAAAAACATACACACTGATATCAAGCAGCTAACCAAAACAAAACAACCGCATTTTAACCAATAATGTGGGAGAAACCAGAGACAGTGGAAATAAAAATGCATTGTGGAGCAAAAGAAGTAAAGTCACCCACAAGCAAAATAACCTTTAAAGAGTTACAATTAAATTTGTGTTGCTATCAAATTGCAGTCTGTGTTGACATGCATATCATTATCCTGGTTAACCTGATTTTGATCATTTATGGGATCTGGCATTTACATGGAATGTAGTATTGAAGGTAACCAATACTGCTATCACTATTGGTTACTGCATGTTGTTTGTGCAGGCAACTGCGATAATTACAACAAGGCATTTTTATTTAACATTTCTGCAAATGATAGACTAATTTAATATTTATTTGGCTGTGGTGTTAGGAAACGAAGCCACTTCAGTTTATAGTAGTACTATAAATGCCAACATGGTATTAAGAGATACGGCTTTTTCACCCAATAACAATAATTTTTATTGGCTGTCATCACAGTCTTACACAGGTCAAACATACAGGGCAACATAGAGACACTGTTTCTCTGCATCTGACCGCTTCCTGAGGGGCAATGGGCAGCTCATTCGAGCAAATTGAGGCTCAGGGTCTTGCTCAAGGATTCTACAGCATGTAGGCTACAGGGGCTGGGATCACACTTCTGGTTGGTGGACAGCCGCTCACTGAGCTACAGCCGCCTCAAAGTGGAGAGTAAATATCTGAGTAGCATTTCAGTTTAGCTGTTACATGTTCGAACCGAGCTCCTGAAGAACAGTGTTTTTCCAGAAATGCCTCACAAACTGTGTCATCAACCTTTTTCAAACTTTACACCCCCATAGACTTTAGTGTGAGGAAGAACTGGGTTTATTTTGGGAAAAGCTGGTTGCATATTTCTGACACTAGGGGGAGCTTTACCTGCATTGTATTTCAAACATTACTTCAATGAATAACATCGTTTTTCAAAAAAAGGTACCCTTTAGTGAAAAATGATGATATACGCAAAACATTTGGACTAATTCATTGGATATAAAGCTCCTCCTAGTGTCAGTAATATACAACTCATTCCCAAAATCAATCCAGTTCTTCCTCGCACTAAGGTCTACGGGTTATTACATTTGAAAATTATCCATGACATTGTTTTTGAGTTATTGCGTTAACACGGATGATCGGTTACGGACGCAACAGCAACTATAACAATTCAATTATACAATTATAACCCAGATTTTTTGGGGATATTTTGTTCTCCTTATCGTCATATCCAAAAACAGAGTAATAATAAAAAGAATAAAAAATTAATGAAAAGATTTCTATTCCTGGAACATAAATCACTCGCCTGCATGACAAATTACGGCTGCTTGATGATAAAAATGATAAGTTAATCCATTTTGATGGCGTTTCTTTAACTATTTTATTTTTGCCGGGTTTTTACAAAGAGCTCTATAAATAAATATCATTAATGTCATCCATATCACGTCTCATATTCTTTTCATCGGGGTGAACTAATGAGCATCTGAGTCACAAACCAAAACTTCTTTTGCCTTCAAAAATTCTACTCCATCTAGCGGGATATACGAATACAGTATTTAATTACATGTAATTACCATTATATAATCATACCTTTACGATCAACAGTAGAGAATGGTAGAGTGCAGCCAAAGAACGCTATGCATTCATTCAAATTCAAAGTTCCCTCTGAAGTTAGCAGGTGGATCTTCCTCGCTAGCTGGCTCATCTTCCACCTCTCTAGCTGACATGAAGAAAAGCCCAGAAAATAATCCAATTTCCTGCCCTTGAAAACTTGCTGGTTCAAATTTCACATTTTCTTTTATGCTAATCTGCGCAGGGTTTGGAGCCAAACACACTCCTCTCTTCCTGGCAGAGACGGACTACAATCGCTGGTGCAATGAATAACATTAGTTCCACCTGTGTACTCTCCATCAAGTCAAAAAGTCAGCAGTGGAAAAGTCCTATATTAGGTTATTTGGATGTGAGTTACATTTCATTGTGACTTAGTCTCTACAGGGACATCATTAACCTTGAAATCCATCATCAGTAAGCACCAATAAATCATCTCACCATCATAGAAAGACAATATTCCCGCCAAAGCCGAGCAGCAGCATGAAAATCATCAGATTTTAAAAGTTGGCTTAAGTATCTAAATCCGCCTTTCTCAACCAGTTGCCCGCCATCCTGGAGGGCTACCTGACTAATATGGGTGGGGCAAAAAATATTGTGATGTCACGGAGGGTTAATTCATTTAAAAAACAAAATAAAAATAATTTCTCTTACAATCAATTAAAATCAAATTTTATCATCTCACATCAGTAACTCTTGACACGTTTTATGACTGGTCAGGTATGATCAGTGGAAGACCACGTAATACTATCTGCTACAACTTTCTTTGACACACGATGCATTGCGAGATTGTTGCATGAGGCTCACAGACGACATGCAACGGTTTCTGATGACTCCAGTATTGACCATCTCTGAATCTAAGCCATCAACTTAATCAACCAGTGTTAGACTATCAGTGAAAAGAGGAGAAACCAGCAGTAACACAAAAAGACAGTAATTTGTCCAATAGTCTAATCCCCACTGATAGTAAGTCACATTTAGCTTTACCACCAAAAAAAGAAAAAAACAGTATGTGTGCACTGGCCTTCAAAGGGATGCTGATAGTGCATATTTAAATATGCTTTTTTCATACTTTAAAAGGTTGCCATGTCTAAAATAATGTTAAAATATGCATAACCAACAACATCATTAAAACTCTGACGGGTAAGGTTGGATACAGATTGCGCTGCATTGCAATGGCACCTGTCAGTGGATGGGTTATATTAAACCATTCAAAATTTGTCCAAAAGCTGATGTGTTTGAGGCGGGAAAAAAGGGAGGATCTGAGCCACTTGTTATTGATAGGCGACTAAGCCAGAGCATCACCCATCTGCAGGTCTTGTTGGGTGCTCCTGGTCTGCAGTGGCAGAACCTACCAAAGGGTTCTAAGGCAGGACAACTGGTGAACCATCAGCTTCCCATGGGCTGCCGGGCTCAAACATACATGGGCGGCAAGAAGGCGATCCCGTGTTGTCCTATCCCTCAGAAGAACTACTGTGGTATAAATTACTGAAAAATATCATGATGGTTCTGATAAAGATTGACGGAGCAAAACCATTTCACATAAATCTAGTCTGAATGAAGTTAAATTCCAATTTTTCTTCTGCAAGTTGTAAAACGAGGTACAGTGGAGGCTCCTCACATTCGCTCTCGACGCCAGTATCTCAAGCATGGTATGTAAAAATGTTTGCACCACATCACAAATAATCATGACTGCTGTCCTCTAACACAGCCACTGTGTTGTAAAAATACCTTAACCTTAAATGAAATGAACCTTTAATATCAAGACTAATGTTTTGGGGATTTTTTGCTGGTTTTCCGGAAGTTTTTAAAGAGACATGTTATACCGGATGGGTTTTGAGCAAGAAAAGACACAATAAAAATTTGGTGCTGGATAAATGGACATATCAAGAATTTTTTTTTCACCTTCTTCTTCTAGATCGCATTTCTCCGTATTTTCATAAATTTCTCAGAGAATATGCATGAATCTTGCAATTTGGTTGGCCCAAAAATAAATTCAGAACACCAGATTTAGATATGATTTCACAGGCCATAGTCTGGCTCTCAATTTTTATTACAGTGCAACCAGTTTGATTTTGTCTAATGCTTGATTGAACGAAAGGGGACTGTTGATTGGCCTTGGCCATGAAACACACTGTCTAGAGCCTTTTCTGCCATGGAGGCAGCTTTGCTCATGGAGAGCAAAATAAAAAACTTCAAGAGGTATGCAGTGAATAGCACAGTATTTGTTTTATCTGTTTATCAGTCAAGAAGGTTCCTTCCACAGTCCAAAAACATACAGCATTGGTGAATTGTTGAGACTAAATTGCATTCCACCCAATGTCAACCTGGATAAGCTCCAACACTCTGCCACGAGCATTAACAGGATAAATGGTTGCAGATAATGAATGAATAATGCACTAATGTGATAGATTTTTGTGGATCTTAAAAAAACCTAATAGGATTTGTCGCCACATGCTTTTTGAAAAAGTTATTAGCGAGAGGGTCTGAAAAGTCGCCAAGCTGGCAACAAAGAGTGCCATATGTGCGGGAGAGGAGCGAGGACAGATACAATGTCCGCCACAAAAGATTCAGTGATTGTTTGAGCTCATAACTCACATTAATGTTACATTTTTTTGGCTGTGAAAATGTTGGCTGTAGCCCAAAAACCTGGCCCTAAACACGTCTCTGGGCCAGCTCCACTTTTGGGTCGACGGAGACAACTTCAGTTTGGTGTCTAACATTCTCATGATGATGTATCCAATGGGATTGGTTGTTTATACATATTTGAGTCATCAGACTTTAGATAAAGCCATTCAGATTCCTCACCACAGCCTGACAGAGACTATATTACATATTACTCTCTTCATTGACATCTGGTTACTTTATGAATTGATTTTAAAATTGTATAGAAAACCTCAGATCCCCAGCCAAGTCTCTGCTAGTCTCTCAATCCAGGCTGAGGACCGAGTGTGATTGTGCCTTCTCGCGCCGGGCCCCAACTTTCTGGACAATCTCCCTGAGGAGCTCAGGCCAGCAAGCTCTTTATTCTCTTTTAAATGTCTTTTATGTTTATGAGTGTGCTTCCACTGGAGTCTCGATCTGAATTGCATTTCTTATCTCTTGTCTTACACCTTTTTATGTGTTCCTTCTTCTATTTATTGTCCATTTTTTATCATTCTATATTGTTTATTTTACTATTTTCACAAAGCTTTATACCTTTTATCGCTGTTATTTTATCTTGTCAAGCATATGGTAAATTTGCTTCATAAGTGCTGTATATATAAAGTTTATTATTATTGTAATTATTATTATCACGAATCCCCAAAAATTTCTAAAACTAATTAATATTCCAACATATTTACACCATACTTATTTATTCGTACAGAAGTGCAATAATTCAACCTTTACATGTATGTTCTGGACCTAATTAGAACAAAATTCTACACCTGCCCACCTTTAATAATCATGAAATACTGAGCGGTCCTGAACACCTGCGGCTGCTTTCGTCACTCCTTCTGATATGGCTTTCTCCCATCTGGCAACTTTTGGTATTTTAATAACTCTGGAACTGGGGTCCATTAAATGTGCTGACATTCTGAGCAGAGAGAGACACTTGGGAATCTTTAGCAAAAAGGGAAAGAGTCATTACCTCACCTGCCTCCTCTTTAGATGATGTCCACCGAGCACAACAATAGCTCTGTCTGTGCATATTTTATGACAGAGATGAACATAGTGGAGTGGAAACATCGACAACGCCCACGGAAAAGCTGCATGAAGCTGATCTAATTGCCTGCTTAGACAGCCTGACTCCGACTGTCTGTGGAGAATAAACCCGGACATGGAAGCACAAACATTTCAGATGAAATGTGTGTGTGTGTGTGTGTGTGTGTGTGTGTGTGTGTGTGTGTGTGTGTGTGTGTGTGTGTGTGTGTGTATCTTTACCTTTGTTGACTGCATTAGGAAGTAAAATATCTTCATCTATACTTATCAGCTATCATACTATAACCAGTAAAAGCAGAATTTGATGACATGGAAACTGGAAAAACGGTTAAGTGTAAAAATCTGAGTGACTTTGACGAGGGGAAAACTGTGATGGCTAGACGAGTGAGTCAGAGCTTCTCCAGAACTGCAGGTATTGTTGTTTTTTTCTGATCTGCATAGGTAAGTTTTACCAAAGTGGTGTCAGGAAGGGCAACCCGTGAACTGAAGACAGGGACACGGGCATTCAAGGCTCATTTTATGCATATGGAAAGTGAAGGCTAGTCTGTAATTCATGTGGGTTGAATCTAAAGTTCTGTTGCAGAACTGAAGAAGCCTCTTGGATGAGAAGCTTAAACCTAAACAGATACCATTTACTTTGGATTTAATCCATATTGGTTACCATGACCTGGATGAAAGAGAATCTACACAGACCATCCTAGCCTGTGTTGACTAATCCCACAGATGAGCATATCACTGAACAAGTTCATGCTGGTTCTGATAGAAAGGTGTAAGAACACACAGTAGATTACAGGGGTGTTTCTTTTTGTTTCCTGTGCAAGCTGAGGCAAGTGGTTCTAATATTATCGGTGTATTAAGCTAATACATTGAACAATGAATGCATTCAGAACTTTTTTTTATCCATTGTTCTTGTAGTCAAAACAAAAACTATACATTCATTCAACATTTACTGTTTTTCTGCTCGAGGAGCCGAGGTGTCGGTGGTCAGGCCGGGACTGATTTCTAACAACTCCGACTAGACTGACATTAGGCGAGAGGCGGGTACATCCTGGACAATTCACTTTGGTACTGACTGAAACGTCAGTTGTGTCACTTTTGTAACAACTGACTTCCCAGTAACTTCAGATTTTGTTCTTGTCACAGACTTTGTTCAGAAAAAATGCTGTCTGTATTCCTCCCAAATTACAAAGCATTAGAGTCACAGCTAGTGAAGGAAATGAATATTGCACCGAATCGCTTAAAGGAGTTGGAATTAAAGAAAAAAGTTTGATTTTTCGTTAGCGCCACCATTTTTCTTCCAGTCTATGTTCATTCGATGTTTTGGTTGAGCACAACAAACTAACATATGGGGGAATAACACATCCACTTCTACTACCCTACTGATGTTGCACCTTCTGAACCTATCATTGTCTGTTTGATGGTGGTTTCTGTGGAAATGGGTCTTTTTATGTCTGAACGTATTACTTACAGCATTTCCTCTTCAATTATAATGGGAATACAGTAGTGGCCTAAAATCTATTCATTCATGCATTCATTATCCCTCAACACTGATCCCCTACATCATAATGGATAAGATGTTGCTGGCTAAATGAAGCTGTAGTTCAGTCAGAAAGACTCTTTTGCATGCTCAGGTCCTGCACTCTCATACATGCTCACTCAACTTCTTTGCTTTCATTGTCTGGGGATGTCAATAAAGATGTCAGCTGTTCACATGAGCTGGTCATTTCTATCCAACAGCACCTCTACATTATCAGCCAATCATCTTGTTGTTGCCGCCTTTGAAATATGATTCTACTACACATTTTTCATCATCTTCACCATCCGATCTGCTTCCACAGAGTCATCAGCCACCACCACCACCACCATTTTCTGAACTCTATGGGGGGGATTCATTTCTACTGCTGCCCAGGGCAGAGACTCCTTGAATCTCCCAGTAGAGTCTAAGCACCAGAGACTTCTGACGAGACTTTGGATCATGCCTTGGCGTATGTCTTTGCAGCAGTGCCATGTAACCGGCTCCCTGTGGGCGTGGAAAGGTTCAGGAATTACGGTGGCTTTAAAGCACCGCCTGCCCAAACTTCACCATCTCCCGGTGGTGGGGACCAAGTGCTTTATACTGGGACAAGAGAGGCAGGATTAAGGATGTGTCTACCTCTGGCATGTAACCTCTGGCCTATCTTTCTAAAGATTACATCATTTGGATACTCAAAGGTCACCACTGAGATTTGAACTCTTGAGAATCTGGAACATGACCACTAAATGCCAAATCCTTTTTTAGACACTGCAACTTTCAGTATTGGTAGCAGCAGAGTAACTCTCTAAAAAGTTACTTTTGAAAGAGTTGACAAAATAACGTTGGAGCATGAAAACTTCTTCAAGGGTTAAATTTTAAACCATATAAACCAAATCAGGATTCCTTGCACCAGTGAGAACCAACTACGTAAACAATATAGGATTTTTGCATTTTATGGCCAACAGTTTCTTGTTGCCAGATGCTATTACCAGAACCTCTTTAGTGTCAGAACCCATATATTACCAACGCAGTGAGGTAGTTAAAATGATTAAGATTTAACAGCGCACTAACGTCTGTCAGACATTGACATTGGACCTTTTGACTTGTTAACACTTTTGTTTTGAAGCCTCAAAGGTTAGCTGCATGTAAAACATCACAGTGTTCTCAGGGAGTATTTCTAGGCACTGAAGTTTTTTTAATATTCCAGCACTGCCATTTAGAGCTGCCAACGGTGCCTACTCTCACTCTTTGGTGGTTGGTTTGGGCTTTCAGACTTTGTTCTCACCCTCTATTATTGATAAAAGGGTTTGCTTGAATGTTGCTTTCCTGCAGCTCGCCTCTCTGATTTGAGATGGCATCTGTGGGAAGCCTCGATGGCTGCAGGTGTGCTCTGAAAACACTGAAGGTCGGATAGGAGGAGAGAAAGGAGCACCTCCTCTGCTCAGAATCAAGACAACAAAAATCTGCCAATAGTCATGTTGGGTGCCCTCAATGAATGAATGAAACCGGATTAAAAACGATGATTGGAAGGAAGAACAAATAAGGAGGCGGATGTCAGAAAAGGTAGAGATGGATACCAAAGGCTTTTTTCTTTTCTAAAGAAAAAGTGTTTCAACTGCACTGAATTGTTACTAATGTGGTTGAGAATGAAACATCAGCTATGAAGAAAACTGAAAGATGGATGCAAGTGAACGGAAAATTTCAAAAATGAAAAATGATTTTCCTCCTCTTTATCACAGACGAACTATGTTTCTCCTTTTCATCAACTGTAATGTCTTCATTTCCTATATCCCTCTATTTCCTGCAGGGCTGAACATGAGGACAGATGGGAGTTCAGGATAATGAGAGTTTCTGCATGAGAATCATGGGAAAATAAACAAAATGGGTTTGTTCTGTTTTTTTGCAGAAAAGACAAAAACAATATGTCACATCCAAATCCCATTCACACCAAATATTAATATTGGCCTTTTTTTTATCTTGCAGTATACCATGGATTAGCACACAAGGTTTATCCTCGGTGTCCAGCAAAGTTGCCAATTTAATCTGGTTTAACTGAGTCAGTTTTGTATGAGCAAATTAAGAATCTCTCCATAGGAGCTTTTTTCTCCATGGGAGTGATAAAACTCGTTGGCATTTAGTGAGAATCCATGAAACCTGCTACACAATAATAAAAGAAGGAACAAGAATGGACCTCAAATGATGCAAATGCTTCATTTGCTCCAGGACAGTAACTTCCAACATTGGTACTTTTAAAAAAACTGTTTGTCTGTACCTCAAAATACCAGTTCTGCACTTCTAATGGCAAAAATGTACCGTATTTATTTAAAAACTATACGGCCACAGAATTGCTACCAAATGATGCATAGATGGAGTAAATCTTTACAACTTTTTCGCCCAAACTTTTATAGTTTTTGTCCAAAATGTATAATAGAAAACCAAATGTTAGTTTGCATTTCTTATTAAAACAAAATCTACGTTTGACATGTAAGTCAAAATAAAAATTCCGTCTTCAGAGCATTTAAATCGATATTGCTCTGCCAGAACGGCTTTGTCCCTATTGGGTTCAATGGAGAAGAGCTGTGAAAAAAAAAACAGTTTTTAAACTATTTTACCTTATTATACATGTATAAAAAAATCTTTATTTGAATCAGCAATTCTACCTCTACCTTATGAAAAGTATAATTATGGACCCATTGCTGTCAGAAACAAATGAAACAAAGGTCCACATTCATCACGGTAAAGGCCATGATTACTTTATAGAGTATTCTTCTGATAAAATCTACCTCCTGCACAAAAATGATTCAGCTATTTCTCGGTGTGTGTGTGTGTGTGTGTGTGTGTGTGTGTGTGTATGAGAGAGATTAACATATATGGATTGCAAACATGTGCAGCTCTGAACGCCTATTGCCTCCACACCATGACTCACTTTGAATCCTACTTCCCTGTCCTTTAGAAGAAGGCGTTGGGTGAAGAAAATGCATAACTCTGAATCAGTTGTCATGGTTTCCATGAGGCGACAGTGTCTGCTCCTGAAAGTCAAACCGGGGTCCTGGATGGTCGTTTTTTCCATTTCGCGGATTTTGTTAGAATTATGACTGTTTAGTACTGGCAGAAAGCCACATATTGATGTTCATCATTGGATTTATTTTTTAAGGTTATGTAATTGGAGAAATGTGTGGACATTAATGAGAATAAATTCATCTTAGAATTTGACTACCATTAGGCTTTGAATCATTTGATGCCATATTATTACCAACTACTCTTGATACTCCAGTATAGTCCATAATATTAGCACTCGTTTCTTCACCTTGTTAAATTTCATGTAGTCATCATGGAGTCAGCATGTGCTTGGCTGAGGCTGCAGGGCTTTTGCTGGGTCCAAAATTAGATTCTTCCGATTGCTTACTAACATATAATACACTATAATTAAGTAAACTTACTTGTTTAGTGTGTGAATTTCAAGAGTGTAACTTTGTTTAAAATCAAACAATCGCCACAGTGAACTTGTGAATCTTGTGTCACTTTCAAAAAAAGGAAAAGGAAAACTGGATTGACCTTTGGAGCGGTCAGTTTTATATTTCTGGCACTAGGGGGAGTTTTATCTCCAAAGAGTTTTCTGGCCGTTATTTCTCAACCATAGGTTCGACATAATCCCATAATCCCAAGGGGTAATCCCACATACCCCTTGCTGTTGGGGACGACAGCACCGGTCTAGTTTTCTTTTTTTTTTCTTTGCTTGACTCTATCAGATTTCTTACTGTTGTTATCTTTGCAGGCAGCAAGCGCACGTTGTGGGACTTCTTTGTCTGTAGAGTATGCATGTTCCCTCCCTGTTGGCCCTGTGAGGTTCTAGTGAAATGTCCAGCATGTACCCCACCTCTCGCCTGATGCCATCAATCTGGGATTGGCTCCAGTGCCTCATAACCCTGAGTGGTTAAACTTTTCTTTGCCACCATTTATTTCTGCACTTGGCCCTTATTGTTTTTAAACTGGACAAAGCTCTCCGTGTTTCAATCTCAGCAGAAACTATTTCATATGCTGAAATGTTATTCTCCACTTTGACTGCTGTCTCTTCAGCTGCCATTTTCACAACCTTGAAAAGTCTTGCTTGACCGTCCAACTCTATTACATGGCCAGGGTTGAAAGTATTGAAGATGAGGGGCAATCAGCATTTTAAACATTTGAGCTGTTAGAGTACTCCAAAAATCTAAATTTGGACTTACCTATTTGTATAAACAGATATATACACACTGATGGCGAAGTAAGTATGTTGGCAGGTGATTTGGATTAGTGCGGTTTCTTCTATGTTTCATCAAATTGATTATTGGTTGTTCTCCTGAGGTTCTCTTCTGCACCATGCTTTCCCTTTAACCATGCTTCCTTATAATTTCTAGTAAGGTTACTCAATTTTTTAACTTAACCTGACATTTTTTTTTTTTATCTGACGCTGTTGCCACTAATGCACAAACCATCAGTCTGAACCCTTTTGTTAAAGAGGTGCAAAGGCTTAACAAAAGGGCCAGCAATGAGCTGGTGGACCAGATCCTCCTGGGCAGAGCGATCGCTGTTGGTGTGTGACACTAGCTTCTAGGTAGCAAGTAAATAATGAGTTATGCAGATTCTGCAAGTTCTTATTTTTGTGGGCATGTATGAGTTTAGACGCCCACTTCAGACGTGGTACCTGTCAATGTTTTAGTTAAGTAGATAAAGTGAAGATTTCATCTTAAGGAAAAGTGTAAGTAACAGCTTTTGAAATCAATCTGTGATCTCTGGAGACTTGGATTATGAGGATTTTGATCTGTATGGATCCTTTTATTCAGGTTTTGAAACAAGTCCTCCAGTACTTTCTTGCTTTAGGCAAAGCTGCAACGCAATTTTATGTGGACAAGGAAGCGTCACATGACTCTCTATCTACTGGAGGAGTACATAAGGCCTGAATTTGCAGTTTGGGGCTCCTATAAAGTCATAAAATAACAAACAGAAGAAAAAAATTAAAAAATCTGACAGGAAATGTAGTTTTTCCTATCGTTGATGTTTCTGAGTGGAATGTAATCCCGACCAAATGACGGGTCCTCTCAGATCTCATATGATGGAACTGTTGCAAACATTGCTTTGGGGTATTCACACTTAGAGAGTTAAGACCTCCAGAATTTCCAAACATCAGATCTTGCAACCATATATGTCAGGTGTCTGTCCATCGCTTTTAACAGAACAGATTCCATACTGCTGTCTGACCAGATGCATAACTGCAAAAATATCAGCTGTGATGATTGCAGATTCACTCACACTTCTATATGATCGTTGAACTTCTACTTAAAGAAAATATGAGGGATTGTCAGTTTGGTTGTCAGTAACATCAATGTTGCCACAAGGAAGGCAGCAGAGTCTAAAAAAGAAAGTACCTGCTTCTTGCAGCTGGCAGTGGGTAGACTCATGGATTCTCTTGTATTTTCTTATTTTTTACCTCAAATGGTGACTCTGTGGGCGAGTGACTCACCACGGGTGTTGCTGGACAGACGTTTGCGTTGGCTGGTGGAAGTGTTGTGAGGGAGCAGCGTGTTCTGCTGGTGGTTGCTGTCGATGGGGCTGGTGGCGATGATGTTGTCCTTGTACTTGTTCATTAGGGCCAGCTTGGTGTTGTCGCTCACTGTGAAAGAGCGAGATGCAATTACAAAACCTGAGGAACAAACCGAGAGCTTTCCTGTCAGAAATGAGACATAACACAAAAGAGCGATGTGGGAGGTTTAAAAATCACAGTGTAGACAGCGTGAAGTATGGTAATGCTAGTAAAACACATCCAGCAGGTTGTTTACTGGGGGAGAAGTCAAACAGCCAAAATCGAAGATCTGAGCAAATCTGGCATGAAATTAAAGTCATTACGGGGATATACACAAGTCTCAGAGGATGAAATTATCTTTTTTGATAGACATGGAGAGAAGAAGTTGGTTGCAAGAATGTAATTAAAGATATGTTGTTGAAATCATTTCCAGAGAATTACGCCGCGCCCCCCCGGCCAAAAAACAAAACAAAAAACAATCAACATCTATGTGCCCAATACACATTTTATCATACTGTCTACATGGATTCAGGACATCATCTGGCAAATACTCTGGTCCAGCCAGGAAATGTATTTAAACCATCAACCATGGTGATATTTATATTCCCGAACAGTCGTGGATATTATGGAGTCGTTTTCGCCGTTCCGCTTCGTACACATCCGCCCCAGATTAGTTGTGTTGATGCGGTGACTCAAAAACTATTTCATGGATCATTTTCAAATTGCAGACACCAATAGACATTAGTGGGAAAAAGAACTGGATTGATTTCGAGAAAATTCAGTTTTATAATTCTGATACTTGTTGGAACTTTATCTCCAAAAGTTTTCGAGGCAAAATTTCTCAGCTGTTGGTCGGATTTAGTTCAAATTTGGTGCATATGAATCAATTCGAGGCCTTAAAAGTTTTGAAAATAAAGCATCTCCTAGTGTCAGAAATATACAACAGACCTATCCCAAAGTAAATCCAAGTCTTCCTCGCACTGAGACCATTGGGAATCTAGAATTTGAAAGTAATCCATGAAATAGGTTTTGAGTTATGTCCGGAAAATATTGTTTTATGTAAAACTCCCCCTAGTGACAAAAATATAAACTATTTGGGTAATATAATTACGATATATTCAAGATGATGGATGATTTTCAAATTTTAGATGGACTTTGAGAGGAAAGACCGGATTGAGTCAGTTTTAGATTTCTGACACAAAGGGGACGTTTATCTCCAAAAAGTTTTCTGGCCATTATTTCTGAACTATTGGTCCGATAAAATCCAAACTTGGTGCCTATGAATCCGCTGGAGGAGATATATCTTGTATACAATATGAGTTACTCTAAAATTCATATTTTACTCACTGGGGAGGTCTGTTTTATATTTCTGACATTAAGAGAAGCTTTATTTTCAAAACCCTTAAGGCCACAATTTCTTAACCCTTGGTCCGATTTTGGTCCCAAGTCCACTAGGGGGCGCTTAGAGGTGAGCTTACAGGGGATATAGTGTTTTACTGACAGAACTTCTTAAATATTGGCGAGATTTGTCTCATATATAACATATTTCACTCAAATAGTTTGCTCACAAGGGGGAGCTTTTATACAAAAATATACCTAGGGAATAACTTTTGACGTGGTTAAAAATGTAAAAAGCAAAACTAACCAAGGTGATCCTGCTGGATTTGCAAAGGAGCTGACTAAGAATAATTTATTTCTATGAGGGATGTAATGGACTAGAGTTAATCTGTCTGGAATCAACCCTCACCCATGGCTCATCATGGATGTGAGAATAATAGCGTGAAAAAAAGTTTTTCTTATGCTCTTTACTTTTTTGACTTAAAAGTATCAAACATGATGATGATGATGAATGATAATTATAAAGGATCTATAACTTTAGTTTAATAAATAGACTTCTTTCCCACTTCCCTTTAGAGTAATCTTGTTTAAATACTTTGATACAGACACCAGGAGAGGGACAGTTCTTCTGAAGCCAGCATTTGGTAATTGCCTTTTCACTTGCTGCCAGCAACATCTTTAGGAGATTGGTGTCGTATTTGTTTCACTCATTTGGGATATATCCAAGATAGAGGGTTGTGAATGTCATACTGACATAAAAAGACACCGTTTTTGAGATGATGGTTCGCTACTTTTAGATTGAACAAAATAATTTCCCCTATTGTGAAAGAATCTTTCACGAAAACGGATGAACGGAGGAACTAAAAGCTTCCAGCATTATTTAAGCAGATGGTTATGTGAGTAATTCGGCTTCACTGAAAAAAATAGTGACGAAACTGAGCTTTGGGTTTGTAGTAATAGTACTTCTAGTACTGTATGCAAAAATGATTTCATATATTTTTAATTTGTTTTCACTTTCCTGGGGATTCATATATAATTTATTATTCTGAGACTGAAGATCATGTTAGCCATGATCTATTAATGAAATCTCCTTTTTGAGTCTAACTGCTCTGCTCGGAGCGACCGCTCCACTTGTTTTTATTGCTCAGCATGCCATGCACCGCCTGCTGCCTGCTTCCCTCCATTCGCCCGGCCCGCTGCATTAACTGCTCTGATGCATAATGCAAAGGATCACTCCAGGTCCATCACCTCTGGGTGGATGTTGTTTGGATTTCATAAGAGCACAGCATAAGAGCGCCACCTCTGTAAACAATGCTGCGAGGAATCCAAGCAGTGAATCTGCAGCTAATCTAAATTCAGTGGCCCTGCATGAAGACTTCTGTGATTGGAGTAGTGCTCAACTGTGTCCGCTGCTTATGAAAAATAGATCTCGGATTAATTATTTGCCATATTTTAGTTATTTGGAGGGGAATAAATGATTTGTAATAAAGCCTGCATTTATATCTGTTGTACTGCTGCAGTCCTGGATCCAATTTTCTGAAACAGTGAAGAGTAGAACTATACATGTGTCTCAGTCGGATCTTTTTAAGTTGTTTACAATGATAAAGTTTTTGAAGCCTTCTTGTTTGTGAGATACAATGTTTAGGGCTCTATCATTTGCTCTACATTCATTTGGATGATTACTTTCCACCTATATGAGGAAAAAATAATGTTATAGCGTTTAATTAAAAATCCAATTATTTTTCTTGGGTGTCATGCCGACTATTTCAATGATTATAACTGTGTCAATGTAATTATAATGTTCCCTGCTTAGGAAACATTTTCTTTTCTTGTGCATATTTCCAATAATAGTAACTGTGGCACCAACACGGATTCCTTTTTTTTTTAATAATAAATCACAAGACACAGTGGGTGTGGAAGAAATAAGGCTATATATAAATCAATGAAAGCTTATCTTTTAATATGATGAGAGAACTTCCATGTTCTGACAGGTTGAATGTAAATATTGAGTAATTTGAAAAGAAAATTCAACATAAAACATTATTTCCAGGCATTGCTCGTATGAAAATATAGATTAAAGCTGCCTTGGTGATATAGCTTGGAATGTATCACTAGGCCTAGGTGTGTAAAATATTAAATCTATCAGTAAAATATAATATATTCAAGATAGATCTCGATTCTTTAACAGAGTTTTCTACCCATCAAATCCTAAAAGGGACTGTATATATTATTTTTTTTACTGTGACATTAGCTTAAAGTGAGCCCTTTGTATCCCGAGCTGGAGGTGCTCGGTCCACGGCTCAGCAGTGCTCACTGCTCCATCTCTCCTCTTTGGCAAGCCGAGTTGAATTCTCCGGGTTGAACTGCACGGAGCCCACCAGTTTACTTCTCAACTGTTTTAGGAGTAGGGTTTTTACTTCCTCGACGTCACTCTGATGTTTTTTTTATTGCACTGAATAAGTCTTATGAAAAAGACAGTTGAGGGCCACTGTTGGTTCTTGGATATGGACCGATGAGCTGATATGAAATATAGGTTGCAATTTTGAACTTCACCGATCAATACCACTAAATTATACACACTGCACCTTTAAAGAAAGTTATCACAAACTAGTTGCCAACGCTGTCTGTGTTGTCTGTAACCTCATGGTGCTGATCAGGTTGTTTACACTGAGGTTGTGTAAGATTAAACTCCTTGAATAATTCATCGGTGCTAATTGTTTCATTGTTAGCTTAAATAATGCTAACACTGTATATCAACATTCTCCGTTATAAATGGCTGTTTGCGTGGAAACTAACCAGGAGTGAGGTCTATATTATTCTTGTCGTTACAGCCTTGGAGCGAGTCGAGGGTCCGGTTGACCTGGCTGGCAAACTCCTCGCCACCATTCATACACTCCCGCTGCAGATGGTGACGCAGGTCAGTGATGTCGTACTCATACCTGTGGATGAAGTAGAAATGAGTTAGTATTGCACCGTATTACGTTTACACAACATCATTTTAGTGAAAAATGCAAATGTTATTTATTTGGCTGTTTTTTTTGTAAAAAGCAAAACACACACACGGATCTGCATAAATGATATAATAGTAGAACTTTTCAGAATCAAAAGACCAAGCAGGGCGTTTCAAACTTTGGGGGCCAAGAACGCAATAAAGGGAAGAATATTTTTGCAGGGAGCCCCTCATAAACACAACATATATAAAGAATATGTTTACAACCATTTATATTCTTAGATGTCATCAGAACAATATGCATGGAAACGTTTAAACCTTAATCCACTAGACGCCTTTCATAATGACAAACAGAAACACATTTCAGTTTGAATCATGTTAATATCACGTATTACTTTTTTAAAAGGGTGATTTTTAAAATCTCATTTGGACTCAACATGACAGCATTTAAACTTTTCCAGTAATGGACCTTAAAAGCTTTAGGAGAATAAACAGTAGCAGTAACAAAGGCAGACATCTGAAATGAACCGTCTAAAACTAACTTTCATTAAGAATGGCTCATCAAAGATGTTAGTGTTTGGTGAATTTATGCCTTAATGATGATGAATCTCCGCTCTGGATCAATAATAAATGTTTTGGTGGTTTTACTGACGTATTTGTTTACTGCTGCATGTTGATGAGAATATTTTATCGTATTGTTTAATTTTCAGACACTGACGTTCTGAGTGAGTAAAGTGTGTTTCTCGTATAAAGTGTAAATCAGATTTTAACTTGATGAGATCATTGATGGTTTAGATTCTTTTTGGATTGATTATGAATGCCACGTCATTCCATGTTACATTCCTGTGTGAGCGAGAACTCTGACTGGTTATGACTGACACTATAAAATAGAAAACATAAACTTCACACATGTGACTGTTTTCATCATAATTTGTATGCTACATAGAACATGAAGGATGAGAATGTTTTCCCAACATTAGAGGAAATTCTGCTGAAAATGGGAGGAGATATAGTTGATTAATCTTTTTTTTAAAAAACGATGAATAAAAAATGTGTTATAAGTCACTCATGCGTATTAGTAAAGAGAACGAAGGTTTTAAATAAATGGTTCAGGTCCTCCAGCAGTTCAACATGTGTCAATGCTGTTATGTATAAAACACGAAAACAGATGAAGTTGTCCACATTTAATGTAAAATACACATGGAGGCTGTTCATGCACCCAACTGTTTTTTTACTTTTACCGTTTTATTGTGACATAATTAGTCCAGCCATTTACCCAGGGACATTTAAAGTGAATTTTTATTGATGTTTAAAAACTGATATATTTTAAATGTCATTTTTAACATGTAGAATGAGGTTTTCTGGCTGTTATTGATTCCTGTGAAAAAAACTTTAATTGGAAATTATTCTGTGAAACTATGCTGATAGAGAGGGAGACACAAAAATGAGTTATCCTGATCTATTTTGAATTGAATCAGTAATTTCAGCATTTTCTATTCCCCTGGTTTGTTCAGAATTCTATAAAATTAGTAAATAAAAGAAGTACAAAACTGTCATTATAACTTAAAAATGGCCAGTTTGAGTCTAGTTCGGCCTTCGATGTGGGCTCCATCTTTAATGTTGGCCCCCGTCTGCGGTTGAGTTTAACACCCCTGAGCTACGCTAACAAACCTGAAAATGCCTGTAAATAATTGAGATTAATGACCAACTTTCTAAAGAACAAGCAAACAATTAGGACCGTAAGCATTATAAAGTAAATTTATTTGCCCTGCGTTTCATTAGTCCGTGAAAAGCAGATGATGATGATAGCAGCAGTGATTAGTGAGAATGCACTCGTAGAAGCACTGGAAAAGGAAATAGCGGAATGATGCAACACGCACACAGGAGCACATAGGGCGATTACATCACCACGTTGTGTTCAATGATCCTTCATACTTTCAGTCCTCCACCACTGCCCTAATGAATGTTTAATGCTATGGCGCAATTTTATAGTTTACAGTAGAAGCTTTCACATATCCCGCTGGCTGTAGCTCACGGACCAACGCTTTGAGAACCCCTCTTGTAGATGATCTCCACTGATCACAGTTATAGTAAAGCAAGTCAGTTGGAGGAGCGTTAAAACACCCAGCACAAACACAATAAGATCGTTTTTGTTGTTGTTCTGTTGACACCTGGCTGGAACAGGTGTTTGCAAAGTGGGACTGTGACATCACAGGTTTGAACAAGAAACACATTTTGCCAGTTTACACAACGACAGAAACTGTGAGGTTTTCAAAAGATTACACTTTGGAACCAGTTTTCAAAAGGTTGGATTTTTACCTTTCACAAAATACATTTGATGCATCAAAGAGAGTCCAAACCACAACAAAAGGGAACCATTTAAAATGTTTAATACCACTGTCAGGAAGATGAGCCCGTATTGATCACCAAAAGAAAAAAAAGAAAGAAATTCAGTCAAAATAGCTTTCAGGATTTCAAAATGTGACAGAGATGCATAAAATAATAAGGTTTTGTTACTGTTTGGACGTTCATTCACACAACAGGGTTTTTTGTATCACTAAATATGTAATCTTTCGGAAACCGGTTCCCGGAGCGTAGTGTTGAGAAAACACCACCGTTACCGTTTCCAACTACAGTGCAAATCTCTGTCACATTTCTTTGACTGCATTATTTATCTTCTTAAACCACAAACTCTCCCACTTACAGAAATTACAGAAGAGCACTGTAATAATTTCATGGCTTTCTTCAAATCAAAAATTGACTCAATCCGTTCTGTTCTTTCCTCCTCTCTACCTATCCAGTCTGCTTACTCACAGTTTGAGATCTCCCAGCCTCTAAGATGTTTCCCAGAAATCTCACAGCAGGAGGTTGAGGTTATCATCAGGACAATGAAATCCTCCACCTGCGCCCTCGACCCCTTTCCTACAGCCCTGGTGAAAACTAACATCTCTTCCATCAGTCCCCTGATCACCGATGTTATAAATCAATCCCTCCAGGCCGGCTTTGTTCCATCTGCCCTAAAAGCCGCCATAATCAGACCACTCCTCAAAAAACCTACTCTCGATCCAGAACTTTTTGCTAATTACAGGCCCATTTCCAAACTCCCATTCCTCTCCAAAGTTCTGGAAAAAGTAGTTGCTGCCCACCTCCAGGACCACCTCAAATACAGCAACCTCTTTGAAACCTTTCAGTCTGGTTTCCGCTCCGCCCACAGCACAGAAACAGTTCTGCTTAGAGTCACAAATGACCTACGGATGGCAGCAGATGCTGGTTCACCTTCCCTCCTGATTCTCCTTGATTTGTCTGCTGCCTTCGACACAGTTGACCATGGAATACTCCTACACCGCGCCCACATCACACCACTGGACTCACTGACACCGCCCTAAACTGGTTTCAATCAAACCTCACTGACAGAACAGAATACGTTTCCCTTGGAAGTTCAAAGTCCCGGACACACACCGTCACCTGTGGAGTCCCCCAGGGATCAGTCCTTGGCCCCATTCTCTTCATACTATACATGCTCCCCCTTGGCCGTGTCATCAGTCGATATGGACTCTCATTCCATTGTTATGCTGATGACACGCAAATCTACATAAAAACTGACACATGTTCCTCCTCAGCCTCTCCATCCTCATCTTCATCATCTCCCCTGTCAACTCTCCGCACTTGTCTGGAGGAGATAAAGGTGTGGATGAAAAACAACTTTCTCCAGTTGAACAGCTCCAAAACCGAAGCTATTTTAATTGGCACCCCTCATCAGACCCAGTCTTCCTCCATAACCAGTATTACCTTCTCTGGTCACGACATTCCCCTCTCTTCATCAGTCACCAACCTCGGCGTGAGATTCGACCCTCAACTCACTTTTGAATCCCACATCAAACACATCTGTAAGATCTCCTTTCACCATCTCCGAAATATTTCCAAACTCCGTTCGTCACTAACCTTGAGTGATGCTGAAAAGCTGGTTCACGCATTCGTTTCCTCCCGACTGGATTACTGTAACTCACTTCTCATCGGGATCCCTGATAAAAGTCTTCAAAGACTGCAGTATGTTCAAAACAGTGCTGCAAGGATCCTGATGAGAGTTCGTAAACACGAACACATCACCCCTGTTCTTCATTCCCTTCATTGGCTTCCCATCTCCACCAGGATTGATTATAAGATCTCTCTCCTCACTCACCAGTGCATCCATGGTAACGCACCCCCCTACCTGAAAGAACTACTCACCCCACTGACCTCGACACGATCCCTCCGTTCTACCCAGTCATACCGCCTCCTCCTTCCCCGGACTAAGCTCAGCACCATGGGAGATCGGGCCTTCTGTTCTGCTGCCCCTCGTCTGTGGAATGCCCTCCCTGACCATCTGAGGGCTCCACAGAGGACTGACACATTTAAAAAAGGACTTAAAACTTTCCTTTTTAGCAGAACCTATAACTGTAATTAACATTAATGCTTTTGGTCACGTTTTTGTATAGTTATTATTATTATTTATTTATTTATTTTTTATTGATGCTTTTATCTGCTTTTGCCTTGTAGCACTTTGAGATTTGATCCAAATTTAAAGTGCATTATAAATTAAATGTATTATTATTATTATTAATGCTGAATGAAAGTTGCATCATTTTGGATGCTTTCTACTCACTACAAAACGACACATCCTTCACAAATGATGTTAACTTTAAACTCTTTCATGTGCTCAATTCAAGGGTTTAACAGCCTCAATCTGCTTTTACCCGTCTAGAATCGGTGTCTCTCGGATGCTGAGGGTACCACTTGAGTTTGGACCCTGACCCCGGGAGTTCCTCAAGCTTTCCCGGGCCTGACCTCCCATCAGCACGGAGGGGATGTAGTGGATCTCATTAGCTGCCTCGGCGCTGGCGCTCTTCTGGGGCTGAGGGATGCGACGCCTTTTACACCAGCGCCTGCGGGTGTAGAGGATCAGAACCAGGCAGAGGATGGACAGCAGAAGGGCAATCATCCCGCCCTGAGAGGAGAAAAGTGGCATTTGGAGCAGAGACAGAAAAAAAAGGACAGGGGAGAAAAAAATCAGAGATTGATGAGAGGAAGGCACTCTGAGCAGAAGAGGCAAAAAGATGAAAATGAAGAGTTCGATGCCGAAAGCACAATCTGAAAAAGGTTGCAGATGCAGTTTAATGAGTAACACCTACATTAATGTTAGATGTCAGGAGTTCTCATGCATTTCAATTCTGGAGCACAGAGCAGGAAGGCTCACAACATGGCTCCGGGCTTTTGTTCTTGTAGTTTGAGGCCATGATGGAAGTGATCATCATTCAGAGGCTTTAACCAGATGCACTCTGAAAGGTCTGAGATCAATGCCCAATTTTTTTTTTTTAATGGAATAGTTTGACAACTTTGGAGATAAGTGTACAATTCTGCTTTCTTGCTGGCAGAGGATTAACTGACCACACAGACGAGGAAGGGGAAAAGTGGAAAACGTTAGCCTGCATCTGTTCAAAGGTAATTAATTAAATAAAATGTTGTCGTTTTCTGTTTCTATGGTCAGTTATATTCCAACAACTTCTTGGGCAGATGCGATAACAGCGGGCATGCTCTGCTCATTGTCTCAAGTGCAGCACATGGATGAGGCTTGTAAAATCAGACAAGGTTTAATGTTGGTTAAAACTGTCTAATTGAATTCCAACTACTATAATATGATTGGTTTAACTCCATTTTGGATTGGCTAAATAATCATTTTATTGCTTTGGACAATGTTGTTCAGTCATGCAGAAAAGTAACGATTGAAATATTTATTAATATTATTACAGCAGCATAACTTAGTTTGAGTTTGGCCTCCCGGCGCCGACCTCATCACTACGGATGTTTTTTTAAAAGAGATTGTTTGGTGTAGTGATGGGTAAACTACTGAGCTCCCTAATGGGAGCCTACAGCTGGATGCTGGGGTGATGGCGGGGGCTGCTAGCCAATAATACTTCATAAAAAACAGATTTGCCTCCCTGATATTCTATTTGCAAAATACAAATAAGCAATTTAAAAATGTTATTCTAATTTGGCAAGTGTGTAATACAGCTCGGTTTGCTTGTCAGGTCATTCACCACAAAACCACAGCTTTTATTCATTGTATCGGCATATTAATAGTTTGCATCAAATGTAGTTACTGGTTAGACGTAAACCTATGTTATTGGACACAAACACAAGATTTTCAGACATTTCATTCCCCATTCGACAATGGGGAATGTATTGTTCTCAATATCTAACACTCCAAGCAGCAAACAATCGCATTCAAAATGACAGCTTACCCAACAAAACACATGTCGGTGGGGAGAGTCAGCGCAAACTGCTCGGTTCTGCAGTTTGCAACCAAGTACTCCTCGGCTACATCATTGTGGAAACACGATTGGATGCATATGAAGTCAAATAAGGTCAACTCTAGAAGTCTGTCTCTGCTATCATTTGACATCTTTCTAATTTCTTCTCAGGTGTTCAAGGACATTAGGGCAGCGTGGTGTTTCACGTTGGTGGGTAGCACTGTTGCCTCCACCCATGGAAACCCTGGAAGTTTTATATGTTTGTTTACATTTTTGCATGGTCTCACTCTTGGTATTCCGGCTCATTCCCACAGCCCAGTTGATGATTTGGGGACTCTCACATTGTCCCTAGGTATAAATGACTGTGAAAAGTTCTTTTTTCTCTTTATGTTGTTCTTGTGATGAACCGGTGACTTGTCCACGGTGTACCAAGCCTTTCGCTGTATAACCCTTCATTCCATAAGGAAAGTATACTACTGGTCTTTATTGAAGCAGTAAGCCTCAGATGTTTACAGCAGAAAGTTGGATTGGTAATTTTTTCGCTTCCTTTTATTCTCTGTTCCAAATAAGTTTGACTAACCTGGCAGCTTATGTTAAACCTTTACGAGGGTTTGATGATCTATGATGGTCTTTTTGGCTAGAGAAAAAAGGCATTAGGAAACAAGCTCTAGGCTAATTGTGACTTTGAAATTCAGCTTGTATCTAAATCAGTAACAGATACTCGAGGAAGCTCTGTCGCCAGATGTCTTGGCCGGGTCACACGAGCGCTCTCATTTTACTCATTCTGATTATGATGGGTTGTGAGTTGGGTTTGACGGATGAAGCAGCGTCCAACTCCAGCACCAGGCGGCGTAGAGGATTGGCCACGGGTAGACATTGAAAAGATGAAGGACACTCAGCCAGCCCTGAGGAAAGGTTAGCAGGCGGGTTTGAGTCAGAATCAGACAGAAACCGGAGAGAAAGAGAGAGTCGGAGAGAGGGAGACAGAGAAAGTCGAGGGGTAGAGAAAAAAGGCGAGAGCAAAATCAGAATCTTGCCAGGAAGTGAGATATGGAACAGAGTCAATGCGAGTCAAAAGCTCAGCGCCTGCAGAGAGCCAGCGATTTTCAGTTTGAATATCAGACCATATCTCCTCCATGAAAAAAGCAATGAGAGCACATTTCTGACCAGATTTATCGGGCTAATTTATTTTATCTAATATCATTAGTTACTTCTTTATGATAGTGAAATAGATCATTTAGTGTATGTGATATGAAAGTGACATTTGCTTAATGTGATAAGACGCAGACAGAATTGTACAGGAGGGACCCAAAACGTTAAACGTCCAGCCTATGCTCTTTACTAACATGCTCGCGTGATCTGATGCAACCAGAATTTAATCAAAATAATATACAATGGGCAATTTGGTAAATGTCAAAACGAGTTAAGGAAATGTCAAGGTGACAGCACAAAGAGGGAAAGACGACGGCCATTTGTCACTAGAGACAGGCTTAATGAAGAGTGAATTCCTTTTCGTCAGAAAATTACATCAGCATACAAAATTGGAACAAAGAAGAAAAGTAGCCTCTCTTTAGCAAGAAGTGTCAGATTTTTTTTCACTTTTTCACCTCTGAGGCAAATCATACCTATTTTTTACCTATATTCAATTACTTAAGGTAATTTGAGAGACACAACCGCGGGGACGTTCACTAATAGTAATAATAACAGGCTTTAAAACATTTAAAGTGTTTTGACTGAACGTAAAGTTGTGTAAAAAAAAAACAAAAAACAAAAAGACAAAATATAAATGGACAGTGACGATATAAAACAAGATGATAGGTGCAAGACAAGAGCCAATAATTACAAAGAGGAAATGGAAGACGGTCGGTGCGGCAATAAGAAGCAATGAAGTAAATAAATATAAATAAATGAATAAGAAATAAGAACAAAAATGATTAGGTCCATGTGGAAAAAACTGTTTAATTATTAAAATTCAACTGAGTGTCTATGCACTCAAACAAGATAAGGGCGTTAAGGAAAGCAAAACTGATGAAATGAACATTTTCATATCATTTGTTAAAAATATGCATAAAAATAATCCATATTTTTTTATTATATATATAT
This sequence comes from Lophius americanus, assembly GCA_037951165.1. Classification (NCBI taxonomy): domain Eukaryota; kingdom Metazoa; phylum Chordata; class Actinopteri; order Lophiiformes; family Lophiidae; genus Lophius; species Lophius americanus. Next base: position 113,608 of record JBBDHG010000020.1, on the reverse strand, counting down.
ATATATATATATATATATATATATATATATATATATATATATATATACACACACACACACATATATCCAATACAAATTACGCCGTCTGATGTTGAAAAGAAATGAGAGTCTAAGTGGTTTATTTTAATGTTAATGGGCAAAAGTAGAGGTTAATTTGCATCAGTTGTTTGCTTCAGCTCCATGGTCAAGGACATGAACAAATGACACTCTGCTATGGGAAACTTTTGCAGAGATTTGCCTAGCAGTGTTCAAAAAGGAGAGCAGAGTTAGTTTGTAATTAGATTTTCAACACTTTGGATGACACTGAAGTCAAGTTCCCTTTTCAAACTAAAGAAAAACTGCCTGTACAGTCACCACAACAGTTCTACCTGTACACAATCTTATTGACTATATGCAAACTGGATTGAAGGAGAATACAAAATGCGCTATTATTCTGTACGATGTGATGAAGCAACATGAAACCGATTTTGAATATAATGTTTTATTAATACAAAATGCTGTGAAAAGTTTCTCCTAACTTTGTGTGTGTATCTACGTCTATACTGTGTGTGATCTTCGTACCAAAACAAATTCAATCACATCATCACTTCAATAGACAATTTTCAGAGTTAGGAGGGTCGTAGGTTTAACCAGTAGCGCACAGTGCCAAAAAGAAAAGACATTCCAGAAGAAATGAGGAACAAGGTGATTGAGATACTACATCAGTCTGGTAAGAGTTATTAATCTATTTCTTAAGACCTGGGACGACACAGATCCACAGTGAGACACATTACCCGCAAATGGAGAGGATGTGTTTTGCATTTAATGAAGCTACCGCTGTGGGTTCTTTTCAATATTCACAGGCCAGAGGGATTATGGCAAATAACTGGAACAATAACGAACCTTCCTAGAATTGGCTGCCCTTCCCAAATTCCTGCAAGAGCAAAGTTACGGCTCATTCAGGAAGTCATGAAAGACCCGAGTTACTGCAGGCTGCTCTTGAAGTGTAGGGCAGCCACCGCAATGTAGTTAGTCTTTCAAACCATAAGTAATGCCATAAAAGAGCACTTAAACCAAAACAGAAAGCCAGGTGGAATTTATTATCTATATTTTATATTTCCAGATGTCTTCCAAATTAATGTGAAAAGTCATTATTTACAACATTTTTAAGTTCTTGTCTTCATTCTCTAAACTTTGTCATCAGAAAAAAGGTAGAGAGCAGGAAAAAGGCTGTCCACGCTACAGAAATCAACATAAGCTCAAAAAAAGTGCTCACTTATCCAAGGGATCGACCTTTTGTGTGGGAAGCAGGAAAAACACTGAAATATTTACAGATATTGTTCTTGTTGATCCTGATCTATGATTACCTGAGGCTATATGTGGTACTACAAAAAAGTTTACATTTAGAATGGTGTAAATTTCGTTATTTTTTAAGTGAATTTTTTTCTGGAGCCATGTGGACACTTTACAAAAATATCTAAGGTTGTGTAAGGTTTCATATATTCAAACATGTCCCCCTCTTCTTCAGCTGTTTAGGAGAATACTACACAGCTATGAAACTCCAGGAGAAAAAAAAATCCACCATGAGTCGACTGAATTTTCACTATTAATTATAAATATTTATAAGAGCAACCCGATTTAGACTTAATTCATTGAAAGTACTGTCAAAGGGTTTTGAGACCAGTACTTATAAGAAGAGCTAACTCAATGAACCACATTTAAGAACTTTAATGACTGAGTGCCTCCGTTATTGTATCCCACGTCCCCTGCAGATCCTTCATTTTAACACAGTAACTCAAAAAGCTTTCATGGCTCTTTGTCAGATTTTATACACCCATTGACCTTAGTGTGAGGAAGAACAGTACTGATTTAGGGTTGGGTGTATATCCCCACCACTAGGGAAAGCTTTATCTCAAAAAGTTTTTGGGGCATAATTTCTCAACTGTTAAATTACCAAAATTAACTACAATCTGGTGAATATGAATAAAATCAAAGAGATCTATTTGCAAGCATCATATTTTACACCAATAAATCATATTGGACAAAGAAGCAGAGCTGGTCTGATTAAAACCTGATTAAAAAATTATACTACTACCTCAAACCAAATTTGTCTGCAGGTCCGTGTGCATCTACCTAGGCAGGTAATCTTTTTAATTTTCATGGCCAGTCGCCCAAGTGAAGTATATATATGGTATATCATTATTTTTTCATACACATATACATATATATATATATGTATATATGTATTAAAAAATAAGATATTGTATATATGTATATACACTAACATTTATATGTATATAAACTAAAATGGCTCATATTTTACTCATTAGGGGAACATTTTTGTGTAAACACAGTTTCTTGTCCACATATGATTGGACACAAGGATATCTGTCTTGTTTTATCAGTGAAGTGAGAATATTTTTATTATTAAGTCCCATTGGGATCTTATCTCTGTGCATATTGCTGACATCATATAAATAGATTGAGTCAGCATGGACTGTCTGAGATTATTAATGAGTCACAATTAATTTGTGGAGTTCAAACCGGGGGGTTGCTCGAAAAACACAGGGGTTTGAAGGCTGTTCAGGGATATACGCTTGCTGTCAGAGTTGTCATCATAGGCCTTGTTAAGTCAAGTGAAAAGAAACCTACCGCTCTCATGATGTAAATCTATGCATTCCTGTTCAAAAGAACCACAGTTTTTATAAATGTGGACGTGAGAACCTCAAAGCATTTTCCCAACAGTAACTGGATGACAATGAAAACCCAATGCCACCTGTGCAGATGTCCTTAAAAGTTAGAGAAAGAACTGAAAATGGTGACAAAAAAGCAGCAGACAGTCAAAGGTAGACAAAAGCAGACTGGAGTTAATGTCGGAAATACATTTTATTCTGTTCTTGTTTTGGCTAATGTAGAGAGCAAGGTAGAGGAATTTTTTCAATTTGATAACATTTGATTTGAATACATAACTACTAAAGCTCAGATTGAATGTTAATCACCACCATGCCTGAGTAAATGACAATAATGTCAGATGTCAAGTACTTGAAATGGTTCTCAATCAAATGTAACTCAGTGACAAATGTAATTCGGACCCATCAACCTGCATTAGCACCCGCCCATAGACAGGGGCTAATACAGACGGTATTGAAAAAGAAATGTAATGTCAGACTTTACTCTCAATGAAAGTGAGGACTAAGTGGACTGTGTCCTCTCTTAGAGCCAATAAAACCGAACCACATATCAAAGCGTGCCAGAGCTCCGGCCCCATAATCCACTTACTAACGGATGAAGATGATGTTCTAATGGCACCAGTGCTCTTTATGACTTACACTCCTGTCATGTAAGTCCTGAATGGAAGCGAGAAGACATGGCCTTTTCTCAGTCTGACAGAGTAGGCATGGCATTAGAGTCCAGCTATCAATCTGTCACTTTGTCTCTGGATGCGGGCCGAGAGGCTGATGGAGCTCCACTATCTGACAGCTACAAGATAGCGAAGGGAAGTTTCCGGCAGAGAATAATAAGCCTTATCGTAGCCAAAGGGCTGCCAATTGGATTTGATATAGAGTTACAAAATTAATTTTGAAAATTGGGAGTTTTAATGCTCCGACTCTACTCATTCAATTGCTACCATGCTAGCTTCTGAAGCTAAGGCTAACGCTGTCAAAGTGTAACATTTAAACACCTACAAAGAGGAAATAAATCCAAATTGTGAGAATTAATGAGCCTCGTGGTCCACTGCTGGTTTTGACATTGAACAAATGTGAAAGTCACAACCTCATTTCACACGTCACAAAAGGCTTTCTCCAATGAAAATGAGTATTAATGACTAAAAGGATCTGAATCATTGGATTCAATTTGGCGATTTGCATAAAAGCTAATACGGCATGAAGTCATGATAGGGTTTCAGCCCACGCCGTGAGAAGGTATTAATGTGAAAAGACATTTTGTCATGTAAACATTTATTCTCCTTAAGTTAAATCAAGTCATGGTTGTAGGATTTTTGACATACCTACATAGCATACACGGAAATTGCATAGGATTGAGAATATAATAACAGAGGAAAAATACGATTTGGTGCCAAGTCATTGGAATGTTTGCTACAACGGTTGATAAGGTTTGCATTTTGTGGCCAAAATGCATTTCAGTCATTTCTCCATGTGGTCTGGCTACTTTCGAACAGAACCAGGCATTAACCATTTCAACAATTTGTGCTAAAGGAGCTCTTCAGTGGGATTACAAACCATAGGCAAGGCTGCCTGTGAAAAAGGTTCTCGTGGCCACAACTTATATGGCGTGGGATTTATTATACCGTAGTTACAAGATTATTATCTCATGAGATAATAAGTGACTTCCACGCCTCATTAAGTAATGGCCACAAGATTATTATCTCACGAGATAATGTGCTGTTCCAACACCTTAAGAGGTCATGGCCACGAGATTACTATCTCATGAGATAATATGTTGTTCCTACCTTACTAAGTCCTCCGCACGAGATATTAATCTCACAAGCTAATAAGATGTTCCCACGCCTTATTAAGTCATTGTCATGATATTTTTGTCCGACTAGATAATAACTTCTGCCCCACGCTTCATGAACTCATGGCCAAGGGATTATTATCTCAGGAGATAATAACTTCTTCTCACGCCTCATTAAATCCTGGCCAGGAGATTTTTCTTTTCTTCTATGCCACCAGTTGGACTCCATAGATTTGAAAACATTAACCTTTAAATTAAATCCCTTAGTCTGGTTTTAAAATTGAATGCTCAATCCAAGGTATTTTATGGAAATTCTATGATTACTGGCGGTCCATCTGCAGTACCTTTAGTGACCACCAGAGGAATCCCTCTTTGGGACTCACTGATTTACTGTTTGGTAAAAATGTCAAAAATAAATAAATAAATGAATAAATACATATATGAATTGACAGTTGCAGTCTTTGAATTTTCTTCAGCCCAAATAGCCCAAAGACTTTTACTGCTGCAATTATGCAAAAATACATGGATGTTGTGTGGAGATACAGTCCCTGAAGAATTGGTAATGTTCAGATTGAAATAAGTCATTCTAGGACACACCCACTGACGATACGTGGCTGCATCTTCAGTGATAATCCTGAGGTCATAAAGGTGTTTCATGTCTTTAATCAAGGGACCCCCCCCCCCCCCCCCCGCTTCGGATCTCTAGCCACAGGGAGGCCATTTTCAGCATTTTTGCATTTTTGCTCTGAGGAGTTTTGGAGTGTGCTTTAATGACCGCCAACTTCTACTGGCTCACAGCTGGCTCTCTAGCCTATTTTGCATCTCTCTGTGACAAGCTCCGCTCGTTTGGCTCTTCTGCACTCAGCGGTTTGGTCCATCCTGCCTTCCGGAGGATAGTTAGCTCCAAAGGGATTATTTATTTTGTCGACTCCAATGTTAAGACCTCTATCATACAACTGCATTTACTAAAAAAAAATTGAAATACGAAAACTTTCACCTGATGATATGAAAAGTGGTATTTCTAATAAATTATGAAACCTTTTATTGTGGTAGGCTCCATATACTAAATTTAAAAAGCTGTCAATCAATCACATCTAATTATTATTTAAACCAAATTTATGTAAAGCAAAGTATTTCTAAGTCATGTTTCAGCAAGGTTTTAATAAAATTTGTTGTGTGGAATAATTGCAGTTTCTGACTTTTTCACCTGGTGCAATCAACAGGTCAAAAGTTTACTTTTCCTTAAATTGGCCATGGTGACAGAGTAGCCACAAGCCTCAGCTAGCAGTATTACTTGTTCTTATTATCATTAAAACTCTAACCCAGGGTTTATGGTTGAAGCACAACACCTGCTCTGGTATTGACTTTCCCGGCAAAAAAATGAATAAAAATGGATTCCTGTTTTTTAGTTTACTTTTTGGTGCCCATACAGATGCCATGGCCAGCAGCTACCTTAGACTTCAGTAAATTATTGTAATCGTCGGCAAGGACTCTTCTTTGCATCTGATCGGGGTTTGTTTGTTTTTTGTTCATATCTGTCTGCTAGGGGGATCAGTCAAAAAGGTATGAATAGATTTTTTATGATGTTTATATCGAGTTGCAGTCTGGACGCTGAAGGGAGAGGACGCTGGCGTTGTCTGTTCACCGCTTTTCCATCAGAGTTCTACAGCCTGCAATACTATAAACCGACAAGTATACCTTTTATTGTTGCTCACCAGCAAACCTTTTGGATTTATATCCGTATTTGTATATGAAATTGTACAAATTCTACCGAGTCTGGTGCAGTCTGCCTACCTGTTGTTGCAAGTGTACCATCACCCGGAGACTTCTGCATCTGTTTGTTTCATCGTTTATGTCCGTTTCTGTTTGTTCATCATTGATCCAAGTTTATTTATTGGTCATGTTCATACACTTTCACCAAAAGCCGCTGTTGATTGATTTTTGTGTTTGATAGCTTTTTTCTCGGCATAATTTCAATGAAAATAATGGCTACTAACGTCCTCTGTGCGTCTCGTCCATGGCTAACGGCTAATAACGGGCTAGTCTCCCCGACTTGCAATATGATAAACTATTCTGTCACCCAACTGATGAAATTCAACAACAACAACACTCCATTGTGCATATTGGTTATTAAACAACTTGGACTCCTTCGCCGTTCTAAATTTTTTTACTCTGACAACTCCATTCCGTCCTTTTGCTCTGACGTGCGCACCGTGACGTCTCAGACAAATCATCAGAACGCTGTCACTCTTCCCACTAGTGGCACTTGAGTTTCCTCCATACAGTTACTCACTGTGCGGGTTAGAAAACGTGGAGTGGATTTCAGTCTTCTTCGGCCAATACAGAGACTCACTGCTCCATCTAGTATTAAAGTTGAACTCTTTAATTCACAATCTCTCACAAACAAATCATGCCTCATACATGACCACATCCTGGAGAAGTGTCTGGACGTCAAGTGCCTTACAAAAACCTGGCAACAACCAGATGTTTTTTCTGTCCTGAATGAGACCTGTCCCGCCGGCTACTGTGGCCAGAAAGCCCACGGCAAGGGTCATGGTGGTGGTCTGTCTCTCATCTACCGCAGGGATTTGGTCTCCACTGCCGTTGATAGAGTTCTCTTCTTTTGAGTGCCTGGCAATTAATAATCTCTTAGATGTACAACCTTTTGTCGACATTTTGCACAACCTCTGCCAATATTATAGTACTTGGAGATATGAACATTCATGTCATCTCCCCTGCATGCCGTTTTGCATCCGAATTTCTCCAACTACTGGATTGTTTTAATCTCAGGCAACTTGTCCCCACCCACAGCATGGGACACATTCTGGATCTAGTCATCAATGACTCTGCTCCTCTTAGCAATCGTATTGTGTACGATCTTGGTGTGTCCGACCACAAGGCCGTCTCCATGGAATTGTCGCTTGTGTCATCCCTCACTAAGCCCAAACGTCAAATCTACTTCAGGAATTTGAAAAACATCAACCCAGAAACCATGACAGTCGACCTCCAGCATCTTCTTTCTGCAAACTTTGTATCAGCCAATGACTCAGTGGATTTCTACAAAAATTCCCTGAGTAGCATCCTGGATCGTCAAATCCCTGTAAAAACTAGAACAGTCACCTTCTCCCGCTCAGCCCACTGGTTCACCAGCTAGCTAAGTAAAATGAAGGCAGCTGAGCGTGTCCTTGAGCGGCATTACAAGGCTTCAGGTCTCACTGTCCACTAGCTAGCCTTTCGGGAAGGCCGAAAGGTCTACTCAAAGTCGCTTAGAGAGGCTGGGTCACTGTTCTACTCGAACATTATCAAAACCAGTCCTGGAAATTCTAAGCAGCTGTTTTCCACTATCAATCATATTCTTAAACCACAAACTTGGCTTTGTTCCATCTGCCCTAAAAGTCGCCATAATCAGACTACTCCTCAAAATACCTACTCTTGATCCAGATGTTTTTGCTGATTACAGGCCCATTAACAAACTCCCATTCCTCTCCAAAGTACTGGAGAGGAATGGGCCACCACAAAAACAACAACCTCTTTGAAACGTTTCAGTCTGGTTTCCCCCCTACCTAAAAGAACTCCTCACCACACTGACCTCAACACGATCCCTCCGTTCTACCCACTCATACTGCCTCCTCCATCCCCGGACTAAGCTCAGCACCATGGGTGATCAGGCTTTCTGTTCTACTGCCGTCCCTGACCATCTGAGGGCTCCACAGATGACTGACACTTTTAAAAAAGGACTTAAAACCTTCCTTTTAAGCTGAACCTATAACTTTTAATTAACATTGCTGCTTTTTGTCATGTTTTTATATAATTCTTATATTTTTTATTGATGCTTTTATCTGCTTTTACCTTGTAGCACCTAAAGTGCGTTATAAATTAAATGTATTATTATTATTTTGATGATCTGCCACCCCAGGTAATTTTAATGGATAATATAACACCGTTATTCAGCAAATGTTCCCACTACAGACTCCTGAACTACATCCCAAAAAGACAGGAAACTTTAGGAAACTAGTTATGAGATGCCCTCCTTTAGGGGGTCCTACAAAGCATTTATGAATCTCATTGAATTCTGAAAAGCAGTTTTAAAATGGATGTGAATAGACCATACCCTCTCATGTCTAAATCTATGGGTCGTAACCACATTTCCTCTCTCTGGCAGTGGTATAAAAATTCATTTCAAGAACTAGTCACATGACAAATCAAGCAGATGGGATTGTTATGGTAGCGTGTGATTCTAAAAAAAATAAGCCTTCTTATGTGAAGTTTGCTCAATGATTTGTTTTAAAATATGTTATTCTGTGACCATCAATGTTACTTAGCTGACAGTTAATTTCAGTTTGATGAAGACCCCACGGAACTTCTACAGATCCCCAAACTCCCAAGATACATTTTTTTTTACTGAAATAACTCTGGACATAGTGTCTCACCACATGTCCATTCTGTTCTCAGAATTAAATTTCTGCAGTGGCAGAGGGCTGAAACTATGGCCTTATTTTTATATTGCAAAAGGTTGGACAGTGATTTATGAAAATTCAAATATGAATTCAATCATAGAAATTGATTGGTATGAGCGACTATCTGTCATAAAAAAGTCAAGTTTATAACTGCCGCAAGTAGTATTGTGGTTCTACCAGGAGGCAACACTAATGCAGCTACAGCCTGTTTGCGACCGTGTTTAACCAAAGGGAAAGAACTAGCTCCTACCACTGGTGAATTTGTAACATTTAAAGGATTAAAGGACAATAAGGTGTATGATCATCATTTGAACGCAAAAGCCCCCAGCAGAGGACGGTCTACACACAGTCCAACAATTAATGGCAGCAGATGAAGTAAATCTGATGTTAGACGTGCAGGACGAACAGTCCTCATCTCCGAGATGGTAGCTGCACACATGCTTCCCATCAGCTTTAATGAAGACGAGGTACTTTTATGTTGATTAGCCCGTTCATTGAGCCCGAGTTTACAGTGATACGTGGAAAACTTACCACAAAAACTACAGTATATGGTGATTATATATGATAGTTATAAGTGACTATTGAATAGTAAATTTGAATAAAATGTCTATCCCTTTAATTAAAAATTAGCAAAAAATCACAATGTCAAATCAAATCGTATGCAGTCCTCATCTAAGCCACTACTATTTTATAAAAAAAAACTTCCCAGCCGGACTGGATTCTCGCCAGTTTTTATTCTGAACCAACGCATCCACATGTCACTGCCCTCCACTCAGTCTACAAACTCCTCGAAAATAACACAACCTACATTATAGTTCTGTTTGTTGATTTCAGCTCAGCATTCATCACAGTCTCTCTCAGGAAATTGACTGGCAAACTTTACACTCTGGGCTACAAGTACCAGACCCTGGAAGCGGATATTGACTTCTGAACAAACAGAGCCTTGATGTTTTGAATGGGCCGTCAGCCCTCTAGCATTCTAGTGTGGAGCAGCAGCTCTGCTGACGAGTATGCAGACGACACCGCCATTATGAGACGTATCACAAATATCACTTTTGTAACACTTTCATCTTCCACAAAGCATACAAAAGTGTTTTGTGGAAACACACAAAAGTGTTTTGTTGAATACCTCTTGATGTGACAAATACAGTTGGATAGGAGCATATTAAGTTCCGGAGAACCCTTAACTTTCATCTTAAGCAGATATATCTGATAAAGAAAAGTCTGTAATGACTGGGTACTGAATAATCCCAGATCAAGATCTTATTAACCTTTACAAGGCAACAATATGAACAATCCTGAAACATCCCATACCGGTAGGGTTAGTGGATAATCCTTCACAGAAAGGTTCTCCAATGGGTTTTAAAACCCGTCCAGAACATCATGAGAATCAATGTTTATTGAACATTAGTGATATTCGTAAGGTGAAGTGTCAGTTCAGAGGGTTCTAAGAGACACAACACTCATACTCAAGCTGTGAGGTTCCTGAACTCATCATCTACACTCAGATTTATTTTTGTGACATGATTGTTTATTCATTAAATCGATATAGCTTTTGTTTTGTTTATTTGTTGCATGACATTTGAAGTATCTCAAATTCTTAATCTCCAAACATAATAAGCACAATGCTACATCAGGGTCTGTCTGAGTCAGCTCATCAGGAGACTAATTGATATGTCAAGCTGTATGACTCATTAGGAGAAGTTATGCAGAGAACAATATGACCATATTTGGACCACAAACAGTTCCGCCAGCCTCAAGACATAGTTGGACAATCATTTTAGCAAATAAAGGCTGCATAATCAGGTTTTATTATGTGTATTTGCCATCATTGGATATGATTTGTCAGCATTCATGAGCAACGGTTTGTCTGCTACTATGACCTTTTTTAATAATGCTTGTATCACGCACTTTATACCCCCCAAAGTGTTATTCAGTTTAACAAACTTTCAATGGATCATTGAAAGTTTGTTAAAGAAAGCGATCCGGTATGGATTGTTTCAATGATGATCTGTTGACGTCAACATTGTGGGTCATTAAATCACTACTGTGGGATATGTTGGTGGAACAAAAATGTTAACACTGCAAATATAACAAAATATCTGACTGTAGCCTCTAGTCCATCAAGGTGATCCAATATTACTGAAGCTGTCAGATGAGAGTCTAGTGCTGCGTTTACTGAATGCAATCTCACTCTACTGTTGATAACTACTAGGAATATTAGCGTCATTTGACTGATTAATGCCCTTCCCCTTCTGGTATTTCTTTCCACCATTTATTTCCACCTGTTGACTCTTTTCTCAACCATGACCAAATTAAAAATAATTACTGCCTTGGGTTTGTTGTAGAAGTCACAGATATGTCTAAACAAGAAACGGTGAGGAGACTGATTTCCTCGAGACTATCTGGAGGTGGACACAGACAGCTGTAATTAGTTTCCTCCGCTTCAGCATCAACGTCATACTGATGTCCGGAATTTTGACATTTGGGGGAATCTCACTGCTAGATATGCTTTTACATCTTGCAAATCTGTTGCTCAGTTTGCATTCTTTCAACTTGATAAAATAAATTCCATGACAAGCAACAGGAATTTGCATCATTCTGTGCATATAATGTGACTAATGCTGTCTACCTACGGCTATAACGCGACTCAAAATATTTGTGTCAGGCTTGGTGTGAATGTAGCAAAAATATTAACATCCAAGTATCGCAAAATCTGTACTTCTTCATAAGGTGTATTTGCACAATAATAATAATAATAGTAACAATATTAATAATAACAATAATAATAATAAAATAATTGTTTTATTTATAGTTTATTTATGGCTTTTAAAAAAAAGTCTGGGCCGACTCAAAGATACAGAAAAGGTAAACAATATAATATGATAAGAATGAATATCAAATGTTAAAATGAAAATACAAACAGATCAAAATTACAACAAATAACAAACACCATTGATGTTTGTGTTTTATTATGCCTATGACACTAGGTGGGTTTACATGGGAAACGTTTCTCCTTTCGAAATTGCAATGTCGGTCGCCTGTTTACATGACCTGTGATATTTTCCGACCTGGTGTTTACATGCATCGACTCACCTAATCGGAAACGGTTTCACACATGCGCAGATGATCCACATTCCCGATCACAAGGTGGCGATAATGCTTCGGTGAGTTGAGTGCTAACCGCCAAAAAGTGCCCAGAAGAAAGATATGGCAAAGATGGCATGAGCGGATGTAACTTTTTGCCCATCTAACCGTCCAAAAAAGTTAAAATAACTCCAAGTCTCAAAGACAAAATCACTCTCCGATGCAAACCGGTACTGTTTTGAATGTCTCGCGGTACTGAAAAAAAACTTAGGAGAGCATTAGGTCATGACGCTGGGTATGCGCAGATACAACTCAAACAGAACGCTTTCTTATACAGCGTTTACATGCAGCGACTGGCAATCGAGAAGGCTTTCCGAAAGGGTATTGACTACCTCCTTTTCTGAATCTAATCGACATTAGGCTGTCCATGTAAACCCATTGATACTTTAATGCTTGGATAATTTAGGTTAAAACAAAAGAGAATTAAATCATCAATCTCAGTTATTTGTACAACAATTAAATTTCGGCTAGAATTTCATTATCATAAAAGCCATAACTGTGATCTAATTATCTTCTAGATTATTTTTAGCTGAAATAAACTGTCTGAGTTGCTCGCTTTATCCAACATTAATTTTCATGAAGTTTCACAGTAGTAAAATACAGTGTTAGTCTCACGCTGACAGTGAAATCAACATCTATAGCGATGTATTCAACACCTTTAAAGTGTCTTTATGGATTCACACCACATAGAGTGAAACCAAGCCGTTGAAAGTGTTATTCATGTTTTTCACTAAGACAGATTTGCAGTACCTCTCTAAATATCTCTCACACAGGTGCGCATTAAGTCTACACAATGGTTTTGTGTAGTGTTGAAAAAACAGTGTTGAAAGTCAATATTTTATTCTTGTCGAAACTATTTGTATTTTATTAAGACTGTAAGAATGACCTTATAACATTTTAATGTATTCTCATTTCTCAAAATCAAATTAAGATATTAATACCGGAGCACGCCAATTTACCATTTGTCTATCACATTTAGAGCCTTTTCCCGGAGCTACTTATCCCATGAGAACTTTCCCCACCCTCCCCTTTCCCATGGGTGGAGCATAATTAGATTTCTGCAGAATTAACACCAACTTGGTACATTTTACGTCCAACACCATTTTAATCAGAGTGTGTTAAAATGACCCCTGAAATGTTTAATGCCGATTTCAACACTCCAAATTTTTTCTGTGAGCATAGATCTACCTTTTTCTAAAACCCTGTAGTTGACATTTGTGCTGGTTCCAGTGCAAAAAGGAAATGTGAGGCATTAACAGTGCTGACGTGTGTGGATATAAAGTGGTCCAGCCGCTGGATGTCATTAAGGTCTTGAGAGTCACTGATGAAGTGACTTTCATCATTTCTCACTGTGCCCCTCTGACACGGTGAGATTGAGTATCCCCGTTGTAAAAAATAAAGTAGATGTCAGAAAATTCTTGTTGACCTGTGACACCCTGTCCACAGAGCAGCGGAACAGCTTGGCAGTGAAAATTGCCTACAAAGGTTTAGACAGGTGGAAGAAAAGAAAAGATCCCACTTGTAATCGTTGGACCTGGGGTCGCTGACATATTTTAACTGACATCAAAATGTACCCATGAAACCGAGTGGAAGATTTCCATGATAGATTAAGGACTTTAATGTACTACATACTTTAAATCCATGCATTTGAGCCATGTTTTATTGGGGGAGAACATAATTTTTAAAAAAAGGAATAAAAGAAAAAAGGCTGAGATATAATAAAAGTACATACTTTAGTGTCAAATAGTTTGAATCGCTGGATTTTATTCAACTGCAAGGGACAGCAGTTGATTTATTTTATTCAATCAACCGCTTGAATCCTTATCTATGCTATATACTGATCAGCCGTAACATTAAAACCAACAGCTTTGGTACGCAATAAAATGCGAGAGTTTTTAATTTTTTGGCTGATTGTGCACCTCTTGCCACCCAAAACTGCTACATGAAGTCACTGAGTGTTCTGAAACTTGTTTTATCAGAACCAGCTGTAATGTTTTTAGCAGTCTGTGCTACAGTAGCAGCTCTCCACATGCCCTAACCACTGCAGACCAGGAACATCAAACAAAACCTGCAGTGCTCCGACGCCTCATGTATCCAAATTGGGTTCCTTAAAAGTCGCTAAGATCCCTATCCGTCCAATTTTTTTCCTGCTTCCAACATATCAAATCAACTTCAGGACAAAATGTTCACTTGCTGTCCATTAAATCACTCCCACTTTATTAGCAGGAAGCAACTAATCACACATAGTTTGATAACAATTACATTGAAGTATTTATGGTAAGAAGATTGTAGCATATCTGAGATGGCACATTTTGTGTAAACACTAATTGTGCCGAGAATGTGTCAATGTGCAAACAAAGGCAGACAGAAGGAAAACAAAAAGGTTAAGGCAGACATTTAACATTGTACTCTGACGTCTATATATTTTGGACTCCTGAAAATTTAATTTGACTCTTAAACTTAGGCTTTTTGTCGGGAGGTTTGCGTCCTCAAGAGCAAATTCGTTGCACCTATCCTTTACTTTACTTGATTTTATGTTATTTTATATTTCTACTCCACTACATCTCAGGGTGTATTGTATTATAGCAGTTTTTATACCCCTTTACATTTGGCTGTAGCTACTCTTTAGAGTCTTATTTTTTATATTCATCCGGTTTAGTGGAAACCAGACTAATCCATTATTTCAAACATTTCCGTAATGAATTTACTTGATCTATGCTATATCCTATTACACATATTCATGTAAATATATTCATATTCTGAAACTCTCTTTGTGCACTGGATCAATTGCAAAGTTTTACCTGCACAGTATCAAACTTGGCACTGAGAATGAATAAATCACCGTGTCTGTAGTACTTTGTATGAAATAAGAAATATTCTCTATGAAGCTCGGAAAATAAGAGCTTGGCCGCTCTGTGTAAAACCATGTGATTCTCAATTATTATTATTGCTGGGGATGATTATTCAGTACTTGGGTTGAGATGAAACAGAACGTCTTGTCCTGAGAAACACAATGTCATGCAAATGCCACAGGGTAATCACACGTTCAATAAACCTGCCCTCACTTCAATAGAAACCATTTTCCACACTTATTTGACCAATCAACTCTCCCTTTTGTTGCAACATCTTTCTGTCTCTATTCAAAATTATCTTCAAAAACTTTTTTCTCACTACCCTTTTCTATAAATTGTTAACAGAATGGGAAATATAAACTGAGAGAGTGTATGCCTGCTTCTCTGAAATTTTTCACCATATTTCCATTTCTTTGCCCCATGGGTATGTTTGAGAGTTTGATGTATGCTGAATAAAGTGAAACAACTGTGTCAGTTATTTAAAGTCAATTTTAACTTGACTCTCATGGAATAAAATTTCAGGATTCAAACTAATTTCTTTAGTTTGTCCATACACAATAACATGCCGTACAGGAATTTTTTTTTTTTTAAAACAGCGCCTATACAGAATTGGTGGTTTTCACCAGAGACCAGGGATTTTCATGTTAAATAACCACATCATTAAAAAGTGTCAACTTATTATTTTAAGTTGAAAATACCTATTCTAATAGTGTTTTACCAGAGGAAGTACTTTTTTTAAATTGGCTGCAGAAAATTGTGACTGAGGAAAAAATATTGATTAAGGTTAAATTAATAATTATAGAATCAAAAGTTTGAATTCAGAAACATTTATAAAATTTCCTGTTACAAAAATCCATTTATTTTATCTAGTTTATTCCAAGGTAAAACGTTTCCTTTGATGGAATTAAATTATTATAATTTTTTTTATCTGGTGAAAAACAAATGTTTGTAACAAAGTAATAAAAAGGCGCATGGCCTTTCCAACAATCAATCTTTACTTTGTGTGAATGAAAATGTGGCCTTTAACTAAAGGAAAATTTTTGTCAATAGTCACTCAAAATTTTCAGCGTTGACAAAATATTGAATCCAACAGGAGAGAAACTAAAAAAATATAGGTGTAACAAAATTCACAATGTTTTTAGTTTAGTCAAAGTGACATTTGTTTCAGTGTTATGTGAGGCTGATGCATGAAATCTAATCAACATTTATGGAGGGTTGCAGGAGGAAGGTGTCCACACAGCAGTGTCAGTGGAAATGAAGAAGAATATTTGCTTGATACTGATGCAGCTGAATCCGTTTCCGCATTCTGTGTTTCTCTCAGTCAGCCTCGCCTGTACAGGAAATTAAATTAAGGCTTAAGGAGGAATATTTATTTATTTTCCAGCATAAAGCCAGTGGGGTCTTTCATAGATTTGCAAGGAGGACAATAAACCAGCAGAGCGTGAGGCAACTTGTCTGATTTATTCAAGCCTGCTGTCTGCTTTACAAGAAAATGTTGCTTAAATCCCAGCAGAGAGCAGAAATTATTTGACGTTGATGCTGTATCAACTTCGACTTACTTCTCCAGTGTGCTCGCTGAGACACAGCTTGAGGCGCAAAGATCATAAAAAAACATTAATAGGAAAATTACATTGTACATCACAGATGTAACGGTTTGATGATTTGGTCCTGCAGCCTCTGAGTTATGTGATATTACCTGAGAAATGAAAAAAAGTTCAGCTAATTTTCACTTATTTTATTCCTAATTTGAGCTGCATTACTGTGCAGGTGAACAAAAAGTGCAGTGAAAGCACTTTTCATCTAGTAATAAAAGGTCTGTGAGTAGACTTCTTACTGAATATTTTTTGAAAGCTGTGTTAAAGCCGTATTAATAAGCAACTTGGGGACTACCGAATAAACTGAGAGCACAATTTGAGCACATGTTCAGGCTCAAATTGTTAAGGCAGACAAATTTTTATTATGTAACTTTTATGGAGGAAAATGTCTTTTTTCTACATAAATGCTGCTGTGTTGTTGTTGATAACCAACTCATTGTTCACTGCTGTGATCATCAGAGATTCAGCAGCGCTACAAACTGGCTGGCAATATGGCCTTTGTGCCGTATACGCCCAAAGGAAAGCTATGGATTGGTTGGTTTGGCTCAGCAGGCTATTCAGAAACAAGCCAGACTGTGATGCTCAGGAAGGATCTCTGGAGGCGTGGATTCAGCCCAGGCTACTGTATTACAAGTGGTCACATTGCCACATTGATTTAAGGTTTATACTATCAATGCTATCAACATGGATTTGAGGAAGGTCAACACATGAATGTCAATAACCTGTGAGCCAAGCCGGGTCGCTGAGACACCTCCCTCTTCATGGTATGGGAATGTGGAGGGAGGCGGAATGTGGAACGTCCCCAATAAAGGTAGTTTTCAGATTATGAAGTTGTAAATTTTGAAATTGGCTGTGGTACAGCCGAAAATAATACCATAGCAACTGCCCTAATAATAAGCAATATAACATAAATACACTAATCAGCCATAGCATTAAAACCATTTGCCTCATATTTGCGCTAGATAAAAACGTTATCATAGCTCTAATTACTTGTGCAGGAGAACATGAGTAAAATAAAGCCAGTACAGGAGAATAAATATTCATGTTAGCAGCAGATCAATTAAGTCCAGCGCAGTTCGTAGAGCAGTCGTCTCACAATCAGAAGATTGGCAGTTTGATCCCAGCCATTCACAATTCGTAGGGTTCTTGAGCAAGACATTGAAAGCCCAATTGCTCCCTCGGGGATGGATCTAATGCTAAGAATAAATTTCGCTATGTTTTAGTTTGTATAACTAGTACTTGTTTGATTAAGTGATAAATACAGCATACATCATTATTATTTATGGTTGTCAGGCCTGGACCTCCAAGTGTCAGACTTGTGGTTCGCTATTCTAAGGAGAGACCAATGTTATTGGCTTCACCTGTCATAGGCAGCACATCAAGCATCACACATTTTTGTCACACTGCTCCTTCACCGGTTGAATGAATTTTTCTGGGATACTTTTGTACTGCGTAATCATATTTGTTTTGTGGGAGAAGTACAGAGATGCATGAACAGGTTTGGGATTTAGAATTGATCTGCAGACATAGATGCTCAGAGTTCTGAGACATATTTTATATATATATATTTGAGTCTGGAAAATATTTAATAATAAAATAAAATAAAATAAAAAGCCATCAATACATTTGAAGTTGCAATCCATACCTTTTCTCAGATTTTCAACTTCCAGAGGAATCATGTGATAACATAAACCCTGTTGGTCCCTATCCGGCTGCAAGGCTTATGTTTCCCTTGATCTGAAATTCATTTCTATCTCTGTCATCAAAGCGTCAGAGTTTTTATTCTGCAGGAGATAAAACCTACTCCCCTTTGATTCTGTAAGGCAAAAAATAATGTTTCAATTAGATGTTTAGTCTTCCACTAAATCCATTTTACTATGTAGTGTTAAAGTAGCTAGAAAATATGATACCACTCGGGGAAAAAGTATCATATATTAGTTATTTTTCTCATCATATATATATATATTTTTTGATGGGCTTGGTAATTTATCACAACAAAAACACAATCTCGATTCATATCTCTGTGCAATTTCATTCTGACGTTTTTCATTCAGAACTGCATCAAAACAAGAAGCCCTACTCGTTCCCCTTAATAAATGAAAATGTGATGTTGGACTATGTGATGAGGAGCAGCAGAAACTGACAGTCAGGGCAAGGGAGGGAGGGGGGGGAGGGGGAGGGAGAGAGAGAGAGAGCGAGAGCGAGAGCGAGAGAGATTTGTGAGGGGCAAAGCTATGCTAGAAAAGTGCAAATGGTGTGAACGAAATTAATCCAACCAACTAACCTTTGCTTCTGTCAAAATAATGTTCATAATCTGAGGTGTGGAAGGGTTTTGGGTTTCTATTTGGAATCAGAGAACATGGGGAAGGTCTAGAAAATGAATATTACAAATGTTTTGCCACAGTAGCAGCACATCTAAGCAATACCATGAATGAAGACAAAAACTGAAACAAAACCACAAAGCAATGACATGATGTTAGATTTCTCATATAACACTGGTGGGGGCCTGTAACTAAGTGCAAAACGACAAAACTGAATGACGCTTGATGTGCTGGTTCTCTAGCACTCCAATTTTTTTGGTGTATTGTGCACCATTAAATATTAAGTTTGTGTTTTCAAATCAGATACAATAAATAATTTGTACAATCAAATTAAAAGAACAAATATTATAGTGAGAAACGTGATCTCATCTCTAAACAAAAAAAATTGTGATCCTCATTTAATTCTGAATAGCTCAGTGTTTTGATATAAGCCACATTCGATAGCATGGCTGATAAACCCCCCACCTGTTCATAAAAAAACATTATGAACTTAACACTGACCTCAACACGATCCCTCCGTTCTACCCACTCATACCGCATCCTCCTTCCACGGACTAAGCTCAGCACCATGGGTGATCGGGCCTTCTGTTCTGCTGCCCCTCGTCTGTGGAATGCCCTCCCTGACCTGCTGAGGGCTCCACAGAAGACTGACACATTTAAAAAAGAACTTAAAACTTTCCTTTTTATCAGAGCCTATAGCTTTTAATTAACATTGCTGCTTTTTGGTCACGTTTTTATATAGTTATTATTATATTTTTTATTGATGCTTTTAACTGCTTTTACCTTGTAGCACTTTGAGATTTGATCCAAATGTAAAGTGCGTTATAAATGAAATGTATTATTATTATTACACATGAACTCAACACACCAACACTTCAGACCAGAGGTTAAGGTTAAATACCAGTTCATTATTTGTAGTCTGAAATATATACAAAATATCCGTTCGGTCATTACATTGTTTTGAAATATGCCCAAACATATTTGTTACTGCAAACTGAGAAACCCAGTAAGTTATAAACTAGCATACTAGTGTATGGTTGCAAACACTATTGACTTTCAAAGATATTTTCTAATTGATTTTTACACATTGCATAAAGAGGCTCAAAGAACATCCATCCCACCCCACAAAAAACCTCCCCTACCCCCTACTGTCAAGTAAACCTACTATATAATTCCAACAGAATCTACGTACATACATATAAGAATGTACAAAACAAGATAAAACAGTTATGGAAGCATTCAGTAACAAGGAGTGAAAGTGAAAGGTGAAAAAACTTAATAAGAAGTAAAGCAGAAACAGAAATCTCAAGAGCTAAAGCATTATCATCCATTATTTATTCCTGTCTTTGTGTGGAGGGTTTATCAAATATGTCAGTAAGGATCTCCAAACTTCTTCTCAGAGCCCACACATGTGTTTTTTCTAGACTGACGTGTAACACAACATCCCTCATGAGGGCCTGAGGGTGGTGGTTTCCACCTCAAAAGAATCAGGCGTTGGGATAAAGGAGTAGAGGCGTCATAATGGGGTCTGGGTCGATTTTGGCTGATAATGTAATGGACAAGACTTCAAAATCCCTTTTCCAGTATCCAACCAAGTTGGACCATAGCCAGAACAGGAGATATATATGACCATTCAAAACACATAGTATCGTCTAAAGATGGTACCAATGAAACAAGTTTAAAAGCAATTTAGCACAACATTTTTGTGTAGGTAAAATTGAGAAAGTATTAAATTGGCATATTAGTTTTTCTTAAAAAAAAGTTATCTTTTTATTTGAAAGAAAATAGCCCAGCCCCACCAAAATACCCGATTACAAATGACTGATGGTGCGCCGATCCTATTAGCAGACACACATCAGCATAAATGGGTCTCTTAGTTTTTTAATAATCTGCCTGTGCCGGGTTTTTTTTATTAAACCTGTTCACTGAAGGACGCTAGTTTGCTTCCATGTCTGATTCTTATGAATTTGAAAGTGACAAATATACCGTATTCTGATTCTAATCCCCGGGGCATTGTCACAGCTGTGAAGTGCATTTCTTCAGATACATTAGGGAGCAAGTCAAGACTGACGACAAATGCTGAGGCAATATTGATTTGCATTTAGTGAAAATGCAATGGCTCTGTGCCCAGATTCATACTGATATGTGCCTGGATGTAGGCCAAAGGATAATAATGTTAGGTTAGAGCTTTGTGAGCATGAATTGGAAATATAAATTGGAAATAATGAGTAAAATCTTACACTACTAACTAAAACTGATGCTGATAAATACATTGGTAAAGTAGTAGTGGGAGAAGCTGGGTCTACTTTTTGGATACCTTTCAGCTATAATGGCCTCTATCCTCACTATGTAAATCTTAAAAGCAAAATATGTCCAATCTAACTATTTTAAAGAGCCAAAAATAAACCAGGAGCTGGATCAGTCCCGACTGCCTCTCTCGATGAGATAGAGGCTCAATCCTCCATAAAATTTAATTAAAATCCATTGATTCATTGGAGATACAAAATCAGACAGAGAGACAACAATCAGTAATTACATAAGCCAAGTTGAAATATAAGAAATCCAACTATCCAGTAATCCGGACTTTTTTACAATGACAGCTGTGGCAGGCTAATATTTCAGTGTTCCCCTATCTTTCCCTCTGTCTACACCTTTGGTCACTAACTGATTGTCTCTCAAGTGCCTCTAAACAGGCTTCCATCCAGAGTCATAACAACGTCATAAGATAAAAAGATAAAAGTTAACCAGGAAACAAAAAGATCAAATTTCTAACACCAGTAAGATGAAAATAAGCTGTGGGGGAACAACCACGCAAACATTTGGCACGACAAACATAATCACACACTTCAAATTTAATCAGCCCGAGGAACATAGGACGTTTCAAGAAAGCTAACGTTAGCAGAACGGCTAACGTTAGCAGAACGGCTAAAGCTAGCGACAGCACAGAGTCAGCCACGAGCCCTGAAGTCCCTGAAGGAAGCCAACATATAACATACATGACTGAACAAGGCTCAAAAAGTTTTGCTACAATTGGTTTAAGAAAGGCACGGCAGGGAGGATGGGGGTACATTAATTTGAACCGGTTAGAGCACATACACAATGCACACAGCTTTTCTTCCACCATAATCCTTCAAAATAAGAGCACTTAAAATACAGTACTCAAACTTTAAAGAAAAAAATGGAAATAGGCGGGTCAGACTATAAAAATCGATTATCAGTGAGCCGCAAAGAAACTACAATTGGTGCACCTCTACAACATTAACTAAGCCTTGAGCACAGTTTGCTTTTGCTTTTATTTAACAGTCTTAAACAAGACTGGTAGGTTTCATCACTCCAAAACTCTTTCTTCAGGTCACATCACATCTATTCTTTTTCTACCATTTTTTTTCACTGCTGTTTCATGAAGGTTATTCATCTCTCTTTCTTTTGTAGCTCCTGCTACAGGTAGTCTTTGTGGAAGACATCCATTTCCCCTTTATTAGTCACATACAGCCCTACACAGTAAAACATAGTGAGATTATTACTCTGCATTTGACCCATCCCTTAGGGAGCAGTGGGCAGCCACTGTGAAGTGCCTGGGGAGCTAGGGTAGACAAGTAGACCCTGGTGGGATTTGAACAGCCTACCTTCCGATCTTCCGATTGGGAGACGGCCGCTCTACCCACCGAGCCACAGCCGCCCCAGTGCAGCTAATGCAGTAGAGCTGCAGGGAGTAACCTTTTAGTGCGCACATACTTCAATCAGGCTTTAACACAGAGAGCCCATGGTGCTTCATTTCTTTTTTTTTCTTTATTTCATTTTGTAATTAAGCAAAAATCAAATGGTCCCCCCAATTAGCAGGTGGGGCGATACGCAACAGCTGAGTCTTTGTGTAGGGAGGGGCAGACCTGATGATGCAAAGATAAAACATTTGCATATTTGTAAGTCTCTTCCTGCCAGTAGCAGCTGACTTATCTCTCACTGTCCCGTGTGAATGTAAATAATGAATGACAGCAGAGATGAGTATCCGCCCCAAACACAAGTGTGTATGGGGCATGAAAGAACTCAAGAAGGCAATTTTACTCTATTTTCACACAAATGAATCCTATTGAAAATGAACACGATGGAACCAGAATCAATAGTTATTTGTAAGTTACTCAGTAAAGTGGTTTCAGTTCCAAGCTAATCTTGATATCTACAGTGTGCTGGTAAAGCAAGTGAGCAACCGGTAGTATCTGTTGTCATTCATCAGTCACCATTCGTCTTTGACAGCCTCCACTGCTGCAGTGGGCACAGCGAGGGGCTTTCCCCACATGACTGAGCCACAACAAACTACATCGAGGGTTTCCAGGCAGCTACACTCGACAAAGTCTGGCCAGTTGGACAAACTGCTCACCATCAATCAGATCTACACTAGACTTTGAGAGGATGAGTGTTTAATCTTTCTCTTGGCTTATCCTTTTACAATCTTTTTGGATTTAATCTGAAACATTAAAAAGTTGTTTGAAAGCCTCTGAGGATCAAAAAATATTGAGAGAGCTCATTTAGATTCCCAAAAATCAAACAGTAAATCAAACACCTGAGCTTGAAAATTAGATTATTAGTCTCTTAACTTATGAAATTGACTTGGTTTGGTTAAACCTGTGTAATGTATGTACTGATTGGATTGCCCTTTTGCAAAACAGCAGCTGGACTTCAAAAAGGGGAAATAATTGAATGCAATGATAAATAAGAGATTTAGAGTCTCGATCGAACTAAAAAAAATTCACAGTTTCAGATGCTTTTTAAATTTTTCTGTCTTTATTGGGTGGCAGATTTGGTATATACTGTGTAGTTTTATTTACGTCTATAGGTTTCAGGCTGAGGCTGGGGACGTTTGTTTGAACTCCTGTTCCTCATCTGGTTTCAGTGTAGAAATACGAAAGGTCAGTCATCCATTATGGATGACCAAGCGTGACCGGTGGAGGACACTGTAGTCACCTTGGTAGGTGTGAATGTAATGGGAGAAGCTTTGAACTCAGCATGTGGAAACTGCCAACTCCAGAACTGATATTTTTAGAAATAAAAAGTCACCAGTCTGACAGCAAAGAACTCACTTTAATGTTCAAATTTTGATATCTTCAATACTGCATTTGAAAATAAATCGTTTTTCTGGCCTCAGACGCCAACGTTGGTGCACTTCATTGAACTTGATTCCCCTTTAGGATCGTGTCCATAATAACTCTGGCTTGTCTTCAAGCCTAAAAAAGAAAAAGACCCAACTCTTCCATTAGGCTTAAACAGTCTCCTGGAGGGCTTGATGGCCAGGCAATGAATTGTTGCAGATTAGAGGTTCTGCTTCCTGGCTGAGCCAACCTGGCCAGGATGTGCAGGCATGGGGCCGTTTCAAGCCCATTTCCTGTCTGATAAGAACATGACAGGAGAACTCCAGAGAATATTAATGGAAGATTTCATTTTAACTCTAAAAGGATAAGCACCTTTTGATTAGTTGAATTTTTCATCAACAACGCTTGCATTTGGAATTAATTTGACAATCAGGCCCCAGATGTTTTTGGCACCAGATCACTATGTGAGAACATCGTTAGCTTATTTCTTTACATAGCTCAGCAAGTCAATTCACAATCCAATGTATGTTTTGGTCACTTGTAACCTGTTTTTCTCAGATGTTCAGACATGACAGCCATAATACCTGAGTCGTACTTTTGCTCTTGGGACCAGTCTCTGGTATATAAATCACTGACATCTAAAGACCCCTCTGGACAGGATGTCCCATCAGATCGATTTATCTAACGATGTCAACACATCTCAACTATTGTATTGACAGTTCAAAACCAGCTTTTACCAAACCGTAAAAAAGAGCTATGTACGCTCACTAATATGTTGCTCAAATTTTCGGTGGCAGGGGTTTAAAGTGACCGCGATACCTGGGAAAACCTGTCTGGTTAGGCATCTGTGATAAACAAATGCCCAAGCATCGGTCACGTTGGTCAAGAAGCTCACGGTAGGTCAGCCATCATTTATGTTTCGTAAATCTCAGCTTCATGCTCTTCTCTGCCGACGAAGCAATGAGGAACACGGTCTGTCTTCACACATCTTCACTCGAGACCAATCTGTGTGCATCAATATTGCTGCATTTGAAAATGTCAATCCAGGCTATCATTACTATTCCTACAGAATGTCCATAGGCCTCCAGGTCAATTTAATTTCATGAACAAGTCCTCCAATGAAGTACGACCAAGTATTGAGGCTTTGCTTTGTTATTTGAAACATCAGGAACCTAGGTCACATGTGAATGTCCATGGACCGCTGGTTCCCAGGAACACAGTTAGGATCAACGTTGAATGCCATAAAGTAGGGGGCTGTAATTTAAGAAGAAAGCTGTGGGTTTCACACTGTATGTCATATTTCCCCCTACTTTATAAGGTATATGATCTGCTGCCATGGCTGATCTCCTGTTTTCCTGGGTTTAATTCCGTTGAGCCTGACACAATGAAAAAATAAACCAAGAAGACAAAGTTGTCCCTGGGCATTGAAAGATGAGTTGGTAATGTAATCCTTTTAGTGTAAAAATAATGTCAGATGTTGCTGTGGACTAGATTAAATCACTGACAGCTGTATATAGAATTTCGCTCCTGCTCAACCAAGAATCAGAATGAAAGGAGTTCCAGTAACAGGTGTGTGTGCTTGAGCTAAAAAGCCCAAAAAGCAGGAGGCGTTTTGTTTCCACAAGGAACTGAAAAAGTGACACGGCTTTGGATTTATAGGTCGGGGCCTCCAGCCAGGTGGTAGGCTGCTGCAGAGCCCGGGAAGCACAGTGGTAACACCGCCTCCATCTGTTGTCAAAGTCTGCTCATATCTGCATGTTAATCCTTCTCTGCCCACACCTTCATGAAAAGACAGCCTTGTGGCAGCGTTTCAGCCACGGCTCTTTCAAGATGACACATTAGCTGAACGGGGAGCACAAAGACACCGACCTGAGGTTGAACGGATGTCAAATGCAGATACAGCGAGGAGTAATATGTTAGATTAAAGAGAAAATCCTCCACTCAGGCTATCTCATTTCCACCTGGAGATGTCAATACTATGTCCAGCCGGCTTCATGGCTTCTAAAGTGCCGAACAAGAAACACATCATCAAGGTGAGTCATTTGTTTCATGGTCAGCTCAAGAAGGGTGACATTCAGCGGGTGTCGGAGCACGGCTCCCCGCCTCCACTCAGCAGATGTAGCTGCTGGTGAAATGTCTCATCAAGCTGACTAATCATTTGTGTATGCAGGGATAATATGCTCTCAATGTCTGAAAATACATACCATCCATCAAAGCGTGATTGTAATGTCTTTGGGCGGGGAAAGGGCATTGGAAGTAGGTGTGCTATATCTAAGATCTAATAAATATACATTTCCTCAGGCGAAAGGAGTTTGCTGCAAGATCTAAGGATTCATTTCCTTCTCTGCCGACGAAGCAGATAAGGTTTGATACAGTGCAGGCGTGCAAAAATCTACATTTCGCAACTGAAATGTGGACCTGAATAAATGTTAGCTCCACAGAGATGTACGGACCTTTTTGCTAAATGTCACGTTGTGAAATGCTCCTCCGAGATAACAAGGATACTACTAAGCTTTATTTTCAACATTATAATCACTGGGATGCGCGCTGCATCAAAAGATCCTGACTGCCTGTGTGTCTACAGTTACAGCCCAGACATACGCCATGTTGAGCATATCCTTTCCCTGTGGCAGGGTGAAGAATAACGGGCAAAACGCTCGCTATCTGTCTAATATAACCAAATCTGACAGTGAGAGAGCTTTTTTTATTTTAAAAGCTATGGCTGAGATGCAATGCGCGTGGAAAAAAGAAAAGTTATCATAGCGGAGACTGAATTGTTACAAAGAGGAAGATCTTTCCCTCTAAAACAATCAATGAACCATGACAGACATCTGCAGGATTTATCTGCTCCCTGAAACCATTACTCTGAGAAAAGTGTGCAGTCAGCTTTTATAACGCAGAGGGAAAAGAAAGGAAAAAGAGGGAATGACATGTTATCTCAACTCAAAGATGATATCTCCTAAGATGTGTCCATTTGATGGAAATTAACTCAACCACTGATTTCTCTCTTCTGTTACAGTTCTGCTAATGAAAGATTTTTAAGATAAATCGACAAGCTACTTTGAGTACATATCAAAAGAACACATATTTGAATATGAGATCTCAGAAATGTTTCCTTTTTAAGCTGCCGTGTGAACATGCAGAGTTTTACCATGACAGAGATGTGCAGAATGCGGAGCTCCTCTTTGGCAGAATTATTGGCTGGGTCATCAGTTGGTTCTGGGAGGTTCAGACCACTGTCCTGGTGATGAATGTGGAAGAGCAGCGTTCCGTTTTCCAACCACTGCTGTCGCCAGCGCACCAGGGGAATGTCCTCTGAATTCCCAGATATTTCTACCAGAGACACACAGAAAAAAGACATTTACGAGGGGAAGAAAATTTTAGAATCAAACAAAAAAAAAACATTGGTAATTAATGAAGGACACTGAGTAATATGTGAGCGGTCCACAGTTTATGCTATACAGCTCATTATTGTTCATTTTGTGAATTCTTTCTAATTTGGCAGCAACTTTATTATAACTGATTGAAATATCTCAACTATATCTGCAACAATTCCTATTTCCTTCTTACAAATTGTGGGTTTTTTTTATTCACGGTTAAAAACTTCCAATCCTGTGACATGTTTGTAGCCACAGTAGCTCATGCTTGGTGAGTGTCTGCATGCGACCTGAAACATCATGCGTGTGGCCAGCCGATCGATCGATCCGCCTCCAACTATATTTCACTGAAATTCTGATATTTTTTGTAAGTGGACCTCAAAATTTCCTTTATTTGGGACAGGCATTGTTAAGCAGTAATGAATTATTTAGGCTTCCTAGTTTGTCATTACCAAAGTGTCGATAAGCTTGTGGACAACGTTTTCTAAAATAGCTGGCCTTTTTAATTGGCTGGAGCTTAGAAGAATCACTGAAACAGAAAGAATAGTAGAAGTGTGGTCGTACTGAAATCCAACAAAAATTTAATCGAATACAATACAAATACAAGATTTGATTAAATTGAATCAAAGCAGTGTGTTTGAATACTGCTGTTCCCAGCATAAGACATTTGGTGCAGCACGACCACAGCTTCATTGATTGAAAAGTTTAACAGTATAATCCAACATTTAATAGTCAAATTGGCTTTTTAGTTCCCAAAAAAATGATCATTTTCAAATTTTATAGCAACATAGACTTTAGTGCGAGCAAGAACTGGATTGATTTTGGGAATGGTTAATTTTATATTTTCAACACGAGCTATATCTTAGAAATTCAGGCCATATTTCTAAAAAGTCCCAATTTGGTGCATATGAACCAACTTCAGGAAATGTAAATGTAGCATTTTACTTAAAAAGTTCCTATTTTACTCACTAGGGGGGGTTTTGGGGGGAAAACGCTACTTTTCGGACCTAACTGCCAAACCATTTGTTTGATTTAGTCTAAATTTCTGCATATGAATTGACTCGAGTAGATCTAACTTGTATATTAATCTAATAGTTCATATTTTATTCATTGGGGGAGTTCAAAACAGTTTTTGACATTCCTTCATATTAAATTTGAGGAGTTAAATCAGGGGGATTGCTTGTGTAAACCAGGGATGGGGGCTCGTCGGAGATGTCATGGGAAACAGTGTAGGTCCAGTGTTACGTACGTTAACAGCATGACTGTTTGTATTGTTGCAACCGCTCCAGCAGTGACATAAAACTAGTCATGGCTTCGAACACCGAACCATGCTATCATCAAGATGAAAAAAAAAGGACATCTACACCATCCTCATTCCGAATGCAACGCAAATTTTTCAATCATTGCCATAACAAATTAAGTCAATGTAAATTTTAAATAACACTCAAGTAGAAGCAAATTCATGCAGGGCAATGTCAATAAAAATTTGCATTTGGTTAACGCTGTGACACAAAAGCCTATCAGCACCGAGATTCTTCAGACGTCCGGATGTCCAGCTGCAACGGGAGGTTCACTGATGGATAGTGTTGTTAAGTCGGGTATGCAGAAGTTTGGTTTTCAGTCGGTATGGGATTTCCACAGCTATAAATAGAAGAAATGTTTTACTTGCGTCATGTTTGAAAACGGTTGAGTGAAAAAAATGGAAAGAAAGAAAAAACGTCACCAAAAGAAGAGGGCCGTATATTTGGGGGCAGCGCAGATGGAGTGACAAGTATTTGTGTCACGTTCGGAGTGAGCGCAGCATTATGCACCTTCATAATTTACTCCATATGAATACATAGTTTATCACTGGTAGCAAGTGCCTTCCATTTCACCGGCTGCACATCAGTTGAATTTATATCCAACTGAACTCAAAAGTCAGTGATTAGTGAAAACATTTTTTTTTTACAGAAGCAGCGGAGAATTAAAAAACATTGTTTCAAATCTCAGCCCCTCAGACAATACATTTCACTCCTCACTGTTTGAAGTATAAGTTATGTGGGCCACAGACAAACAGCAAAGCAATGAAAGACGTTCTAAATGCATGACAGTGCTTTATGGCAGTTTTTATTTTATTTTATGTAAGAGTGAAGAATAGCAAAGATGCACCAGACTCGTAAATCAAGAGAAGAGAACAAGAGAAGAGCTGCTGACTTGAAGCCATGAAACAGAGATCACAGAAAGTGAAACAAGGACTCCTACTCAACACACAAACCGCTTTAGAAGAAGGCCGCCGGAAATAATCAAACAGTAATAGATGGGTTTTTGCTTTTTTGGACAGATTCTGTGGTTTCACTGAAGTTGCAACATTATTCCGTAAGGAATGTTGCATTTATTTGGAGGTAAGTAAATGGACGGACATAGATTTGATTAAACTGGATGATACCGGTATAAATTTTATCTTGGCCAATCCCTGATTTTTATAAAGTCTGACCGTCTAGTACCAATTTTGGCAGATTTTTTTCTTTAAAGTTTAAAAATCGTAATGAGCAATGTATTTTAGGTGCTCTTATTTTTAAAGGTTTGTAGTGGAAGTAACAAGGCTGGTCAGCGTTGTGTTATATGTATGTATTCTGAGCTGTTGAAATTAACATAGCCCCAGTCCTCCTTCCTCAAACCAATTGTATGACATTTCGAAGGAAATTTAAAACTTTGTAAGCCTCGTTCAGTCCATCATATGTTATATGTTGGCTTTGGTCAGGCCGCTCTTCTAACATTAGCTTTTAACTTGCTATGTTCCTCGGGCTTTGTCCTTAAGTTTAAAAACCTAAAAATGACGGTACTGATACATACGTTCAGTGGCGTTGTGGCTGGCTTTGAGCTCCGCGTAGCTTGAACCGCACTGATAACGCGAGCTTCTGAGCTAACTATGTTCCACGGGGTGATTAAATGTGAAATATGTGATTTAGTTTGTTGCGCCAAACGTTTTTGGGGTTGTTCCTCAACAGCTTAATTTGCCTTATCTGTTTTCTAAATTTCGACATTTGTATTTCTCTGGTTTACTTGTGAGATGTTAGGAGCCGTGTTAGCCCATATTTGGTGTGCTTGTACGCCGTATTCATGCAACCAGCACGTAACCCGCCTCCAAAGTCTCTGCTCTGCTGATTGACAATTTCATCAAACCTTGCCTCCTGGTGCCAGCTCAGCTATAACTACTGTCAACTATATATTCAGATTTAGTGACGTATGTCAGCCGTAGAAATATAAGTATGAGTTGTTGAAACAATGTTTCTTTATGACATGGCTTATATCTATATACCATATTGATTAGTTTATAGCATAAAAATTAAAGATAATTTGTTTGTCTGTGTATGAGTGATGACCTAAATATTGAGGCAATGCTCAGTGTTTTATACATCCACCGAGGAGGCGATGATTGCATCAGTTAGTTGTTTGTTTAATTATACAATTTCATGTTGCAAAACAATGCAATTTGTTTTTTTACCTTTTCAATCTATTACACAAAAGTTAACGGTTGGAAGGAGGAGAAAGTGGATTGGGGACAAAAACAGAAAACAAAAAAAAAAAAAAACTTTTTAGTTTTTGATAATAACGCATAAAAATCTTGTATGAAATGAAATGATAATGATTATTTTGCAAAGGAAACAAGAAGACCCGGCTCGTGAGACCGTTGAGATTGAAACTGGTGGGGTCCATATATGGACGTGATCTCTCCCCCACTGCTGGACGGCCCCTGTCATGTCATTTTTGCCGACTTGATATAACAATCGGCTTTGGGTCACCTTGGTGAGGCTTTAAAGCGCCCCTGTTACTTATAATAATGCTGTTTGTACATAATTAGGTATTATTGAGTATTTATTTCAATATTTCCTACATACATGCATTCTTTCGCCCCGGGTCTATAATCTTGCGTTAGAGGTTCTTGGTTTTTTTTATCAATTGTTTAAAGCCACCTTTTGCTGGATCGTGCATGGCACACATCCTCATAATATTTGTGGATTACTTGAGACAACCTGCTATGAAATATACTATAGCAGTAATTGCTAGGATGAGTCACTGCTGTACACAAATCCAGTATCAAAATATATTTATGCCCGCGCTATCAAATAATTCAAAAACACACAGATGTCACAATCAACTCAACAGAGAAGCGCAGGAAGCACACTGCATAGCGGAAATAGACAGCAGGGGTGAACTGAAGGGACAAAGGCCGTTAGTGAATAGTCCATAATTGATCAAAGTTTGTACTTTGTGCTGGTATATTCGTGAAGCGCTGCTTGCAGGGAGGTATCCCCGTCTGTAAGTAATAATGAGGATTAGGTCTGATCAAAGAAAAAAAACCTAGAACTGAGTGACTAAGGCAGTACGTTGAGGGACTAATGTTGGCAAGGGAGAGGAAAATTAGGGCAGGATAAAAAAGACTGGAAAGCTTGGAAGAGGCGACGCATCAGTGTAATTTAGTGTAAATTAAACCAGGAAAAGTCCTTGGCATCATGCTCTAACACTGCAAAACCTAGTCTTGTGTAGAAATCTATATATAAACACTGACTAATCCCATTTTACATAAGAGCTTTACACTGATTATTACGGGGTCCACTGCAACAGTGTAAGGACTGACATTGAGTCTGAGGATTTCATCCTAGTGCCTAACAGGAGACTGGGTACTATTGGCTAACATGTGGAGTTCTGCGTAACCCTCCAAGGACATGCCTCCCCAGACCGTCACTAAATCCCGCCAAATCGGCCCTGCCGAATGATGTTGCAGGCATCGTAGCACGCACCACATCGTTTCTACAGCATCTGACATGAGCTCAGTGTAAACCTGCTTTTTTCTTTGAAGAGACTTAGGCAACAGCGGCAAATCTTTACATTCTGGTTTTCTCTTTCAAAGGCTAATTGAGCTGCATGGTTCTGGGCTTTGAGCACAAGTCCCACTAACGGACATCAGGCCCTCATGCCCTCATGCCACCCTCATGGATTTTTGTTCTGCAGTTTGGTCAGACGCATTGACACAAGTAGCTGAAGGTCATTTTATAGGAGACTGGCAGTTCCCATTCTGTTCCTCAAAGGAGTACAGGTCCTGCTGCTGGGTTGTTACCCTTCTATAGACCTCTTTGTGTAATGACTTGTCTCCTGGTATCTCCTCCACGCTCTCGAGAGTGTGCCGGGCGTCACAGTAATCCTTCTCATGACAACATTTATAGATGTGCCATCCTGGAGGAGCTGAACTATCTAAACAACCTGAATGGGCTGCAGGTACCACATCAGGCTACCAATAGGGACAAGGAAACTAGCAAAATACAAAACTAAATAGCTATCAGTCACCTAGGATGAAGAGACAGGAATGGTCTGTGTAGGTGATCCCTTAATATGTTTCACAAAAGATTTCAGTATTCACCATATTTACCTGATGGTATGAGTTCATATTCCTTTTCCCTTACATAGTAAAGTGATGAGCATAACTAGTAATGTATGTTTGCATGGTATCTGCCTCTGAAGTGTCTGTAATAGGGTCTTTAACGTTGAAATGGGACATAACGGACTTCGGGAGTCGGAAGCTCAAACGTCAGCTGTACCAAATAGGGATGCAAATAACAACAACAAACCATTTAGCAAAATGTACTTTGATAAAGACCCTCAATTTCCCCTTAGGAATTCCTGTAATGTTTGTAGCTGTTTGAATTTTATAGCCTTTATATTTTCTATGCAGATACCTGCATAAAAGTATTATGTCCTTGCATATGAGATATGTATAGAAGAAGAAGATGGTGAATATTAAAACTGCTTAACCTATCCTGTTAACATTGTCCATACAAGCCTGCTAGCATGCTATATGAGGCCTTTGTGAGCCCAATATAGGTGCATACAGTATGTGGCTGAAGACGTTCAGCCTCATTATCCTGATTGTCTTTATCTCTCACAAGTTCTCTAAGCAGAAAACTAACTAATGTTTCACACGTCAATGGAGAAGTCCATGTTTGCCATCTATGTAGGCACTTACCTGGCCTAAACTATTCATCGTAAGAGCAGCCATCATTAATATTTACTGCACGCATTATGCATATGTACGATTACAATGAAGTCCCCGCTAGCTCTTGACTTCCCGCTGGGTGCGTGTACACCTCCGCCTTTTTCAGCCTACCCATTATACTGATTACTAGCAGAGGAAACACATGCGGTCTAGATAATAAGCATAACCCTTAAAAGGATAATAACCTGTTTACAAAGCAAAACACTTGATGCAATTACTGCATTACATCAGCATTTATATGTGTGTGTGTTATTGTGAGGGTCTAACAAGGTTTGCCCAGACAATAACTGATGCCCTCATGAGTTATTCTCTAACCATGCATAAGATTTAAGAGTCATGTCTGGAGTGGGGAAGAGAAAGTGGCCACCTACCAGCATTAAAATGGATCAAAGTAATCTGATTACACCACATTATTAGTGTAGCTCCTCTGAATGCAGATTTACTGAACCATTTAATTTGAAAGAGTTTCCCTTAGAATTAAACCGACAGGGCATCTATCTAAAGCATTTTGAATGCCTAATCTTTAATCCGAGCATAAAGAAATGGGCAGTGGCTCCACAAGGGCTCTCTTCTTCCATTCACTAAATCACCGACAGCCCACCTCCACTGCCAGATTATCAGAGATTACCAAGACTTCAGTGTGGGCTTTGTTGCATTCACAGCTTTGCTCACATGCACGTGGTTAATTGGTTGATTTCGCATTGAAAAGAGACGACAAACTCGGTAAAATCTTGTTCTCCCTCTCCGAGTCACATCCCTCAAAGACCTCTGCTTATCCAAGCAAAACTGATATAATTAGGAAAGCCTCACTGGGGATTTAGGATTTAAAGAATGAATCTTCTACTCGCTGTAATGAAACATGACAGAAATAAACAAATTACAGTAAAGCACTCTGTCTGGTGCAGATTCAGGGACATGCCGGGCACATTTTCCAAAGGTTTCACTAATACACCACTTTCAGTTGTTAAAGCCACTGGGCAGGATTTGTTCTGTTCCAGGCAATAACATCAACAATGACGAGTCTACGGTTGGATAAAATCATTCATCTTGTTGGAGCGTGATTCTGGATAAGATGAGGACCTCCATGTAAAATGGGACCAGCAACAGATTTACACAGGCCCTCTGGGAGCCTTTGGGATGCAGCTTAATGTTAACTATGTCACCAGGCTATTTTTGTGCCTGCTGTGAGCACAATAATAAAACCTGTCAGTTCATCCATATTACAAACAGCATTCAGTAATTGTAG
Organism: Lophius americanus; assembly: GCA_037951165.1. NCBI lineage: Eukaryota > Metazoa > Chordata > Actinopteri > Lophiiformes > Lophiidae > Lophius > Lophius americanus. The sequence continues at coordinate 79,043 of JBBDHG010000020.1, read as the reverse complement.
TATTTAACCATGCAGATAATGTGGATTATGTTTGGCTACAGGTTATGTCTGAGTTTCCTGCTGACAACCCCCAAATACCGAAATGAATGGAATAGAGGGTAAAGTCATGACATCGACGTTGGGCGTTCTGATTCTCCACTAGATGCTAAAAACTCACTGACACGTGTTTAATTGTTCTCTCTGTTAGCGTGAAGTCTGTTGTTGGGGTTTACTATTCACATTCTGAGACACCTCAATCTGACGTACATCTATGGTCCCCAACCAACACGCTGTGGAATGGCAAAAGAGAATTTGTGACTGTTACTAGGATTTTATTATATGCAAGGAAAACTTGCATATACTGGTTACTATATTAACTAAAGGTTCTGATGTTGTTTGTATGTGAGTGTATACAATGTTTTGAGTGTATACAAGGATTACTATCAATATAGAGTGGATTTTCCTGCATGGGAGGGACAAAGAAATCTCTGTATCTTAATCAAATTTAAGCTTCACTGGATCATGACAACCATCACTCAAAAAGCTATAGGCTACAATATTGCTGATATTTCAATATCAGCACATCTTAGCTTTTATATTTGATATCCTTCAAAACAGGAAATGGGTTTATTTAGAACATAATATAACTTGAGGTCTCATAACGTGAATACTTAGTGAATATTGAGTAGAAGGTCTATTAAACCGAACCTATGTCATACCACATGCAAACAGTACATATTTTATACTTTATAGGCCAACATTATGGGCAGCGTTATTTTATTACAAACATCACTATTTTATAAAATGTTCCTTTGCAGAAATTAGCATGACTCTGCGATAACACAAGTGCAAATCTGAGGGAGGAGTATGAGGGTAACACTGTACGGGAGGAGCTACAAGCACCAGCTTCCCACCAGCAGTCTCCGAGAGGTGTTCCGGGTCAGGTCACTTTTCTTTCTGAAGTCAAGAGGGACATCATTTTGGTGCGGACAGACAGGATACAGAGATCACAATAAGGTCTAAAGGAAAGGGCTTTGGTGGGTACGGTGGCTCCTGCACCAGCAGCTTAACATGGAGAACCCAACCCTCAGCATCTGCAGCCTGTGGCAAGAATGAACATTAGGAGGTAACAGTGCTGAAAGAAATCAACGTTATTGAAAGACACCTGTAGGTGCCACATTTTTTGTATTTTTGTTTCTTAGACAGTTTTCATGAACATGAATTTTGTTTAATGATATTCATTGATGTTTTTATTGCAAAAAATGTTCATAAACAAGACTACAATTTGATCAATTATGGAGTTTATGAACCCCTGTAGAAGAGGAGAACTATCCGGCATCAAAACTGATGAAAGAGAGAAAAAACTAGGTTTTTAGATTTACTGTTGTGTAAGTGAATGTTTGAATATATATGTCAAGATGATATTTTTCCGCATGTTTTTTCATTGTTTTCGTATCGAAGTATATTGATTATATTGAGAACCTGTCCACTTAAAAAAAAAAGAGAGAAAACGAGAGAGAAAAAATAAACCAAACAGATCGAAACTAGGGTAAATACTAAAATAGAACTAATTCTGCTTTATAAACCCTCCTTGAAGTAAAAGCCTCAGAACTTCTACAGTTGAGCTTGATAAAAATCTTTTTAAGAGGAAATAAGAGTAATGTGATTTCTATCCTCTGATTTTCGGAGGATTTTGGAAAGTATTTCTTAAGAACTTGACTTATCTCATCTGCCGGTGCTGGAATCTCAGATACCAGATGCAGTGATTTATCTGGCTTACGGTGTTTATTTTTTTCTTTTGCTAACTCATCGATCCAGAGTAGGGACCAGTTTTTCCCAAGCCTAACATCAAGCCGGTTGGGGCAATGAAGCGCTGTGCTGTGAATTTTTATTTGAGTCAGTCTCTAATTAGCCTGTTTTACAGCTTTCAAGAAGATTAATAAGTCTATAAAAAAAGCTAGAAGAGAAAACATGTTGGAAAGCTACTGAAGTCTACATATGATTTTTCACAGCTGACGTCACGATACAGAATTGCAGATACCGGTGAACTTTAAACGAGCTGGAGAGAGCTCACTAACGGCAGAGGGTTAATGTAATCCTTTGATTTTATTTCTCTTATTCATTTCAAGCATTGCTATTACTATGCATGCTGCTTCAAACATTAATGCTCTGTGTGGTACAGTGAAAATGAAAGAAAAACACATAAAAGGTTGTACTCTCTTCTTTACAAGATGGTCAAATCATGGCGGACATCTACAGCTGCAATAATGTGGGGACAAATGTCCAAAGATTTCTTTCTTCACAACACAGCTGAGTCCTGCTGTGTTTTCGTTCATAGCCATTTCAAAAAATATAGCACTTTCACTGAGGCTTATTTTAAAAAAGAAAGAAAGAAAAATCACTGAAAAGAAAAATCTATTGTTCTACTTTTACGAGTCACTGATAGCAACCTACATTATAATTTACTTTTATTCTGATATATATATATATATATATATATATATATATAATTTAACAACTTGGGGCCCTTAATATCAACTTACGATAGATGACATTTTCAAAGCTTAAGAATTGAGTGTTCCATAGCTTGAAACACAAAGACAGCAGGTCAGTGAATTTAATAATAATTAATTAAATTTATTTGTATTTGTTTTCTTTGCCGTGCGTTTGCGCCTGTCGGTCAACACACATACTGCTATCAGGTTGTTTCTTTATAAAATATCTTGTGTGTATATATATATATATATATATATATATATATATATATATATATATATATATATATATATAAATACATCTTTAAATAATTGACGCCAGCTGAGATGTTAATATATCACATCTATGGCAGCTGAAATTAATTGTCTACCACCCTTTGCAACACTATCGCTGAGTAAGATACAGTAAGGTTTCGGACACATGACAAAAAATTTGTTATTTGTTAATTCATACTCAAAATAGGTCCAAAAATATCCATTTAAAGAATGTGGTCATGGATATTTTGTGAGGTCATTTAATTAATTGCCATACATGGAAGGAGAGGTTTTTTTTTTTTACATTTTCATTGTACTTTTTCTTCTTTGTTACCAACACTGCCCATAATGATTTTTGGTGATACTGCTCCAACTCAACTGTATCTGTAAGGTCACTGAAAACATGAACAAATACTGCTCGGTCTGTATCCTTCAACATATTCATAAATGATGAGCATAGATGTGCGTTTAATAGCTCCACACTTGTTTCCATTTTACAGTTGAAGAAATTGTTAAAAGGATCAGCCTCGCTTCATTTTCACGTATCACCTTGATTCCTGTTTCGGGGATTCAGACATTGTTTATTATTAAACTCTAATGACAGCAAAAACAAGGAGCAAATATTCCATGTAATTTGAGCTTTTGACTGAGAGTTAAATGTGAAGATACTGACAGATGCCCTCAGAAGTGATGAGACAGGAAAGGGAAATGTTTAAGGGGAAATCGGCAGCGAAACAACGGTTTGACAGAAACGCTGTTCTACGACGCATATTTTCCCAGCGGAAGAGAGAGGAGCATATGGCTGGGGAGCTGTGTGCTCTCACTGGGATTTAAGTGCATCAGAGAAGAGCATGGGAGTTCATGTGTGTGTGGGGCTGAGAGGTGTTGAGATATTCTGCTCACATCCTCATGCGGTGTCAGAGGAAGTTGCCCTCTCCCACCTCTCCTCTCGCAGTCATTGCTCACGGTTGAGGCGAGGAGGGAAGGCAAGTAGGGTGGCAAGGGGGGCATTAAAATGAAGGGTGGTATAATGGGATGTGTGTACGAGGCGATCAGTGGAGAAAAGGTTACAAAGGGCAAAGAGATAAGGGAGAGAGAGAGACAGAAATCAGAGTTGGGTTTTTGGCTGAAGGTCTTTTAGAAATTCAAAGCTCGGAGTAAGATTCCTCCGCCTCTTCTCCAAAAACTGTGAGTTACCCAAGCATACATAAAATCATACGTAAATATAAGAACAGAACAACGATATAGTACGTACGTACGAACGATGGTTCTGTTATTATAAGTCTTCTTCTCCAGAATAATGAAGCCTGATCGTTGAGGAGTTTGGGAGCGGTGTGAGGAGTCACATCTTTAATTAAACATATCCAAAACAAAGGATACGACCATTGATTTTAGAAAAACATGCTCACAATCATGATGTCACAACGATCAAAGGCCAATCAGTGCGAGATGTATCTTCCTACAAATAATAACTGGGACTAAAAGCTGAACTTTGAGGATATCTGTGCAGCCGCGTGTAAAAAGGGTCACCAGCGAGGAAACTGTTCTGCTTCCATGTAGATAAAACCATGATGACCTTATTTTATCATGCTTTTAGTGAATTGATTTTTTCTTTTTCCTTCTTGTCATGGTTAAGAAGTCTCTCCATAAAGAACAAAAAGTCCCGAGAGCTGATCAGTGAGTCTCAGCTGAACTCGATGTCCCTGTACAGGGGTGTATCAGTGGCTAGATGGTACCATTCTAAATGAAAAAAAATGCTCCCTTTCCACAGTGACTTTCAGCTTCTCCCCTCTAGACAGAGGTTTTTAATCCCAAAGTGTAGTTCCTTGGCTATATAAACAGTTTTGTTCTAGCTGCTGTCACACTGGTTAACAAACAAAAAAAATGAAAATTTGAAAAGATTCCTCAGGAACTGGTTCTTGACATTTTAGTTGTTTTTATTGGTATGTATTAGAGTTTAAAACATTTTTGAATAGCACTCGAACACATTTACCGTTTTCATAATTTATCCTAGAGTTTTGCTTAATTTGTATAGTGTATGTTTTATTTGAAACTGTCAATGGAAGACTCACACACTCAAACTGCAAACCAAACCTACCTACGGGTACAATTAAGTATCCTGCACGGTTCTTATCAAAAACTCTCTTATCACCATCATTAACAACAGTCAGCGAATCTAAACTTCTAAAGCATCTTCATCAGCATGATGGCTGATGGCTGAGGATATAAGCAGGAATTGCAGAGTAAACAGTGTCGTCTTTTCAGGAGATGTTCCTGCTAAAATGATCCTTTACTTCGCACATAAACACTTTTGTGGATGGAACAGAAGACGCCTGAAGATTGAGAGTTTAAATAAGTTACTCCTCATGTTCTGCCAAGCTCCAAGGCGGCAGCACTGGTGCATGTTTTGTTTCAATAGTTGAGCACCCCTGAAATTGTGGATAAGGAAATGAGAAGGTTTCACCGGAAGAAAAGATGCAGAAGTTCATTCACAGGCACAGAAATGTGCCAATTCTCTGGAGAAACACTTGAGGGCTCTTTGTTAGGTGTTTGTCGTTCAGTCTCTGCAATTTTCTGCATGAATACGAACAGGAAACAGTGCAATCAATCAACGTCGGTCCCTTTCCTAACAAGCTCCCCGACACAAGCAGCCACATATTAACCAAGACAGCTGGCAAAAAGCCATTTGTGGCTGCATGAGAATTTCTAAAATTTCATTTTGGATTCAAACATCTGGGATACGCGGTCCAAGGAATGGAGGGAGCAGTCCACTTCGAGGTGACGGCGGCGAGTTCTGCCAACCTCTCTTATACCTGTAAAAAACGTGAAGCGCTCGATCTGATAACATCCAACGTGACTGACCCCACTTGGCTGTGATTAGAAATTCCGCTCACGGAGAGCTGCACAGCCAGCAGAGTTTCTGCGAATGTGATCGCACGGATGAATCCCATGAAAAACAAGGCAGAGCAGATGGATCGTATCGTTGCCAAGAATGGAAGTTTAAAAAATTGCTTCGACAGGTTGCTAAACAGTTGAAAAGGAAGGCGCCGAGGCGTAAAATGCATCGGTGGAGACAAACTAAAAGCTGCACTTCTTGTGCTGCGACAGCTTTGCTTGATTCTCATATCCTGAAGAAAAAGAGAGGAATTCATTTGTAACGAATGCTGCAAAGATGCTGCATCCATTGATTCTCTCAGGTACAATCACAGATGCTTGCTTTGAGGAGACTCACAAATATAACCCATCGACTCTGATGCCTCCAGTAAGTGACACTTTCAGCAGACCGATTCTCTTTTATGATATCACATTACACCTGTGGCAAGTCTTCTTCTTCTGCTGCTTGTTGCCAGATTTTCATAATCATTTCCATAGTCGAAAAATCACAAATTTCTATAACTTTAACAATTTACTAGTTATATCATTCAGTGTATATGTTTTATAAATAGTGGGCGTGTCGGTTAATCATAACTTTATGACAGTTGAGTACTGAGGAATACTCCAGTGTACTGTGCTACTGTTATTGAACCTGAGAGCATCCGGAGAACCTCAAACCTGACGGTCAAAACCAGGATCAGGATCTTCAACAAAGTCATGAAGCTGAAACCTGGTCACATCCACAAAGAGGAGGATTCTTCAGAATCACCGTAAGTAGTCAGGACGTGTGGCAGCGAATAAAAAAAACAACAGCTTGTAGAAACTTAAATCCTCTAAAGAAGCTTACGATGAAAAGGCTGTACCCTCTGGAAGACGATACCCAGCATCACAAAGACATGCTCACACCTTGTGCCACCAGGAAAAAAGAAGAGAGTAAGATATCAAGAGGATAGGCCGGAGATAGAGTCGGCTTGAGAGACTGACCCTGGAGGGCATGAAGAACGCTCCTGTCCCAGATGGGACTATGGACTTAATTCATGTGCGTCACAAGTCCTCGGCTTATTCTGCTGCTGCATGTTTTTAGACTTCATGGTCGAACAATCACACTTCCAATAAATATGAAGCTTTTATCGACTCTTGAAAACAATCTATTGATTCTTGACTATTTATCCCTTTCAAAGTAAGTAGCATCATATTATATAAACACATAAAAAAAAAGGCAGTTTTTATTATATGATTTCAGTATGAATTTAACAAAAAAATAAAAATAAAACAAGTTGGCACCGTTAAAGTAAAAAAATGAGCCCTTGTGTTTTTAATATTGATGTAAAATATCCTCCTGTTTCACCAACAAACCGATTTATGACGTGATAGAAAGACAGAAAAACTTATCTCATTGGATAAAACAGGTAATTAGAGTAGATTAGAGTAATTAGATAAAACTAACTTTTCTTATTGGGACATCATTTTCTGTTGAAGCTAAGAGTTTGTGATTTAATTTTTAGAAGAATACACAGCATATTTCAAAAGTGAAATATTTTGATGAAATCAAATCATGACTTGAATGTTGTGGCAATATCGTATTGTGGAAATATGATATCGAGACTCAAGTAGGGATGGGAATTGATAAGATTTTATTTATACCAATGCCATTATCGATTCTTCTTATAGATCAGATTTTTTACCGATTCCTTTATTGACTCCTGTGTATTTCTTTGTTTGGAAAATGAGGCCTTTACATGTTTTCTGTGTCACAACACAAATTTTATTGAGTCTCTGCAAACAACACGCACACATACATTGTACATTTTCGAACATCTATAGGCTATATCCATCACATTCTCATTATGAGTCTTGACTTCTATGACTGTACAACATAAGTATATGACCCAGATAGCCACAGTTCTAGGCCAATTGACATATTATAATAATTAAATATGTATAAGATTCACCTCCTATTAGTATAACAAAGACACCTGTCTTCAAATACTAATAGCCTAAACCTACTTGTATGCTGGTTCTTCAGATGTGGTTAAAGGATGCAAACCTTTCACGACAAATGTTGTTGCTGCACGATGACAGTGGTCTGGGCCAACTGGGCGAGTAATGTTAGCCTGTCACCGCCATGATCTTAAATGGATCAAATGAGAAACTATTTGTGCAGCATTGCTTTTCACTTAGGGCTTAAGTCAAATAAGGCTTCTGTTGTTATGCCTAGCCTGCATGCGCTGTGCTAATGTTAACATTGGACAGTACAAACGTACCTTTATTGCTCCCCTGAGACATAGATGCACTCTTTAACCCGCGGTGTAGAGCGTCAAACACGGGGCACTATTTAACGTTGTGCTGCATCGGCAAATTTTTCGACACACTTACCAGCACGTTGATAGTGTTCCCTTACCATTGTTTGAAATCACAGCCACAGTGATTTCACATTACGCTGTTACCATAATTTCCTGTAAAATAAAGCCACACTTTGGACCGCTTCTGTCTCCTGTCTGTCATGATTGCTCTTTTGCTGCCGTTCACGATGACTGTCTCTCCCTAGAACGGGAAGTCATTGTTGTGCAAGGCAAGCGGAACTAAGTGGAAGGCATTGATAAGGTAATTGTTAAACATAAAAGATAATGACATCGACAGCTAAAACTGGCTGGAACTGGTTCTAAGCTTGAGCCGGATCTCGATTCCCAACCCTAGACTTAAGTATTGTGATAATATCATACCTGAATTCATTATCATGAAAAAATCATATTCGATTATCATCCCTTATTACTACCAAACCTTTAGTCTCTGAAAGACCCGAACCTCTGAGAGCTGTGTGAACTATTCAGAGTACCTGGAAACAAGTAATGATGGTTCCAGATATGTGTTTCCACTCTGTGAACAACACAAACATAATTCCTCTTGCCTCTCTTGTATTGTCGAGAGAGCAAACATCCCTCAGAAAGGATTTGGGAAAAACAAACCCTCAAGTCAACCTGACAAAATAACCGTGTTCTGTCCTACAAACAGTCCTCATAGATCGCTACGACAATTATTTAACATTATGGATCCAAGAATTAGTCTCCAACAGACAAAAAGGGCCACCGTTGGTGGCAAAAATGTCACCTTCTCCTTTGAACAAAGACCCGATGCATCAACCTGTAACACGAATGCTCGTCTGGTTCCCTGCAGAATGAGATTAACCAAGCAGCCACAGCTCCCCTGTAATGCAGTCATCTCCGTGTTGACTTAATTCAACATTCGCGTCAGCTCTCGCTGATGGCACGCCTGGTGCAATGAACCAAACCAACACCAAAGCCATTTTTGCTATCTTGAGACGAATAGCAATTACAATTTCTGTTACGTCTCATTGGTTAGACCATTTGTTCGTCTGCAAAGCCGCAGATATGGAAAGCAGTTTAATCTCCACATGTAAGAGTTGAAAAATGTGTGTTGACGGTGGAAAAGATCTTAATCCCCATTTCTGATCGCATCCCCCGCTCAATCCATGATCATATTTCATGTTTGTCCTGTGGAGCAGGTGCGGCATTATTTAGACGCTTTCTTCATTTTCAAAGGCTTGACTGAAAAAGTATCTGGCCACATTTCTCCATTTCCAACCATTCCACTACTTAAAGAGCAAAAACTGTTTTCCAGTGGCTTTTCCCTCCCAGTACAGGTCTCCATTTTCCATCAGGCTAAGCCACAAGTGCCCTTTAGTCCTACTCGAGAAAAACATTTTGATGGCTGAGAGAAAACAGTTAGAGTGACCCCCCCACTCCAGTCACCTTGAATGCTTGAGCATGATTTTCCATGGGGACTGCTTGGCACACTCAAAAGGCAATTTAGCACGCCTGCCAAGTAGCACAAGTTCCTCAGCACTGCCAGAATAACTAGTTGTTCCTCAGAACGCAGCAAAGTCTAGTGTGAGCCAGAAGCCCACACTTCATCGACATTAGCACTTCTGCCAATACAAAAGCATAATATGTAAAACAAATCCACTACAGCTTTTTTTTCCTTTTCAACTACATGGAAATACTTCTTTTTTTTTTAATTGAGAAAAATGACTGCATATTCACCAATCCGCCATAAAATTATAACCCATGGGTGGGAGATACCAGGTGGCAAGTGACCGCTGACTACGTGACTGTGATAAGGACCAAATTGTGATGGCGTCATTGCAGCTCTTTATCTGGGAAACCTTGAACGAGCCAGATGATTATGGGAAGCCCAAGGCTTGATGTTCGAAGGCGTAAATGGTGTCACACAGTGAATGAAAGCGCTGATTTGGAAAAGAAGGACATAAACAATATTAGGCATGTGTTTTTAATGTTATGGATGGAACATATATGTTTATTTGTTATATTTTGCAGTAATTGTTATTTGATGATGGCTAGGGCTAATCCCTGGAAGCATTGAGTAGAAGCATACAGAGGCCTGGAAACATTTCTGTCGTCTAACAGGTAAGCTGGGATATGATTGTCATGGCTCCATCTAGTATTAAAATCGAACTCTTTAATTCACAATCTCTCACAAACAAATCTTGCCTCATACATCACCACATCCTGGAGAAATGTCTGGACGTTATGTGCCTTACAGAAACCTGGCAACAACCAGATGATTTTTCTGTCCTGAATGAGACCTGTCCCGCCGGTTACTCTTACCTCCAGAAAGCCCGCAGCACTGGTCGTGGTGGTGGTGGTCTGTCTGTCATCTACCGCAGTGATCTGCCGTTGCCAGAAGTCTCTTCTTTTGGATGCCTGGCATTTAATTGTAAACCCCCTTTCTCCATGACCATACTTCTAATCTACCGGCCACCCAAACAAAACCCAGCCTTAATTTCTGAGATGTACAACCTTTTGTCGTCATTCTACACAACCTCTGCCAATATTTTAGTTCTTGGAGATATGAACATTCATGTCGACTCTCCTGCATGTCGTTTTGCTTCCGAATTTCTCCAACTACTGGATTGTTTTAATCTCAGGCAACTTGTCGATGTCCCCACCCACATCAAGGGGCACACTCTGGATCTAGTCTTCACTGACTCTGCTCCTCTCAGCAATCTTCTTGTGTACGATCTGGGTGTGTCCGACCACAAGGCCGTCTCCATGGAATTGTCGCTTTTGTCATCCCTCACTAAGCCCAAACATCAAATCTACTTCAGGAATTTGAAAAACATCAACCCAGAAACCATGAGAGTCGACCTCCAGCATCTTCTTTCTGCCAACGTTGTATCAGCAAACTACTCAGTAGATTTCTACAATAAATCCCTGAGTAGCATCCTGGTCGTCACGCCCCTGTAAAAACCAGAACAGTCACCTTCTCCCGCTCAGCCCCCTGGTTCACCAGCAAGCTACGGGACATGAAGGCAGCTGGGCGTGTCCTTAAGCGGCGTTGCAAGGCTTCAGGTCTTACTGTCCACAAGCTACCCTTTCGGGAACACCAAAAGGCCTACTCAAAGTCCCTTAGAGAGGCTCGGTCACTGTTCTACTCCAACATCATCAAAACCAGTCCTGGAAATTGTAAGCAGCTGTTTTCCACTATCAATCATCTTCTTAAACCACAAACTCTCCCACTTACAGAAATTACAGAAGAGCACTGTAATAATTTCATGGCTTTCTTCAAATCAAAAATTGACTCAATCCGTTCTGTCCTTTCTGGTTCCTCCTCTCTACCTATCCAGTCTGCTTACTCACAGTTTGAGATCTCCCAGCCCCTAAGGTGTTTCCCAGAAATCTCAAATCAGGAGGTTGAGGTTATCATAAGGACAATGAAGCCCTCCACCTGTGCCCTCGACCCCTTTCGTACAGCCCTAGTGAAAACTAACATCTCTTCCATCAGTCCCCTGATCACCGCTGTAATAAACCAATCCCTCCAGGCCGGCTTTGTTCCATCTGCCCTAAAAGCCGCCATAATCAGACCACTGCTCAAAAAACCTACTGTCGATCCAGAACTTTTTGCTAATTACAGGCCCATTTCCAAACTCCCATTCCTCTCCAAAGTTCTGGAAAAAGTAGTTGCTGCTCACCTCAAGGACCACCTCAAATACAACAACCTCTTTGAAACCTTTCAGTCTGGTTTCCTTTCCGCCCACAGCACAGAAACCGCTCTGCTTAGAGTCACAAATGACCTACGGATGGCAGCAGATGCTGGTTCACCCTCCCTCCTGATTCTCCTTGATTTGTCTGCTGCCTTCGACACAGTTGACCATGGAATACTCCTACACCGCCTACATCACACCACTGGACTCACTGCCACCGCCCTAAACTGGTTTCAGTCCTACTTCACAGACAGAACAGAATACGTTTCCCTTGGAAGTTCAAAGTCCCGGACACACACCGTTACCTGTGGGGTCCCCCAGGGATCAGTCCTTGGCCCCATTCTCTTCATACTATACATGCTCCCCCTTGGTCGTGTCATCAGTCGATATGGACTCTCATTCCATTGTTACGCTGATGACACGCAAATCTACATAAAACCGGCACATGTTCTTCCTCAGCCTCTCCATCCTCATCATCTCCCCTGTCAACTCTCTGTGTTGTCTGGAGGAGATAAAGGTGTGGATGAAAAACAACTTTCTCCAGTTGAACAGCTCCAAAACCGAAGCTATTTTAATTGGCACCCCTCATCAGACCCAGTCTTCCTCCATAACCAGTATTACCTTCTCTGGTCATGACATTCCCCTCTCTTCATCAGTCACCAACCTCGGTGTAAGATTTGACCCTCAACTCACTTTTGAATCCCACATCAAACACATCTGCAAGATGTCCTTTCACCATCTTAGAAATATTTCGAAACTCCGTTCTTCACTCACCTTGAGTGATGCTGAAAAGCTGCTCCACGCGTTCGTCTCCTCCCGACTGGATTACTGTAACTCACTTCTCATCGGGATCCCTGATAAAAGTCTTCAAAGACTGCAGTATGTTCAAAACAGTGCTGCAAGGATCCTGATGAGAGTTCGTAAACACGAACACATCACCCCTGTTCTTTATTCCCTTCATTGGCTTCCCATCTCCACCAGGATTGATTATAAGATCTCTCTCCTCACTCACCAGTGCATCCCAGGTAACACACACCCCTACCTGAAAGAACTACTCACCCCACTGACCTCAACACGATCCCTCCGTTCTACCCAGTCATACCGCCTCCTCCTTCCCCGGACTAAGCTCAGCACCATGGGTGATCGGGCCTTCTGTTCTGCCGCCCCTCGTCTGTGGAATGCACTCCCTGACCATCTCAGGGCTCCACAGATGACTGACACATTTAAAAAAGGACTTAAAACTTCCCTTTTTAGCAGAACCTATAACTGTAATTAAGATTAACGCTTTTGGTCATGTTTTTATATAGTTATAATTTTATTTTTTATTGATGCTTTTATCTGCTTTTGCTTTGTAGCACTTTGAGATTTGATCCAAATGTAAAGTGCATTATAAATTAAATGTATTATTATTATTATTATTATTATCTGCACCAACTACAACAAGTAAGAGTTTCTGGTTGTACGGAGTCTAACGTCTGTAGCCACGTGTGTGTGAGGCTTGGAGAAGGACTTAACTGCTTTATCATTTGTTCCTTCCTAGAGACAGGGGGGAGTCTGATGCATACGGATGAGGTTCCAGGAAACTAATACTGCCACAATATGATATATATACTCTAATACTATATTATAGTATCGTATGAAATATATGTATTATTACGGTGTGTGGCTGATTTTCAACAACCCAGGGAAAGACAATTAAAATGCAACGGTTAGTCTGATGAAATTATACATTTCCCTTTCCTTTTGGTTTGTTTGATCCGATCCGATAGGATAGGGTAACGGACCAGTTAAAACAAAATGAGTGACTGCACTAGCCATAAAGGAAACAAAATACAACTCCGGTGTTGAATTTTACTTTGCAAAGTTGTTATTCTCTATTCAAAGGTATGCTAAGATCGACTCACAATAAGAGCATGCTCTTAGCATGCTCTTATTGTTATGTACAGTTGAAAAGAAGGTAATATATCACAAAAAAGTTTATCAAAGCATTTTCCAAAATGTTTAATATTGTGATAAAATCGTCTCGTGACCGATAATGTGTGATGATATGTGTGATAATATTGTATTTCTTTTTAGCATGATAGCAGTGGGGAGAATAGCCAGTTACAGCAGCTCCCATTCCACTAGGGGATTAATGAATTAATGAATGAATATAATCTTATTTTATGTTATTATGGTGCCCTTGGTAATCCAAACACCTAGAATATGTATAAATAAATGGAATTTTCCACTGTCCACTGAAATAAAATATCTTCTAATGCTGCAAATCTAGAATCTTTTTTTTTATACAGTCAATAAAAAATCTCATCCATTTATCCATCCGTTTTTTTCGCTTATCGAGGTTTAAGCAAGTCTCACTTTCTAAAAGTCACCAGAATCAGCCAAAATCTGTATATGGTTATTGGTGCACCTCAAAATGAAGATTGATAAATAAATATTCTGTGTTATAATGCCTTTACAAAGCCGTATACTTGATAAATGACACTGTGTGAAAGATGCTTCACAGACTCTCCCCTCTGTGTGGGACCACTTCAGTAAAAACAAAAAAAGGAGGAAAAACCGCGATTTTGTGTAATCCTTGACTCTGGTGTCAGTTGAGCCCTTCGCTGCAGTTAGGCATGGCCATCCTTTGGAAGGCTGGCTTCATATAAGACATCAATGCCGCATGGATAGCATAACAATGTAATGTCTCAGTGTGGAGTGCAACACACTCAAAAATAAAGACCTGGGATTTCTTACAGCAATACAAAAGCAGCCAGTGAGAGGCTCAAAGAAATATTGATTTCAACATATACGAGATGGAGGTAGCGGTCTAAACCCCATCCTTTCTGTCATCATTCATCATGGTAAAGTTTACTTTGCACCATGCTGCTGCTGTTACACATATAGTCCTATGAGAATAGCGGGTTAACAGAGCAGTCAAGACACTTTGATGTTGCTCGGGGGTCTTGTCCAGGATATTTCTAAAACATCAAGGTCAAAATCGAAGCAGCTGAGGCACCATTGTCGGCTGTCAATCATAGATATTCAAGGTTTCCCGGTTGGGTACATATCGGTGAAACAGTGTTAAAGCATTAAAGCAGTATTTTGAGCCCAACTGATTGATTTTTAAATCAGAAATCATTTAGATCATAAGATAGTATGCAAGTAGGGCAAGTATTCAAAATACACAGTGGACACTGGAGATCAAATATAAGACTGAAGAGACTGAAAGGGTACTAAAATAAAGTAGTGTGCAAATGTAAATCTATCTGCATGAGATTCACCTGGACGTACAGGTAAGTCTCATGTTTTTACTGAATTACGTTTCAGTAAAGTCTCAGTACTTTGCAGTACACCACAGTCCGGTTGTACTGATAGTGATGCTGTGTTGTACAGGACAACATGACAAAACGTGAGTGAGTATTAGTGCAGGATTATGTGAGAATGACATTTAGTGCAAGTGGAAATAAATCACACTCCAGAGTTGTTCAGTTTGATGGCTGCAGGGAGAAACAACTCCAGTAGTGCCCCCCCCCCCTCCATCCGGCCAGCAGCAGCCTGTATTCATAACAGTAGGCATTATGAATATATCTTTGAAATCAATTTAGCAGAAAAATCAGATTAGTACCTTTCACAGTTACTCTGGTATTAGAATGTCTTTTATTTCTATATCAAATGTGATAATTGAATGGTGTTGTATAACGCTGTTGGGCTACAGTTCAGATAAAGCATTATGAAGACATGAAAGACTTGCACTTTTATCATTTTTGACATTTAAATGAACAAATTGAATTGATATGAATTGACTGACAAATAATGTGAACTCGTAAGACTATGATCATATTTAGTTTCATAAACTCTGACCAGTTCTCAACATCTTGCATAGAACAGATCTGAATTCTACCGAGGAGTATTGTATTCACCTGAAAATAAAGAAATCTGAAGGCGACACGCAGAATCTCTCAAATTCTCTTAATATTTAACTGAGGTTTATTTAGGGGTCATGAAATTGGGGATAAATGATAAGAATGAAAAGGTTTGTGTTTTCTCTAAGAGATAGGTACATTTAATTTAGAAGACTAAATTTACCATGATCCTTTGCTTTATTATGATTTTCAGTTTCCTGTTTACCAAGCCAATGTCTTTGAATGATGTAATCTTTGCCTATCAGATGACTTTGGGGGTGGTGCGAAAAGAAACAAGGCGAAAGAGCGACAGGGGTTTTCTTTTATGTGTGTATTGATGTGTACGGAGAACAAAGTTTAACAACTGGAGGGACTATATTTACGTACTAAAATACTTTACAGTATTGGTGCAAGTGTTATATTTGCAGCCAAGAGTTTGTATTTTATCGTTTTTTTACAATCTGAACTGAACGGGCTGTCGGGGTTAGACCTGTTGTTCTGATATGGGCTTTCAAAAGTGGACGTTTTCGCTAGTACCGTTGTGAAATACAGCAAGCTGACAACACGAGCGGCGCTTCCATCGCAGATGGAGGAGAAGAGAAGCAGCTGATATTATCTTACTAGCATTAATTAGCCCCCTCTGTGGGTTCGGACTCAGCACACTGGACCTGCGTCTCTGCACTGACAATAAACTGTTGTTCCTCGTTATCCTGCCGCATCATCTACCTGTTCTGGGACCCTTCTGGACAGCGTGCCACGATTGCATGAGTAAATTCACACTTTACTCCGAACTATCTTAGCTGTGTGTTGCTAAGGATTTGTATTTTTCATATGTGCAGCAACTTAATGTCCCCATCTTTAGAAATCCAAGCGCTTGGAAATATTTTGAAAATTTCTTTTGGTTGAATTGTTTCCTTTGAGTAGGGAAAAAACAGGGGATTTTTATTTTCAAGGTTACAATTGTGACTGGCTTAAGTATTTAGATTTTGTCACAAGGTGAATATCAGGTGACTGGGTTGGGTGGTACGTGAACACTTTTATTTTGCTGAGAGATTTCTTTGAATCTTAACACAAATATTGGTGAGAATGTCAACAAAGAAAGGAATTAGTATTGTTATTGGAGTGAGTATAAAACTTAAGAAACACAAATATACAGTAAAATAAATGCATTGTTGTTATACATTTTAAATGGTTGTACTGAGCATTTTTTTCACATGGTATATATATATTTGAGATACCTTCCATTGTTTCGGGGGAAGTTTATAGCTCATAGAATATGAAGCCAATTGTACATTACACTTTTGAAAGCACTGTACTATTATTCATTGGTTACTTACCCTAGATTGTTACTATATGCATTCTGGGTCATTATTTCTGCCTTGTTCATCATGTTTATTGACGCTTAATTGAACATATAGCTGAAAAACATTGAAATATAGCCAGCTCAACACCAACTGCTAAGAATTAAGGTTCCTGTTGTTTTAGGCTGAAGGACTGAAATAGCAACCCAATCTGCCATTACGCACATCCTGGGTACTGCTTTACTTATCTCTGCTGGGCTGAGCCAAATTGGCAACAGAGGGTTACATAGATCTCATCATGTACACATGATGCATCTGCTGAAGCTCCAACCACGGGTCTATACTTCTGCCACTCATCACTAATTACTCATAATTCCCAAAACTCCTCACCTTCTTAATCATTTCCTCACATTCTACACATACACACCTCTTGTTCCGCGAGACACTCGTCTCTCCTGATTGAAATGGTTTCTCACGCTCTGAATATCCCGTTCACTCTCATATTATAACTGCCAGCATTTACTGATATATATATAAAGTATTTTGTAGGGTTTGTAAACATACTTTAGTGACTTCTATACTGCTGTATAAACGCAGTGTGCCGTCGACATCCTCTGAATATCCGGAGGAGTGTAATAAATGCAGCAGACTTGTTTGCATGTGTAATCAGGCTGGTAAATTAGCACTAAAGACCGTAAGAGGTGGGAATGACAATCTATCAGAATGCGGCGGCCCGACCAGCCGTAACAGGCTTACATTGCTGCTGGTGCTGCTGTTGCTGCGCCTGCAAACTCACGACATGCTGGGGCTTATCTGAGCCACGCAGGAGGCACAACAATAAACTTATCACCATCCAGCCACTTGGCATGATGTCACTGCGACCCGGCGTGCTGCGCTGACCGTGAGTCAGCTCTGGTTCATTGATCATACAACCCAGAAGAACCTAATCCGGGGACAGGGAGCCTTTCAAAGTACAGGCTCTGAAGAAAATAAAGAGAAAGAAGTTTTGCCAGGTAATGTAAAAAGCTGCTGGTGGAAGGAAAAAAAAACAAGAGAAAAAGTTCAATAACTTTGCAAGGACCTGCACACCCTGCATGTCAACCAGCTCCCAGGATTTTTGATTGAAGCTCTGCACAAGCCCGCAGCAGGGCTTTGCTATGCATTCTTTCTTCTTTGTTGGCGAATCTGTTACAGTGCCACAAGAATACATAAAAGTTTCAGTAGGAGGATTCTATGGAGGGTCGGACGGAAAAAGAACGCCTTTTTGGGACAAGACTCTAATACAAATAAAAATGATTCTCACTTTATTTGCTGGCTGTGAAGCTTTGAAAGCAGCAACAAAGATGAGGTGTCAGGGGGAAAATGAAGAAGCACAATCCCATACTGGCCATTTCTAAGGCATGCAATGTGATTTTATGTGCAGAATTACAAAACAGCAGGGTTACGTTTACTCCCAGACAGATGCATTACGTTCTGACACAGTTGCCATCGCTGATATAAGATATTTCAAGACCATATCAGACAGAACAGAAGAATCAGTCAGGCTGTATACCAGAAATCTCAGAACCTTTAACTCCCAATATCACGTGATTTTTCTGCACCATATATAAAGTCTTCTGTGTCTCCATTTCTGCAATCAATTAAACTATCAGAGCGGTTCTAGTTTTATGTGAGGCATTCCACCATATATAAACTCAGTCATGTTCTATTTCCACAGATAACCCTCTTATCTCAACCTTTTTGTGCTTTCCCAATGACTGATTCTTCCGATATTTTTCCCATCATGCCTGACTCCCTTCATCCTGCCAAGAGGGAAGACTGAAGCAATCGTCACATCAAACGGAACATGGCGACCTGCTCCTCGCAATCTCTCTGGATCTCAAGCAAATTGGAGGTGATTTTCAGTAACTGTGCTGATGAGCGGCGAAAGGCAGATCGGAGTTGCTCCCTCGCTCTGACAAAAGTGAGATAAAAGGGACCGTGTGATGTTCTCTGTGTTTCAAGTCAATCACAGATCAGCCTGCTTGAAGAGCAGGTTTGCAAGGCTGGACATGATGGATTTGTGATATTCATGTTTTCATCTAATGTCAGATTGAAGCCATATTTTTTATTTAACTTCTATTTTCAAGTTAACATTTCTTGACGAAGTAAAAGAAAAAGAAGGGGATAAACAAAAACCAAACAAACGAAGATGATAGGGTACCACATACAGATAACGACGTGTAAATAAGATCACACGATGATGCTCATCATCTTTCAGAGACAGTAACATCCTTTTGCTCAACAATGAAGAAAAAAGTCAGTTCCTCTAGATCTCATTGACAAAGTCATCTTTTCCACGTTGAATATTTCTCTAACTACAATATATCCATCTAACGTTTCAGGCAAGGTACAGGAATTTTATGTTACATCCAAAGATGTTACTAATCTTAAGACAAATCTGTCTCCGGAATATTTGAATTCTAGGACATGATTGGCATGTCCAGAGTGTGTCCAGCACAGTTGATATGTTTCGGTTTGTTTATTTTTTATTGAGGTGTTATGAAGAAGAAAATTAGATTATTCCAGCAAAATTCTCTAATTTTCTGTGAGTTAGTGGACGATTGTTTCGTTGTTCATGGTAAACGTCAATCTCCCTGTCTTATTTCTATGTTCAAATCATTTTCGCATTTTGCTTTAATGTATTCTTTTCTGATCCTCAGTTAAAACATCCATCCCTAAATTGGCTTCTATAGACAATCGAATCGGATTGAATTAAGCTTTTTAAAATATTTTAACATACTTTCACAAACTAGTTGAGAAAGCATATTTAAATAGTTTGCTAATCTGTGGATGAGTCATAACCTAACGTTCTGCTTCAGTATTTGCTTAGAGAGCAGAACCGATTTTCTGCGATTAGAAGCGATCCAGTCCTCACATCACACAGCCGTCTCCATTTTTGATTGTAGGTATTGTGTTCTTTTTGAGGGGAATGTTGTTTTTGGTGTACACTTGATGTAGTGGGACACCTGGTTATTTTGCCTGTACGGCATGGGATACATTTGTATTTTTCAGACACGCTATCAGGACAATCTACACGAATCCAGACTGAAACATCATAGAGGCAATGCTGTAAGTTTGTTTTAATTCAAGAAAAGTTAGAAATTATACATAGCACGTTTTGTATGATACTATGATTGATTTTTTGCGCTTTTTTTTTACGCTATGTAAGTGTTTAGGGATATCATATTAAGTTAAACACACTGAAAATGATTATTTTTATATTTTTTGTTCACAGTTTAACACAGTCAAAGTAAAGGATGAAATCTACTTCAGGTTTTCTCTCCAACGACTGTGGTTTAGCTTGGTGATAAGTTGGCGTTCCAACTACATCTGTTTTCCAAACTCTCTACTCTTCAGTCCATGGAATGTTGTCCTAAAGCTCTAAGAAGCATCCTGTTGGCAACATTTAGAAGAGCCTCAATGTTAATCTGGGTCAGCAATGAATTTTTCCTCGCCCCTCTTTTAAGGGCGTTGGAATAGCGGAGCTATGAACACTGAACTTGAATGAGCCTTCTTTAAGCTCTTGTGGGGGGATCCTGAGAGGACATTCTTTTCATTAAAGGTTCACCACTGTTCAAAGCCTTTTTAGGCTTTTCAGGCCATAATATATAATCTGTAAGTGTGTATTAATTTCCAATTACTTTGGTATATATGCTGTAAATTATTTTCACACATTCATGGATCAAGTAATTCAAATATATCAAACAATCTTCATAATCACTGCAGGTGTAGTCAAAATAACATGATTATAACATGGCAGTGAGTGGGCTGTATGGATCAGCGTTGGCTTTCATCTAACCACTATTCCATTAAGACTGGTGATTTTCCAATAGTGGCTCCATGAACTCTTGAACCCTATTTATGTGAGACAGGTCTGCAGTTTCCCGGAGATGTTCTATGGATCTTTTTCATCTTAGGTTTTTGTTTGAAAATCCAACACAGTTTATTAGGAAATACAGATAGAATCAAAGGAAGCAGAAGCGTACCAATAATTGTTCTTAACATTATATGTGTATTTTATTACATGATATCCTTTTACCGAAACATCCTGATTTGCTACACAGGGATTTGAGTGAATTAATAAAATCCTTCAGTTCTATGAACCAATTCACAGACCTGAGATCCATTTTTAAATGATATGTTTTCCAAAAAGTTAGAAGATGACAAAAAAGAAAATAATGATATTCTCCAGCAGGCAGAGTGAACCCTTTAATCAAAAAGAAATTTTCCTCCAGTAAACTGTGCTTAACATTCCTCTCACTAGGAGGAAACTGCTTTAGGAGCCATAGCTCTTCTAACATGACACTGAGGCTAAACAATCTCATCTTGATCAGAAAAGTGGGATTGGGTGAACACTTTGTCTCCAGGATCATCCTGAATCTCCTTCCTCTCCTCTTCATGTGCCTGATCTACATGAGAGATTCAAGTAATTGTGTCAGGCCTAATCACCGTTATCCAGATAATGTGTAGCGAGGCTCAAATGTTGTATGGACTCACCATGTCTAAACGTATTATGCAAACAACTCAATCACATGCAAAACTCCAGCCCCCAACAAATTACAACCAAGTTATTATTTGGTTTTCTCCTTCTTTGTTGCTCAATTGATGCTGCACAGAATCACAGCAGAAACAAAAGGCAGCATGGCGGGGGACTTCCTCTGTAATACCTCACTTCAAGTACCACCCACTTTGACAAAATCACAATCTTACACACACATCACACTTACAGCACCTGTATAATTGTTAGAAAGTATCGAGTGGTTTTCTCCTGAGACTTTATAGAATTACTTTCATTAGATTAATACATAAATTACAATAAGATTTCTTGAATTTAATGCAAATAATTGAATCCTATGAGGCTCATTTATAATTGTATAACTCTGAGGTTTAATTAAAAACTTGTTATTATAACTTATAATTGCATCACTTATCATTTGTGGGGGACTGTTAAATCCATAACACATTATAATTTAAAGGATTTTTACCACTTTTTGTCTTACTTTCGTTCACTAGAATGCTTTAGAAAAAGCATGAAATCCTGAAATCAGGACAAAATAAGTTACTTTAATGTTATACGTTTCATATAGGAACAATTTTCATTCAATATAATTGCGTTGAAGAAAAGAAAGAAAAGTAAATGATAGGAAAGTATTGTTACAGCTAAGGAGAGAAGGATGCGATTAATCTTTACATCCCGCTGTGTCATCAGCAGGAGCCTCTCATCCACGAGCAGATGCCCAAGTTCCTCTGCGCGATAACCAACACGGAAAATATTTATGTAATTCTGTGGAGTGCAAGGTCAAAAGTTGATATTATAAAAAGAAATGGAGAATGAATAAGATGAAAATACCAAATCATACCTAGCTCTTTTATTTTGATATTTCAAAAAGAAGCACTCTAATTTGTTTTGGCAGACACATTTCACCTGAGTGTCTGAAAAAATGCAAGCTCTCTTGAATAAATATGAATAAAGCGCAGTCAGTACACGAAAGTAGGTTCAACCAAATGATCAGTGAAACATCATTTCTGGCAACATTTGACTGGCAACCAGAGACAAATGGCTAAATGTGTTCATTGTAATTGTAACTGTTTTTGAAGGAATAGAAAATATTTCCAATTTAAAGTGGTCCACAATGCCTGTGGATTATCTAGAGTAAGCGGCTCATGGTTTGTAGAAACAAACATTGTCGGCTATTTTTTCCACATTCTTCCTTTATTTATTTATTTTTCGAGGTGGGCGATGATCAACAGCACTAGAGTTAAATTATAAAATATACTTTAATTTTGTTATATTCATGTAAACTGACCCTTTTAACTGTATTTATGTGCTATGGGAAAACACTGTTCTCATGGAGCAGGTGTCCGATGCTATTTGAGTGCATCACAGGTAAGAAGTTATGCTTGAGTCTCTCATTGTACATATTATGATGGACATGGATGAAAGAATTCAGTCACAATCTATTATGTGTATTTTTCTTAATGTCAATTAGAAATAGCCAATTAAATTAAATTGTGATTACCAGAGTGGCTCAGATCATCAGCTGCTACATTACCAAAAGTATTTGCTTTTTCTCAATTCTACTCTGCATCAGTCCCTGTTTCACAATTACTCAAGCTCCTCAAGAAACTCCTAACAATAATCATAAACCTAAACCATGATGTTTCAGAAAAGCGAGGCTATGTAGCTTTGTGGTCACCCAAAACGTAGGCCGGTGCCTTAGATTTGGTTTTCATGGGTTCATTTTTATATTAGAGAGGAGGTGGTGTCCATGTTAAAGAATATTTGGACAAGATAGTGCAACCCAAATTGCTCCTTAAGGCCATTTAAATAATGAGCAAGCAATTATAAGTGTGTGAATGGTTGAATGCTGCTCATGTTGCAAACCTCTTTAAATGGTCAGCCAGGCTACAAGGGTGCTACAAAGTGCACCCTTTTATTTACAATTTAGCACAGATAACGTGAGCCCTGCAGCAGATTCAGGCACTCACCTCTGCTTCCCTCCCAGCATTTGTCACATTACAGAGATAATAGCTTCTGTCCTGATCCAACTGTATAATACATCGGCTAGTGTTCTGTAGACGGAACAATCAATTCTCCCCAAAAGATATAAAACATTAGGCCTGATTGCAGGGCACTCATTAGATGCGTTTAGTTCCAAGGACAGGGGTTCTATTCACCCTTACTCTGACACCTAGATAAAGATATTTCAATAAAGATAAGATGTTGATAGGAAACGTAATCAAGTCTTTCAAATCTGGATATCACAGCCATCAAGACACTGATCTTGAACAAAATGTCAGTTTTCTTTAAGAGAAATTACACTGCGATAAGAAACCTGCACATGCATACAGGTATACTATGCAATGTTTATGCTTAGTGAACATGCAGTAGAATGTGGATTTAACCTCCGAATGCATTGTGACACTTTAATCTTAGATGCGTGACTGGTACGGTTCTATTATGCAAATGCCCCCACCTTTACTGTAAATGTAGACAGATTTGCTTGTAACCAACGATTACCTTAATCCATCCACAAAACAAGCCAATGATGAATTATGCAAAACTACATCTGTTTCTGCACCAATGAATCTCTGTGAAAAATGCCACCGTCAGAATGGCGCAAGATCAATCCTCAGGTGTCTCGCTGGAGAAACAGACTATTTGATGCAATTTATGACTTCCTCCAAGATCTGTGGTCACACAAACAAAGCCTTGGAGTTCCGTATTTGTGTCCTGTTAGAACGCATAATAAAACTTTAAGGGGATGTTCTGCACAAATGTCAGTGTTTGAATGTGCAAATAGGACAATATCATCCGCAAAAAGCAGAGACAGAATCCTAAGGCCATCGAACTCGAGACCCTCCGCCACTTGGTTGCGCCTAGAAATTCTTTCCATAAAAACTAAGAACAGAATCGGTGACAAAGGGTTGCCCAGGCGGAGTCCAACCGCAACTGAAAACGAATCTGACTTACTGCCGGCAATGTGAACAAAACTTTGACTCCGAAAGTACAGAGGTTGGACGTCCCGTAGCAGTGGGCCATCCACTCAATACTCTCGGAGCACCCCCCAAAGGATGCCCCGAGGGACACGGTCGTAAGCCCTCTCCATATCCACAAAGCACATATGGCCCGTTTGGGCAAACTCCCATGTCCCCTCCAGCACCCCTGAGAGGGTATAGAGCGGTGTTTGATCAAAAAATGAATTAAGCGGATTCCTTAAACTCTGGAAGTCCAATTCAAAGAACGTCTCTGTGGTAACCGAGGTAGGAAAGACCAGACCAGACTGTTAGCACAGCACTCCCGAGAGGCCACAAAGCAAGCTACAGGAAGGACAATTGGGCTACATCCCCAGAGACTCATCAGGTGGAAAACAATGGTACCTGCCAGATGAGAACAGGGAGACAGAGTGGGCTTGGAAAATCAACCTGCACTCCGGACGCATGTTTTTTACCATTGTGGTAAAAAACTGTAAAAGTAAAGGAGAGTGTAACATTCATCAGAGAAGGTCATAGTATGGACATGGAATGATTTGTGGCAGGGAGGCAGAGAAACAGTTGCTTAGATGCAGAAAAACTGTTGGCAGGAAAAGCACCACAGTCTTAGAGATCCTTCATCTAGAGATCCTTCATCTAGCCAAAACACATTTAGCCCAACTCTCAAACTCAATACTGGAAAATCCTGCCTAAGTAAGGAAGATATAATAACATACATTCCATTGAAATATGGTGTACCATTTTGTTTGTCCTGGGAAGACATGATCTAATATGGGCCATCAGGTCACCAACTGGAGATTGCTGGTAGACAAGGGTGGAAACTAGATTACAATTACCTTGGCCGATCATCGTTTTTGTCTGACTGGACGAAACCGATTTTGGCCGATCCGATTTTTTTGCTTTAAAGTTTTAAAATCATAATGAGTACTGTATTTCAAGTTCTTTTATTTTGAAGTATTACAATAGAAGTAAAACGCGGGTCGGCTTTGTGTTTTCTGGTCAAATGATTGGACCTGAGTTAGCTCATGCTTCGTGTGCATGTACAACCATATGTGCAACTCGCCTCAAGTTAGGCTGCACGGCCGATTTCATCAAACTGGGCAACCCAGGGCCAGTCCAACGGTGGCCTCGCGTGGAATAACTCCGTGAAGGTTGGGTGATGACATATTCTCCAGTTCAATGCACCATCCATTTTTAAATGGTTGTCCATAGCATCTCTGATGTATTTTAACTCCTCAGATTATGAATTTTAGTCGAACTATCCAGATTGATAATGTGGGCAGAATAAAGACTTTCTTTCAGCCCTCAAAGCTTGATTCCAAAATGTTCCTCCTTTGAAGCAAGGCCAGTTTTACCACATATTTGGTGACTTAAAAGTATTTCAATGATATATTGATATCATCATTATACCATCACGATGACAGCGATGATCAGGTTAAATCTCATTAAATGAATGTCACTCCATAAGAGATCATTTTCTGGTATCACAAACGGGCCACAATCAAAGCTGTACCTTTAGCACATTACTTATTTGGTGTCCTTCATAAATCTTTGTCAGCTTTCCATATCATCACTACATGATTGCAGAGCAAGAAACGACTCTGCAAAGACGCCAAAAGGAAAAAAGAGGTTTCACCTAGGATTCCTCAAATATATAATATTGGTTAGCGTTTCATCCTCAGTCAGTTCTGCGATGGTAGTGTGCATGCTGACATCCATTTGCCGGAGTAACCCTACTCTTGAAACATGATTGATGTTAATTTTCCTTTGAACCAAATGTCATGTTCCTCTGCGGGGTCCCGACCCTCACTGAGAGGCCAAGGTAAATGTTAATTATCACGGGAGCAAATTCAATTTCAAGTTCAAAGGTTGTATTAGTTAAAGAAAAGCTGGTTGACGATGCAGAGGGAAAAATGAAACTCAACAACGGGCCCACTTGACCCTTGATGGTGACCAGAACTGGAACATGGGTTTGCATAGATTAAACAAGTCTCCGCCTTAATGTTAAGTTTTCTTTTAAGGTGAATTCTCTATGACAGAATTAAGTTAGGTAAATCTTCCAATGTGACGTTAATAATTATGCTGGGGAAATATTGATGACCATCAGCAGTTCACCACATTGATCCATACAGACCTATGTCAGAAATTATTGGATGGTTAAAATGTTTATTAGTGTAATTCTTTGGTTGTTGATCAAATACATTCAGTATTTGTTTGCGCACCAAAAATCAATAAATGAAGAGTTTATTTGCAAAAACAGGTGGCTCTTTGTTTTATAAATTTTCGTTTTTTTAATCAACATGCATCCCAGGTTATATAAATGCAACTATAATTTATTTGATTTGATTAAGTCAGCATAACTTCAGAATATCCTTTTCATATGTAATAAATCTGGCAATAAGCTTTTTTTACATGCTATATTTTACATTCTTTGACATAAAACATACAGGAGGTAAATGAAAACAAACAACAAAAACACAACTTAAAGGGAAATATTACACATGTACAAGATGGTACATAAGGAAATCCCCAACCACACAAAAAAACACGAATGTGCCAATGTTTTAACCTGCAGTGTCATTAGATCACTCCAAACCATTATGAAAGAGCAACTACAGAAGGACCCAGACAAGCACATAGGAAAGCACTAAGTATCATTTGATGAAGCCCCTGTTCATACACAGGAAGGTCACTAGGTTGATTTAAGCCCAGAACCTTCTTGCATTGAGGCAACGGTGGCATGTCTACTCACCTACGCCTTTAGGCAGCACATTAAAACCACAGTGGTCTAAAAAGGTACCTAAGGCCAGCTTAACAGAAAGACTGGAAACATGGAGTCCGTTAACCTGGCTCTCTCATTGGGAATCAAAACATCAATTCCTTTAATCCAATAAACACTGGAATCCTTAGGTATATTACCACAAGTATATCTAAATTCATCAGATTTTCTTTATTTGTCTTTTCTTTTTCATGATATCTCTTCTACACTGCACCGCTCTTTCGGCATCACAACCAAAATGGAGAAAAGTGCATCACTTCATTTATTTCATACTTTGGCAACAGCAACAAGAAGTAACAATATCTCTGCTCAAAGATATTTTGGGATTCTTTCAACCTCAAGATCTGGATGCTGACATGGTTCAAAGAATGAAGGATGACATCCAGGCAACCTGTCCCATAGTTCATGACAGTAAATCCTACAAACTTCTCAAACTGTTCCCCCGCCAGCATGCTGAAACTCCGCTGTAAAGTCAACAATGAGGAGCAAGTTTAAACAGAGAAACTCTGAAGCTGTGACAACATCGGGATAGTTTGAGAGTGAAACTTAACACCAATTTGAAATTGGACTGCTGTATAATCAGCATCCTACATTTGTGAACAAAATGTGAACAAAATGTAATCAGTGTATTTCTCTAAGCAAGTCAGTGGTTCTAATATTGCGGTACATTGAAGTACTTGCCCAGATGTGTAAACAATGGCCACAGGTAGTGTCATAAACATCTTCGGTGACATATCTTTGAACTGTTTGGGGTCTATTCAAACACTCAAACCAAGCCAGCTGTGTCAAACAATCAATTCAAAAATGTCAATACAACCGCTCCGTTCTGAGTGCTCCAGAGTATCTTGAAGGTAATTTCATGCCTGCACTGTTGGCTCTTTGAAGCATGAGCACATATTAAATTATGGTTCATCTGCAGATGCTAATTGCAAACTAGTTAGCGGTGTAAAATGTCATGACAGGAAACAGCAGAAAATGAGAAAGATACATAGAGCAGATGAAATGTAGCAACCGTAAATGAAAAATCAGGTTACTCATTCATTCAGTCTTGACAGGATATTCTGTTTACTTCCTAAAACCCTCTTGTGAAAAAAAAACTTTCAAACAATATATTCAAAGATTGAGAAATAGGTAATTGTGAACGCATACTGATGTAAAAGGCAAAAAAATGTCTCCTCGTAAGGAAAAGAGACAAGAGTGAACTTCAAGGTGAAGTTGGGATGCATATTCAACAGTAAAAAGCGCAGGCAGAAAACATTTTTATTATTATGTGAATCTTACAAAAATGTAACTGTTAATTTAATATTTGTGTTTAAATGCAGTGTAGGAAGCACACATTGCTAAAAATTAAAAAAAAATTAAAAAGAAGAAAAGAAAGGTGTACCAGTGCATCACAAAACTATTTTGTGACCTACACAATATCAGGCAGGTGGTTATAATCTTATGGCTGATTTGCAGGTCCTAAGTTTTTTCCTATGAAAGAAGATCCTCAAGGACATTTTGACATGTTTCTTCTAACTGAGGAGCACTCTTGAGAGCAACTTTCAAAGTTTTCTGCAGTGAAATGACATCTCAAGAAAGCTTTTGCTGCACGTCCTCCGCTGGAGAAACCACAGGCACCCCAGGGAGTATTTATCATATTCTGTCTACTTGAAGAACACCCGCTCTGTCGTGCACTATTTTGTTTTATCTACAGTAGAGACACTCAAGAGTGAAGTTTTGAGTTTTTTACCCAAACATGGATGCACCAAATGTATCAATCGCCCACGTTCCAGGATGAGGTCCATATATTTGCAACTTCGTCAATGAATCAAGATCACCGCAACCTTTTTGTGAAACAGAAAAACACACGTGATGATGCCACAGCTCAGGAGCCTAATTTACTTTTCTGTTTGTTAAAGAATAAGACCAAATAATAGCCATGGGGTGATGAATTGTCAAAACCAATTGTCCTTATGACAACAGAGCTGTGACTCATGCAACTGAAGTGAATTAAGCTTCTTTGGAGCCTTGGAGCAATGTGGGAAGGAACTTTATTTTTTAAACGATCTTCTTCAGTTACTGCAGACTGTTATTATACGAGGAAGAGCAAAGTCTGTCAGGCTGAAAAATTTCAACAAGTATGGTGCGACGCTGTGTTCCCAACAATCTTCTGTTATTACAAGTTAGAGATGAGAGGTTGAAGATTTTGTTCTGAGGGACGAGGAGTGTGACTTCAACCAGTCACACAAGCCCACAAGCTTTTTGGTTTGGCATCATTATCCCCGCTTGACTTATCCTGTTTTTATTCGTTTTTTGCAAATGGCAATTCAAACAGGTACAAAAAAAAATGTATATCAGTATTTTAGATGAAATTCTAATTGGGAAGTTCTATCATTAATATTGTAAAAAGAATATCATATCTGTGGTGAAGCCAATTTTTATCCCGTAACTATGGTGCCTTTCAGTGAGTGGAAAAAAATCTAGCAGCATGAGAAACCCTTGTCCTGAAGCGTATGTGCTGAAAACAGGAAAAATGGACAAGTATAAGGATCCGATTGGGTTTGACAGGGGCCAACTGGTGAAGGCCAGATGACTCAAGCACTGCAGGTCTTGTTGTCAGTGTGTCTGTATTTTGCTGACAGCAGCAGGATATCCTCTGATGTTGTCAG
The DNA here is from genome assembly GCA_037951165.1 of Lophius americanus. Taxonomy (NCBI): domain Eukaryota; kingdom Metazoa; phylum Chordata; class Actinopteri; order Lophiiformes; family Lophiidae; genus Lophius; species Lophius americanus. The sequence goes on along the minus strand of JBBDHG010000020.1, from coordinate 49,264 downwards.
ACTGTATTGACAGTTACTCTTAGTAATCACAAGAAAGCCCTGCTGCACTGATATTACTTGAGGACCTCCCATGAATTAAAAGTTACACCCAACGTCTGAGTTTCGTGCGGTGTTGAGAAAAGTTTGTATTTTACTTGGATTTACAAACATTAGGAGCACAGTGTGAAATGGCCCTTTATCCCAGGGCCTTCCCCGACTGCTGCCGCCACGCACTCCCTCCCTCTTATGTCTACGGCACCCGCCTCCTCAGCGGTAGGGTAAGAAGTACCGGGGAGTCAGTGAAAACTCTTACAAAGTTTATACAATGTTTATACAGTTAATTAATGTGAGTTGCAGGACACATCTATCATCAACGACTTGGCTGTTAACACAGCATTTCATTATTGCCACCATATTTCGACTTGGACAGAGACGTAAAAAGCACTAAGGGGCTTAAATGATTACATGACCTCTGTGTTTGGCAAATTATGGGAGGTGATTTTGGTGGAAGTATGACATATTACAGACATGTTGCATTCGCACAGGGTTAATATCACAAACATCCTCCACAATTATTTCAAATTATTCCTGCGTGAATAGGACTAAAGTTAGTAAATTCAATTCGAGAATATTTTATTATTGTACTGAGGTTTTGTTGGTTTTGTTGAGTAAACTGAATTAACTCTAGTTATTTTTGACAAGAAATTCAGTATAAATGTAAAAAAAATTACGTTTTAAATAGTAAATACAGCAATTTTGTAATGTTTTTGAGTTTGTGCAGTCAGAACAGGAATTTTGGAATATGCTGCTGTAGATGTCTTAACACACCACAAAAGGTTTGAAAATTCACTGTTAGACCAGACCCTATAAATCTGCATCATATTTAATTTTTATACATTTACATTAAATTAGTCTTTATTTTTAGCTGAGCCCAAATGCATTTCTCCCACGTTTGTCATGGGACCTACAAACCAAACCAAAGTCATAAAGATAAGTGCTTTTCAATGTCAGAACATACAAACATGTCGTTTGGAGTTTCGCAAAGCACCCCAAGGACCTATAAAGTAAATCAGCATGCATACTCACCTTAGGTGGTTATTAATAGTCATGTGCAGTGCTGCGACGTCACATGTCAAATACAATGAAGTCATACGACTAAGGTGTTGGGAGTCTCATCACTGTGTCCTTGAATTATTGTTTTCTTATTTGTTTTTTATTTCCTACTGCTGCTCCATTAAGGCTATTTCCACCTCTGCTCAGTTACAAAAGCAAAGTTTGATGCCTCTCAGGAAAATAACCTTATTCCTGTTGAATTAAAGGAGAGCTTATCTACAGTAAGTGATGCTAATGGAAGTCAATGACGAGCATGAACAAGTGCTAATGTGCTTGTGCAATTAACCTAATATTAACCTAATATTTATTGGCGATGTCTCTCTGGAATTACTTTCTTATATTTGTCTGCTGGCTCCCTCTGCTCTGAGTGCTCCAAGTGATGGATACAAAACAAGCCACGCAATAAGAATAATGATCCGGATGCAAATGATGGAAATGATGTTAAAATGAACAAAGTAATTAAAAAGAATTACCAGGATTCTTCACCAATACAAAACTCTCAATACAAAATATTAAGGCGTAGCTTTGACAGCGATGCAAACTGGCTCCAGCAAGGAGGTTATGTTTTCAACTGTGTGAATTGAAAATAGACAGTTGTAATGAAACGTGAAGGTTTAAGTGTTGCAAAGGATGAACTTAATCAAATTTAGGAACAAAGGTGGATTCAAAAATGATTTTCCACCTTGTGAGTGGGATTTAGGTGGCATAGTGGGAAACATGCAGCAATGAGCTTCTGGGCTCAAAGCCGGATAGAATGTGAGTTTGTATGTTCTCCCCATGTTTGTGTGGGTTCCCCCCGGCTGCTCTGGCTTCCACAACACTGAGGGGTTATATGCTCCCCCGGGTAATTTTTCAAAAAGTGCGAAACATACCAGCTACTCTTCATTCAATCGTACAAAGGTACAACTGGTTCTAATGTTAACTGGTCATGCACATCAAGAGCTTCTAAAGAATACTGACATTTTCTGTTCAACTGAGAAAAAAAGATACAAAACAAGTCTGTATTATTATATTACTTTGTAATTGATTATGCAAGATTACTGTCAACATCATTAGAACCGGTAACTGGTTCTAATGATGTGGCTGATTGGTGCAAATGACAGACGGAGAAAAGATAAAGAATGTTAACTTGGTAACCTGGTAACTATCCACGCCGTTATTTATAAGCCCAATTCACTTAAGCTGATGCACCGAAATATCTCTAACAAAATAACATAAGTAAATCTAAAAAAGGAATGAATAACTAAATAAAGGAAAATAAGGACACAAACAAGGCCTATGCAGACACTACCACACACTTCTAGTGGGTGGTGATAGAAATGCAGCCTGATGCTTCAAGCTATAAACAACCCTATTTCAAATAATTACAATAATTAGAAATGCTGACAAACTTAGAGATATTGGATTATTAAATATCTGTTCATGTTTCCACACATATAGAGGCTACACACAGATTTGCATATCATCCTCAAGAGTGGACTATTGCCCTTGGCAGAGTTATTTAATTTCCATTTGAAACTCCAGCTGTAAAATGGAATGATAAACTCTCAGCAAACATTAGAAGAAGAAAAAACAGTATTTAATGCTTCTGACAATGAAAACTGATTAAACACCCTATTGCTCATATATAATGAAAAATTATAGATTTGAAGCTCAATTGGCACTGTGGTTAATATTTCAAAATACACAGAATATTGAGTGAGAGTATAGAAGACACGTTGTCACAAACCTGTTCAATATATACTGTAAACATTTGTGCAAACAATGCTGCCATGGGTTCAATGATCCTTACCCACTCTGTAATGAAAAATAAAATATGCTTGGTGCTATATCGAGCGGAGACAGACATTACTAACCGACATAATTCAAAAAAAAGAAGAACAAAAAGAAGAAATTACAGCTTATATTTAAAACAATTGTTTCCATATTTTTAAAAACCTTAAAGAGATAGGAATCCAGAAAGAATGTTTTTTTTCTTTCTCTACACTATTATAAAACGACCAAATAAGCAAGTTATGATTATGTCTAGTTCCTTTATATTAGTTAGGCACCAACTACTGTTTCTGTCTTTAATTGTTTCACCACACAATATCTTTGTCCCTCAAGATTCACCGGTCATATCAAGAATCACAGCGCCAGAAGTTGTTGCCATGTCTTGGTCAGACAACTGGAAACTCTACAAATCCATCACTTAAAACTGATGATGTTCTTCACTAAAAAAAATTTCAGCCAATTGTGAGAGTGAAGTCAACATTTTACAACGTGTGGAAATAATCCAGGATAACGTAGAAGTAATTAAAGTTAACAAACAAAGAAAATCATTGTTTCTGTTCAAAAGTAGAGATAGTATAGAACTGCTGTAGTTAGTGCTGCTGGATAGAATCTATTTTTACAGCCTCATCTAATCAAATACTGTTTGGAAGGATGAGATAAGGACACTTTGTTTCTGAGTCATGTTTCATTATTGTAATGTGGCAATTAGGTTCACTTAAGTTACTGGATTCACGGTAGGCAAATGTGTAAATTTGATGGCTATCATACGACAGCCATTTGCTGATTAACAGTTTTATTTAAAGGAATGCAACTCTCACACGTATCTCTCAATAACGCCTCTACTGTGTGTTAAACTCTATACCAGCACATGGTACGCAAAGAAGACAGATATCACTGATCTGCTCCAAGTGCCGACTTTGGATATAAGAGACCGCATCAAAGATGACTGCGTGAACACACTCACACCCAACTATTAAGAATTGTGGGCCGGAAGTAAAAACTAAAGAAGAAAACATGTCAATACTGTTCATTCATCTCTGCAAACATCTATAGAGATCAGACTCCTGTATCCGAACAAGTGAATGTGACAAATTATAACAATTTGTAACAATTTTTAACAATTTGTAATGTTGTTTCAATGCACAAAGTCGTACAAACGTCTGGACAGAATAAAACAATCAAAATCAGTTCATTTATATCCAAAACAGACTCAACATAAAGAATTAACCACAGAGAAACAGAAACTGTTTAGACAGAAGCTACAAACAGAAACTTCCGAAAAGCTGAAATCACAGAGAAACAGAAACTAAAGACAGACAGAAACTGCTGAGACAGAAACCACAGAAAAAACAGAAACTACTGAGAAACTGGATCTACAGCAAAATTGACACTATAAAGAAGAATAAACCTGAGAGAAACAGAACCAATAGGGAAACAGAAACTTCAGACAAAGAAACTGATAGCAGCGGCACAGTGATAATGACGATCACACAGTTATCAGTTAACAGAGTGGGATAACTAAAATCTCATATGGTTGCAACTGTAGTTGGTCAATGTGTTGGTTTGTTAGAATTGGTTTGTTGGTGAGGAGGTGAAATACAAAATAACTATAAGGCTGAATCTGGACAAAGGAGTGAATTTTTTTTACTCCAGATTCTTAGGCTTTGCAAGGGTATGAACTTTACTGGTATAATAACTTCAAAAAACACACAAAAAACATCATTTATGATCATTTCTAAATAAGCATATTAAAGAAAATTCCACGCAAGCTTAAGTTAATTGGAAAGCTGGTCCACGCGTTTGTCTCCTCCAGAGTGGATTACTGTAACTCACTTCTCATTGGGATCCCTGATAAAAGTCTTCAAAGACTTCAGTACGTTCAAAACAGTGTTGCAAGGATCCCGATGAGAGTTCGTAAACACGAACACATCACCCCCGTTCTTCATTCCCTTCATTTGCTTCCCATCTCCACCAGGATTGATTATAAGATCTCTCTCCTCACTCACGCATCCATGGTAACGCACCCCCCTACCTAAAACACGATCCTTTCATTCTAACCACTCCTACCGTCTCCTCCTTCTCCGGACTAAACTCAGCACCATGGTTGATCGGGACTTCTGTTCTGCTGCTCCTCGTCTGTGGAATGCCCTCCCTGACCATTTCAGGGCTCCACAGACGACTGAGACTTTAAAAAAAGTCTGTATAACTTAAATTAACATTGCTGTTTTTTGGTCATATTTCTATATAATTATTATTATATTTTTTATTGATGCTTTTTATCTGATTTTACCTTGTAGCAATTTGAGATTTGATCCAAATGTAAAGTGCGTTATAAATTAAATGTATAATTATTATTATTACTTACTCTAGGAAATCTATCCCTACATACTGTACAGCCCTGAAATACACAATGATCTCACAGTCAAGAGACCAAACACGGGTCAAAATATTCCCAGCCCCTACTAGATACATAACAATTATAATATCATCCATCTTTTATTTGGATAATGCAAGAGAAAACCTAATTTATATTCAACTTAAGCGCCCAACAATAAGATTAGAATTGAAGCCCCCGGGCTGCGGCTGCAGTGAGTTTTTTGAGGAGACATCTCTGTCTGTAATAGACGGAATCAACTCTGCAAACCGTTGAGATGCTTTTCAGCATTACGCGTCAAATGATCGTCTATAAGAGGAGCTTTGGAGATGTGGGCTTTGCTTTTGGTTCCTGAAGCCACTGCATCGGATCCTCAGCATGAGTTCCACATGTTCTAGAAGTATTATTAGCATACACTTAAATTACACACAGTACCACTGGCCTGCTCACTTTCACCAAGCTCTCACTTGAGATTTAGATTGAATTCACACATTTAACATGTTATCATTTAATTGTGCAAACAGCAGTTCTCCCTCTGCATTGTGTGACAATAATATGCAATGCAACAAGCATATTTAAATATTAAGTGGTTCCTCATTCAAATGTTGAAAAGCATGATCACTGCTGCTGCACTACAGCATAGTGAATCCAAAGTGGGACTATTTGGAGATGAAAGATGAACCAACAGATGGCTGAATATGATCAAAATTAGATTCAAAAGGTTTTCCTTACAATAGATCTAGAGATCACAATTCAGTTGTTTTTTTCTCTCCGTTTTTTTGCACTCATATACCTGATAGAAGTTCAACAAAACAAACTGAATATATAATGGTGCAAAATGCAACAAATATGTGAACGCTAGAGAACCAGCATCCTATTATTAGTCTACTGTGACAGACAGACAGACAGACAGACAGACAGACAGAGAGAGAGAGAGAGAAAAAGAGAGAGAGATCCATAGAAAAATAAATAAATGGAATAGATACCGAATGAGAATGAGAATGGAAGACATCTAAAAGATTTAAGTTAATCAACCTCAAGAAGAAGGTTAGTAGTCATAAGAAACTAAAACTCCTGCCATAGTGTTTGATTTTTTCCAGTGCCAAATCAGGTTGAGCAACAATTTGTTTACAGTTCAGCAAAAGCAATTTACAAATGGTTCTTTTGACTTTTAAGGCGATTGAATACATGTGTGGGGGTCCTACTGTGATAAAACGCTTCTTGCCATGCACTTTTTTTTGACTTGCGAACCTTTTGTCAGTAGGACTACAGTGTAGTCGGTTGTATAAATCTCTTCCTCACCTTACTCAATGGGTTTTTTTTCTGGTTTCATTCTGTCTTTATCTGTATGTGAGTCATTGATTAAGGGAGAAAGTTGCGACAGCTCATGTTATCAAGAAGATGTTGCAGAATCGTTGTACAAAGACGCACAAATCACAATTTAATTCATAACTCATCATCTTGCCCTAGCTACACCTAAACACAATCAATTCAAATTTGATTTAGGTAAACTCATTTTGTTTACCTAAACACCGGTATCGTGGTTATTATTAGGTTATTCAAGTATAAGGATCGACTTTTCTTTCCTTCATATTTTTGGGGGTATCTGATGTTATGCCAGTTACAAATGTTGTTGAAGTCCATAATCACAAGTTCAGCCATTACTTGTCCAGTTACCACACAGCAACATGAAAACTTCTGTATATTAGAAACACAGACAGAATTAATATGAATAGAAAATACCATACAATAGTAGGTTCCTCTCCTGCTCCAAAATAAACACAAAAGTAATCAAACATGAGTTCTTAAAGGAGTTAAGTTAAAAAAAAAAAATTGTGTTCAATGGTTACCCCACTTTACACCATCCAATACCCTCTCATAAAAAGCAAACACTCCATAACGCAATATGAACTGAGATCTAAGTTTCTTGCTTGAACAAAATGTGCTCTGTGCTAAAGGCAATTCAAATTCAAATTTAATTCAAACATAAGGAGGGGTGCGACAATCAACTGATTCAACCACATTAATTCGATAACTGAATTAATATTGTCGAGTAAGAATTCATGTTGAAAATGCAATAAAATATGAGGCATTGGTGCGCTGTGAGTAGTCAAATGATAAATTAGATCTAAATGAACATTTCCATGACTAGCAAAACATTTCAAAATCCCCATGTGCGAATAATAAATATTGCATTTTTTTTAATGTAATGTTTCTGATTTAGAATATTTTACCTCTAACGAAGAATATTTATATTTTAGTTTAGTTTTTTGCTCCAAAAGACAATTTGAAGGACGTCCTCCGCCAGATAAGAGTAGGAAACGCCCTGACTGGCTGTCTGGATGCATGCAATCCTCCTTCAATAATTCCCTGTCAATTTTCTTCTACTGTTTAATGATTTCCACTGAAACTTCCTGTCTTACCAGCATTGCTCACTGTCCTTAATATTTCACTGACCTACTCAAGGAAGCTGCTTATCCAGCAGATAAGAATGTCATTATTTCAGACAATTAGTTGTTCCAAATAGAAGTATCCCTAATAGTTTCTTGAAATGATTTGAATGCAGAAAGGCTGCCGGCATTCCTCTTTGCTCATTAGGGAGGAATGACAGACTCCTAAGATCAGCTGTATTATTTCAAGAAGGATGCTTGAAATAGAACAAAAATAACTCCTTGTTTATTCATCTGTGGCATGAAGTGTCCCTGTGAATCTGTCCATATGTTTAAAACCAACGTTTCTAAAACTTCCAAATGGAGCAGGACTACTTCTGTCATCCCAGAAGGCGATGGTGTATCCCCGAAAAGTCTACATTCCCCTGCATTGTACACTCAATCCCCCTGATTGAGCTTGTCATATTACATATGAAGTTATGTCTGAAATCAGTGTTTTTTTCGTAAAAAGCTCCTGGTAATGAATAAAACATAACCTATTTAGTCTAAAACACCATGTATACCAGATATATCTTCTTTAGTTGATTCATATGCACCAAATATGCACGAAAACATTTAGAGATGAAGCCTCCCTTTGTGTGAGAAATATAAAACCAGCCTTTCCCAGAATCAAGCCAGTTCTTCCTCACGCTAGGGTCAATAAAAGTAAAACATTTGAATATCAATCATGAAATAGTTTTTGAGTTATCGCGCTAACATGAAGGATCTCCCGCCGACACAGCATTAGATTCCAGAATATCCCCGTCTTTACGGGGATGTAAATATCTGAATAGCAACCAGATGAAAAGGACACTTATATCTTACCTAACGGCATAAATTAAAAACCCAAGATCTAGGCCCTGCTTTTGAAGAAGGATGTGGGCAACTGGATTAAGTGTCTCAAACCTAATACCACCAGATTCACTAGTCAAGAATTTGTTTAACAACATTTTATTTTAAGAATATGTTATATCATTCATCAAAGCAAGAGCATTGAAATAAAGCAAAATGGCATTTTTTTGTTTTTTCCCCAAAATGATCCTCTCCGAGAATCCATGCCCCCACCGAGACATGACCAGAACATATTTATTAACATTTATCCTCCACTACATCTTGGTACATTCTGTAAAACTCAGTTTTGCTATAGTGAATTCTCAGAAGTACCTTGAACTGAATGAGGTTAAGCCGGGTACAAGAGGATGATGATTTCACCGCCTCTAAGGCCTCTCAGAATAGATCAGATAGGCTAATACTTAATTCAGTCCCCAATTCACTCAAATTTTCTCAGCGGCTGATTGGATTTAATGGCCCTTAATTAATGTATCGAGGGGAAGTACGCAATGTGTGCTGCAAGCAGGTGGAATTTCAGGGGAAATGTACAAGAGTAGGTCCCTCACAAAGTTTCTTCATTAGAAACATCGGAGAAAATCTGTATTGGCCAGCTGAAAGAGCCAGCTATCGAAGGACCATCCAGGTCTCCCACACATATAGGTCTTTCAGGCAGCAGAAGCCATTCCTAGCTAGTGATCTGAGCCAAGGGTTTGTCCTAACTGATAGGAGTAGGTGGTTATTACAGATGGGAGGGGTGAACCATTTAAATGACGGCCTATTCGTTCCCTTATCTTCAGAGTAGCAATATTGATGTGGTTAGCCGTGTATTGTTTAAAAGAGATGAAGAGTCTACATCATTCACTCTGTGCATGTTGACAGCCTATTAGTAGCATATGAAAATGGGAGGACTAAGTCCACCAGAAGACCTGCTCCGCTGAATAGACGGTCTTGTATGTTCTTGAATTTTTTCCTGCCCATATGACTATGATAATGTTTTTTGAAGAAAGATCTTGGAAGGAGTTTGTTGGAAGGCATACAGAAACCAAGGTAATATGTTCATCTTAACTGTTGGCACTCTCCCGGCCAGAGACAGCAGTAAGTGGCTCCACATTTGTAAGTCTGATTTACTTCATTCTTCTTTTTTGGCACATTCAGGTGCGATTATGCTCTAAATGTTCTATTCTCAAGCTAATATCACCTGGTAATTCAGAAATCCACCAATATAAAAAAAACGGCACATATAATATTTTTTTCCGCACTCGATGGCCGAACAAACAGATTATGTAAGTTGGTTCTGTGGTTAGTTAGCAAAAGCAGGGAACATCATTACTGCTTAGTGCATAGTATTCGTAGAGTCAAAGATATGTCTGAGAGACTAATGTCACAGATTTTATGTTCCTAACATTATCTCGAGACAGACAGTGACAACTCCCTCAACCTCATATCAACATCCTACGGACAGTGAGTTGCTGTCATTCATAAAGATATGCTTTGCTTCTTTAGTGAACTTTAGCTAATGCATTCCCTAAAGACGCCATTTAATGGTATATTTACCCCAAAAAAGGGTCATGATTATAAAACTTGATGGATGGATGGTGTATTGACCAGGAAATAACCAACAAGTGCAGATTCAGAGAGAAGGGGTGATCCAGGATTTCTTGTTTTAGCCCCTTAATGTCCTGCTCAATTGTTTTGTTTAGCTCATTGTGATTCTCTATTTCTTATGGAAAAAACCTGACTGAACCTGTTTCTATGTGACACAATGGCAGCCATCATATGCTAAACAGTAAGGGACAAGGTTTAGAGCCATGGGGGACACCACAAGTCAAATGGGCTATCAAGGACGAATTAACTACCGCTATTAAATGAAAAAACATTCTTTAATTAAAACTGACTACTTTCCATGGAATGCAATTTTAATCAAGTCGGATTTATTTTTATTTGTGGAATGCAATTTTAATCAAATCTGATTTATTTTTATTTGTTTGTTTTACCAAAAGATTTGTCACATTATGGTTGATCAGAGTGTCTATTAATGCCTCAAATAAATAAGTTATGGAAATCAATTATTTTTCCCTAGTTTTTGTTTCTTGGTGAGGACATTTGAGGGTTAATATCTTTCAATCACCTTAAGTATGGATTTGCTTTAGGTTTCTGCCTGTTAAAAGGCCATTTTTGTCTTGACAGTTTCCATGCGTTTCTTCAAACTTAAATTGTTGGTTTCTGTAGACTAGGAGTAAATCTAGACCTGATCTTTTTGGAAAGCAGCTTTAGATACATTTTAGTTCAGATGTAAAGGTACAGAAATAAACCTGAATGGATAGGGCATTGACAAATACAGTTACAAGATGCGGTATGCTGAATGGATCTGCATGAAACTGTTTGGCTTTCAAAGATAAACAGACGTGTAATGCATTGTTCAACCTGTAATGAAACTGCCCTTTTCTATTAATCCAAAGAAAAAGTAGCTATTCATTTTATTCTTGGAAATAAAATCCCTATGGTAAATAATTTCAATTTCACAAGTGATCATATTAATGCCATACATTAAATTAATCCCATTTTGTCTCTTTAAATGCATGCAGTGCAGTCTAATTGAGATGTTTCATATCTGGACATCTCAAAACAAATGTACAAATTCAGAAAAAGTTCACATTGCCAGTAGCCCAAATAATATGCATCAACAACTGCAGCAAATGTAAAACTGCTGTTATTATTGAGCCTTACTTTCACATACAATGACTCACACTCGCAGTTTGGCAGAGCTGACAGAAAACAGTGGAGCAGAGCCTCAAAGCCTATTGTTTATACAAAGAAAAATATGAGCATGCATTTTTCCATGTTTCCATTGTGTTGGGCCAGGTTATGACTCCCCTCATAAATAAACTAAAGAAAAAAGAAAACGTCTTTTCTGTGCATGCTTTCACCCAACAATTCCCTGGCTCAGCATTGGCATGAACGCTATCCTGAGGGGGTTGAGGGTGGGGATGGTTGGGGGGTGTCTGCAGGACTGATTACCATGCTAAACATTTTCTTTCTCCATGTGGGAGGGTGCTTGTTTCACTGTGGCAGTCGAAGCCAAACTAACTCCACATCCATCTTAATTATAGTCATATTGCTTTTACAAATTCTCATTTGTCTGAGGCCTGGCCACTGTTTAGACCTAATCTCCACAAACAAAGCAGCGGCAGCGGGAACACAGCCACTTTAAATGATCTACATGATACAAATCACAGCAGATGATCTTCAACTCTTTCAAATCAGCTAAAATAAGATAAAATATCCTATGGACACAGATAGCCCAGCTGGTGGAAAAACTCTATTAGCACTTTAGTGGACAGACCATAACTTCAATTTTACCAAACTCATATGCAAATCATCTTAAATCAAAGTGCCAAGAAGATAAACACAGAGAAATAAAAATGAATGAATAAGCAAATTAAAGAAATTAAATATTGGTAATTAATCTCATGTTAATAAAGTATGTCCAACCATGTATTATTGTGGTATTCAAGCTATAATATTGAGCTAGATTTACACGACTTTACCAAAACAGTCCACATAAATTCCCGGCATATGAACTTAGTTGTTTCCTTCTATTAAGGGTAAGATCACAAGTACAACTTCTCAATATAAAAATGATTTGAAATGACGCCTATGAAAAAATTTAATAATTTAATTTGAACCATTGTCAACGTATGCTTCTGCTTCAGGTTCCGCATTATTATGATTAAGAGAGCAGTGGTCTGGCAAAAAACCTAAACTTCTAATTTAACTTACAAAGTATGAACGTAAAGAACAAAATGACAAAGATTTATGGTGACAAAACTGGCATGGCACCATGGAGACATGGCACCACGGAAGCATTGCAGCACGGCAACATGCCAAGCAGAGCAGCGGTTTTGTGTGGCATCAGCAGCAGTAATGCTGTAGTTCCATCAGCCCATCGTGCTGAAGAGAGAGCTAAGTTGGAACACAAAGCTCCCAGTTCAGCCTTCACCTACGGTCATGAGCTGTGGGAAGTGGCTGAAAGAATGGGGACTCAAATACAAGTGGCAGAAATGAGGTCCGTTGGAGGATGGGAGGGCTCAGCCTTAGCAATAAGGCGAGGAGATCTAAAACCCTAGAAGAACTCGGAGTGGAGCCGATGCTGCTTTGGCTCAAAAGAAGCAATTTCAGGATCACCTTATTATCCCTCAGGATGAGATGGAGAGCACTACTGGTGAAAGGGACGCTTGGAATACCATGTGTGGCTTGCTACCACAGTGACCCAACCTTGGATAAGGGGAAGAAAATGGATGTATGGATAATGGTTTAAGAATTACCGATAAGGAAATTGAATAATGTAATTGTAAGACGTACACAACTTTAGGTCCACTAAGAAATATTTGTGGAATGTTGTTGATTGACAAATACATGGTCCCGTATCGTCGGACAAAAAGACAAGACTAGCTCGAAAATCCCACTTTGGCAGGGGCATAAAGACATGATAAAAACCTCAGAATATGAACATTTCATAACAATGATGTCACCATGCTTAATTAAGTAAAGTGAAGCTAAAGAAATAACTGTTGGATCCAAAGATAAATATAAAGATCAAGTGTCACATTTCCTTTTTGAAGGTTCCTTTAAAATAAATCAGCCTAATTGGTGGAAAAATACTATAGGTGTCTGCTCACTGCTTCTTTCTGAGCTTTAATCAAATGTCTCTTTCAGAGCGATGGCCTTGTTGCTCCTTTGCTTTTTTGTTTCAAAGTTCTAATTTTACTCCAGTCCTGTTGGATTAGCTTCATCTATTTAATGGCTTACTGATTGCATGTCGAGTTCATCTGTTAGTTTTATTACAATTTCATATCTGCAGTAATTAAGCAAGGCAGCACTTATTTTCTTGAGGGGAGTGCACTCGCTGCTGTAGCCACATTAATTGGACGTGACGGTCTTGTAAATACGGCGAGCTCTGGTTTAATTGCAATGTCGGCATAATGTCCGGAAAAGAATACTGGGAGATTGTGTCGTATTAATAGAGCTCCGCAGGGACTTGGGGGACTGCTTTCTTGTGTTTTTTGATAATTTGATCCATAAAAATAATCATGGCATTGCTGCCAGGAGTAATATTAAAGCTGACAATGTGTATCTTGCAGAATGCTTCAAAAAATAATAATGTTAAAAAACCTTCAAATACGTATATCTTCAGCAAAGACTTTCAGCCGAGAGTCGGCTGGCTACAAATATCTGAGACGTTTCCTTCATCCTTGAAAACAAGCCAGTGGGGGAGTGCATGCAGCTGCAAGGAAATTGTGGTGAAGAATGTAAATGTGAGAGCTGCTCAATCACCTCCACCGAAAAAACAAAAACAAACAATTTCTCATCTTCAGTTGTGACGACAGGTCGTCTGTCTTCCCACTCTGGGATAAGATGATAACATCTGTTAGCACATACGGCACATCAAGAAAGACTTACTTTGTAAATACAACAGAAACAATGACAACATGGATGGTGAACAGAGGACAAAAATTGTGTGCTGATTAGAAGCGGGCCTATACCTCTTGTGTTCCGCACATGTTTACACATGAGGATCTTCCTGAAAGCAATCACATCCACCTGACTGTGTGTGAGTGGTGTGTGTGGGTGTGTGTGTGTGTGTGTGTGTGTGTGTGTGTGTGTGTGTGTGTGTGTGTGTGTGTGTGCGTGTTCGTGTGCTTATATGTGTGTATGAATTCTCTAAAAGCGTCTCTCAGAAATCAGATAATAAGTCCTATTGAATTAAAGATGTCTTTCTCCTGTTTGATGTGACATTCATGAGAGGAATTGATGCATGGGAATTTACAAATTAAAGCGAGATTAGAATCTGGAGTTAGATGCGCAGGGACTCTCCAGCTAATCTACTTGGAAACAGCCATGGCTCGCGTGCCTGACAGGTAATTCAATCAGGTGGGCTTCTTCTGGCCCTTTTTATTAATTCTGTGGACAGGAAATGTTATGAGGTCCTGCTAGATAAATTGTAATGGCTTCAGCCTTCTCTGGCTTCCCCCGACACAACCAAAAACAGAATGGCCGTATGTTTTGAGATGAGCAGATGTTCACTTAACCTTCCACCAATGAGACACAGTTTACCTGCGATGTCCATCACCAGCATGCCCCTCATGTTCAGGGACAGGCCTTGAACTCACCACAGTGTTCGCATCGTTTATTGAAGAGCAAAGGGAGAATATCCTGGATAAATGCCGTGCCCATTTATTATGACTCTGTTAATGCTATTAATCCTGAAGCTCTGTGGTTGTTATCTAAAGCAGCGACTCCATTTTCTGAATCACATCCACAAAAACAATAAAACCACAGGGAGAGCATTTCTTTCCCTGAGGACTTTTCATTGTTTTCACCAAAAGTCTAAACCTGCTTTTATAGCTGCCACAGTGTGAAGCGATTACCCTCTGTTATCATCCGCACACTTAAAACCATAGCTTTCTTCAAATGGAATATTTATTTTAGATTTACCCAGCTATTTCCAATTATTTTCTTCCATGTGAAAAAAAAAATCTGCATCCCTAGACACCATTGTTTCTCTCCGGAAAAATATCATGCAATATTATGAAATTTGGATTCCCTACAAATCTTGTAGACCCTCCATCCCCAGTGAATCCCCCGAGACTGAGACGCATCCTCGTTCTCGTCTGTAACTGCTCTATTTTAGTTTTTT
The DNA here is from genome assembly GCA_037951165.1 of Lophius americanus. Classification (NCBI taxonomy): domain Eukaryota; kingdom Metazoa; phylum Chordata; class Actinopteri; order Lophiiformes; family Lophiidae; genus Lophius; species Lophius americanus. Next base: position 34,068 of record JBBDHG010000020.1, on the reverse strand, counting down.
AATGTCTCTAGATTCCGAGACCTTTGGGCATAACATGAAATCAGGACATCCCAAAGTAAATAATGCACAATTTTCCCATCTTAACCGCGGTTCTCTAATGTGATGTAAGGAATTGATTTTATGTTATGACGGTTGATTTCAAGTCTCTAATTCATGACTTATTTATTGCCATGTCTAGGTCCTAGGGGGGTGTTTTTTGTATTGATAAAATACATATATTGTACTGACAATGATATTTTGACAATATCCTTATATCTAACCTTGTTTTATAAAATGATTATAGTGTACTAGCTGAGTCTTTCTCATAGGATACTTATCTAATCTAGTGCCAATTTAATCTGATTCAGTACCAGTCTTCTATGACCAATTTGGTAACAACATTAATAATGTCTTGCCCTCTTTTGCTTTTATGTCATAAGACCTAATGATTCCGTCAAGTTTTGTTGAGTATGTTATTGTGCTGGCACCATGACTGGTTAAGACAGTTGTGGAAAGCTGACTGAAAACTTTCATAGTCTTAATATTCTGAGCAGTGATTTGTCCAAAAACGATTAAATAAATTAGTTGTGGTCCTGATTTCCAACAACGTTTACAGATTTACAGACCATCTCAAATTCAGGCAACTCAAATATCGAGGTTCCCTAAAGATTAGGCAATCATAGTGTCATAAATTCTTGCTGTGTCCTGGTCAGAAAGCTGTCTGAGTTTGACCTCAAACCATTAATTTAATTCAAGTCATGTAACGTCCATAAGGATGCGGATCGTCATGGAGCGGGACACATTCTGTTATCCTAATAGTCTTTTATTCTATAAAAAACAATTGTAGATGAGAAGGAGAACTTGAGGGGTATTGTTGCCATATTTCAACAAGCCTTCCATCTTTATACTCGTGTCACATAGCACCAGTTACATCACTAGGTCTCCTCGCCAAAATGTTTGTCTTCACTCTGTAATCCGACTGGTCAACCTCTGAACAGCTCAGGAGCCATTTTCATAAAATTCTGACATGAAAACTTCCCAAAAGGTCTCATGGAGTAGCCCACACAACGTATTACTATTTGCTGATTATATCATGCATCAAGATCCGTTCATGGCATCTTAGCCTCCATATTTGGGGCCCGACTCATGCTGTATTTCAGCAACACCATATCATGTTAAAAGTGGTCTATTTCCTGTCTGTATCCGGCATATGTAAAAGGACATGAACGTGATGTTTAAATTTATCAAAACACAGAGATTGGACCCAAACGCAGGCAGATTCTCAACATTCAAGTGTTGAAATGATAAATCCAATCCACATATCTAAGAAGGGTCAGGACCACAAAAACAGCCTAAGAAAGGCAACTTTCAAGACAGCGGAAAAGGCAAATGCAGTAAACGGGGGAAAGCTATGGAAAATAACATATAATTTCAATACAGAGTCTCTGCAGTTCCCGGAGGAAACTGCAGAGACTCTGTATTTTAACATTAAGTTTTAAGAAAGCTTAAAGAAGCTATAAGCTTTAAGAAAGCTTAAAGTGGTGCGTCGTTTCTCATGAATATGAACTTCTTGTGTTATTACTTTCTAATTTGCTTGTGTTAGTGTTTTTTTTCATTGCAACACCGATACAAGCATAGTGAAACACCAATCTGATTTTTCCATGAGCACTGCTATTTGGTTAAGACTTTAATAGATTGTGGTGAATTATTTGGCTTATCATAACAAAAGTTATAACCATATTGGTTTAATATGTATTAGATCAAAGGTAGAACGACAGGAAACAGTGTACAGAGGGTGTACCTAATTACTTTAGAAAAAGAAACTCCTTTGTTTTTTGGAAATCTGTTTCGCTGTGACTTGCTGTACATCTTGGCCTATTTGTTTTTAGGGATGCATAATTATTTGAAATATTTTGTTTACATCGCAATTACAGCATTTACAACATTGCATTTCTATGACATTTTACTTACTTACTTAACTAGAATATTGTCATTTCTATATTCTTTATTACTAAATAAAATTGTTTCCATGAAACACAATGCTGAAGCTGTTGCCTTCAATAGCAAGGGTACATCCCCAAAAAGTCCCCAATCCACTCGGTTTACAAACAATCCTTCTAGTTGAACTCCTCAAATCAAATGTGAAGCTATTTCCGAAAAACTGCATTTTTCATTGAAAAATGTCCCTCTAGTGAGTAAAATATGATATGCTTAAGATGGCGCTCCTCAAGTCGAGCAATATGTACCAAATCTGGACTAAACTGGACCAATGCTTAGGAAGTTTTGTTAAAAAGCTTCCCCTCGTGCGTACAACAAAGTAAAAAAAAAAAGATGAATACAAGTATATCTCCCTCAGTTGAGTCACACGTACCAAATTTGGACTAAATTGGACAAGCAGTTGGAACGTTGTGTCCGAAAAATAGTGTTTTTCGTAAAAGAGCTCTTTCTACTGGGTAAAATGTGAACTATAAGCGTAAAATACAATATATAGAAGATATACTCCTTCATTAGATTCATTTACCCCAAGTTTTCTCCAAATTTTACCAACTGTTGCAAAATTATTGCCGAAGAATTTTGGAGATAAAGCTCTCCCTAGCGTTGGACCATTCCCAAAATCAGTCTAGTTCTTCTTCACACAAAGCTCTATGTAGGTATGAAATTTTAAAATATTAAATGAGATTGCATGAGACAGCATAACTGCATAGGATCGGCGGACACGGCGGATGCGGCGGCAGAAATTACGATTTTAGAACCTACCCCATTTTTTGAGGATATAAGAAATACATTAACATGAAATATCTGACAATTTTGAGAACTTTCAGATTATAATCTTCCAGTTGTCAGTTTCTGACGTGATTGCAGTGCTTCTTCTATAGCTGCGAAATATCTTAACCATCAATACTTTGCGGCATCACGTTAGATCACCAAACATTCTGTCATGGTCCATCTGACACTGTGCACCCTCTGAACTGTTTCACCTGTGGTTGGTTTCTTTCTCTGCCTCTCCTTTGCACATTGCCTCCCTGTGTATGTATGTAGGTGTGGGCCCACACACCTAGCTGTAGAATCTGCTCCATAATTGTTCTCAATCTCCTCATCTTCTGCAGTACATCTACTCAAATGCTTCACTTCAACTTACCCCAAGATTATAAGGCTTACTTATCGGTAGCTATATCAGCCAATCTTACTTCTAGAATTTTTTTCCTAGTGATTTGGTGAGTTATACCAGGTTTTATCCTTGTGCCTAGGAGCCCAACTTCCATTGCAGTCTCTGTTGCCACACTTCATCGAACACTGCTACTCAGACAGCCCAAGTCTCCCTTATCTCCCTGCAAATCCATCTTCAGGTCAACAAACTCTTAACCTGATCACTGGTCCCAAAGTCTGCGTCTGCATCAAAATTCTAGAATCATCATTATTAAATTTGAAAATGTGTCAGGAGTTGGAATTGGGGTTTAAGGGTTCTGATGAACTTTCTCAGTTGGATGGTAGTGATTTTCTATACACAACATGTTTGGGGCCAGAGATAAAGTTGTTGGCCAAAATTAATATGTCAGTGATCCAGAGATCCCTCTGAACTCAGCAACGTCCCAAACAGTGAATATAAATGGTTACCATCAAACTTGAGGATTTAATGTGGGCAGACCGATGTAGTAAAGCAGGCAACTATAGAATTAACTATTATTATGGCCCTTAAATACTGCCAAGGACTCAACATTTGCACAAAGAGTTCAGAAATGTTATATCCAAAGTCATATTTTACTTACCCTTGTTATTATAATGACTATCAAATAAAAATGATGAATTGTTATGGATGATTTTAACCATGATCTCAAACCTTCAGAAAATGCTTTCACCTCCCCTATTGATCTTTTCTCAATTATGTCTGATCATAACGTCACCCACGCTGTGATAGAATGTAACTATGTAGATTCAGACACAGCCGTAAGCACAGCACCGAAAATCATGGGCTGCCCTCTGCCCTCCCTGGAGGACATCATCAGTTCCTGCTACATCTGCAGAGGCACAGATATTATAAAAGACACCACGCATCCTGCTCACCATCTGTTCCACCTGCAACCCTCTGGCAGACGCCACAGTTCACTGGTAACTCCGACCACCAAACTCAAAACCAGTTTGTTTTGTCCATAGCCATTTATACGCTGAACTCCATAAAATGTTCATCTAAAACACTATAAGAATCTTTAATTGATCTAGTGTAACTAGGTCTATGCTTTTGTCCCAATCCCCTGCGTTGTACAAGCAATCCCCCTGATTAAACTCCTCAAACTAAATGTGAAGTTATGTTTAATTCATTAAAAAAAAGCTCTCATAGTGAGTAAACTAAAACTATTATTGAAGCAGAATTTGATAGATACAAAACAGATCTCCTCTACTCAATTCTTATGTAAAAAATTTCTAATGAATTGGACCAATGGTTGAGAGAGTAGTAGAAAGAGATTCTGAGAGCTCACGTCAAAATGAAAGATAAGGTGGATGCTACGGATGAAGGTGATGATTCCATAATACTCCCCATTTTTATGGGACATAATAATTACCAGTCAATGGTAATTGTTTCTGTACTCAGGATTATTTTTGGAACTTTCTACTCTTCTTTATCTTACTCCATTCATGAGAGCTAAACTGTCGCTTTCTGCTGCTGTGATTTACCCCATTCTCCCAAAATGAAACAGTTCTGTAATATTGATAGAATTGTGCAATACGCCGCATGCAATATCCTCATCATCTGTGCAATACCCTTTTGTATGATAGCTGTCATCAGTGCAGTAAACCTATTTTGTATGACAACTCTCCTATGATGTTAACTTTTTGTACTCAGTATAACATATTGTTCTTTGCGGCTGTAACAATGAAATTTCCCCAATACAGGACGTATAAGGGATTAACTTTATTTATCTTTATCTCAGGGGAAAATATTTTAACACCACCACATTAGTGTGAAGTTTTAGTAAAGTTTTTCTGAAGACACTTTTTTGTACCCATCTTGAAAATATTACCCAAAGATAGCTAAATAAACAGAGCATTGTCTTGAATTTGATGCAAAATGTGTCACAAAGTTGTGAACATAATGCAAAATCGTCCTATAGTGTAGCAAAACACAGCCAGAGATCATTTTAATCCACAGGACTTCTTTGTCATGTATGTAAGGATCTAATTGTATTGACTCCAACCTAAGCGAGGGACTTTAATATCTCTTCTCCCACTGTGCGTGAGCAGCACTTACCAGAAATGAGAGAAAGCACTTCCAAGACCAGCTATGAAAAAACATACAACATACCGTGGTGTATTTAATTTTTCAACTTCGTCTAAACTTTAGACGAATGAAGTTCATGTATGAAGTTCATGTATGAAGTTTACAGATTTACAGGACAGGCGAACACTTTCTTCATTACACATTTAAAATCACTCTCCTTAGTTTGTAAGGTGTGCAGGAATTACATTTAGATTTTATATGCGTATGTGTAAGTGGTTTAAAAATTCCTTTCTTTAAAAGTCTCATTTAATCTTAAAGTGCATTACTATATTTTTCAGTAACAATTAAAGTTTTGTGCCTTTGTACAATCAGTGGGATCTGTTGCAATGCATATTTGTGAATGATAAAAGTAAATTGCACATTTGTCTAAGGAAATATGAGGTGTTTTATGAAATGTTTTGTAAAAGGATAGTTTATTAAATTTCAATATTTTCCTAATGTTCTTGTGCTTCTTTACACCAAAACAAAGAAAATACATGATATTTTAATTATTTATAGCAGAGTATGGTATAATTTTAATGGTCCGGCCCACTTGACATCTCCCTAGGCCGTATGTGGCCCACGATGAGAAATGAGTTTGACACCCCTGGTCTAAAGGGAAATGAGTCGTTGTATTAACCGGCCTGAGAATGCTGAGCCTGATGAATTCTGTTATGATTTCCTGGAAAAGTCTGGGATATTATGGAATTGTCATCACCGTTGCACATTCTTATATTAACACGATAACTCAAAACTATTATATGGATAATTTTAAAATGTTATACCCCCACAGACCTTAGTACGAGGAAGTTCTAACGGCTCAGTTGTAATGTAAAGTTAAATGTATGCAGCTTTGTCCTGGATCTTTATGTACTGTAACAAATGGAGATGCTGCTTACAAGACAGATTTTAAACTTGATCTGAAAAATTGGTCTGTATTTAAAAGTATTATTAAGCAATATTTTTAGTTTGAACATGTGAGGTTTTCTATAAAGCAGATATTTACAGTGCATATGTACCCTAATTTAATTTCTGAATCCTTTTAAGATATATAGATATAATAAGGATTAATTTAACAGTCCAGTTATTTATCCTACATTTTATCCTACTGTTATAATATAATTGTAATCACAATACAACAATAGAAATGTACTTATGAATATGAAGAGGCTTTTATTGGATGGACTACTTGGTTGGACCCGCGGTTAGGCCGGTTGCTCCATAGAGGGATTGGTTTTTCAATATGCATTATTAGAAATTTGGGGTTGTTGCAGTTTCACCAAATCTTCATTGGACTCTCCATTTCTCATTTGGCTTCAAATCAGAATGAGCTCACAGCGGTGCTGCGATGTTTTGCTTTGTCACTAAATGACCCATGATGTTGACTCCATAGATGTTCATCAAAAACTAAAGAACCTCCAGAGATAAACAGCTGGTTGCACTAAAGGTTCATTTAATTTCCCACTCTACCATAGCTGGATGACGGTACAAATGAGCACCAGTCACACATGAAATGATGAAAAACCACAGTTTCTGGTTCATGCAGCTGATTTCATAGAGATGATATTAAATGATTCAAATGACTGTAACTAAAAACACAGTTAACGAGTTAACTCAAAAATAATTTCATGGATCATTTCAAATTTTATACTGTCATAGACCTTAGTGTGAAGAGGAACTGGATTGATTTGGGAAAAAATTTTGGTTGGTTCGTTCTTACGCTACTGGATGCTCCATCTCCAAAAGTTTTAGGTCATAATTTCTCGACCATTGGTTCAATATAGTGGTGCATATGAATTGACTCTATGAGATCATATTTTACTCAGTAGAGGGAACTGTTTTACGAACAGTCGTGAGGACAGTTTAGGTCTGGGTTTTTAGGCGTCATTAATATACTGACCACTAAAACTAAATATACTGAATGCCACTCTGAATTATTAGACGGCTAATGTCCAAGGGCACAAATACCCTCTCCACGTCGTCCTAATTAGCTATTGCCCACTAATTGTCAATCTACAGTATTTCATCAGCAACAGCTTCCTGTGCCTCGTATTGCTGCCTTTAATTACAGTCCCACCAGCACCACCTGTAGGCTTCGTTTAAAGTATTTTACTCATCACTCCCCAGCAAATTCCCACTGAAGATAATATCTGCAAACAGCGATATTGTTGGAATCTAGAATATCTACAACAGCTGTAATAATAAACATTAAAAACCCAAGTTGTCTGACTGAACTCAATATGTGCTGATGTGGATGAACCAGAGGAGTATCACGTGATCATGTGACCTCAATTCAAATGTGCCTAAAAAATAAGCAAATTGAAAAAAGAAAAAAAAGAAGAACAATTATGAGATGTAGGTAAACTATTAATATTAAAGAAATAGTCTCACTAAGGCTGTTGTGACAGGAGGAAAACATTGTGTCAATGATTAAAAAAATATCCCAGTCAATGGTCAAGTACCCCAGTAAATGTCTGCTGCCAAAGGGAAGGTGAAACCTTTTGGTCAGCCAGTGGAAGCCTCGGGGGAGAGCAAATCAAAGGAATAAAAAGATATTGTGATGTTTGACGAGAACCTTTAGAAGGGTGGGCCGCTCTGCTGATAATGACAGAAAAATGTTCCCAGGTCCACCATGAAGATTTAAAGGCTTTAAAAGCTTAAAAGGAATAGTTCCTGCCTTTCACTTGTTACCAACAAAGTTAGCAGTTCCCTGGTCAAATAAATCAATCCTCAGCTTGTGGGAACTGTGCAAGCCAGGCTAAATGTGGTGCTTCCATTCTGTACGTTTAGCATGCACTCATTTTATTTTGAATAAAGTTCTAATCCCAAACATTATGTGTCATGTTTGAACATTAATAGAGAGCTTTGCTTAAATTAGCGTAGCTGGACAGACCACAGTGTCCACATTTCACCTCTCAACTGCTGCTTAATGCTGTGGTTTGGCACTGCTGCTCACGGCCTTTCAGTAAATACAAAATGCTTCACCATTTGGATATTAAGAATGACTATATCTTAAACTAATTACATTACCTCCGAGCTAACAAAGCCAAGCTTCATCAGCAGCGGCTCAATCACCATTTCTGCCACTTATCTACTAAATGGACCGGCTCTCCTCTCACTCCATCTGTTTGTGTTTCCTTCTGATGTAAATCTTTCCTCCCTCACTGCCCACGGATCTCTTTGACCATTTTATTTTATTTTTTCTGTTTCCTCAGTGTCCTTGTTCACCTTCCCTGTCACCTTCTCTCCTTCCTCTCACGTCAACTGTCTTCTGCTGCCGTGCTCGGTTGTCTCTTGCCTCGCTCACCTGTCACCCTCAGGGGTTTAATCATCAGCTTAATGTCACACCCTATTTAAGGAATGCCTGAAATCACACACACACAGGCACACAACTACGCTACCTCCCTGCTTGTTGGTGATCTTAGAATTTCAGCTTTCATCTTTTTTTTAAATTCTTGCTCGTAGCAAGCAACTTGAAAGGCAACTCGACAAGCTGGAGCCATCCCACATGCACGCCACCACCGCTCAGCTCTGTTTGCTTATATTCACTCGCTTGCTACGCTTATGTCTTTGATATAGTGTGTGACATATATAAATTTGAGGCCACAGCCACTCGGGCTGACACCATCTCTTGGGTGAAGATGAGTGGCAGGAAGATGTGGGGCCGATGCTTAACTTGTACTTTTAAACAACAGAGGCAGGCAGCTCTGGGGTTGATAAGAAGAGGAGCAGACGGAGAGCAGGAACGCGGATAAGAAGGTAGCTGACAGACAAAAAGTCATGCTGTCACATTTTTGGCATACTGCTGCAATGAAGAAACAGATTTTTAATTGAAAGTTATTGTTTTTTTTTTTAAATGAAAGGAAGCAAGATGGCCCAGATTTTGTTATTCCTAAATGACAAAATGTGAATACCTATAAACAGATAAATGTGCTCTTTAATTTATGGGATGGTGTGCTGGAAGATCAGCAGGCCAAAAGCAGCTAAATGATGCAGATGTTGTCTCCCCAAAAGTGTTGATCTGAAATAAGGAAGGGGCACCATCATAGATACTAAATTATGATGAATCAGTAACTGTGTTTGTCACATGGTTTCTGTTAGAAGACAACTTAATCTTACAGTTACGTTGACTTTCCCTGGGTTCTCATCAATAATTTTGTTACTTTACAGATGGGTGGAATTTGACATGGCAGTTTTGGATTGCTTGTTGTTTATTTTTCACTTTACTTTGCAATGAAATAATTGAAAGGTGATCATTTGAAATAGCTCAAAAATTTCAAATTACAGGTACCCTCATTTATCAATCAATTAGGGTATTAGGGATAATTGTTAAATTAATAGTTTTAGCTCTAATAAATAGGTACCGGTCTAAGTCATTTCAGGCTAATACCGAAATCATGTGAACATTTACAGTATTCTTAATACTTATTACAGAGTTGTTGCCAATGGGTTGTAAATTGTTGGTACTGTATGTTCCAGCATGTCCCTTTTCACGTCAACTACATTTATATATATATATATATATATATATATCTTTTATTACTTCACAGTATTAATATCATGCGCAATAGGATGCTCATTATCATGCTGTTAATCTTAGGTACTGGTTTGCATTTACTTTCTATACACTTAACTTTTACATTCTAACTTATATTTATATGATATTTTCTTTGCTCATTCACTGTATATTTTGTTAGTTTAATTTTAGGGCAAACTCTGGCACAAGATTTCCTTCGGGATCAACCTTGCACTTTGATATTTGATCCAAATATAAAGTAGGTTATAAATTAAATGTGTTTGGGAGTGCTGACTTTCAAGCCAAAATCTTATGTGTGGTTTAATCAACGAACCATTCATGTAAAGATCATCTTTACTATTGTTTCAACATATGAGAAACCTTGTAAGAAATACACCAACACACAACACCACACGTAAGTTTGTTGTGAGTGTAAAAGAAATATTTAAAATAAACATTATTATTAATATTTTTCTTTAATATTTGTCAAATATTATCTCATATTTGTGAGATCTTTGTCTATTTTGCTGAATTTCTAAATATTTAAATCAAATTTTAGATAAGTGATGAAGCAAATGTCATGAAAGCCTGATTCATGGCAGTGAGCTTTACAAAAGCCTTGTTAAACTTATTTTTCCCTTTATCCCCAAACCTTTGAATCTTTTTTTTTCCCATTTTAAAACAGGCTCTATTTTTTACCACCTGCATGGTTTATAGGCGATAAGCTCCCCAAGGGAGCAATCACTGACAAATTGAAAATTCATAACCATGTAAATATTTCACTAACATGGCGCGGCTGACATCCACAGCCTTCTGTTACGGCCCTACCAGACGGCCTGAGGCTGGGTTTGACATTGTGTAAAAATATAAAGTCCCCATTAATCCACTTGGTTTAAACTTCCAGATGTTACATCCGCCTTGACACGCTCGACCAGGTGACTTCATGACACATCTCACTGGAGCAGGGCTGTTCTTTTAAAAATGAAGAAAAAATAGTGAGGAAGAAATGTGAGATTAATTGCACATTTCTTTCTCAACCTGCTTCTTGTAGCAGCTGAGGTGGATAGATCTTAAAGAGAGAGGCTCTCTTTGAAAAGCACAGAGCTCTCGCTGTCTGATACCTCCTGTAGTATCAAAGTAGGAGGAAGGATGGATTTGTCTCACTCGCTAATATAAAGCTCAGTCCTCCCTCCATATATGTTTCAAAAGATTCTTTCTCCCATCTGTCGCAAAGTTTTCCAACAACTTTTATGGGGTAATGCGCTCCAGTGGCGCTCGTCGTGGTACTTTCTGGGCCCTGGGCCTTTTAGTTGTAGCTGGTGCCTTGGGCTTTGCATCCTTGGTATTCTAGCGGTTTTGGGGACTGTCTGGACTATCTAGCTTCTGTTGGATACTGGTGGGGATCTTGCTCCATGATCCTGGCCCAACACACCAGCATCTACTACGACCTGATCTACAGTGGTGATTTGATCAACCAGTGTCTGAGGCACTGAGGCAGTGTTTGAGGTCAACATCAGCGCTCTGTGAGGGACCCCTTAGGCTCTGGGTTAGCTGGGTTGCATGGAGCACAAACCATTACACTGTTTGTTACTGATACTGCCCGTTTTATCATCTATGTTTGACTTTATGTTCCACATAAGGTGTATCACGCCCTCCTTGATGAAAAAATAGGTATTAAATCCAAATAAAGAGTAATAAACTAGTCATCAAAGAGAGATGTTGAAGGCCACATACGCAAACTCACATGCACAGAAATATATCTGTTGCATTTTAAGAAATGGTTTCCACCAAATCATAACACAAACCACAATTTTAAACACAGACAGGTGGAAAGGAAAAAAGAAAAAAAAAGTTTTTTGAGTAATATTGTTCGGCTTAAATTTTCATTAAAGAAAAGTTATTAGAAAAGTACAACAAAAACCAAAAATTCAGCACTTTTCTGATACACTCAGATGGGGAAAGGTTTTACCCCATGAAACAGCTTCTGGAGATTCAAGGCAAAACTAAATATACCAGAAGAAAGTGGCAATCAAGAGTTCAGATAACACTGATCAACACAGTTCATGCACCAAAGCAGATGGCAAAAGCTTGAAGGTGCAAATTGTAAACTTAAGGGTTTATCTCACTGAATAAATTAGTTTTTTTTTTAAGCGTATGATCATTGTAGAAAATAAAAATTAGTGTTTAATTTAAGCTTACAATGAGTCCTTTAGATTTCTAGAGGGAGTTTTACCTCTCCCATGGAGGTTGTCATGTTATGTTGCCAAGTTTGTACAGTAGCCTAGAATGGACTAAGACTGCTGTAAAACTGAATCTCGAGAGGACTTTTTGTATTTTAAGGCGTAAGGGGCAGAGATGATGGTGCCTCTGATATAATGAAGAAGAGGAAAAGTATACGGTACAAGTGGTTGCGGACTACTTTTATCTCAACGCGGCTGAGAGAGGTCAACGCAGTTCAGGAGGATCCCCTCACAGGACCTCTACCGCTGATCAGTCGTGGTGGCTTTCAGATCCAACAGAGCTTTTCAACTTAATTTTGGATATTATGACTTGTAGTATAGTATAGAATACAATAGAATACAATAGAATGGCCTTTATTGTCATAGCGCAGGGTACAAAAAAAATATGGGTGCTCCCCCCAATCATTGCATTTGAAAAGTATGAAAAAACAAAGCTAAGCTGAACAACATAAATAAAGACACATAAAACATATAAAGAAAACAAGACACGTAAAGTGTTTGAAGACAAAGTATTTTACCGTACGAGATATATTGAATCATTTTATGGTCCGTCTTCTCTACCTGTTTAGGAAAATGATACAAAGATGTTTCGCTCCAGAAATCTTTCTCTGTACAAAATTTCTTCCAACTTTCATGCCATATTCCAGTTCCTTGAACTGCTTATTGAGGCCAATCATTTGGGAACAGCACCAATGTATAATACTCCAACACGTGTAAGAAACTTATACTAATTTACTATTTGACTAATGATCTCTGGCCTTTGATCAAGTTTTTCATCCATCATCCGGGTGCAGACAGAATGCAGCCTTTTTCATGCATAGGTGATAATGAGGTAATTTATTAAGGCTGAACGTGTATAATAATCTGATGTCATTTAGTTAACAATTAGGAAGCTGCCCCAATCAATGTTACTGTGAGGGATGATAATGTACCAGGCCCCAGGGACAAGGGCCATTTTGGAAAATGAGCAGAATGCAGCGGAAGAATGCGGAGAAAAAAAATGGCTAGGCTCACAAGGCTCAAATAAAATCTGATATAAGACAGAAATAAGGAGGAACTTATCCTGATAATATCATGAAAATAATGTGTTGTAAATAATAAATGGGGGCTATCCCTTCGATAAATGGATTATAAAATACATAACAATTGTTTTGTTAGTGTATAATCATCTGAAAATAAGTATAATTTTTTTTATTGTAGGGTTTAAAATAGTTCTCTGTATCTACAGATGGAGTGGGTTCCTCTTTCATGAAGGCTGTCATGTTGTGCTGTTTGTTAAGTAACCTAAATGGACAAACCCAACGCTAGCTCCACGGAGGTCTTTTCACATTTCAAGGTTGGTATGGCAGAAAGAGAATAAAGAAACATTTCGCCTTTATGAAACAACAAAGAAGAAAAAGATTTTAAAAAAGATAAATAAGTTGTTGCTTGCTAAGTATTTTCAACTTGGCAGGCCAGCTATGGCCTCACAGCGTGTCCCTCACGGGATATCATCCTTAGCGCTAGTCAGCTCTATGCGGTTTGTGCCATGACTGGCTCTGGGTAAGCTTGGAAAAGGGAAAGGTCTCGCCACAAGCTTTACAGCACCCTCTACTCTTTGATATATACATGCTGCCACTGGGTCATATTATAAACAGGTTCAGTCAACTGGTACACATTTTTCAAAAAGAAATAGTGACCCAATATGGGCTCAACCAACTAGTTGAGTAGAACAAGGTTGTCGTTTTTTATTTATTTTGCTACTAGTACAACTGTAAAATCATTTCAGATGAATGAAACAGCTCAGTTAAGTTTCCAATTATGGCATACAACAGTCCGGTCTTGATATAGTAAATAGCAATGGATGTTTGACCCTTGAACCAGAATCCAATGGTCTGTTTTTCACTTCCACAGTGTTGAGAGCCAACAAGAGAAAGTCTGTGACCCATTTTGAGTTGTGATTGATTGCTATAAGGTAATCTCTGACTGAGAGACTGACATAACAAGGTCAGGAGTTGCCAATGGGAGACTGAAACATGCCAGCGCGTAGCTACATAAATCAAGGAAGTAAACAACACACAAAAATATAAACATGTCAGACTACTTTCTAAGTCAAAAAAATGAAACAAATTTAAATAAATAAACCAGAGTCAACAGCAACAAAGTAGAACTAGGCTCTAATCTCTAGGGAAGGTTCAAAAAATTGTACACTTGGGGAATTTTTACTCCTTGAATCTAGAGTGTAGTAGGTGATCTAGTTTAATTTCCTGTCACAGAGGTCTCTTTTATAATGGTGGTCCTCGATGGGCAGGGGGACATGTTGGCAGCAGACTGTTGGCGCTGTATTCAGCTTTTTACTTCATGCCTCCGACGAAGCTGTAATTAATTGCATGCCTGCTTCGACAAAAACAAGCAACTAAAATGAAGTAGTTGGTACAAGTTTCACTTTATTGTGACAATTGACTGGTGCTAAAGGAAAATATATATAATTTTGCCTAGTTTCCGCGCTTTCATATTGGTTCCCCCTGGGATCATACACAAGGTTAATTCTCCTAAGTAGCTAATTTTATTTTACGGCTGTGACAACTACTTTATATTTTACAGGTTTTGGACACAGTTTTTCTTTGTTTGATACTTTTATCTTCACTAGGGCTGCACAAAACTCCATTCATGTTCAGAATCATATTTAATTCTGAATGATTGTTTGTCTCACAGATTTCGTTTACAGGCACACCAGTATTTTTTTTAGGTTATTATCTGGTTTTTGAACTATCCCATTTTCAGCAACCTGAATATTATGAGGTTTATAAGAAACCCGGATATTTGAGATGGAGTTGAACCAAAGAGTCCAGGTTGCTGTCACCTCAAACAAGTTAGTAACCAAGCGATAGTCCCAAGGTTAACACAATAATAACTTGTCTAAAACAGCATTGGGGATAGTTCTGTGGCTTCCTGCTCCTGGTCTCATGAAAGGTTCAAATACAGCCAGCAAAGGGACGTCTGAATCATACGGATATTTCATCTCTCAAATCACCGTACTCCATCATGACTAGCCTCTTCCCCAACCGGTCACAACTCTGTTTTTTCATGCAGCTCTTTCCTGTCCTACACATCAAACTGACAGCTGCCAAAGTGAAGGACATGTTCAATATTGTCTGTTGCCCTCGTCTCCTTTTTCTGGTAATGAGGTGAATAAGTCATGCCCACAGCATCACGTTGGCAGTTACTAGTAAAATGCTCGCTATAAACTGAAGTGGCCTCATTTTTTAGAGCCGCAGTCACAATAATTTATAGTTAGACTAGCACTTAACCAGGATGGGCAATTATAGAAAACATATGAGTGGATTATCATTCATTTATGGTTCTTGTGATGCCAACCATTTAATGACTGATTTTTTGTGTGATGTGTAATACCATAGGCCCAGATGCCATTCTTAAAAAAAGAACAAATAGATGCCCAGCTGCTGGATGCTATTCGGTGTAATGCTTGTTTTATTTCTTTCCATATGGCTATTTCTTTAACTAAAAAAAGGCTTGATACTAAGCATTTCACCTGCTTGTGAAAGAGTTTTCTATTCTCGGCCTTCTGTAAGTTTACATAACCTTACATATAACACCGTTCGTTCTTACCTATATTCTATAGTGCCTGAATCCGATATGTTCCTTGAGACAGTGTGTCTCCATTTTAGCCAAAAGTATTTTATAAAGACATAACCTTAGCGATAGTATACATGTTAACATGATAGTCAATAACCTATAGATTACTTGGGTTTATCTCAATGCTAAAGAGTAACCTTATGCACTCTTCATTTGAGGTGACAGACTAATGGATCAGAAAGTGACTTTCAGCGTTGCATCAAACTGTGTTTCACATGTATTCCTGTATCAACTATCTCAAAGACATCCATTCTCCCCCGCCTGCTCCTTCACCTTGGTTGGCCTGACCAAAGAAATTCTTCCACACTGCTGGTGTGAAAATGGAATCAAAGTGAAGTAAATCAGAAACACGTTATTGTATTTTGAACATGCTGCTTATGAAGGAAGACAGCAGAGCAGAAACAGTAAGAGAGAAACAGGACAATTTTGATCTGCTGCAGCACAGGTGTGTGTGTGTCTAGAAAAGAGAAGTCGTCCTAGACATTTTCTTTGGGAAACACTAAACACACTAAAATAAAATTTACGTCTTTTCCATCAATTAAAGAATCCCATATTATCTATCTACCCATTTTATAACAATACATCCATCTGTTTTCTATACCTGCTGAAGCTTTGCAGGGTGACGGAGGTCTGGAACCAATCCCTACTAGACTTTGGGCGAGAAGATGGGAAAACAAGTTCAATAAAAGGGCCTAAACATAAGCCAGCGTGTTTAAGGTCAACCCAACGTTTAAACGCGAAGAAGGCATAATGGGGGGCTGCTATTGCTCTGGCTGGCCGATGTAGTTTCCTGCATATGTGTAAGGCTGAACAGCCGGTCAGGGATGTGTTGTTTGATGATGTAATGTGACTGGTGTACAAGTAAAAAAATTAAAAAGCAGCTATTGACAGATAGCAGCTAACTCAAACAAGAGGTACATTAACAGAAATCCTTTCTATGTTTGGTTAGAGGTCCAGGAGTGAATGAAATCAATTATCTTGAAACTAGGAGCATAAATTATTGTTGTTGCCATAACCCTTGAAACCAAGGCTTCAGCATCTTGTACTCAAGGTTTGCTCACTATGTAAAATCATACACTATAGGACTATTACGCCGCATTGGATTTGCTGAATGAAATAAATAAACAGTATATAAACAAAGGCTTCCTTTAGCAGGGTTTTCTTTCAGTCGCATTGTGTTTTCACCTTGTAAAAATATTTTTAGAGAGAACAACCATACACACTCGTGTTTACATTCAATATAGGAGATTTAGTGTCGAAGGAGGAGGAACTCAAACAGACAAGGGAATAAGATAGAAGAGGTCTCAGGTCTAGATTAAAAATCATTATTTTCTTCCTGTGAGGCGTTAACACCATGCTGTCATATTCTATATATTCATACCAAATTTTGCTAAATACTAAATTGTGATATGTATTAAATGGACGAAAAATCGAATCTGAGCAAGCACCCTTTAACTGATAGTTATGAGATTGAATATAAAAAGCCTTTCGATGTGTTGAATTTATAGTCATTAAATTAGTACAAAATGTGCTTAATTGTGCACAATTAATCAGGTTTTAATCTTGATTATGATTATGGCATAAAACAGTTTAAGTTATTTCTCGTCACTGTGGCCAAAGTCTTGCTCATGGAGGAATTTGTTTGTTCTCTTAACGATATGGAATAAAGAGCTTATAATACCCCCCGACAACCACCACCTTATCGTGGTGGAGGGGTTTGTGTTCCCTAGTGTGCTCCAAGGAACTGTGTCGTATGGTCTCCCGGGGAAAAAATAGGTCCTAGGTGAAGGGTCAGACAAAGAGCGGTAAAGACCCCTGATGAGTGTGAAAAACAAGGACTCAAATACCCTGCCCGGAGGATTACCGCGGCCCCACACTGGCGCCAGGCCTGGGATAGGGGCCCGCCAGCGAGCTGCTGGTGGTCGGACCTTCACCCATGGGGCCCGGTGGGGTTCAGCCCGAAACAGGGACATGGGTCCCTCCTCCCCAACCACGGAGGAATCAGCAGGGGTCCGGTGCATTGTGGATTGGGCAATAGGGAAAGGCAGGGGCCTTGGCGGTCCGATTCCCGACTACAAAAGCCGACGATGGGGACATGTAATGTTACTTCACTGATTGGAAAAGAGCCTGAGCTTGTGCGAGAGGCCGAGAGGTACCGACTACATATAGTCGGGCTCACCTCTACACACACCACTGGTTGTGGAACCCGCCCTCTCGATGGGGGCTGGACCCTCTACTATGCTGGAGTAGCTTCAGGTGATATGCAGAGGGCAGGTGTGGGCTTACCCATAGCTGTCCAGCTATGTATTGGAGTTTACCCCAGTGGATGAAAGCTTTTTTGCTGCTCATTTGAAGAGAATCAAATCTCTGTAAATTAAATCCGGAAATCCAGGGTTACAGTCATGACAAAGCTGATACACAAACAAACAGACACACACACACATATATGTTATATATATACATATATATATATACATATATATATATATATATATCCATATACACACATATAATCAGAATCAAAATTGGCTTCCATCAAACCTCAGAATCCACAGTTCTCTAACACTGACTGGTCGGATGTTGTGTTGCCTTTGAACCGATGCCCTTCTTGTGCGGAATACCTCCCTGAGGTTGAGGAGCTGACAGATCAAGGCCAGCCTGTGGTGACAGCAGCAAATTAAGATGTATTGCTTTAACAGGGTGACGAAATCAGGACATCAGAAGGGGAAACCAAGGAACTAGTCGAGACCTACCCTCATGTCTCCTTGAACAGAAGCTAATTTGACAACCTCAAGG
This sequence comes from Lophius americanus, assembly GCA_037951165.1. Taxonomy (NCBI): domain Eukaryota; kingdom Metazoa; phylum Chordata; class Actinopteri; order Lophiiformes; family Lophiidae; genus Lophius; species Lophius americanus. The sequence goes on along the minus strand of JBBDHG010000020.1, from coordinate 15,647 downwards.
GATTTTGTTTTCCTTTTTAGATGTGTGAATTTCCCGGTACTCTTGTGTGCTTTTTTCGTGGTATTTGCTCTAAGGACCGGCTGTTCATGTTGCAACATAAATTACGAAACTTTAATGTTAAAAGTGGATGGAAATATTTCCATCCTGGGTCTGAGTCTTTGTCCTGCTCCTCTCCTGCTCCCCCTGGCCTCTGTGAGCCTGCATAGCAATGAGTCTCCCTCTCCCTTATTCTCCCCTAGTCTGACAGCATAATAAAACACAGCGGTACAGTTTTTAAAACTTTATCTACTAGCTGTATGGGAGAGGACAAATATGGATATCTATTTCAGTGTGCCTTCCTGCAGTTGGCATTTGTTGATTTATTTTTTTGCTTAGTTTTTATTGTAGAAAAAAAACTTTTATGGAAAGAGAATAATCTTTTTCCTTTCCATCAACAAAACAAAGCAAAATCCGTTAACAATACCTGTATGTTTTCTGTTTCTGTAGCTGTTCGACCACATTCTCCCCGATGCAGGGTACTGCCGAACAGAACAGTGGAGACGTCCGTGTCAGTGTCCATCTGACTCAGGTGTCTTTTTCTCAAATGCTGTCCAAATTGTTTGACTACGAAGGATACTTAAGTTTATTTGAGGGTACAAATGGGAGCGTTGGTCATTCGTTGAGTTGTGATCAGGCACTTTGAGGGAATAAAAACCAGTTGTACCATTAAAGCCTTTAATGTCCTCACTGGGGGAAAAAAAGGACTAAAAAATGTATTTCTTTGCATATTTCATTTATTATGGGCATTTGGTAATTTAGTCTCTTAATCACTTTAAATTTACAATAAAAAAGACAAATTGTTTGGTCAAGCATGTTTTCAAATTGTTAAAAAAAAATCTGACTAATTAATAGATTACATTATGAAAATGTAATAATGAGGTAAAAGTTCAGTTTCTTCTGAGGAAAGCTTTAATTGTCAAGTATTGTATATTTTCAAGTATATAAGACCTTATCTCTCAGGCTGAGCCAAGCCACTTTTGGGATTTGGAAATTTTCACTCTCACACTGGCCGCTCCACGCTCAGCCAACAGGACCACATCATCTACAAACAGCAGAGATGTGAATCAAAGCTCCTCATACCGGAAGCTCTCCTCACGTCGACTGCACCATGAGATCTTACTGCAAATGTATATCAAGAACAGAATCTGAGACAAGGGACAAACTTGACGGAGTTCAACACTCAATGAAAGTCAAATGTGTGTAATGTTCTTCAGAGGAAACGGACACAAAACTCACTTTTGTAATGCAAAGATCGAATGGCTCATAGCAATGGCCCCGGTATCCCATACCCCTGCAGTACCCCACTGGAATCCCAGAGGGACACGGTCATAGGACTCCTCCAAATCTATGAAATACAGGTAGACTAGATTGGCAAATTCCCTAGACTACAGGCAAACCTGCAACGATCAACGTTCCACGACCAGAATGGAATTCACACTGTTCCTCCTGAAACCGAGGTTCAACGATCAATCAAAGCCAGTGGAAGTAGTCACCAAAGTCAAACTGGAATGGAAAGTCCTGACATCAACCCCGCATTTCAACACTACAAGATATGTAACCCGACTCACATGATGGTCACATAGGTGAGAAATCCACTTGTTACTTCATCAACCGTAACAACCTACAACAGTGAAATGGTGGGTTGATTCTCAAAGTCCTAATGACCTCACAGAAGGTTGAACACCTGAAACTCTCCATGTATTCAAAATGAAGTCCAGTTACTTTCAATTTAACTTTCAATTTAACCTCGTAGAATAGCCATGACCTGGATGACTGAAAATGTAACTCACACACTTTTTTATGCACACATAATCCACCTAAACAAATTGTACGATATCATATATTTTATATTGATTATTAAGTCCATGTTTGGCTACATGTTTACTTTTAACAAGCCAGAGCTTTTAACAAGCCACAGACTCAGAGACAGATTGGAACCGTAGCCATCCTCCGGGACTAATGAACAGCATGAAGTAAAGCAGCTCAAACCGGATTCTGGTTGGATTACAAAGTTGATGATTGTTGAAAAATGTGGAAAAAAAGTTTTATTTTGTGAATATCAAGATTGTAAGCAATGTATTTTACAAGCAATTTGCAGATTGCCCTTTTTTATTTTCTGTGATAGAAATCACTATTTAGATGGTGACATTATTTTCAACTTAAAGGTGCTACCTCAACTGCTGCGATGAAACATAACCTTTCTTTAGAACATTCAAGCACTGAATCACGTTGTCATGGGAACCATTCAATTGCAGCCCTAAGCCTTACAGTCTCTCTCTGTCTCTCTATATATCTATACCCCTTTGCATCCCACTGTCTTAATCCTCCTGTAATACACAAACGCCCAAACATTCCTAACACTCAGTGAAAATATAAGTATTTTTAAATGTGAGGAAAATCTGTTTGTTTTGTTGAATGTAGAATAGACGGACGCCGGTTTCCAACACTAAGAGGACATTAAATCGAGCTACGAAAGTTGAAGTCACAGCTTGAGATATGTCCAGAAGTGCATCCTTTGTGTAATTTAAATTTCTGAATGAGTCAAATGTCATTACAGCACAACCTTTGTGTATAGCTTGGCATTTAGAGGAAATTAATTTAAGATGGTTTACTTTAAATTGGTGAGTGAGTCTCACTTTTCCTTAAACACATATCTGGAGGCAAATTCTTTTTTATTTATGATTACAGCCAGATGCAATTATCAAATTATTTATTGAACAGACAGAATATAGTAGGGGATTGATTAAGAATAATCTTCTTTTTTTTTTTTTAAAAGAAGTTTATTTATTGTTTTGTCAATCCACTATTTAGTATTACTCATTTGTAACCGTACCCAGTTATTTTATTATCTGTTTCGGTGGTTATCATAACACTTACTTCTTCATCACTCTTGTCCATGCATCTGTTTGATATCCCTAGTGACACTGCTGGATTCTTCACTGCATCAATTACAGCGGTCTCTAGCTGTTGTGCTGGCTGCCAGCCAGTAAAATTGAAATTAAAATCACTCATAATCCTTCAAAGGAATTGATAAATATAACACTAATGACAGTGGAACACACTAATGAAGAACAAGAAAGATAATTAATGACACATACCTCAAAAATATTCTATCGTCTCCCCATTGTGTATTGAACATTTTGTGACAATGTAAATAAAATTAATTAACAAATCACTTCTCCCCTTCAGCCAAACCCAAAGCGAAGTTTGAAGTACATCAGTCATCAAACTATCAAGCTCTTTTTAAACCGAGTCCCTTCCTGGTTTCCACATGAGGCCGGGCCGTGACTTCGGGAACAGCTGAACAGTGAGCTGGTGCACAGATGAGATGGTGCAGAAAGAGAAAATGAACCATCAGCGGACATGAAATGCTGCCAAAGTTTCACAGGTTCAACTAATGTGGGACAATGTGATGGTCTCGCCACCTCCTGTATATGTGTTGCCATTGTGAGTATGCACCAATCTTGCTTTTGAAGCAGCCATTCATCAGATGGGAGTGTGTGAGTGTCAAGTAAATGGTTAATGAAATGGATTAGCAACTGAAAAAGGGCCCTTGATGTAAAGCTCAAATCTTTCCTCAAATTCAGGAGTGCTGACCGGTCAAAGCTCTACATCTGTTTAAAGGTGGGCCACAATTATGGGCCACAATTATTATTAACTCATTTACACTGTGTAAAAACATGATGGTCAGCATGAAAATCCAATTAATGAAGTAGTCATATGCTGAGTCAACTGAGCAAAGTGGCTTTGACACCCTCTATAAGCATTAATTAGATATCTCTGTAGCATATTCATTACGATGTCAGTAAATGAAGGAAGGCTGGGCTCTCATCACAACATGCTGAAATCTCTAATCAAATATAGCAACGGCTATGATTTTGCAGAGTTGCGGATCTCCTCCCACCAATTACTGATAATGAGCATAAAGTCTGTCATGTGTTAAAACGAGAGGGAAAATAAGCCTTGTTTGGATTTCAGCAAAGAGAGCTGCACTTAAGTGTGAGAAAACTTGATCATTCAAAATTAATTTTGAATAATTGAAATGATTGGCACAATGGACAAGATATGAAAAGTAACACTTAATTGGACCACAGCACAGTTCTTCCTTTTGATGTATTCATGGGGCTGCCATAAACAATATGTTTGTAGACGACAAATTGTCCAAGAAATAATTGGCATCTTCTTGTAATCTAAAGCCCATTCAATGCAGCTCACAAAACAGCATGATAATGCAAGTAAACATTCTCAAGGAGTAATTAACTTTTAATTCATAAAATTACTCCGACAAAAGAAATGGAACGGGGAAAAAACAAGCAGAAATTAGCAGCTAGTTGAAGGGCCTGTAGATAAGTTGACAACTGGTAAAAAGTGAAAAGGAATCAGTTTCTCAAATAACTTTTTTTGTCAAGCATCTTTGGCTCTCTAGAATTTAATGACAGCCCTATCTGCTAGCTTCAGACACTTTTTAGACTTAATTGAGATATTTATAAGCAGATTGATCAACAGCAAACTACTTTGCAGCATCTTTTATGGAAAATCAGCCAAAGTTCTCAATAAACTCCAGTATATTCAGAACTCTGCTGTTTCCTCCTCCTCCACTCTTACTCTTTGTCCTTCAGAACCTTCTCTGGCTTCCCATCCCACAACGTACCCAGTTTTAAGTCCTTCTCATCACCCAAAAAAGCCCTCCATAACCATGCTTTTTCGGTAGCTGCCAGTTCCCTTTGGAACTCCTTATCCGAACACATTTGAAATTAACATGACGTGAAGTAGTACCCGAGGATTTAACTCCATTTACATTGGTAATAATATAAGGTATGAATTGCAACAGCTAATTCATTTTTCAGACAGCTGATTTGAATGGGAGTCAGTTGAGGGCTGACTTCCTTCCAAGAACCCGTCCCCGACATGCAAATCACTGCCAGAGCACACACAGCTAGAGGATATACTTGAGGGCAGCTTCCTAAAAAGTGTATGGCACAACTCCAGCTAATAACGCACCTCTACGGCACTAACGAGTGGCTGCAGTCTTGAAACTCAAAATTTCTGACAGTCACTGAATCCTCCCTTTTCAAATATTGTCTAATATAACTTACAGAGAGGCAATTTGACGAGATAAATGTGAGCCGCTGTAGAAAAAAGAGTAACTCAAATTGTAATAGAAAAACAAAAAATTGACATAAGAAAGTAACTCCAAAATAAATAAAATAAACACTCCGTCATTGTATGAATGATTTTTGGTCTGACTCAGGAACAATAACACTGAAATAAAAGAAGGGCTGAGAGTACGGTCTGTAACTGCCTGAAAAAACGTTCAAAACAGAAAACTAATGCTGCTGGATTCCCTACAATGCAATAAGCAGCCATCACATTTCCCAAGAGATAGATCCAAATGCAGTTACCTACAACAGTACATCCAGTGGTCTGATTAAAAAAGCTGTTAACTTGACATAAATCAGTCATTATATCCCATAAAAGTCTGCAATATTATGGTATAGTCATTGTGCGATTGCCATGTTCACCACTGATACTTTGTGTTAATGCTGTAACTCAAAAACGATCCCATGGATAATTTTCAAATTTCATGACCCCATAGAACGTAAGACGATCCCCTACAACGCAGGGGATTGGGAGTTTTTCAGGGATACATCTTTGCTGTCGGTGAAGTCGACATAGGCCTAGTTAGTAGTACTGGAATGATTTGGTAGTGAAGCTTTGAGGAATAAAAATCATAATCTGCTACGGCAGACTCAATTATAGAAGGACGCATTCAGTGGTCATTTTTATGACGGTAATGCTGCAAAACCATTATGAAAGTTCTTACGCTTGTCAATACAAGACTTGATGTTACTGTACTGGATGTATGTTAGTGTGATTTTGAGAAGGAATGAAAGCATAGCAGGTTATAGTTGTGCGTGGTAATTCAAAGTAATCACCTCTTATTATTAATCCTTTCATTTTTTATCAAGCAACAAACATAAGCAAAAAATGTATTAATTCATTAATAAAAGGGTAGAGTGCCTCCATTGTTTGTAAATAGGAAGCAGGTATGTTGGTTGCACCTCACAAGAGAGAACTGGGTTAGGCACCCCAGTTCAGTTTTTATCGGCTACCCATTAAAAAGGCAGTTTTTTCTCGCCATTGTCACCAAGTGCTTGCTCAAGGAGGAATTTGTTGGGTCTCTGTAGACAATTATATAAAAAGTTTGGTGTAAACCTGCTCTTTCTGGAAAGCACCATAAGACAACTGTTCAGTCTCAGATATATGTTGTGTTATCCTAGGTTATTCCCCTCCACCCCATAATAAAAGCTAATCTGATAACTACACGTATCACGAGGGACTATTTTCGGACTATTCGTGATAAAAGAAAGGAGACAATGTCACTTATATACTGCAATGATGTCTGAAGTACTTAAAGAAAGATCTGAATGAAAACAAAATGAGAGTGGATTTTCAGACTATCTACTGTAGTACGCCTCCTTCCAAAGTCAAGCAGTTTCAATAGGACTGCACAATTTACGGAAAACAGGATAAACTTGCACCAACTTAATATAGCTTTTATTGGTTAGTCTGATTATTACTTTCCACAATTAGTCTACTCATGAGTAGTCCTTTAAAATACGTCATTTTCAGTCACATGCATTCTTCCAGTCAAAGTAAACATAGTTGGGATTCCCTCAAAACAAATATGTATACAACGCCGAATGGATGACAGATTTGCAAACACTAAGCCTGCAAATACAATTGTAGATTTGCACCAAAGCTTTAACAAAAAGGAAATGCTTTTTCCATCATTTGGAGAAGTTTGGCTTCAGTGAAGATGACAAATGCAAAGAATGAAGGTAAACAATTCAGGTATTGTCAAATAACTTCACAGGCAATGCAACAAAAGAAGCATAAAATATATATGTCATTGTTCAGCACTCTTATTGCAGATATGGGATTGAAATAGTCATGATATTGTTTTGAAATCATATTGCAAAGAGAGTTTGGGGGTGCAATCGAAACACCCACAGTCTCACGTGAGCGCAGGTCTCCATCTCACAGTTTCCCTTTGAATCTGCTTCACATTGACTTCACTGACAACTCTGCTTTTTGCAGGCAGTCTTGTCCCCAGGAGGACCCAGTCCAAGAGCCTGTTCACATCTGGCATTAACATGAGCACTGAGTGATGTCATCACAAGTGGATGGCTCCTAATACACACAAAAGATAGATTGAATCGGTGTGCCAGCTTGTCCACTTTCTTGTCAAAGAAGCCAACATATAGATATGCTAAATGACAAAATTTTAATGAAATTTTCATGTTTAATTTTACAAATATATAAGCAGGACTCCACACTCATCAAAAAACATTATCTTAAAAATATGTAGTGTTTAATATTTGACAACTATGATCTGTTTGTTATTGTTATAAAGTAAGATAACAAATTAGGTATAAGCCTTTTACTAATAAGTGTGCGAGTAAAGAAGAAAAATATAACTATAACCAAGTCCAAACACCATCCAACTAATGTAAAATATATAGAAAGGGGTTTCTTTATTTATGAGAACATTAATGCTTTGGTGAGCATCCATGCAAAGTTGCACCACAGAATTGACTGTGACAACTAAACAACATAAACCTCCAGCTCAGTTTCGCACTCTACGCTTCACAGCTACAAGCAACAGTCCCATGATAGTTTTACCTTCATAATAAGACTTGATCATGGAATCACATTGATTACATTAACGGCTAAATAGTTATTCCACAACAACAATAATTCACCAATATTTTTTGTGTTGTAAGTCAATTATTTAAGCACAATTTAGTCTTACTTATTATCACTAGGTCCTGATTACATGTTAATATGCACAAAATCCTTTTTTGTTCATACATTGCAAGTACTATCCATGAAATAAGAAACAAACATTTTCTAATTTACCCTATCCCTTAAAGGTGTGCATGAATGTTGTGCATGCCGTATTGTTGACTTATTGAAAAATTTCAGTCTATTACTTCAGCCACACATTCAACATTCAATTGTGCATGTAATACTTAGCGAATGTAGGGCATAGAGAATCATACAACTGCAGTTTCCATGTAAAATGCTCACATGGAAATTAAATTTAAAAGGCCCATCAACAAAACAGCATGTAAAAGGACAGATGAGACACCTTAGTTGATATAACACCCAACACATTCAATCACATTCTGGATATACTTTTGGACAGGTTTCTCGTTGGTTGCACAGCTCGCCAATATCACAGCAAGTGAAACACAATGAAGGCGATTGCCACCAGTAACAATAAAGGCTCCATAAATATATAGAAAACATCACAAAGATGACAGATAAGAGGACCATTAATGTTTGATGGCAAACCACACAGAGTCACATAGTGTACAATAGCCCATGCCAAAGAGAACTGCAAGTAGCGAGAAATGAAGTACTGCATATGTGATTCAGCACCATGGACAGCAATCGTGTCTTTTCCCCATTTTCGATTCTGCCCTGCAATGCACGGGTTTGGTTGAAACCTCTGTACAAAATTGGTGTAATAATGCCAGAACAATAAGGCTAAAGCAGAAAATGTCACTTTTTATAAAATTTAAAAAGTAAATAGTGAGCAAAGGGAATCGACCTACTTATCTTTTTTTAGGTTTAATGGCAAAATATACTAAATGCTAGCCAATGCTATTGACTAGATCACATAACAACAGTTTAAACAGCTCAATTTAACTGTTTTTGTGAAAAAATATAGCACAAAATAATTTTTGCTGACCACGGTTACAGCTAAGTAATAACTTCTCTGGTACTTGTTACTGGCAAATTCACGTGTTAGTCTGCAGGTAGGGTGTTCTTTCCAGCATATGAGTCAGTCTTCCTCCTCGAGACATACTACGGATCCATACACCCCTAATGATAGAGTTTGGTTTTAATATACCCGCGGAACAGCAACCTAAATCTTCTGTGTCTGATTGTAGATGGCACTGAAATACTGGAGTGACTTTTATTGTGATTTTAGGGCAGCGGTGGTATACGTTAAGGATTTTAGGCATGGAGCTCTGATTTAGATGTAGAACACATCGGAAAAAAATCTTTGGACTCCGCAGCTAAACAAGCCTATAAAGGTTTACTTAATATTTTGACACCATTTGTGTGTCTTGGGTGAGGGAGAAATGTCATTAAGGATTGAGTTATTTTGAGACTGGATTACAATGGTCAATAAATGGAGCATTTTGTGTTGAAAGTATCAAAAAAGGTATCCAAGCAGTTCTGGATTGTATATTTTGGAAACAAATCAATTATAGCATGTTAGTTGAAAAATAATAATGAATACAAATGACAAGATTTGCTGCAGAACAGAATGACCACCATGGACAGCGACCAGGTAATTTCTGATTTATAAACTTTACTGTTTTCTGCCAAACTCCATATTATGCAAACAAACTTAATGCTCAGCTACAATCAACTACATTTTTTATCAAACAAGGCCAAATTTACAATAAATAGGAACTAAGGAGAAATTGTCAAATGTTATTTTGTTACAAATTATTTAGAACTATTTTGGCTGTTCACATGATAATTAGCTACAATATCCCTGCAATTAAAGGTAAGCTAAGTATATAGAATAATACAAGGCACAAACATTGTAGTTATAACCTGGATAAAGCTGGTGTAATAACATCTGAAAATTAAGTGAGAGTATTAAGATGAGGCAACCACAGAATTGTGCTACAGTGAGAGTATCTTGGATAATTATCCAAAAATTACCTAGTAACTTCCTTCACAGATATAAGAGTAACCCCTCTAGCGCAGCATTATGGAAACATAAAGACATAAAAGTGGAGATTCAAACCTGGATAAAATTGATTTAATAACACATGAAACTATGGAAAGAACATCAATGCCACTTTTTACAAAGTAACAAGATATTTACAGTATACCTTGAGGACACAGAGTTAAAATGGGAATATTTTGGATATTTGGATATTAATTAAGTAGTCGTTTTACTCAAGCAGCCAGGAGAAGCTGGCTCATAAAACACTAATAGGTGTAGCTCAAACCTGGATAAAGCTGGTTTAACAACAAGTGACATGTATTCAGTAATTACAAACCATATGAGACCCATGGAGCACATAGTTATGCTAAAGAGAAATAAACTAACTAAAGTGGGGGGTTTTAAGTTTTGTCTGTAAACATGCAAGTAGTTTCACACGTGTAGCTGTACCTGTGTAAGATAGCTTTATATAAGAGTAACACCAAAAAAACATTGTATTAAAGTAATCTAGCAGTTCTCATGTGATTTTTTTATTGCAAACAATAAAAAATATACATATTTTGGGAATAACCTTATCCTACAATGGGGTTGAATGATGCATTGAACTATAAAGTCCCAGTACATGCAAGGAGGAGAGCTCCCAGTGCTGCAGAATGGATTCAGCACCACAGAAAGCGACCGGGTTATTCCTGTATTACAAACTTTGCAGTTTTCCGCAGGTTTTCTGGAGGTCCACAACAGGACAAAGTTGGTTTATTATTGTGTTGAAACTAGGGAGAGAACACTAAACGTCATGTTTTAAACAGTTACAAAACATTTTAACCTAGTGATCATTGAATCGTGTTAAAGTGAGAGTCTTTCAGCTCACTATTTGTCAGTAGTGCGATAAAGTTTGAACTTGTTAGCCAATTGTTTTTACTAAACAGACATTATTGAAGAGTAAAAGGCATAAAAGCGGCTTAAAAACCTCGATAAAGTTGGTTTAATTATGCTTCAAAACTTCGGAAAAAGCGCCACGTGCGATAGCCCAATAGAATAGTAAAAAAAAAAGAAAGTTTCTCTGGCATTGACTCTCTACAGAGCACTGTGTAGTTTGAGTAGTAGTGCTGCAAAATAGATTCAGCACAACGGACCGCAACCATGTCATCACAAACTTCTATTTTGGGTGGCCAAAACCTGGTTAGAGTCTGTTTAAAAACACCTCAAAACTAAGTGAAGACCATTAAAGGTCATGTTCTTAACAGAAATAAATCCTTTACATCAAGTCAAAACCAAAAGGGCCATAGTGTTGTGCTAAAGAGAGAGTATTTTGGCAACTTATATGCTAATTACCAAGTGGTTTTACAAAAAGAGCTAACAGAACCACCTGGGTTAAACAAAGGGATTGTTGTTTTCCAAAATACCTGGACTGAAGCTGATGCCAGAGCATCAAATACCATATTTTAGCAGTTACAAAATATTTAGACCAAGGGACCACTGAATTAAATAAAAGTGAGACTATGTTGGCTACTTACAAGCTGATCAGCTGCTGTTAGTTTCACTCATGCAGCTAACAGACTCGGCTATGTAAGCTAGATTTATAGAAGAATAAAAGTTACAGCAGTAGGGGTACAAACCTGAATAAAGTTGGTTTTATAAGGATTGAAAACTAAAGAAAGTAACAACTGCGATGTTTAAGCAGTTACAAAACATATTAGGTAAATGGAGCACATAGATGTGTTTAAAATGAGAATATATTGGCTCCTTTAATTCGCTAGCTCTTCACTCTTCTAGCTATCAGAACTAACTTTGTACTTAAGCTAAGGGACACATAAAGGCATGAAAGTGGGAGTCCAAACCTGGATAAAGGTATTTTAATAAAGTGTTAAAAAAAATGAAAACAAATTTCATGCTTTAACCCTAATGAAGACATTTAAAATGTAGAGACCACAGAGTTCTGCTAAAGTGAAAGTGTTTTGGTTGTTTATAAGCTAGCTTGATAGTAGTTTCATATATGTAGCTAATGGAACCACCTGAGGAAAAATAAGGGCACTCAAACCAGGATAAAATCCGTTTAAACAACCCCCAACGCTGAGAACATCAAATAGTATCAAATCATGAAACCTTGAGAACACAGACATGTGCAATTAGTAGGCTATTTCGGATGCTAATTTGTTAATTAGGTGTAAATTAGCTACACCTGTGGCTCACAAAAAGGGAACCACAAAGTCATTGGCTAACTATCTAGTAGTTTTAATTATGTAGCTACCAGAACCATCTGTGTAAAAAAAAAAAACGCCTGACAAAGAGTATTAAATGTCATTTTTTTAAATTTATAATAATATATTAGGCTTAGAAACCACTGACTTGTGCTAAAATCAAACTATCATGGCTGTTTGCATGCTAATTATTAGTTTTAACTACGTAGCGGACATACACACTTGTGCGAGATAGCTTTGTGTATAACTAATAAACATCATAAATGATGCACCTCCTGGTATTCCTGATTGTTTAATAGTATTATGATTCTAAAACATGCTCTGTTTTGATTTAGACAGTCAGCTAATGGTGTTAGCTTCTCATTCTGAGGATAATTCAGTCTTTATAAAGTGAAAACGTGATGTATAATCAGGCCTAAGCTAACACACAAGACGCTCAGGTGGGATAATAAAAGAGTGGCGAGGGTCCAGCCGCCCGGTCAGGGGGGCTAATGCCCCGCAGACTCACCTAAGACGAAGTAGGGGAGCTCGGTGTTCTCCAGGTCGTCCACCACCACCACGTCTCCGGGAAAATCGTTCCTAACGGAGAAGAGCAGCTTGGGCTCGGAGGCCGACGGACTGTGCATGATGCTCAGGTCGTTCTCCCGGAGGAACGGTAGCGCTGACACGGTGACACTCTTCATCTTGCACTCGGAGTCCTCGTTCTGGTCGTCGTCGCCATTCAGACAGCGGACGTCGGAGGTTAGGACGGCCAGAAGGAGCACCAGACGCAGCGGTTTCAGCCCCATGTTGATGCTCGCCATCACGGTCGCTCCGTTTCCTCTCTCCTCCCAGTTGCTTCTCTGTCGGTCCGCCGGATGAGAGCGCAGCAGTGCGGGCGGAGGTGGTGTGATGCTCCGACGGACCCTCGCAGTGAGCGAAACGAACGCCTCCTGTTTCTCACATGGATCAATCGTGATATCTGTATATACAACACTGGCTGCTGTGCGTATAATGCTGCCGACCTCTTTACTGTAAATGATCGATTAAACCTCCAAATGGTTCTGTAATGATTAAAACCATCAGGACATGTTGGTACAATCCCATTAGGAGATTTTTTTTTTTAAGTTATTTTCTGGGAACCCTGGGAAGTTCACTCATGCAATTATTTTCCTTTTTTTTTAAATATAATACTTACTATTATATGGTCCCAAGTAGTTTTTTGGGTTTTTTTTGGAACACAATGGATTTCCTGTTCTCATGAGAAAAAGCATGAGTAATTATCTTGTGGAAACAAATTATTTATTATAATAATATTGTTTTTTATAATATAATCCATCTATTATTATAATAATTATTATTATTATCATTATATTATCTTGATAATAATATATTATATATTTTTTTCAAATAATATATCTTTTAGGACCATGATATTTGTCTTGTGGCCAGAAGTCATTTATTTTGGGGGAACATTATGGATATCTTGCTACCAGGATATAATAAATATGGAAAAGTTATTATCTTGTGAGAAAAATGCATTTATTTACATAATAATATATAATGATGATCTTTAAGTATAATGACCAACCAAACCCATTACAAACCTCTACTAACGCAACCTTATTTTATCCATCATGTCATTGTACCTAAAGGCAGCAATATCTCATTGGTAGTGACGCTAGTTTTATAGTACATGAAGTAGTTTATTTGGAATTGACAAATCAGTCCAAACCACCTTTTAGCCATGAAAAAAAAAAGAAAATATTTCTGATTGCAATTTTTTTCCGAGATTCACTAAAACTGAAAAAGCTTCTCTGTTACTACATGTTCAACATTCCTACCGTGATTTATTTTAAACAGTCCTGTAGTTTGTGTAAAAAACAGTAATATTGATTATAGAACAAATGCATATGTAAAGCCCAAAGGACACTTAAATGCAGTGTAAATTACAAAAGGAGAAGCAAATTCCATATGAATACCATACATTTTCTTGAACATCAGATATTAGATAAGGCTTCTTTGAATTTTTTACACAGATTGCAACATAAAATACTCCACTGGTATGATAACTGGTGGAATCGTACATCAGTCCAGAGCAGATAGACAAGTTTCACTATTACCTCAGATGTTGACTAAGGGGGCTGAGGAGTTTGATAATTTATTAAAGACAAAAGATCATGAACAGAAGGATTACATGACGTAAAGACAGGCAATAATTGAAAATCTATAGAAAAAAAAACATTTATTTAGGCTTTTTAGTTGTGTGTCATTTCTAAAAGGCTACATCAGGATAAAAGACATACAGTTAAAGCATATGATATCCAAATTACGCCAGTTATTTCATTTAGAAAAAAAACAATATTAATGAGGTGCAATATTATAATTGTATTATAATTTCCACCTAAAAGTGTGCAAGTGCTGAAAAAGGAAACCTTCAGTTCACCATCCGATCACTGTTTCTTTATCTCAACGGCAGATTTCCACTGCAGGAATCAAAGGAGAAAAAAAAAGGGTCAGTTTTAAACTGAGAGTCGGGCCTTGAAAATGAACCACAGTGCAGCTATTGACGTCTAATAAGCACTCTAAGGGATTCTCTGCCAATCCCAAAAATACCTCGTCACTCCGCAACCACCACCACCACATTTAGGTGGCACTTCTTTCGTAGGGTGACTGGGCTCATTTCAGACAAAATGTGGGGAGCTTAGACATCTGGGGGACATTTGGCCGTCTTCCAATGCGAATAACATCAGACGCAGGCCTTTTCTGAATTCATCATTATTCTGTGGCCCAGAAAGGTTCATTTAGTGGCAGAGTTTGGCCACAGTTTTGAAGCAGAACAGTTCCGTTCTTCAATTTTATAGTCCTGAGTGAGTCATAGTTCCTAACAATACACACCTCTTTCCCTGAACGGTGACAGATTGAGTGCCATATGTGACACATTCCTTCAAATTGAACAACTATATTTGAGTTAATTCTTCATCTAACTTATTAAGTTATATTGAAAGTCTCTCTCTCTCTTTCTCTCTCTTATTTATTTATTTATTATATATTTATATATATTATTGTGTTTTACAATTATTGGTCCCAAAAATCTTTTGGGACTGTGAAATTGTTCAGAAGTCATTTATTTTGCAGGAACAAAGTTGATATCTTGTTACCATGAGATAATAAATGATCCATGGTTAATATCTTGTGAGAAAAAGATTTTTTTTATGCAAATAATACTACGTAATAAAAATATTTTCCACCAACACAATCTAATCCATTTAGCATTTTTTAAGCTACTGAATGTAAAGACTAAAGAAAAGAAAATCTAGTTGAAGCAATTTATTTTCCATTATTTTATTTAATCTTTTAAAAAAAACACTTTTGTTCAATGGGATTAAGAACATAAGACTTAAAATTCATTTTAAATCAGGTGGGAAAATGAGTGACAACAACTTGATTAAATGCGGTGCTACCAATGACAGTGCGAATAAATGATGATAGCAGAACATTCCTTTCCTTGTAGAGGAGAAGCTAATTCTCCCAGTCATTTAATTTTGTTTGTTGAACATAATTTAATAAAAAGCTGCCCTTCCCACCACACTGAGAGTCTGAGGCATGTTATATCCTGGAAGATGATTGGAGAGGGCAGGCTGCCCTAATATATAGATTTCGATATAAAT